>OY728131.1:1944574597-1945824597 GCA_963277665.1 Viscum album
GTGTGAATTACCACCTCTACGAAGCGATGTGTTCCTTTTTCCATCACTTCCACTTTGGGATATTTATAATGATGGATTCAATGAATATATATGATATTAATTAGATTATTATCATTATATAAATATAATATATCCTATAACATTTTACCTTTCCTTCTGTTGGAAAATGATAACATTGTTCATGTGTACATGTGTATTTCCACCTCTACAAAGTGATGTGATTTTTTTCTCCATTATGCCTTTCATGGATGGTTATAAAATTTCTATTAATGTATAAAAATTATTATTATTTAATGATAATTATTCTATATATTATTTAATAATTGCTAATTTGACTATAGTCAACCTAATGAAGTTATTTTGGATATATGAGCTGAATACCATCAAAACATCACATGTGGACTTAAAAGATTAATTAATTGATTATAAAAAGGTAATAAATAAAATAAAAAGCATAATAAATTTTAAAATGTTTCTTAAGAAAGTAAATATTTAAAATAAATTTATTATTACAAAAGATAAAAAATTTACATGGTGATTCATACTCGAGGTAAGGTGAACTTTAACATAAAACCAAGTTTCAAATGTTTTAAAGATTTATTTAATAAATATTTTTCTTCCAATTACATGTTCTTAAAATTAATTATTAGATTTATTTTAATGGATATAAATAAATTATAAATTAAATTTTATTCCTATTTTTAATTCCTTACAAATTTTTTCAAAATATATCTTTTCACATATTTTATACGGAACATTTAGACTTTCTTTACAAAAAGAAAAAATGAATGTTCTATTTTAACATATACGATGTCAAAAAAATTAATTCTTCCACAACTGTTATTTTATGTTTTTATTCCTTAAAAAACATCCATGTTTTATTAAAATAAAAAACCATTCTTCCCTTTGTTTTTGTTTTTTTTAATGGGTTTTTAAAATGAAACGGTATTTCGATATCTAAAAATGTTTTACCTGTAGATTCAAAAGATTTTTTTAAGAATTTAATAATAAAAAGGTGTAAGATTAGAATGTTTTATTAAAGATATGGTACTTTATCATTATATATGATTATGGTTGAGTCCAATACATCTTATACGGTAGGTGATCCAAATACATTTTATATGAAGAATGATCCTGAAATAGTTTATAGGATGGGTGAGCTTGATAAAAATTATATGATAGGTGAGACGGATATATATCTCCAATGCATTGGTTGATGTTCCTTGTCATCAAAGGTAATAAGAAGGGAGTTAACTAGGGATGTTTAACCTGTTTATTTAACTGATAATGAGCTATTTTTAACATAGTTAAATAATATAATTCTCTAATTTTCCTATAGGGGTTTATATTCTCTTGGTATGGGTTTTAAAGGTTTTCTTTGGGAAAACGTTTTTCCCAGGTTAGTATATTTTATTTAATATTATTAAAGAATATTAGGGGATTTTATGTTTTTAACTGGACTATCATATTTCTTAATTATTTTCACTAATTGAGATTTTTTTTCTCATCCCAATTTTTTAAATGTTTTTATGGGGTTTAAGGATGAATAAGAAAAAAATAAGTAAAGTTTAATGTCATAAATATTTTTCATGAAAAGAAAACATGTTTCATTTTAAAATTTTCATATTGTGTGAAAAAAGGATACTATGTAGCATTTTAAAATTTTTAATATATGGTTTTTATGTAAGAGTTATAACTTAATTTTCTAAAACTCTAAACCATAAAGACCCTCGATATGTATAAAAGTGAATTATTGACTAAAAACTTAAGATTTTGTACTTTTTTAAGGTTGTTTCCTTATAGTTGGTATCCAAGGAAGGTTTTAGGAATCTTTATAAGTTAGTATAATGATAATATAATACCCTTTAAAAATTATACTTTAAGGTTAAGTTTAAATGATGTTGCATTCTAATATTACCATGTTGCTTCATCTATTCTATTTCTGTTTAGAAATATTTTCTACAAAGTAAATAGGGAAACTGGAGTAAAAAAAGTTCTTAAGGGGACAATATCGTTCCCAATAAATATCCTCAAAATGTTTTGAATTGTAAATAATTAGTTTGTTTCATTAATTTTTTTTTGCATAGGAAATAATTGGTTTTGGCATCAAAATTAGAGAGAGCCCATATTTAGGATAGAGGAACATGTCGACAGTTGAGAATTTTATCAAACAACACCCTCCAACTTTTACTGGAACCTTAGATCCACGGGTAGCTGAAGGATAGATCAATACTCTGGAAAAGATATTAAAAATCATAAAACATATATAACATCATAAGTAACTCATTCCATTTATCATTTTGAAGGTGAATTTGGTTGATGGTGGTCATTGGTTAAGAATACCAGAGATGGATTTGAGCTTGACTCCAAGGAATGGGAAAATTTTAAGAATATTTTCTTAGAGAAATATTTTTCTTAGTATGTTCGACTCAGGATGGAGAAAAAATTATTAAAATTTAGGCAAGAGTAATATTCAATAACCATATATGAAGAAAATTTTAAAATATTGGTCAGGTAATCAATGAATTTTATCTAGGTCCTTGATTGTAAAATTATTGGATTTTACTCAGGATCAAAACTGAATTTACAAATATCCTTGGCCTCAAATGAATTTAAAAGTTATGATAAATTATTTCATTGTGTTTATAAGGTTGATATGGAGTTTTCTGACACTTATGTTCCTTGAGATGAAAATATTAAGAACCAGTCAAGGTGGAAATAAATGTAAAATAATTCACCTAAGAAATATGGAGGTAAGCCCCTCAACATTTTCTAAGTGTGTTAAAAAACATTTCATATAATATTTTTCAAGATCTATAAAGTTTTATTGGTGGGGTATGTTTGGATATATGGATCATAATAATAAATAAAATAGTCCTAAACAATCAATTAATTGGGTAATAGATATCCAAAAAATAGTTGGATATTTTAATTTTAATGAGTTGGGGAATTAAAATAATGTGCATCAAACATTAGTCACTTGGGTGGAAATAATCAAGATGAAAATAAAAATGGTTTGAAAAAATAATTTGTTGATGCTATGTTTGATGTTGGTCTATATAATGAAGTGGATATTGGTATGTTACTTGTTTATTTCAATTTTTTTAATGCTGTATTTCCCTCTGGATCTTTGAATTCCTTCATTTCTGAGAAATTTTCATTTAAAATGGGAATACAACATCATGAAAAAATATATAACATTTGGTGAAAACTCAAGGAATAAATATTAAACTAACCAAGATTTTTAGAAATATTCATATTGTTATTGGCGGTATGGTCTTTCCAACAAATCTTATTAAGCTACACAAAATATAGTTTCTTATTATTTTGGGTATGGATTATATTTTATTTTATCATTATAAGATAGGATTCAGAGAAAATAAAGTAATATTAAATGTTTTATACTTTAGATAAAATATCAAGAAGCTGATGAATTGACTAGGTATGGTAGTGAAATTTATCCAACACATGTTATTGAAAAGAAAGTAATTGGTCAGATTAATCATGTTCCAGTAGTGAATGAATATATAGAAGTTTTTTAAAATTAATTTTTTGGTGTTTTTTTTTATTAGGATGTTGAGTTTACTATTGAATTATTTCCTGATACTAATATAATTTCAAAACCTCCTTATGAAAAGGATCAATTTTAAATTTTTTAATTGAAAAAATATATATATGCAATAGTTTCTAGATAAAGGATTCATTTTTCTAATCACTTCCCCATGGTGTGCACCTATTTTATTTGTTAAAAAGAAAGTTGTTTTAATGAGTATTTATATTGATTATAGGTCCTTGAATAACATAAATTAAAAGAACAAGTGTCATTTTACTCCTATTTATGTTTTGTTTTATTAGCTCCAAGGAGCATTGTATTTTTCAAAGATTGATCTCAAGTTAGGATACCATCAGTTTAAGGTGAAAGAGGAATATATTCTAAATATATTGTTTCAGAATAGATATGGGAATTATGAGTTTTTAGTAATGCCCTTTAGGTTTTCTAATGCACCAACTAAATTCAAGAATCATATGAATAGTGTTTTCCATGACTATTTGGATATGTTTTTGGCTATTTTAATTGATTATATTTTCGTATATTCTAAATTTCATGGTGATCTTGAAAAACACCTAACTATTTTTTTGAAAACACTAAAAGAAAAAATGTTATATTGAAAATTTATTAAACACGGCTTTTGGTTGTAGAATATTTCTTTCCATTGGAAAATTGTTTCTAAATATGGGATAACCATTAACCCTACTAAAAATAAAGTAGTTGATGAATGGACTATACCAATAAATGTCATAGAGATTCATATTTTTTTTGGATTAGAGGGCTAGTACTAGTTGTTTTTTTAACACTTTTACTCGGTCACATATCCCACTAACTATGTTAACATGAAATGGATTTAAGTTAATCTTGATGATAGATTGTAATTATTCTTTCTAGGAACAGAAAATAAGAAAGTTAATGCTCCAGTTTTTTCCATTTCCTCTAGAAATAATGAATTTTTTATCTATATCAAGGCTTAATTAAAGTGGCTTGGTTGTGTTATGATGTTGAATGATTAAGTACTTTTTTATGCTTTATATCAACTAAAACCTCATGAGTTAAATTATCCTACATGTGATTAGGAATTATATTTTTTTGATTTTTCTTTAAAAATTTAGAGGACTCATTTAAATGTATTAAAGTGTTAAATATATATTGCCCATAAAATTTTGAAGTATATATTCACTCAAAAAGAGTTAAACATGAGGCGGAAAAGATGGTTGGAACTTATTAAGAATTATGATTTCATGATTTATTACCATCCTATAAAAATAGTTTTTTATCCTTCAAGTTTAAAAGATAATGCATCATTAACCATGCTACATTTATAAAATGATCCTTTGGTAAATGATTTAATTAATGATGGACTAGAAATTGTGCATGCAGAAACTTCTTCTTTTTTGTTTTAGGTTTCATTGAATTAAAAACTATCACATAGAATTTAATAAGCTTATAAGGTTGGCCTTAATTTATAAGGAAATTTGGAACTATTAAATGAAGGTAATTAATATGAATTTGACATTGAAAGTGAGTGTGTTTTGATATTTACAAAAAGGTTGTGTGTGCCAAATATCTCCTAGTTAAAAAGAAGAATTATTAAGAGAAGCTTACAGCTCTCCATTTTGATTATAGTAGTATAAAAATATATATAAACCATTGAGAGTATTACAGGTGGGATGGAATGAAAGAAAATTGTAAATTTTACCATGACCTGTTTTAAATTTAAACAGGAAAAATATGAATGAAAAGTACTAAAAGGGATGCTTCATCCTTTTCTAGTGTTGGAATGGTAATGGATATATATATATATATATATATATATCCATGTATTTTAGAGTGGGATTACCAAATAAATATTGAGGTAATAATTCAATTTGGGTTATTTTTTATCGATTGACTAAATATGCACATTTCTTTGCTATTTGAGATATTATGTCTTTCAATTAGATTTATAAACTATACCTTAAAGATATAGTCATGTTACATGGATTCCATTTCTCCATTATATCTCACTGTGATTCCAAGTTTACATATAATTTTTTGAAATGCCTTTAGAAGTTATTGGGTACTGAATAAAATTTTAATTCACTTTTTCATCCTTATTCTGATGGACATTCAGATAAAAGGATTCAGACATTGAAATACATTATTTGTTCTTATTAAATTTATTACCATGGATGTTTGGAATAACATGTTTTATTATTAAACTTTCTTATAATAACATGTTTCATTCTAGTATACAAATGGAACCTTTTAATGCATTATATGGAAAGCAGTTTCGGATTCCAACTGGTTACTATGAAGTAGGTTAAAGAAATTTTTTGCAAGCAGAATTGTTATAATAAATGATTGATAAGGTGAATACAATTCAATAATATATGAGGATATATTAGATCCAGAATAAAATTTAAGCATATTATTGAAGGAAATATCTTTCTTTTAAGGTAGTTGATCATGTTTTTTTAAAGTATCTATATTTAAAAGTGTTATGTAATTTGGTAAAAAGGGGAAGTTGAGTCCATAATTAACTAGATTTTATGAAATCATTATGAAATCATTATGAAATGTGGATTTTTTATTACTGATTAGAATTTAATCAATGTTTATCTTATGTACATAATGTATTTCATCTGTTGTTGAAAATAAAATATGTGTTACATGAATCTCATTTTTTGAGCCCTGAAGTAGTTTGGTTGGAAGAAAACCATTCTTATGAGGAAAAAACAATACATATTTCGGACCATATAGAGATATTTTTGTGTAATAAGTTAATTTTTTGTGAAAAACCCCCATATGGTTTAAGAATAGACATAGGAATCATAAAATGGCATGAATAAAAAATATCCCCACATATTTAAGTAGTGAATAAAATTGGGAGGATTCAATTTCCAAAATTGGGGAATAATTTAACAACACAAAAAAATTTAATAATCAATTTCATGCATTATTAATATTCACTAATAAGATTTTATATAGTTATATTCATTATAATAACATTACGTAATTTTTCAATCAAAAAAGAAATAGTTTTATTCTTATTAAATTCAATTTCATGTATTATAAGTTTTTATTTACAAGTATAATTTCTAAATTTTAGAATTTTAATTTTGAAAAAATTAACATCATTTTTGAAATAATGATATCCAAATTATCTTTGGGTGAAATTTTGGTATTTTTCTGAAAAGGATTATTTTTCAGTAAATAATTAAAAATACTAATTTTTGTAAAATTATCATTTATTTTAAAAATATATAGTAATTTAAAAGTATAATTTTTTATTAAAGTACTGTAAGTTTCCTTTAATTAAAAATAATCTAATTAATTACATCATAATCATCATTATACCTTCTTTGTGTATAAGTTCATTTTTTGGTCATAAAATTGGATTTTTTATAAAAAATATTTTTCATTTTATTTTACATTTTTTTGTTAAATAATTTTGGTCACTTATAGAAATTGAAACTAGAAAAATAGATTCCATATTTTTAATTCGGAGGTAAAAATATGGTGAATATGTCCTTTAAATTTTTTTTCATTATGAATATTAACCATAGTAAATATTTTTCACCTTAGTAATTGTAAATCAGATAATTAAGGTTAAAAATAATGTTATAAGGCCTAAAACTCTCCAAAAAACTGGTATTTATTTTATTTAATAAGTTTATTTCCATAATGAACATCATAATTTTAAAATTTTGGAAATTTCTTGCCACTTTTCTTTTATAACTATCTTAATATAATTTTTAAAAAAGAATATAAACAAAATTTCACTCTCTTTGTTTTAATATATATAAAAAAAATCATCTGGCTAAAGAGTGGTTATGTTCAATTAAAAAAATTATTTTAAATATGAATTATTATTTTTTCATTTTAATTTATTATTAACATTTAATGTTAAAATAATTACATTAAATTCTTATGAAACACTTACACGGTGGTTATGCATGCTATATAAAAATCAAGTAAATGATTTTAAAAACTCTAAAAGTAATATTTTTTAACTCATTTATAGTATCCCAAGAATTTTATAGATAGATATCACTTATTAGTTTTGTGTTAAAAATTATATTTGAATTCCATTTTTATATTTATGACTTTAAGGACAAATTAAATGAATAGTCCCAAAACTGACATTAATGGTATTTATAATAAAAAATAATTTATTAAATGATTTAAAATTCAAAAAAAAATATTATATTCATCCAAGATATTGGGATATGGTTGATAATATCAATCATGGTCCATTTATTTGTAAATTTTCCAATTATAGAAACTTTCTTGACTCTTATAGAAAAAAAATTTTGATATCATGGTAATCGCCAAAAGGGTTAACAAGGGGTTAAAACAAAACGATAAGGGTGAAAATATCACCTAAAATTTTTGAAATTTTAATTTAGGAGATTATTTTGACTCATACCCATACTATATTCTAAATATATCAATTTATTTTCATTTTCCATGAAAATTAATTTATATTAATTTAATACTTTATGTAATTCCCAAAGTGTCCCTCCCCTCACTTATAAAAGGAAACCTCCTCTCCTCTCTTCCTCACACCTTTTGAGAACTCTAGTTTGGGAAATATCTAAATAAACTTATCTCCAACTTTACTCCCCATTCCCTAGAGGTATTTTCCTAACCAAAATAAAAAACCTATATGGATTATGGTGTAAACCAAAGAGGTTATCCAAAGAGAAGGTATAAGTCCAAACTGACCTATTTCATGTTTATTTCTTCTTCAACTTCCTTAAAATATTATTTATCTATGACGAAATAATAAAATAAGTAACTTATATATATATAAAAAGGATATTATGATTTTGGTACAAACCATTTTCATATTATTTTCCATCCTATATAGAATTAAAACATCGCCCTTGTGTATGTGTGGATTACCACCTCCACAAAGTAATGTGTTTTGTTTTCCATCACTACCACTCAGGGATTTTTATAATGATTGATTTAATTTATATATATGAAATTCATGAAATTATTATACTTATTTAAATATAATATATCACATAATTTCTTACCTTTCCATTCGCTGTCAAATGATAACGTCGTTCATGCGTACATGTGGATTACCACCTTTACAATGTGATGCTATTCCTTTACCCATATGTATTTAATGGATGGTTTAAAAAAATATTAATGTATAAAAATGATTATTATATCATGATTATTATTATACAGATGATGGAACAATTACCACTTTTACCATAGTTAACCTACAAATTTCATTTTAGATATATGATCAAAATATCATCAAAATGTCCAACATAAACATAAATGATTAATTAATTGAATATAATGTGGTAAAAATAAAATAAAAGGAATAATAAAATTTTTAAAAAAAATATTAATAAATTAAATAATAAACATAATTTTATTATTCAGCAATATTAATAACTTACGTGACAAGTCAGACTCAAGGTAAGGGACACTTTAACTTAAAACCTTATTTTTTATTTCATAAAGTTTTATTTTCAGAATCATTTTCCTCCATGAAAATATTCTAAAAATTATTTTATGGATGTATTTATATGGTTAAAATTTAATTATAAAGTAAATTTTCTATTTCTTTAAAATTTATTAATAATTTTATCAAAAATAATCTTTTTACATGTTTTATATAGAACATTTTGACTTTCTTTACCAAAGAAAAAGGGAATGTTCTATTTTAACGTATGTAGTACTAATAGATATTCCCACCACCACAATAATTATTTGATATTTTTATTCCTTCAAAAGATCAAATTTTTTAGTCAAATAATAACCATTCTTCCATTTTTATGTGTTTTTTTTAATTTGAAAATGGGTTTTTAAAAGGAATGGGTATTTTGATATCTGAAAATGTTTTTCAAATGGGTTAAAAAGAGTTTTTCAAGGATTTTATAATGAAAAAGTTGAAATATCAAAAAAAATGTGATATGGTACTTTAGGATTGTAGAGTATAATGGATAATCCTTATACATTTTATATAGTGATCTAGTATTTTCATACATGGATATTACATCTTTTTAGATGAATTTTCAATACATTACACAAACACACACCTGAGGACCATAATAGTTTAGTGTATTTGGATACTAGGCACACAACATTTTAATTTGGTGAATGGTATTAAATAACTCCCATAAATATATTCTCCTTTAGTACTCTTCATAAATATACCCTATATAAAACCTTTATTCATAACCTAGGTAAAGTAAACATAATAAAGGGTGATCTCAGATGATCAATAAGGGTAAATAATAGAGATATGTAATCATGTCATAAACATAAGGGTTTTAGAACATGATAATAACATATGAAAACCATACCCTACATATCAAATATCATAATCTTGAGTTGTGTCATAATTATTGGAAGTTCATAAGACATGAATAATAGGGAAATAAAATAACATGATCCATGAGATCATAACATTAGCATAACACATGGAATTGTGTCATACACATAAGAATAGAAAATCTTTTCTAGAGTATTCAAGGAATATTATGAAGGCTGTCATAGTGAAATGGGTTCACCCCTCAAACCATAATAGTAGTAAAGGTTCATTACCAAGTCCATCATATAGGACAAAGTTACTTACTAAACCTAGTTCACTCCACATTCCCATCATATCAATATCATGAGATATAAATTCTTACCTAATAAATTGGAGTGATATAGAGGTCTCGCCTCTCTTTTGTTATAACATAACCAACTTCCTTGATTATAATGTAACCATTATCCTGGGTTATAACATAACCACCATAACTTAATGAAAATAATACATATGTATGACATAAGATCATAAAAAAATTAATCATATCATAACCAATGAAATTAAATGGGTTTTATAAACATTTCATTATATCATAACCAGTGGAAAAGAGACAGGTTTTACATCATAGAAAAAACTATGAAAATAATAGAGATTCATAATATTTCTATCATGGTATAAATTGTGTAAGTTAAACTGGTCTCATAAACATCACACCATCATAATAATATACCATTTAGAGAAATAATAATAATGGTATCCTTGGATCGTATCCCCAGTAAAGCATCAGTAACCACCAAGAATGTCATTAGAGATAGAGAATGGTTTTTAAAAAAAATAAATTAGAATGTTTCTTGAGGAAAATAATATTCCTTTGAAAATCACTTTTTAAAACTAAACTTTATAAAAAATTTACAAAATCCATTTATTTTAAAATAAATTTGAAACTTATAATAGAATATTTAAAAATCATTTAAATAATTTATTGATAAAATATACTTTATGCTTTGAAAATTATTTTTAAAACATTTTAAGAATCCTTTTATTTGAAAATAAACATGAAAACTTATAGAGAAAACTACAAATAAAATAATATTCTTAATAGTGGAAATTTCTGTTCATTCCATACATGTTAAAACAAAGATTCTTTTCACATTTTTTGATAAAAGAAAAATGGTAATTGATTAGGAAACAATATGAAGATTACTTTAAAAAAAATTTAAAAAAAAACAACTTTCTCAAAAATGTATTTAATAAATAATTTTAAATATTTTAAAAAAAATTGAATTTTTTTTATAAAACACGGTTTTGGAAGAAAAATGAGTTTTCAACTGAAGAGAGAAGTGAAGATGATTTTTTTTAAACCTTATTTTGAAATCTTCTGTACATAAAAAGTGTAAAATTAATGGAAAATATTTATTCTATATAAATAACCACAGTATAAAAAATACATGAGTTTCTTGAGAGCTATTGGACTCACCTGTTTTGATAAATCCCAATTATGATTAATTATGTTTTGATAATCCCAAATGATGTTTATTATTTAAACATTTCATTATTTTAGTTAATGTTTAAGTACTTTAAACCTCAAAATATAAATACTTTCAAATATGTCCAAATGATATATCTTTTGTGATATATTTAAGTCATTCGGTTAATTAAATGTGTATATGCTTCACTATATTCTAACTTAACTCATTCTGTGAATAGAATGAATAAATAGACACTTAGTCACTGGTACAGAACAAAGCTACTGGTATGTATAAGTCTATCGGTTTGCAAGTCTACCATTACAGAAAGGTCACCGGTACACAGAGAGCTACTGTTACACCAGAGCTACTGTTAGAGTATGTCTACCAGTAAGTAATAATGTTATCAATACAGTGTGATAGATACAGCTATATAAGTCTACCGTTATGAAGTCCACCAGTATAAGGAAGTCACTGCTACTCAATTCTACTGATACAAGGAGCTACCGGTACAAGAACAAAGAGATACCGATAGAAACTCACTGGTACAGAAAGAGCTACCGATAGGATCTCACTGCTACACAGAGACCTACCGCTACATAAAGCGGCTGGTACAAGGAGATACCATTACAAAGAAAAACAGCTACTGATACAAGTCGACCATTACAAGCATTCTGGTGCTTGAAATTTTATGCTTTAGTTAAATTATACTAACAATCATATTTGGTTAATTTAATGTAACTGATATTAATTAATGATGGTTTTTGGCATGTCAGGGAACCGTACCTCGTACCTTCCATAAAGTAATCATTCCCTTTGCTAGATCTTATGTAATATAAGGAAGGACGATCTGGAGTGAGGGAGATACACAATAGAGAGGCAACATCCATAAACCTGTGGTTTTTGAAGAACACTGGACATACTTGAGGTCATTCATACAAGAAGAGAACACAAGCCGGACCTTAGTCAAGGAGTGAAGATCTACAACCACTACTGGAAATGGGGTCTTTCCCAATGGTTCTAAACCATTGGCAAAGCTTGCTGAACCGTTGGTATATGTTATACCAACAGTTTTACAAACCGTGAGGAAGTAAGCCATTGGGAAAACCTATCCCAATGGTTTACAAATAACCATTGGTATAGGTTAGTGAAATTAACCTTTTACAACTATTTTTCCAAACCATTGGCATAAGTTTTACCAACGGTTTACACAAAACCATTGGTAAAACTAAGGAAATCAACTCTTTCCAAACAGTTTCTAAACCGTTGGGAATGGTTTTTTCCAACGGTTCTCATTGAACTATTGGAAAAAAAATCCCTAGAAATCTTTTCCAACAGTTTGTAAACCATTGGGAAAGGGTTATTACAAGCCTATGCCAAGGGTTTGAAACTGTTGGCATAGGCTATGCTGTGAAAATTGCACAGCAGCCTGCAATTTGTACAGCAGCCTCTAATGATATCCATTCTGCTCCTTTCCAATTACTATACCTACAATAACAAACTAAGACATACATATAGAGAACAAATTCATACACATTTAACATATAATGCATTCTTGAACTATACACATCCAGAATTAAATCATAATTCATAACGTAATTATAAATATACATAATTGATTTAGAATTCTATTTAAAATTTAGATGAAAATTATATGTGGAATCCTAAATTCAATTAATAATTGAATACATATAGAATTTAATTATTAATTATCAATAAAATACATAAAAACTAAATATGTATCAAAATAATCTGAATACATTTGTTTGGTTATTTGTATACCAGTTGTTTTTACTAAAAATAATGTCCATTTTAAACAAAATACATACACTTGGAGTCATACCGGCCACACCATGCCTCGAATTGAGGTAGGGTTGACTCGTACATGTCACATATGACCCATGGATCATTTTCCTAAAGTATCAACATATTCTGAAAGCGTTTGGTTGGTTTTCCATATGATAGTTATTTTTTCACTTAAAATGTTGTTCATTTCAAAAAAAAATGAGACACTTTGAGTGGTCACGGATACACCATGCATCAGATTAAGGCAGGTTAACTTGTACACATCACATATGACTCATTGATCATTTTTCTAAAGTTTCAACAAATTTAGAATGTGTTTGGTCAGTTTTCCGTATGCCAGTAGTTGTTTTCAGTTAAAATGTTGTCCATTTCAAATAAACATGAGACACTTTGAGTGGTGCCAGCCACACTGGGCCTTAGATTTAGGTGAGGTTGACTCATAAATGTCACATATGACTCATGGATCATTTTCCTAAAGTTTCAATGGAATTTGAATGTGTTTTGTTGGTTTTTCGTATGTCAGTTGTTGTTTTCACTTAAAATGATGTCCTTTTGAAACAAAAGAGAGACACTTTGAGTGGTTCGGGCCACACTGCACCTCGGATTGAGGCGAGGTTGACTCTTACACATCACATATGACCCACGGATCATTTTCCTAAAGTTTCAATATAATATAAATGCCTTTGGTCGGTTTTCCATATGCCAGTTGTAATTTCCACTTAAAATGTTGTCCATTTCAAATAAAACTGAGACAGTTTGAGTTGTGACGGCCACACTACACCTCGGATTTAGGCGGGTTTTACTCTTAAACATCACATATGACCCATGGATCGTTTTCTTAAAGTTTCAATGTAATCTGAATGCGTTTGGTTGGTTTTTCGTATATCAGTTGTTGTTTCCACTTAAAATGATGTCCATTTTAAACAAAAAAGAGACACTTTGAGTGGTGACAGCCACACCGTACATCGGATTGAGGTGGGGTTGACTTTTACACATCAAATATGACCCATGTATCGTTTTCCTAAAGTATCAAAACATTCAGAATGCGTTTGGTTGGTTTTCTATATGTCATTTGTTGTTTTAACTTAAAATGTTGTTCATTTCAAAAAAAATGAGTCACTTTGAGTGGTTCCCGTCACACCATGCCTCAGATTAAGGAATATTTGACTCGTACATGTCATATATGACCCATTTATCATTTTTCTAAACTTTAAACACATTCAAAATGCGTTTGGTCAGTTTTCTGTATGCCATTAGTTTTTTTCAATTAAAATGTTTCCCATTTCAAATAAATGTGAGACACTTTGAGTGGTGCCGTCCACACCAGGCCTCGGATTGAGGCAGGGTTGACTCGTACACATCACATATGACCCATGGATCATTTTCCTAAAGTTTCAATGGAATAAAAATGCATTTGGTCAGTTTTTTGTATGACATTTGTTGTTTTCACTTAAAATGAAGTCTATTTTAAATGAAAGAGAGACAATTTGAGTGGTTCCAGCCACACCGTGCCTCGGATTGAGATGGGACTGACTTTTACACATTTAAAAATGACCCATTTATTGTTTTACTAAAGGTTAAATATAATCTGAATGTGTTTGGTTGGTTTTTTGTATGTCAGTTGTTGTTTTCACATAAAATAAAGTCCATTTTAAAGTAAAGAGAGACACTTTGAGTAGTGTCGGTCACACCACGCCTCTAATTGAGGCGAGTTTGACTCTTTCAAGTCATATATGACCCATGGATCATTGTGCTAAATTATAAACACAATCAAAATCTGGTTGGTCAGTTTTTCGTATGTACTTAAAATGTTGTCCATTTTAAACAAAAGAGAGACCCTTAGAGTGATCCTGGCCACACTGCAACTCGTATTGAGGCGTGGTTAACTCTTACACGTCACATATAACCCATGGATAATTGTACTAAAGTATAAATAGAATCCAAATTAATTTATTCAGTTTACTTTATGTTAGTTGTTGTTTTCAATTAAAATGATGTCCATTTTAAACTATAGAGAGACACTTCGACTGGTTCCAGCCACTCTGCACCTTAGATTGAGGCTAGGTTGACACGTACACATCACATATGACCCATGGATCATTTTCCTAAAGTTTAAACTGAATCCTAATGTGTTTAGCCAGTTTTCTGTATGTCAGTTGTTCTTTTCATTTAAAATGTTGTCTATTTCAAATAAACATGAGACACTTTGAGTGGTTTCGGCCACACCTTGCCTTGGATAGAGGCGGGGTTGACTTTTACACATCACAAATGACTCATAGAAGGTTTTCCTAATGTTTCAAAAGAATCTGAATGCGTTTGGTCAGTTTTTTGTATGTCAGTTATTGTTTTCAATTAAAATAAAGTCCATTTTAAACTATAGAGAGACACTTCAAGTGGTGTCAGCCACTCTGTGCCTCAGATTGAGGCTGGGTTGACTTGTACACGTTAAAAATTACCCAAGAATCATTACCCTAATCTATCAACACAATCCAAATGTGTTTGGTCGATTTTCCGTATGTCAGTTGTACTTTTCACTTAAAATGCTATCCATTTCAAACAAAAGTGGGAAACTTCGAATGGTTCCGGCCACACCACACCTCAGATTGAGGTGGGGTTGACTCGTACACGTCACATATGACTCATGGATCATTGTGATAAAGTATCAACACAATAAAAATCCGTTTAGTCAGTTTTCCATTTGTACTTAAAATGTTGTCCATTTTAAGCATAAGAGAGACACTTAGAGTGATCCTGACCACACCGTGACTTGGATTGAGACGGGGTTGACTCGTACACGTCACATATGACCCATGGATCATTATGATAAAGTATCAATAGAATCCTAATGTGTTTGGTTAGTTTTTCGTATGCTAGATGTTCTTTTCAATAAAAATCCCATTCATTTTAAACAAAAGAGACACAGTTATAGTGCTAATGGCCACACCGTGCCTCGGATTTAGATGGGGTTGACTTGTACACATCACAAATGACCCATGGATCATTTTCCTAAAGTATCAAAATAGTCCTGGTATCCCTCACCTAGAAACCAAAGCATACATCCTAGAATTTTAAGTCTAAATTCCCTGATCATGATGAGTCCGTCCATGAGTCCTTAACATGTAACCCATGTCTTATCCTAACAATTGACAAGTAAACCAAATCAAACAAGGAATAATTCACATAACATGGAGAATGTACAACAAGGCTTTGTATTCGAATTACAGCATATCATCACATGCATTTGATGAGACTGAGCTAATAAGCTTACCAAGACATTCATATAATTCAAGACATACAAAAATGGAATAATCCTAAATAACATTGCATGATCAAAGAAATAAAAAAAGGCATGTGAAATCAAGGAGGAGGGTGGGGGTGGTCTGGGGGTCCAGGGAGGAGGGGGGTTGTCTAGGGGGGCTTTCCGGGGGGCTGTTTGGGGTCCAGGGAGGAGGGTGGGGGGGCTATCTAGGGGGTTGTCCAGGGGTCTATCCGGGGGGTGTTTGGGGGTTGTCTGGGGACCAAGGAGAAGGGTGGGGGATGTGTGGGGGGCTGTCCGGGGGGTGTTTGGGGGTTGTCTGGGGTCCAAGGAGACGGGTGGGGGGTTGTGCGGGGGGCTGTCCGGGGGTTGTCTGGGGGTGTCTGGGGGGGTTGTCCAGGGACCAAGGAGGAGGGTGGGGGTTGTGTGGGGGTGTTCAGGGGGTGTTCGGGTGCTGTCTGGGGTCCAAGGAGGAGGGTGGGGGTTGTCTGGGGGCTGTTCAGGGGGCTTTTTGGGGTCCAAGGAGGTTTGTGGGGGGGTTTCCAGGGTCCAGGAAGGAGGGGGGCTGTCCAGGGAGTTCCGAAACACAAAAAACTCTATAAACATTCTTAGGATACACTGCAACCACTAAAAGACATCAATATCCATGAAAACAGACAATATATAAAAATAACTCAACTCTAATACTATACTACGGGTCTAGATAAAACCAACAACTAGAATAGATTAAACATAAAATCTCAATAATATTAGTCAAAAATGTAATGGATCAACTTTTCCCACATCACCATCACCATCATCATCACCCTCGTCCTCATCCTCGCCCTCCTCAATGCCCTCCTCGTCACCCTCGCCATCTGCCTCACCCTCCTCCTCTCTATCCTCTTCCACATCAGACTCCTCACCATCATCATCCTCATGCTGGACATCATCTTGACCACCACTAGAACTGTCACCTGGTGCACCATATATAGAATGTATCGACGATATATATTCATCAAAAGTTGGGCTGATCTCTGGTGGAAGTGTTGGACGTAGAACTTCAATAAATTTCATAAATGCATTGTTTTCCCTAGAAGACTGTTTTGTCATCTTTGTAGCCCTTTTTTAAACCCGTTATTCCAGTTCCCTAACTTTCTGTAGCTCTTTGGAACTACAACTCATACTTTAGGATGGCCAATACCTCGTCGGGGCTATCCTAGGTCAGAAGAATACTCTGCCAGGATGCTCCTCTCCCAACACCTGATGTAAGTGATCAGTTGGCCCAAAATTGTCTGGTTCTTGGGCATCGAGGGCCTCTAAAGTATCCTATTACAAATATAAATATATTATTAAGTTAAAAAATAGATATTAAAATATAAACTCAACAGATTAAAACTTACAATCTGTTGATGAGTCACCTCATTGACGGCACTTCCATACTTTTTCCGTCTACTCGAGCAAAACAGTTTTTCTCGAGGCACATGTCCTTCAATATTCTGTATTTGCCTCTACAATGACATTGAAAACTAAAGTTAAATGAAAACTTTAGAAAATGATTAAAAATTTGAGTAAACAAAATAAAGTGTAAGTCATAAAGAAAACTTATAAATAATTGTCATACCTGCTTCCTCTCATGATCTGGCATAGTAGTACGTCCCAATGTGTGGAGGTATTTTTTTGCATCAATTTTTTTATTTTCTCCAGATGATTCCTAAATAAAATTAGATAATTAAAAAGATAGTATTAACAAAAAACTTGATAGTTATTATTTAAATACCTCAAATGTAATTAATACCTTAAATTGGGTAGTCGTCCAATGAGTAATCATCTGACGATACTGATCTATAGGACAATCATCCACGACTAGTACCGCCTCTAACTCAGTTCCAACTCTATCATGCCAGCCAATATATAACTCATGATTGTAGGCTCTCCAAATCTCGCCTAAATCCTTTAGACGTTCCAGTCATGCACTCTCACCATCGGGAAAATTAAATCGAAGATGTCATCAAAATATTAATTCATATAAATACAAAAATAATTCATGGCATTAAATACAACAGAGTTTTTACCCATATCTCTACCCAAGATCTATCCTTGACCTCATGTGGAAAATGTCTCCATGATAGAGGGCTGAAGGGAATGATGTCGGAGTATTTGGAAAGCGTCGCCAAAAAACTCTGACATTGCTACCCTATTTTCTCAACAATTTGGTTATCTTCATTGTAATCCACTATAACATGTGTGTGGAGGTTCCACACCGCATTCATGCATGTACGACCCCACCCCCACCTCCTGTCAGTAGATGTATCTGTCATGAAATAAAAACAAATATTTTATCAAAACATGTTATAATAAAAATAAATATTACTATAAAAATTTGTTAGGGTTCTATAAATATACCTGCTCCAGTCTGATCACTGAGCGCCGCTGGATCCATAGAAACTGATGGAACACCCTGTGGTGGAACAGGAGTCAAAGATGATGGAAGATAGAATCTCAAAGAGACATAAGTTGAAGGAAAGGAAGATGGGTCAGCTATATGACCGGATTATGACTAGGGAGTGGGAATCATCATGGGATATGAAAAAGATGGGCCAGAAGATGCAAAAGGTGGCAAAAACATGGGAGGCCTAAACATCTTGTGTGTCACTAACGACACACCAGGATCAGAATGTGGGAAGGATGACATGTCAGTGAGAGGGGCAGGGTCTAGTCGGGTACGCGAAGCTGCTCATCCTCCTCTGGTATGAACCCTCCTCGTACCACCGTCCTGAGTACTAGGACCAGTACTAGGCTCCTCATCTAATAACTGTCGATGTATAGGTGGATCCTACAAAAATGTTTAAAAAAATTAATCACATGACATTATATTTTCTTTAAATATATATATTTGAAATAAAGTACTCATTGTAGTCACAAAAGGTGGAACACCCATCTCCGCCATTCGATGATTGTTCTCCATCATTTTTTTCCTTCATCTCTCTTCAATTGGCTGCATTTCCTGCTTTTGAAAACAAATATGTAATTAATTAGAAAAAGGAAACTAATATATAACCCAAAAAACTAAATATATGAGGGAATAGGGGGATTCATTGGTAATTTAGCTATCAATTGTTTTAGAATATCTTGAATGGATTTAATAAATCATACAAGTTGTAATGTTCACCAAGTTAGAAATATTGTTTGATTGGGTTTAAATATAGTTCAATTCCAAATTAGAAAATGAAATTCAAATAAAAATTCAACCAATAAACATTGAAAATTCACATAACGGTCAAGTCAGCTAAAAAATATTTTTGATCAATACTAAATCAATTTGAATATTACCAACCTTAACAACCCAACTCGAGGTAAACCAAAAGAATTGAGAACATGGATGAATGATTCTATATATTTTCAACCACAACTTCAGGTTCACAATCAACTCTAATAATTGATCAATTGGAGTCATCAAAAGAAATAAATGGATTGGTTCTAATGGCACTAGGGAAAGTTTCAATTCCATCATCACCATCATCAAAAATAAGTCTTGGAATTACTTCAATTATGACCCCAAATTCAGGTCGAAGTTGGTCTTTGACATAAAAAACATGTTTAGCCATTGATGCCAACACATATGGTTCTTCGGTAGAAAGATTACGAGTCATATTAATTACTTGAAATCTACATTCATCAATAAATGTGCACTGTCTGATCATAGAATCAAACCAATGGCATTTCATCATTGTGACTCGTCCATGAGAGTAATAATCCAATGTTATTATTTTCTCAACAACTCCATAATAACCCACATTTTCAAATTGCGGTCTACTATCTGATGCACTGGCATAACAATATGTTGTGGTAGTAACCATAACACTATAATGTTGTGTTATCATGTTCTTGGCTCATTCAGTGATGATAAATTTATACCCATTGATAACAATTGATTTACAGTCACGAAGAACGGTATTAGGACCAAAAGCCAAAGCTCGTATTTCCTCAAAGACAGATTTAGCAGACAAACTCAATACCTACAATATAAATGACTATTAAACTTAATTAAATATTGATATAATTATTTTTAAACAGTAATATTTTTATCTTCAATTTTAACCAAGCAGAAAACTCTTTACTATGCAATGTCTCCCTCCTTCTCAAAGATAAAGAATGATGCTTCCTATTTATCATTGCTTTATGTTCCTTGTAGATAAAAAATATGAATAGTTTAATAGATATATATGTAATATATACATATTCAATTTAGTTACCTGATATAGTCATCGAACAAATCACAGTTGAACAAAACTGTGTTATGTGCCATCTCCCGCTCTTCATGGCTTAATGTCTTCAATGTATATGATCCAGGAATTCCTCCGGTTTGAGGTAGTGATGGAAAACTGGGTTTAATTTTCTCATACTGTTCTTCTTCATTTCTAATTGGTCTGTTCATTCTTGTAGTAAGATCAGAAAAATACATTGAGCAGAAATCTATAAATTCTTGAGACAAGTAACCCTTCACAATAGAACCTTCCAGATGATTCCTGTTTTGGACATAAGACTTTAATGTATACATATTTCTTTCAGTTGGATACATCCAACAAAAAGAAATAGTTCCTCTGAGAAGTATTTCAGTGGGAATATGGATAGTCAGATGCAGCATGCATTTGAAAAATTATGGAGGAAATATTTTCTCCAACTCACACAAAATTAATGGGGCATCTGTCAACATTTTTTGCAAGAAAGAATTGGACAAATTCTTAGCACAAAAATCTCTAAACAAATGGAACAACCGAATAAAATTCACCATTACATTATTGGAAAAAGGATGATGGATTTCTTTTTGAAGCAACTCATGCATTAGAACGTGATAATCATGAGTCTTTAAAGATTTTAGATTCAACTCTCTTCTGTTGACCCATTTAGATATGTTGCTTTAATATCCATCAGGAACTCTAATAGTCTCTAATACTTCCAAAAATTATTTATTTTTCATAGGTTTTATCACATAAGAAGCACATAGAAGTTGCCTTTTATTTTCACTGATACACACAGGATGCAATTTTGGTCTGATTCCCCAATCCACCAAGTTACGCCGAGACTTAAATCATATTTTGTATTCCCCTTGACATTTAGAAGAACCGAAAGCAACATTATACATATATTCTTTTCAATATGCATTACGTCTAAGAAATGATGTAACAAATTGGTTGACCAATAAGACAAATCAAAAAAGATACTCCTCTTCCTCCAATTGTAACAGGTTTCATTGGAAACATTCTTTCTCTTTCCAGATTTCATTTGACCCTTCCCGAATGAAAAACTAAAATTTTTAAATTCATTAATCACATCAGTTCAAGACATACACTGAGGTGGATCATTGGTCTTTATGGTATTATCAAATCTTCGACGATTCATTCTATATGGATGATCCATTGGCAAGAATCATCGATGTCCCATAAAACTGAAACTACATTTATGTTTCAGTCTTCTGGATCGTGTATTCTTCATACAAACTAGACATGACAGTTTTCCCTTCGTGCTCTATCAAAATATCATTGCATAAGCCAGAAAATCATTGATCGTCCCCATAAGTGCAGCACGCATATGAAATATGTCTTTCGAACATGCATCTTATGTGCACACACCCACATCCCAAAGAAGTTTCAACTATTTTATTAAAGGTTTCATGTATACATCAATATCAATGCCGGGATCAGAAGGACCAGATATGAGTATACTCATGAAAGAGAAATTTTTTTTCATACACAACCATGGGGGAAGATTATAAATGTCTATAAAAACTGGCCATGTGTTGTGTGAATTAAACATCTACCCAAATGGATTAAAACTGTCGCATGAAAGACCCAGCCTCACATTACGCACGTCAGCTGCAAAGTCAGGATGTCGAGCATCAAATCTCTACCATTCAAATCCATCTGCAGGATGAACCAACTCATTATTAGTTTTCTTTCTCTCGGTATCATGCCATCTCATTTTTATTGATATGTCATTTGACATAAAAAGATTCTGGAGTCTGGGGATCAATGGAAAGTGCCACATTACTTTTTGTGGAACGCGGGATGGTGTTCCATCAGATTTTGACTTCCATCGGGATGTTCCACATTTTATACAATCAATTCGTTCAGCGGTTTCCTCCCAGAATAAACTGAAATATTTCAGGCAAACATGAATTTTGTTTCTTGAAAATCCAAGTTCTTCAACTAACTTCCATGCCATATAGTGATTTAAGGGAATATCTACATCATCTGGAAGTAAATCCTTCAAGAGGGTAATAATGGAATTGATTTTGGTTTTAGAAATCCCATACATAGTTTTCCCAGAAACAATCAGATTAAAAATTCTAGATTTTCATTTTATCACATTGTCGATATACTGGAGTCCTGGAAGCATCATTCAATTTTTTCACCCTATAAATATCAACATTTTCACTAGATGCATCATCTGTCCTCATATAGAAGTCTTTGTGTGTCGAAATCATTTCTTTTTCATGATGACGAATAAACGGAAACCGATCATCTAACAAATTCTCTATTCCAGTCCTTCCATTTCGATCATCACCAATTTGAGATTTCGTTTTCTCCCCATTGTGATACCACACAAAGTAGTTTTCTTGAAAACCATATTTGGTTATGTGGTATATGACTTCTTCACGGCTCAACCAAGGTCTACCAACACAATTGGAACATGGGCAGTGTATGCGACCACTATCTGAAGCATTGTGAAATGAAAAATCTATAAAGCTCTCCAAATTGTTTTGAAAATCACTTGAGATCTGATCAGTTTTATACATAAAACTTCTGTCCATTCTGTAAAAAGAATTTATATAATTCATTTTGTCATAAACAATTCAATAGGATTGAACTTTAATAGAAAATACATTTAAGTAAACGATAAAGGAAGAAGTTTCTAGTAGACGTAGTGAGCAATTAAAATAATGTAAAGAACAAGTACTTAAAAATTAAATTAAAATTTATTTATATTCATTTTCATTAGGTCTATAATAGGCACATGACTCAGGTCCCATTATGTGTTATAGGAATCCCAAATCATTCACTCATGTTCAATAACTCATTATGGGAACCTCTATGGCCATACCTTTCATTACCCAACTACTTCCCCAAGTCAAGCACACCCCATGGGTGAATAAATTTTAGGCTTCTACACTAATATGTTGTTCATGTCATGTAAAAAGATTTAATTTCATAAAGTATAGACAAAAACATTTATTTTTAAATTTGAGATTAATAATAAAGTATGTCAATGATAACAACATTACTGAATTAAACTTGTGACTTATCTAAAATTTTATGTATGTCTACACATTCCAGTATGGCTAGTGAAAAGCACCCCACCCTCATAAACATGAGTACTGGCCAAGAAGGAAACATAATATACAACATACAATGAGAACCATATTTAATTGACCCTAAAGTTATATTAGTAAAGTCATCTTGTGGGAAATGGAATATATGATCTTGGTTAACTAATGAATTCAAAAGCTCGTATTCCATATGTTGGACACTATCTAAGGTAAGAAATCATGTGAGGATGGGTAAACATCATTAAATTTCTTATATGATAGTGAGAATTAAGGCTTAAATTAATGACTTGAGTTCACTGCTTAAATGAGGGTAGAGGTTGCATAGGCTGTGTAAACATAATGGTTAAATATGGTTAGGGGTTGCATACACTGTGCATGGTGGGGGAGTCTCCGCCGATTTAGAAACTAAAATAAATTCTATCAAAGGTACCAATATGAAACATCAGCATCAAAATAAACTCGAAATAAAAAAGGACTAAAAACATCAAACACTTTTTATGTTATCCCACCAAAAAATGATCACGAATGTCCCTATACATTTTCATACTTCCAGAATTTAGAGATTTTATAGTTATGAGCTTCATCCACCTACACACCTGCCCCACCCCACTTGCACAACCCTACCCCCACCCAACTTGGACAACCCATCCCCCCACCCCACCCCACTTGTACAGCCCTACCCCCACCCCACTTGGATAGCCCTACCCCCACTCCACTTGGACAACCCACCCCCCCCCCCACCACCCCCCACTCCAATTGGATAGCCCTACCCCCACCCCACTTGGACAACCCAGCCCCCCCACCCCCCACCCCACTTGGACAGCCCTACCCCCACCCCACTTGGACAACCGAGCCCCCCCCCCACCCCAATTGGACAGCCCTACCCCCACCCCACTTGGAAAACCTAGCCCCCCCCCCCCCCAACGCACTTGGACAGCCCTACCCCCACCCCACTTGGACATCCCTACCCCCACCCCACTTGGACAACCCATCCCCCCCAACCCCACATGGACAGCCCTACCCCCACCCTACTTGGACAACCCACCCCCCCCCCTCCCACCCCACTTGGAAAGCCCTACCCCCACCCAACTTGGACAACCCAGCCCCCCCCCCACCCCACTTGGATAGCCCTACCCCCACCCCACGTGGAAAACCCATCCCCCACCCCACCTGGAAACTCCAACCCCCCCCCCCCACACCCCACTTGGAAAACCCACCCACCCACCTCCCCACCCCACCTGGACAGCCCTACCATCACCCCACTTGGAAAACCCATCCCCCACACTCTACCTAGATATCCCCTCCCCCACCCCACCTGCACACCCTCCCCACCCCACTTGGACAACCATGCCTGGACACCCTCCCCCACCCCACCTAAACACCCTCTCCCACCCCATTTGGACAACCCAGCCCCCTCCCCCACCCTACCAAGACAGCCCCTCCCCCACCCCACTTGGATTTCCCTTGACATCCTCCCCAACCCCATATGCACACCCTCCACAAACCCAAATTGAAACAGAAATTCATCCAAATCAAAACATAAAACAAAAATTCATAGATTCATAAATCCAAATCAAAAAAATCATAGAATCATAGCAACAAAACAAAGATATCACTTACCTATTTGCAGGGTAGAACAATAAAATTTTTGATTGAAGAAGAAGGAAGGAGTTTCGGAAAGTTGGTAATGATATACCTTTAGAAGAGATAGTGAGCTAGGGCAGTCACGCGCAGACAGGGAATTGGGGGTTCTGTGTATTTGGAGGAAAACTTTCCAATGGTTTTAAAAAACTATTGGGAAAGGTATTATTTACCAACGTTTTTGTATAACCGTTGGTAAAGGATGTTAAAAATAGATATTTCCCAATGGTTTAAGGAAACTGTTGGGAAATGGTGTTCTAATGGGAGATGTCCCAATGGTTTCCTTAAACCGTTGGGAAAAATGAACTATGCCAACGGTTTTCTCAAACCGTTGGCATGAAAGTGTTGGTTTATCCCACCATTCCAGTAGTGAACGATCTCTTTATACACTCAAGCTGATCAAACTAAACCTAAAAGTAAAGGAATCAAAAGACACTCTATTTTTAGAAAAAAATTAGAGAAGGACTCAGAAGCATTTTTGATTAATCAAAAGGAGTCCAGAGCTGCACTTCAAATCACTAGAGTTTTCTAAATTCATATCTACTCTCTCTCAATGATTCATTTACTTACTTTTTGCGCCATGTGTGTACTCTTTATATTCCATACACACACTAACTCTTGTGCTAAACTGTAGGATTTATAAATCCTCACACAAAACTTATATAACTCTCTTGTATTCCACTGTGGATAGTGGTAGAGGTCAGAGGACCTGGACAGCCTGTGTGATGTTGTTTTGTTTTCCCACGTAGAACTGTGGTAGAGGTCATAGGACCTGGACACTATAAGCATTGTTGTAAAACCCAGATCCAGGGTGTGTATCAAGTTTATATAAACTTTTTTAGAGGACTAAGTCTTAGCTTGAGACTGAACCTCTTTTTTTAAATTTCTGTGCATTTTACTTTTGTTAACATTATTTGTTTTGAATATTCCACTTCTAATTACTTTGAAATATAAAATTGTTTTAAATTTACCTTGATAGTTAATCTAGAAAGTTTTTGTAACTATTATAAATCTGTAGGTTTTTTTCAAAAGCTAATTTAATCTTCTGATTGAATCAACTGAGACCTAATCAATCTTTTGAGAACCTTATTGAACCTTTATAGTTTTAAAAATTCACTACAGTTTAACTTAGTATTTAAATTGGGGGTTTTTAATTGAAATATTTTTAACAGAAATTTTTAAATTGGAACTCAATTCACCCCCCCCCCCCCCCCTCTTGAGTATCCACTCTGACCAACATTTGGTATCAGAGGTTGTTTTCAATAAAGGATTTCCAAATAATCTGTTTCTCGACTGTGATTTTAGTTGCATCTTAAGGATCTTAAATTTTTGTTAGTTATAAATTTTATCTCTTTAAATATATTTGATAAAATCTTATTATGGATAATAGACTAGAAGGTGTTGCTACCAATAGGGCACCTTTCTTTAATGGTGTTAATTATTCCCAATGGAAACTAAAAATAAAAATTCATTTAGAAAGTATGGGATTTGACATCTGGACTGCTATAGTGACTCAATATAAGATTCCAGAAACTGAAATAACTACTTGGGATGAACCTACTAAAATAGCTTACAATAATAATTGTAAAGCAATGAATGCCCTGTAGTGTGCTTTTAGAGATGAAGAATTTAATTGAATATCTGCTTATAACACTGCTTATGAAATCTGGGATACTTTGGCTATTTCCCATGAGGGAACAACCAATGTTAATGAAATGATATTGAATACCTACACTATTAAATATGATAATTTTAAAATGAAGCCTGATAAACCTATTTATGACATGTATCTCAGGTTCAATGAAATTGTAAATACGATGAGCTCACTTGGAAAAGTTGTTCCTGCAAAGGAGCAGATAATGAGGATACTAGGATGTCTTCCAGAAATATGGAGAGGCACATCAATCTCAATAAGAGAATCGTGTGATATAAGTTCACTGCATTTTAAAGAGCTAATTGGTAAGTTAATGATGTATGAAGAAGAACTTAAAGTGAATAAGGAATAAGATGATGAACCAAGGAAGAAGTTATTAGCCTTTAAGACAAATGCTTCAAAGAGTAAAGCCAAAGAGAAAATTCAAACTGAAAGTGATAGTTTGAGATGTGATTAGAGTTCATCTGACAGTGATACAGAGATGGATTAGATATCCAGAAGGTTTAAGAAATTTTATAGGAAGAATAAATTCTTCATAAAATCAAATTACAAAGGAAAATATGACAATAAAGGTCATTGGAAGAAAGATTGGAAGAAAGCAGATAAAAGTGATGAGATAGTGTGTTATGAATGCAAGAAGAAAGGACATGTAAAAACAGATTGTACAAAGTTAAAATTCAAGAAGAAATATAAAAACAAAGAAAAAATATATAAGAAAGCAATGAAATCAATCTAGAGTGATTCAGAAGACAGTTCAAGTGATTCTGATTCTACTCAGGATGAAAAATATCAACAATCTAACATGTGTTTTATGAAAAACACATCTGAGTTAACATTGAATACTCCTGCATTAAATTCATATTATTCTAGAGTTGATTCTAATTCTAAATCTGAATATATGACTAGTGAAGAATTATTTGAATATTTTAATATGCTAGAAGAAATTTGTAATGAATTGAAGAAAAAATATAAGACCTTGAATAAACAGCATTCTTTGACCAGCTCTGTTAAATCTGCACTTGATATAGTAAAGGAAACGAATACTCAATTACTTAAGGAAAATACAGAACTGAAATTGTCTATTGAAAATTTAAGGAAGGACTTATATAAATTCACAAATGAAAAAGATACACTTACACAAATGTTAGGTAAACAAGTGGAACCAAAATATACCACTAGAATAGGCTATCATCCTGGACAGAGACAGATTACTAAAACTATATTTATTCCTAAATCTGGGTAGAATGCTGCTAGTTCTAGTTCATAAAGTTCATATGCTTCAACTAGTTATTCACATAGTTGTAGATCAAATAAAATTTATCTTTCAAAATCTATTTATTTTGTAAATTATATGAGACCCATAAGACAAATCCGGTTACCTAAAGCTTTGCTTGCTAACCTGTCTGGACCCAAAAGAATATGGGTACCAAAATCATTTTCTTTCTAAACCTATTTTGTAGGAGACTTGCTTGAAGAGTTCCATATGAAGATATGGTATTTGGATAGTGGATGTTCAAGGCACATGACAGAAGAATTTTCATGTTTTAATAGCTTAGTCAAATTTGATGGAGGCCATGTCACCTTTGGTGATAATTCAAAAGGAAAAAACATCATCCTAGGCTATATTGGTAACACTGATTTAGTTTTAATTGCTAAAGTTTTACTTGTTTATGGATTGAAATACAACCTGTTAAGCATTTCTCAGTTGTGTGATGATGGTTTCAATGTTAAATTTGAAAATGATTCTTGTAATGTTTTTAATTCTAAAAATATTTTAGTATTTTATGCTTTGAGAAATGAAAATATTTATGTATTTGATTTGAATTCTTTATCTAAAAAAACATTAATTGCTTAAATGATTTTCATAAACAGTCTTGGCTGTGGCATAGAAGATTAAGACATTGCAACATTCATTCACTTAGAAAACTGACTAGTAAGAACTTAGTTAGAGACCTACCCAAACTTGAATTCCCAACTGAAAAAGTTTGTAATCCCTATCAAAAGGAAAAGCAACATGAAGTTTCTTTTAAATCAAATAAAGAAGTTTCAAATTCCCAACCTCTAGAGTTGGTTCACATGGACTTGTTTGGACCTTCTAGAGTTTCTATTTTAAATGGGAAGCACTATGTTTATGTTCTGGTAGATGACTATTCTAGGTACACTTGGGTATACTTCTTAGCTCACAAAAGTGAAGCTTGTTCTTACTTTATTAAATACTCCAAGTCTATAGATAACCTTAGTGTACTTAAAATTAAGACCGTGAGAAGTGATCTTGGTTGTGAGTTTGAAAATCATGAACTTGAATCTTATTGCACACAAAATGGATATAGTCATAATTTCTATGCCCCTAGGACACCTCAGTAGAATGGTGTAGTAGAAATAAGAAACATAACTCTTTAGGAAATTGCAAGAACTATGCTTAATGAGTATGACCTGGAAATTTATTTTTGGGTCGAAACTGTCAATGCATCTTGTTATATTATAAATAGAGTCTTGATTAGACCTGTTCATAAGAAGACCCCTTATAAACTGTAGAATAATAGGAAACCTAAAGTTAGTTACTTCATAATTTTTGGCTTCAAAGTCTTTATTCTCAATACCAAGGATAATATTTAAAAGTTTTCTTCTAAAAGTGATGAGAGAATCTTTCTAGGTTACTCTATAACCAGTAAATCTTATAGATTCTTTAATAAAAGAACCAAATGTGTGGAGGAATCTGTTCACATCAAATTTGATGAAACTGATCTGCATGAACCTAAGTCTTCTCTTCAAAATCTTAAAGAAGATCTGTCTATTCTGGATCTTAATGACAAAATCAGTGAACCTGTTGTAAAGACAACCAGTTCTGGAAACATTCTAGAATCCGCCCCTAGTGAACCCGAACCTAGAGAAAAACCTGAAATTTCTAGTCCTAGCTTTACTAGATCAACTAGGATTCTAAAGAACCATGTTTTAAATATTGTTGTAGGTAATCTTGATAGAGGGACACAGACTAGAGCTTCTCTAAGAAATCAGGTTTAAAATCAAGCCTTTCTTTCACAGTTATAACCTAAAAATATAAATGATGAAATCAATGATGAATTTTGGGTAATGTCTATGTAAGAAGAGTTAAATAAATTTGAAAGAAACAAAGTCTGGGAATTAGTTTACAGACCTAAGGACACTTTGACCATAGGCACTAAATGGGTTTTTAGAAATAAAGTTGATGAATCTGGAAACATAATTAGAAACAAATCTAGGTTAGTTTCACAAATTTACAATCAATAATAAGGAATAGACTATGAAGAAACCTTTTCACCTATAGCTAGATTAGAAGCTATTAAAATTTTACTTGCCTATGCTGCTCATATGAATTTCAAGTTATATCAAATGGATTTGAAAAGTGATTTTCTAAATGGTTTTATAGTTGAAGATGTTTTGGTAGAACAACCACCTAGATTTACAAATCCCCATTTTAAAAATCATGTTTTTAAACCTTCTAAAGATTTATATGGTTTAAAACAAGCTCCAAGAGCTTGGTATGATAGACTTTCTAATTTTCTTATTTAAAAAGGTTTTACTAAAGGGACTACTGATCCCACACTTTTTATTAAAATGATTTCTAAAGATGTTTTAATAGTAAAAATATATATTAATGATATTATATTTAGATCTTCTAAAAATTATTTATGTACTGATTTTTCAAAAATTATGAAAAATGAATTTGAAATGAGTTTGATGGGAGAACTCAAATATTTTCTTGGTTTTCAAATTTTTCAAAATAAAGATGGTATTATTTTAAATAAAAGTAAGTATACAAAATATATTTTAAAAATTTTTGGTTAGGATAGTAATAAGGGAAGTGAAACACCCATGAGTACCACCTGTAAGTTCGAAATTGATGAATCCGGGAAACCAGTTAATCAAGCAAATTATAGAGGTATGATTGGAAGTCTACTTTACCTTACTACTAGTCGATCAGACATTATGTTTAGTGTAAGTATGTGTGCTAGATTTCAAGGTAATCATAAAGAATATCATTTTCTTGATATTAAAAGAATTTTTAAATATATTAAACATAGTGAAAATTTAGGTTTGTTTTATTCAAAAGGACAATATTTTGATTTAATAAGTTATTCAGATACTGATTTTACTGGTTGTATGATGGATAGAAAAAGAACATTTGGAACATGTTATTTATTGGGAAAATACTTAGTATCTTGGTGTAGTAAGAAACAGAATTCAATTTCATTGTCTACTATTAAAGCAGAGTACATAGATGCTGGTAGTTGTGTTGCACAAATCCTGTGGATGAAACACACTTTGTTGGACTATGGATATGATTTTAAACATATTTCAATAAATTGTGACAACACTAGTGCGATCAACATCTCTAATAATCTCGTGTCTCACTCTAGGACCAAACACATTGATGTAAGGCACCACTTTTTGAGATATCATTACCAAAAAGGTGATATTACTCTTGAATTTATAGGTACTGAGCATCAATTAGATGATATTTTCACAAAGAATTTAAATTTAAAGCGTTCAAGTTACATTAGACATGAGTTAGGAATGATAGACTTTGTTTGTTAGAAACTTCACCATTAGAAACCTCACCGTTAGAAACCTCACTGTTAGAAACCTCACTGTTAGAAACCTCACTGTTAGAAACCTCACTGTTAGAAACCTCACCATTAGAAACCTCACCATTAGAAAACCTCACCATTAGACAACCTCACCACTAGGAATACCTCACCATTAGATAACCTCGCCTTTAGGAATACCTCACTATTACCATTCTCACTAGTAGGGCTTACCGGTAAAATTCTCACTGGTATGACATATCACGTTTCTTTTAAATCCAAAGTGTTTTAGTTTTTTTATTATTCCTAAATGATATAAAATCAAGTATAAACCTTAATCAATCCACCACGAACTCTAACAGTTCGGATTCTCACCATCTTGCAAACCCAAACCTTCCAACTTCTCATGAACCCTAAGTCTCTGGTTGTGGAAATGTCTTGTGTGAAGAGACTGATGATCAGTGAAGAAGATAATCCAAGTGCTAAGTGGCAAAAAGTTTATTCAGGAATCAGTGGCACTATTAAGGAAAGAAGAGAGCCCGTGAATCCGCATCTGACCAAGAGGGAGATAGTGGTTGAAAAAGATCTCTACGATGAATGGTTGTTATCTAGAAAATCATTAATCTTGAAGATATTGGAGTAGTATGGTTGACTCGAGTGTTTTGCGAATAACAATGGACCGTACTTCCCGGTTTTGGTGAAATAATTTTATGCGCATGTTCATTTTGAGATGTCAGAAGAGAAAAATAGGTTAACTTCATTTGTGAATTGTAAAGTGATATCTTTCTCATCTAGTTAAAGGGATAAAAACCTTATAGTACCTCATGAAGGAGAGTATGTCTTTTCTTCTAAGTCCATACCTGCATCCAGTGATCATTTTGGATATGATGTTGCACTACTTGAGCTAACTGGGAATGGAACTCCAAGGAAAGTAATTGCAGTAGAGATGGAAGGTGAGAACAGATTGTTGTTCAATTTTATCCAACATGTGATTAGTCCCAAGAGAGGAGATTTTTCCACCATGAAGTTTCAAAACATATACCTGTTGTATCTTTTGAGGCATGGAGTGAAGGTTAACCTATGCAAACTATTGATGATCCAAATAGAGGACATGACCAGACCAAAATCCAAGACCAATTCTTTGTTTTTTCGCAAAGTTTCTATCTGTCATGATAAAGGCAAAGGACATGACTGGGTCTCAGGATGAGACAGTGGTGGTGAAGGATAATTTTTTCATTGCTCGAATAGTATGCAAGTTTATTAAGGTGAACTGGAATCCATGGAAGAAGAAGTGGGTGAATGATGAAGGAAAGGTATATGAAAAATATAGTCTTGTGGACCATCCTTCTAGGCCAAAGGATAAGAGGGATCCAGGTCTAAGACCTGATGAGGACATCCCATCCTATAGTGATTCTTCAGAACATGAGACCTCTGTTGAAGGAGGGGATCATGATCTTCCTCCCAACCCTACACATCATATTATTTCTTATGGTAAAGCTAGCCCTCCAGCTGCTTTGCCCAGAAGGGAACCTATTTTGGCTGAGGATGATGAGGAGACATCAGAATATGAGGGAGACCAATTTGTTTCTGATCATGAGGAGACTACTCCTGACACCCTTTCTGATAATTATGATGAAGAGGAAGAAAGACATGTTGATGAAATATCTATATCCGAGAGAACATATGAGAGATTTTCCATTAGTTTGAGTCCAGATATTGGATTTTCTGTTATGCCTGTAGAGAATGAACTAGTTGAGCCAGCAGACCCTATACCTGAACCTGTTGATAATCCTGTTGCTGAGATAGATATGGTTTTTGATGATTCTGATGAGGAATACTAGCAGGATAATTCTATTGAGGAGTAATCTTGAGTTGAAAGGGATCATCCCTCCAGTCTTTGTTCAGTTTTAGTAGCTCATGGGATTGAGAACTGGGTAGAAGACCTAGGTTTTTTAGTGCTTGTCTTAGATTACCCTGACTCTGAGAATGAGACACCTGTTAGCAGAACTCATGTAAATTATAATATCCTCTCTGAGACCTTACCTAAAGATCTTGTGAGAAAATTTTACTTAGGGGAGTTAAAGTCTGAGCTAAAGATCAATTTTGTGGAAGAGATAAGAAGAATGGAAACCTCATTGATATCATACATTCAATCTATTATGAATGACTCTGTGGCTAGTCTTGTATCTAAAAGATCACTTGTACTTGTGCCTCAAAATATGGTTACTAAGGCTGATCTTGTATCTTTTAGGGATGAGTTAAAGGAGACCTGGGCTGCATGTGTTGCAGACTTAAAGGGATATTTTATTGAAGAGATGAGAAAAATGGAAAAATCTTTTGAACTCTCTCTTGGATGTGTTGTGTCAACCATTGTGCCAAAGATGGTGAATAAAGTCAAGACCTGTCAGAATAAAATTTCAAGCTTGGAAGAGAATGTTGAATCTCTAAAGAAGTCAATTGTCTCTATAGAAACTTATATGAGCTCTAAATCTCAAGCACAAAAAGACTTGGCCTTTGTGAAGAGTGTAGTTGGATAGTTGGTTTCAGTTTTTGAGGATTTTAAGACTTCAGTGTAACATCATGTCAACACTCAGGACTCTCTTGTGAAAAATCTTATCAGTGGGATAACTAAAAGTTTCAAGGAAACTGTGGCCTTTTCTCTTGGTTCTCTTGCTTCCAGACCTTCAGTAGATTTGTATCAGATTCGATCTTTGATTAAAAAGAAGCTTGGTTCAGCATCAACCAGTGGCTCTATGGACTCATATTCCCTAACCCAAGTGGTGACTACCACTAGGGATATAGGGAAAATTGTTCAGAATTTTACGAGAGAGGCCTCTGCTTCTCAAAAAGAGGTAAAGGATAAAGTTGATTCTTATTTTCAAAAAGTGTATACCAAGCATCAATTGACCAACCATTTCAAAATTCTTTTAGAAAATCTAATATTACCTCCTATAAATCAAGCCTTTGGAGAACAAGTAAGAAAGATCAGGGAGTTGACTCTAGATTTGGATAAGTTTTTAGAAAACAAGGATGACTTTTTACCTGTTATGGAGAGGGGAGGAGGAATTATCATGGAATTCAGGAATTTGTTGTTGTCTTTCTTACATGTTGATGCTCAGCCTGTAATAGTGCCTCCTACTCTTCCTGTATCTACTTCTGTATCTTCAGCTTCTGCTTCTTCTTTCCAAATGACCCCAGCTTAAGATATTCGAATTTTAACACCTATGATTCCTCAAAGACATATTCCTTATAAATCAGATCGTGTATCTGTTGCTGCTCCACCTGTAATCCTTATAGGAGTTCCATAGTCTTCTTCTCGACCTTTTGAGCCTCACTCAACCTTAGATCCAAAAGGAAAATCCAATGTGGACATTCAAGAAGTGAATTGAGTGGGTCTAGAAGTGTTTGATAGGAATCTTATGTATTTCTTGTAGTGGTTTTGTATCTTCTACTATTGATTCATTACTATATATCACTTTTTAGACTCTCTTTGTCTGTGTTTTACTTCTCATGTATACTTCATTTATTTATGTTTTTACTATTCCACATTTTCTCTGATACATTCTTTTCACCCTTTTTTTTTGCTAATCAAAAGGGGGATAAATCCTTGACACTCAAAGATTAAAAAGAAATAAAAATTAACAAAGGGGGAGATATCATTAATAAGAAGGACAAATCATTGAATTTATTTTATCTCTGATATATTTGATTATCTCTGATACATTTACAGATCATTATCTCTAATATATTTGAAACTGTGTTAACACACACTAAGAAATCAAACCTATTGTATTTTGAGTCTGCTGCATTTTGGATTACAATGTCATAATTTGTGATTATAAAAAAGGGGGAGATTATTCGACTCACATGTTTTGATAAATCCCAATTATGATTAATTAGGTTTTGATAATCCCAAACGATGTTTACTATTTAAACATTACATAATTTTAATTAATTTTTAAGTGCTTTAAACCTCAGAATATAAATACTTTCAAATATGTCTAAATGATATATCTTTTGTGATATATTTAAGTTATTCAGTTAATTAAATGTGTATATGCATCACTGTATTCTAACTTAACTCATTCTTTGAATAGAATGAATAAACAGACATTTATTCACTCGTACAGAATAGAGATACTGGTATGTATAAGTCTACCAGTATACAAGTCTACCATTATATAAAGGTCACCGGTACACAGAGAGCTACCGTTACACCAGAGCTACCATTAGAGTAATTCTACCGGTAAGTAATAATGCTATCAATATAGAGTGACAAATACAACAATATAAGTCTACAGTTATGAAGTCCACTAGTATAAGGAAGTCACTGCTACTCAAGTCTACCGATATAAGGAGCTACTGGTATAAGAATAAAGATCTGTCGATAGAAGCTCCCTGGTACACAATGATCTACCGATAGGAGCTCACTGCTACATAGAGACATACCGCTACATAAAGCAACCGACACAAGGAGCTATCGTTACAAAGAAAAACAGCTATTGATATAAGTCGACCGTTACAATCTTTCTACTTCTTGAACTTTTATGCTTTATTTAAATTATACTAATGGTCATATTTGGTTAATTTAATGCAACTGATATTAATTAATGATGGTTGTTGTCATGTCAGAGAACTGTACCTCATACCTGCCATAAATTAATCATTACCTTTTCTAGATTTCAAAGAATATAAGGAAGGACGATCTGCAGTGAGGGAGATACACAATAGAGAGGTGACATCCATACACCCGTGTTTTCTGAAGAAAACTAGACATGCATGAGGCCATTCATACAAGTAGAGAACACAAGATGGAACTTAGTTAAGGAGTGAAGATCTAAAACGATATCTTCATGCACTCAAGCTGATCAAACTGAACCTGAAAGTAAAGGAAGCAGGAGATAGTCTATTTTCAGACAAAAATCACAGGACTCATAATCATTTCTGTTTAATCAAAAGGATTCCATAGTTGCACTTCAAATCACTAGAGCTTTATAAACTCATATGTACTCTCTCTCAGTGATTAATTTACTTAATTTTTGAGTAGTGTGTGTACTTTATATATTCCATACACACACTGACTCATGTTCTAAACTGGAGTATTTCTGAATCCTCACACAAAACTTCTATAACTCTCTTATATCCCTCTGTGGATAGTGGTAAAGGTCAGAGGACCTGGACATCCTATGTCTTGTTTTTTTTTCACGTAGAACTGGGGTAGAGGTTAGAGGACCTGGACAGTCTGAGCACTATTGTAAGACCTAGATCTGGGGTGTAGATCAAGTTTATATAAACTGTTTGAGAGGACTAAGTCTCATCTTGAGACTGAACCTCCTGTTTTAAAATTCTGTGCATTTTACTTTTGTTAACATTATTTTTTTTGAATATTCAGCTGCTAATTACTTTGAAATATAAAATTGTTTTAAAGTTACTTTGATAGTTAATCTAGAAAGTGTTTGTAACTATTGTAAATCATTAGGTTAGTTTCAAAATCTAATTTAATCTTCTGATTAAATTAACTGAGACCTAATCAATATTTTGAGAACCTAATTGAACCTTTACAGTTTTATAAATTCACTATAGTTTAACTTTGTATTTAAATTGGGGGGTTTTAATTGAAATCTTTTTAACAGAAATTTTTAAATTGGAACTCAATTCACCACCCCCCCCCCTCTTGAGTATCCACTCTGACCAATAAGAATTATATCAAAATATTTCATCATTGGAAGTATAATCATGAGAAATCATGATAAATGATGGGATTATAACAAAAAAACCATAAAACTTTGTTAACTTTGAATTGTAAACCCCATTAAAGATTAAAATTAAATGAAACTCAGAATATCATGATAATAAAAAAATATTTATATTATATATAAAATTAGTTTTATATACACCCCATAAAGAAGATAGTTTCATAACATTAAATGTGTCTTAAAGAAGGTAGAGTGTGACAAAGATCACTTACTCCTTGGGTATATTTTGAACAATAAACCTCATGAAAGAGAGTAAAAAATTGATATTTAAATCCACATATTTTTATGGGAGTAAATATAAAATACATTCTTGGATATTATATACACTACATATAATAAACAAGTGGTTAATGTGGCATGTATCTCACATAAGTAAAAAAATTGAGATGGAAATCCCTTATCGCTTTAGTAATCTTTTGAATCATAATAAAAAATAAAGTATAAAATATAATGAAACTTTAAATACAATTAAAATTATTATATTAATGGTATAACATGTCAAATGTTTTGTATAAACAACACACAAAAGAAATGAGTTGTGAATTTTTATATGTCTCCCATAAATAAAAGAGAGAATAGAAATCCCTTACCTTAATTTTTGACTTCCTTAGTACATGTTTGAACCTCATTAATAATAAATATAAGTTTATTATTAATCTATTATAGAAACATAATTATATATATCATAACATATATGATTTACTTGTGAAAATTTATTAATCTTTTATTAAAAATTCCTTTTTAAAATCATCTTTCAGGTAATAACCACTTTGTTTTTCGTATATGTTTTGATTTGTAATTTTTTTTCCTCTTAATTTTATCATAGTTACATCATATCCATAATAATAATAATTACATAATTAACATATTTATACAAAAATTATACTTTTAATACCAATCATGGAATATTTTTTTAATAAAATAAAGTATGTTAAGATCATAGAGATGGTAGGTCGTACATACACATGAATAATGTTTCCCTATTTAAACGGTCATTATATAAAGGATTGTATTATTATTTTATCATTAAATAATTATAATAATATCATAAATAACATTTTATTAATTTAAATATACTTATACATAACATTCATGTGGTTTGGTGATGAAAATAGCGAGTCACATCGCACCTGAAGGCGGTAGTCCACATGTACCCAAATGATGTTATCGTCTTTTAGTGAGTGAAAAGGTAAGAAATAAAATGATATATTATGTTTTAATAATGATAAATACATCATTAATATCATATTTATTTCATTTATATCACATATATTTATTAATTTCATCCTTATTATCTTACATGTAAAGCATTAGTGAAAACGAATCACGTCATTTCGTGAGGTGGTAGTCTGTCGTACACATGAACGACATTGTCGTATCCCATACAAAATGGAAATTAAAAAAAATTATATTATATAATGAATAAAAAATATGTAATTATTTTATAAATATCATATATATACTTTATATCTATCATCATACCCAACCATGAGAGGTGTTAATGGAAAAATGAATGACATCGGTTCACGAGGCGGTAGTCCACCATACACACGAATGATGATTTCATAACCCATTTGATGAAAGTGGATATGGTTTTAGGTAATAAACTTAACCTAAAAAACCTATTTATATTAAATATACTTATGTTATTATATTATCAAGTTTTAAAAATAATTTATGAATGTGGAGGAATAAATAAAATAAAAATGCTCATTGAAGAATGTTACCTCTTCTTCATGTATCCTCCTTAGGTTTGCACCAAAAATCATTACCATTTTGGATTTATTCCAAAAATGAGGACTCTAGGATGAGTGGATGAAAGTTTTTAATATATTTGGGCAATTATTTTCTAAATAAAAATGGTTTGAATCTGTTAAGAATAAAGGATAGGGGTGGCCTTTTATAAGTCAGGTGAGTGGCACACTTATAATTTTTTGAAAATAAAAAGGTCTCACAACATTTTCATCATGTAAAAAGGCTCAAAAATAAAGTATTATCAGGTCTCAGACATTTTAGTATCAAAATATTTCCACTAAATAGATGTTAGAAAATCCTTTAGTTCATTTTAACCCTAATCCTTTTAGTTTAACCTCTTGGTAAATCCATTTTTACCTTAAGTGTGGAAATTAATTTTTATTATTCTCACTATTCATTTTGTTCAAAAATTAATTTGAACTTATTAGATAATATAATTTATTATTATTTAAAATATTTAATCCATTTAGACAAATTCAATTAACATAATTTGGAAATTTTAATTCAAACTTAATCTTGTAGACGCAGTGAGAAAGTGGATTTTCAAAGAGGAAATGATCAAAACTTCGCAAGGGTTTTATATCACTATTCAACATGAAAATGATTATAGTGACTTAAATTTTATTAATAGATAAATAATTTGACTAATTTTAATTTTTAAAAAAAATTAAAATATAATTAAACTTTATAAATCATATAATTAAATTGTAGATTTTGATGAGAATTCAATATGTTTTTCTATTCATTAAAAAAAATTAATCTTTTCAAAAAATTATAAAATATAAACCTAAGATAATTTTGAAATTATTATAAAAAATAAAATTTATTTTTAAAAATAAATTTTATAAAAGTTTCAAAAAATTATTTTTAAAATAAGTGCGCAAAAAAAGGCAACAAAACTGCTTTTTTAGAAAACTATAGTTTTTAAGCATAAAATTGGATCTATTCTTATCTATTGTCTAGAAAACACATAAGGTGAATGTTAAACATTTTATTGAATATATAATATATAAAGTTAAATAAAAAAATTCACCAAAAGTAGTTTTTTTAATTTATTGAGGTAAAATGTGTTTGTTTTCATAAAAATAGTTTTCAGAGAAAGATTTCATTTATTTTAAAATAGTTTTTTATTTTAATTTTTAATTAATTATTCTCTAAATAATTAATTTTATATAAATTTCGGAACCATATATTTTCCTAATTTAGTTACTCTTATTCATACCATTCATTCCAATTACTAACTAATAAATATCATATAATAAAATTTTAAAAACATGACACATTTCATTTAAACTCAGGGTTTCATGTAATGTGATTTAAACTCATTGTTAAGTGTAATGAAAAATATCAAAAAGATTAAATTCATTTTAAAAAATATATTTCACAAAATATCAGGTTGAAACATTTTATCCCCCTTAAAATAAATTTCACCCTTGAAATTCATCATGGTCATCAAAGGTTTAACGTTTGAAATTTTCTTCATAAAAACCCACACTGTAAAAAGGGTTAATAAAACATCCTCTTGAAAAAGAGAAAGGGGTGTGAAAAATTCATCTAGAATAACACATACTAAGTTTCCAAATAGGATAACATAGGTGGGAATTGAAGATATGGACATGGAAAAAGTATAAGTAATTATAGAGATTGATATAAATCATTGATCAAAAGGAAGTAGGTGATCTAGAGAAAGTTAATGACCACAAAATCATAAAAAGGCATGAAAAGGTCATTGATATCATCAAAAATGATTATAGAAGGACAAAATTTTATTTCAATTTTCTTTTCCTAATGTTGTGAAATTCCTCTTCCATATAGAATGAGAAAATATTAGAATGTACTTACTTGATATATTTTTATTTCATAGGCCCAATTTCATCATTTGTTTGTGCCTTGATTAATTTCCACTTCATCTTTTACTCTAAAAAATGAAAATGAATTTTTTAAAATTTTCTAAATCTATAACATATCATAATATTCATAAAATAATGATAATTCATTCCCTATATCTTTGGTTATAATCATCAAAACAATAATGGTTAGAAAAATTTATCCAGTAAGGATAAATATTTATATGTTGAAATAATTCATTAGTATCTAGAACCTCATCTAGTGTTCAACTTAAAAAATTTCATAAATGGTTAAACTTATGACCATTCCAATAGATTTAAATACAATACATTCATAAAAAAATTAAAACAAATTAAAAAATAAACTTATCATTAATATACTAAACAACATGAAGTAGATATTAATTGTCACATACCAAATATGTGAATACATTTATCATGTATTCTCTTGAAACATGGTAATAACATGAATTAAAGTAAAACATAAAAGAAAACATTCATGATTCCTCATTAATTTAATAAAACCTTAGATTATTTAATTTATTTTACATATCCAATATGTTGTAAAATCTATCAATGATAACATAAGACACTTTTTCAACTAATCATTTATCAGTTTTGAGGTCATCAATGCAATCTAATTTACTTTATTCATATCAATCATATATTTATCCAAAATAAACACCATTTTCTCAACATCAAGATAATATTAAGGGTTATATTCCCTTAATAATTCGTTTTCCATAAAATATCACCTTTCCATTAAATCGATTTTCTACATCATCAGCACTATTCAACAAATTCTTGCAAATAATTAATGAAAAAACTATACTGAACAATCCTTATATATTTCATGAATCATATAACATAATTATTTAATTATAATACATGATCACTTAAATCTTTTCACTTCATTATCAATCCATTAACTAACTATCATCGTTTTATTCCTTAATACTTATTTCACTTCATATGTAATTTGTATTCTGTTCATAATCAGCAATATAACCATTACACATACAACCTTTCTCATTCTATTCATGATCTTTACCTATATGACATCAATTTTCATAACTCCCATGCTTTCCATATTTAAAATATTCAAAATTCTATGATACCTTAGTGATACCATTATTCTCATCCATTTCATTGACCAAACTTTTTATTTTTTTCTTTATATTTACTTGATTTATGTACTTATTTTTCACACACAAAACATAATCTCATTACACTAAGAAATTCAATTGGGTGATTATTCCCATATTCTTAACATACAAGAAACTAAATCTTCTTTCCTCCTTGGTTTCCACCACCAAAACTCTTATATGACTCTATATTTCTCTTTTTTAGTGAGTTTAGGAGTTGTTAAGGTGTAGGTTATTAATCATATATAATGATAACTGATTGGGAATAATCACAATATCCTTCACTCCATTTATCATCCAATTTTTCCACTTATCAGCAAATTTGGGGTCATAGTCAATCTTAACCTAGTTCCTTCTTCTTCCCACCATTGAATAAAACTAATAAATATAGTGTGAGAAATAATAATCATAGTGGGGAACCACAAAATCATGATAAATAACTTATAGGGTCTCTAAATCATGGAACCTTGTTTTTAATGTATGACAACTTAGTATTATTCTATGTAATTCATATTCATCATCTATTTAAATCCTTCATGATAGTTCATAAATATTTTGTAAATTTCCAATGCATATCTCCCATGAGTGTCAGAATAGGTGTGTAGGAATGCTCTTTTTCATATACCATGTGACAATCGATTCCAACACAATGATCCTTTTTAGAGTTATTACACATTGGTATGTTTGTTCCATATCCACATCCACTTATAGTATCTAGATAGGGATGAAATTTCTTGGAAACCACTCACTCTATACTTTACTAGAATTCCAAGACATTTTACTATACTTTGACTCATCCTTAGAGATATCCTTAAATACATCCCTAGAAATATACTTAGAAATAACCCAAGGGATCTCACTAAATTTTTTTCATCCTAGTTTCTAATGGTTAACTAAACCTTTCCTTTTATACCAACTATATCTAATCAATCTTATTATTAATAGATATTACGTATTTTTTATTAATATTCAATATATTACACAAACATACACCTGAGGACCATAACAGTTTCGTTTAATTGGATACTTGGAACATAATATTCTAATTTGGTGAAAGATATTTAATATATCCCATAAATATATTCTCTTTTAGAATTTGTCACACACAACCCCTACTTAAAACCTTTATTCATAACCTGAGGAAAGGAAACATAAGAACATGGGATATCATATTTTCATTAAGGGTAAACAAGCGAGATACGTAAGTATAACATGAACATAATAGTATGAGAACAAGAGAAAAACATATGAAAATCATACCATACATATAAAATATCAGAACCTTGAGTCATGGAATAAATATTGGTAGTTCAATATACATGAATCATAAGTAAATCAAAGAACATGATCCATGAGAGCATAAAATCAGCATAAGACATGGAATTGTGATATACACATAAGTATAGAAAATTTTTTCCATAGTAGTCAAGGATAAATTCCAATTCTATCATAGTGTAATGGGTTCACTCCCCAAAACATCGTGGTAGTCATGGTTCACTCCCAAGACTAACATAATGAAAAAATTCCCTTACTGACTGGGTTCACTCCCCATTCTAGTCTTGTATATCTCATGCAATATAAATATTTACCCAATGCATTGGAGGGTGGTATAGGTCCCACCCATATTTGGTTATAATGTAACCACCATACTTGGTTATAATGTAATCACTATTACATAATGAAAATCATACAAATTTTTTCTATAAGATCATAAAACATTCATCATATCATAACCCATGAAATGAAATGGGTTTCATCAACATTTCATTATATCATAACCTATGGAAAAGATATAGGTTTCATAACCATTTCATTATTTCATCATAGAATAACCTATAAAAATAAATGTCTTTCATAATATTTATATCATGGTATAAACCATGGAAGAAATTTTTTTACAAGAATCATGTCATCATAAATATAAACCATTTATAGAACAAATAATAATGGTATCCTTAGATAAAATCCCCAATAAATCATAAGTAACCTCAAAGGATATCATCTTATATTGATAATAATTTTGAAAGAACAATTTAACACCCATAGATTTTAAAATAACACTACATTTCATATCTTACATTGTATAGAAAACTGAGCTTAAAAGAACTCCAAAATATCATTATTTTATCATGACTATTATCCTCAAACATTATTTATTTTATTTCAAAAAAACTTTAAGGAAAAGTGAGAAACCAACATAGATCCAAAAAAATATTCATACCTCATAATAAATTTTCATACCATTCCAAAAAAATTTAAAGAAGTTATAATTATTTACCTTGAATAGATGTCGTTCGATAGAGGTAACCTATATTTCTGGATTTTCCCAAAGGAGATCCTTGAACTAAAATCCCATCTTATCCCAAGTCTGTACATGTTCCACCGGGCTTTTTTCCCCCTCGTCGAAGCCCCGTATCAAAATATGGTTCTATTTTTCAATCCAAGAGATTTTTTCATCATTTAAATCAACTCGTAATCATATTTAAAATATTATATGTGCATCCTACTTTGAGATAATTATTTGTAAAGACTTCTCAATCATTTCTCAGTTAGAATGCATGAGGTTCTCTTGAGTGTTATCAGAGTAAATAACATCCTTAATTTCTTTCTCCAAAATTATGGAATTTGATTATACTACTATAATTTCAAAAGTCTCATCATGGAGAGTAAAAATCGTCTCAACCTACATTTCAGGCCCTCTAGACTTACTCTTTGGGATGTTAATAGCTACAATCAAGCTCTTTTGAGGGATATTTCCTCGATAATCTAACCTTATAATGAGAGGACTTGGAAATTTTGAATAATCCTTCCATATCTGTGACCTCCATACATGATGAGTAAATCCATCTAAATCAACTAGGGGTTCTTTACTTTCTTTGAGGAAGATCATAGGTATTCTTCTGCATGCTCTATATCCTTTCTTTCATATGATCACATTTTAGAAATAAAATCGATATCCACTTCTTGGTCATCGGTTTTGCCTCAGGTATAATGATTCTATTCAACTCATTACTCCTAAAAATTTCCTTATTAATAAGTGAGTAGACCACCATCACCTAGGACAAAAAGTAGTTCTGGAAATAAACTCCTTTAGAGGACTCCTTAAATTGACCTTGTAGAGTTTGAATGGGTTTTGAGGGGTTATACTAACATGAACCATTACTGGGAACCCTATCCTTAATAATTTCAATGAGAGATTTGATAATCCTAATATCTCCTAAGACTTGATTAATGTATATGGTTGAATTACCCTTACTAGTAGTCTAAATTATACCCTCCTAAAAAAGATCACAATCAAACCTTGAATCATAGAAAAAAAGAGGAGGATTGTATTATGTTACTGTTTGGGTCCTTAAGTGCCCCTTAATTCTCCCATGGAATATCTTGAACCTATCGGGAAAGATTATTTAAATCCAAATTCTACTTCGAGTGATCATAAATGTCCACAATATTTGGCTCAGGATCCATGGTGTGTGCCTTTTTATGGCTGACAACAGAAGGTTCCTTCCCACTAGTACCCTGTTGAACCTACTTTGGGTAACTATATAGTGAAACACCATTCAAGAAGCTCAAATAATCATTCCTCATGGCCTTCTTAGGATGTATGGGAACTAGGTATTTAGGTGGGATGGACTTCCTAGAAGTTCCAAGCTGTCCTGACTGGCAATTGGAAAATTTGTGACCAAGATTCCTATAGGAGGAATAAAAAAACCAATGATTCATAGTAGACTTGTTGCTTCCATCATAGATCACCTTCAATATCAATGCATATGAAATACATAAAATTATTTGATACATTAAATTCGATAAAAATATTTAGAGATCAGATGGAAAACTGTATGGGTATGATGATCAGAGCAGAGATATCGTCCCACCACATTTCTAATCGGCCAAAGGATCTCCATATTCTGAAACTATAGGGGGGCTGGGGTGGGAGATCCAAATCACTGTGGTCAGTGAATATCACTTAAAATATAAGTTTAGATACCATCAAAACAAGGAAAATATAGAACCATAAATAATTATAGAAGCATTTTCCCAAGAAGATATCAGGTCATCTTCAGTTGAGAATCGAATTAGGAAATGTCTTGGGTCAAGGAGTCCAATGATTGCCCTGCCTTAAGGATTCTAGGATGAAAATTTAATCTTATCAAAGATGTCTACATAGGGTCTCTTCTTACTGAATTGTTCCACTACTAGTATATCCATTATCATCGAGGCGTGCAAGAACTTGAGGGAAGAAATTAGGACCAAAGGGACTTCATAAATGAAGGAATGAACCTTAAGGGAAAACATAGATAGATGGGAATTAGGGGAGAATAGAGGTTCAATTAAGGTAATTAAGGTAGAATAATGGAGAAATTAAGGGATTGTAATAGTACCCTCCTCCTTCCCTAGATGAGAAGGGCCGAGGAGGGGGATGATGTCACGACCATGGCCAAGGTCATCACCGAGGAGGGGGTTCTGTCAGGAAATTCCCTAGTGTATCTTTCCAAGTATTAACAACAATATTATAAACTATATATTAAATTGGTTGGTGTAGATAGGGTTAAATATATTATGAAATAAATATGAAGTTCATATTCAATATAAATTTAATATTTCTTAGTAAATGAACACATAATTATCAGTAAAGATATTTCAACATTCAAATATATCTTTTCTTCAAAAAGCGATTTCTATTACATTATATGATAAAATAAATATGGTTAATTTTACACATTAAGAAAATTTATTTTACAAAATAAACTTCATTTTTTTAATCTTCACATCAAAATTAACTTTGGTTAATTTTTTTATTACATTCTAAAAAGGTCAATTTTTTGGTTAAAAAGTGAAAATATTATTTTTATGAAATACCATAACTCTTATGAAATAATTATTATATGATCATTATTTAAAATTTATTAAAACTTATTATTGATCAAAATTTATTAAATTAATGAGATATTACATAATTTGTTGCATTTTTAAACACATGCTTATCAATTTTAAAAACTATGATTTTAACCTTCAAAATCCATTTTTATGAGTTATATTCATAACATATTTAGAACGTATTTTTATCAATTTTGTAAATTGAATAAATTAAAATGGATTACATATTTTTAATTAGTATTTCTATATTATGTTATGTGGTCATTTTTATTTTTATGCATAAAAAAATTACCATGGTAAAAATAGATGTACCATAGTATAGGTAAAATAATGTAGCGGGTTAAAGTTAAAAGTTAAAAGCTTAAAACACCTAAAAAATAAAAAATTAAATGGTTTTTTTATTTTTTTTATTGACCTTAAACATCCTTTAAAACATGAATTATCATTAAAATTATTTGTAATTAATTACACCTAAATTTGGTTGGCTTTAAATATAAAATAATCATTATTTAATCACTTAAAACCAACTCTCTTCAAGTATAAATATCACCCCTCACCACCCCATTTCTCCTAAAAACCCTTGAATATTTTCAAATATCTTCCAAAACCTCTCCTCCCCACTCTCCCCATGTCCATGTTCTGATGGTCTAAATCATATACCAATTAAAATTTCTTTAAGTTGTCCTTCAAGGAGGTGGTATTCAAGAGGTAACTTTCTCAAACCACCTCTCTTAATTTACTTTCTTATTCTACCTTATCCTCAACACATTCATCCATAAAAAAACATAATAAATATAGTATATTTAACATAGTGAAATTTTATATTTCTAATGTAATATCTTATATCCATCCCTTTTCTTATCTCCTCTTATTCAAATAAATGAAACCATTCTCTAAATTATTGCAGTTAATTGTCTCTATGGATAATGATTTGTTCATTTTCCATTACCACCTTCAAGACTGGTCATAAAAGTATTAATATGGTTAAATAAGATTTTAATAGTTATATTATAAATTATTTCATATTTTAAAACCAATATATATATACATAATATAAATAAAACAAAACTAGTTTGTAATGGCTGAAGAAACCAGCAAAATAAACAAAACATTTATCATTACCATTTTATCAAATGAATCATTGTCATGTCAAAAGGAAATAAGATGTATAGAACCATTTAAACTTCTATAAGTGCATGAATACTATTTCATTTCACTTTTTTATTTTTATTTCCATTTGAAAAGAACATCCATAATTATACATAAGTAAACCGACCATGAAACCATGAAATGAACGCACCCAAAATAATGAAAATAAAGAAATATTATTAATGAAAAGGTGGTAATATGTTATAAAAGAATAATTTAAGGTATTGTAAATATGAATATAGTTTCATAATAATTTAATAAAATTATTTAAACCATTATACAAATGGTTAGAGTATGAAAAACTAAAGGTAAGTGTGGGGTAATGGATTTCATAACTCAATATACATTCATTAGGTTAAACTTATAATTTATTGATTATGTCATGCTAAAATTATGTGTGAAAAAATTATTATATTATGATTATATTTACACTTTTTTATGTGTATTTTATTCAAATAAAAAAAAATTAATAATTTTATTAACGCTCACTTCAACGATATGATCTTTTTAAGGGACTTAGTCTCAATTGTCATTCATTGAGGAATATTTTGATTTTATTCCCCTATAATATTATCTAAGGTGTATATAACATCCCTTTTACATTTTATATCATGAATTTATTTATTCTCATGATATTTTAAGTTTTTTTAAATTTTATTCTTTCATGGGGCGTATGATTCGACTGATTAAAAAGTGGTAAGGGTTTATTTCACAATCTCATCATGATTCGGGGTTGGTTGTGTTTAAGTCTCTACTGGGGGATATTTATCTTACATTTCCATGTGTTTTAAAAAGAATAAAAAAAGTTCTTATAAATTATACTAAAATTAGTTAAATTCATTTTTACCTACGTCTGAATTTTTTAAAAATGTTTAGAAAGGAATCTATATATCATTTAGTAAATAATGATCATTTGGATTTTACTAAAAAAAGTAAAAGGAATATTTTTTTCAACATGTACTACATGAATATAATTTATATAATTCATGACCACTCAAACGTATTAAATATTCTTTTATAAGTTTTAGAGTTTATTTTCAAAAAAAATCTAGACATTTTTTTTTTGAAATATCATTTTCAAAATGAAAATAATATCTTCCTAAAAAATGTTTTAAGGATATTTTTATGTTATTTATACTCATCACTGATATAAACCCTTTATTGTACCTATAATAAACTAGGTATATGTTGTATTGATATCACCATTATTATTTATTTGGATGTTTTATGATTAATTTGTCTTTTTATGTGCTGTTTTGATACCATTTTCCATATTTCTATAGATGGTTTATGGTTATGTTTATTTATTGGGGAAAGTATTAAAATTTTATAGGTTAGTTTTTAATAAACAAAATTATATTGATTATGATTCACCCCTTTCATATAAGGAATTCATTAAACTTATTAAGTGGTAGGTGGGGTCCTCTATATCCCCTCTATACATCGTTAAGTCTTATGAGACAAATAATATTGGGTTTCAGTTGAGGCCTTACCCATTTATTTTCAGATGTCATGGTACAACTCCTTCATGGTATTTTTATATGTCATGGTAGATTCCTCAACAGTAAGTTTTAGATGTCCATCATTATTCATTCCCTCATTATAAAGTTAGTTATTTATTCTCATGTGATTACTCAATTAGTATAATATCCATGGTTATATTTTATATCTCATGTGATTGTTTATATCGAATTATTTGATCATAATATATTCGTTCCATATTATAATCAATTTATTGATTAAATGTAATTTGTTTTAGTTATTTACCTTTTCATATTGTTTATGCTTATTTATGACAGATTCTGATGTAAATTTATCCATATTGAGCATCTGATATCACCCCTTTCTTATGTTTTATTCTTCTCCGTGATTTCATGAAGATTATAATGACTAATATGTAGGGTTAATCTAGGAGAATAATTACATTCTTGAAAAAAACTATGTTGTAAATTTTTTTCGAATGTAATTTGCTAATCATGTTTGTATATAGTTTACAAAGACTACTAAACTATTTAGTCCTTTGGGATGTGATTACATTTATATTTCTCCAATTTAATAAATTAACCACTGGCCCTAGTCTACTAGAGAAATTTCTATTCATACCGTACATGTTAAAAAATATTCCTTTTTAATTTTTAGTAAAATCCAAAAAGGAATTGTTTGGAAAATGACATGAAGATTCATTTCAAAAAAAATTGTAAAAAATTAAAAATGGGTAAAAATTACATTAATAAATAATTTTATGAATGTTAAAAATATTTTGAAAATATTTTTAGAAAATATAGTTTTGGAAGAAAATCCAGTTTTCGACTCAAGAGAGAAGAAAAAACAATTTTTATTAAAATAATTATTTTGAACTCTTGACTATATAAAGAGTTTAAAATGAAGGTAAAATATGTATTCTCTAGAAATAAATATATTAAAATAAAATACATGATTTTATTTATAGGTATTTCATAAGATTTCATCATAGGAATCATAATCATGAGAACTCCTGATAAAAGATGAGATTGTGACATAAAAACCTTTCTACTTTGATAAATTTTAACTATAATCCCCATAAAATTATAACATTAAATGAAACATATAATTTCCTTAAAATAAATAAATTCATGATATTAAATGTCAAAGGGGTTTTATATACACCTCATATAGAAGATAGGTTCATAACATAACATATGTATCAAAGAAGGAAAATTATGACAAAGATCCCTTACCGCTTGGGTATCATTAAACAGAAAACCCCATGAAAAAATATATCCACACATGGATATGTAAATACACATAATATTCATGATAATTTATATAAAATAAATTAATGGATAGTATATACACCTTATATAATAATCAAGTGGTTAGTATGTCATGTATCTCACATTAGTAAAAAGTTAGAGGAAATATCTTACCACTTTAGTAATCTTATGAATCATAAATCCCAACAAAAATAAAAACTAATGAAACATTTAATGTAAATAAAATGAGGATATTAATGATAAACCATGTCAAATGGGAATTATAAACACCACACAAAATAAACTAGTGGTGAATTTTCATATGTCTCCCATAAATAAAAGGGAGAATAAAAATCCTTTAACTTAAGTCTCAACTTCTTTCGTAAGAATTTTATCTATGTAAAGACCTCCCAAATAAGTGATAAATATTATTTAAAGTCTCATAAATTTTTTTATATTGGATTCATACCAAGAAGTTTTTCTTAATTGGGAAATTTTTCATCCTCTAGAAAGACTTTCCAATCAGGGGTATTAATCTAAAAGTTATTAAAGATATTATATGGTTTTTGCTGGTTAAACTGGTGTGGGAGGTCATCTTATGTAACTCTATCTCTCATATTATTTTATTAAGAGTTTTTATGGGTATTATCCTCTCAATTATCCCATAAAATGTGATTGTTCCCATCTCTGGAGTAGTCTGAAAATACTTGTTCACCGAGTTTTGGATAATTCTTATTGGATTATAAAACATGGTGACATTTCTTTATAGAAACACAATTTGGGCGGATCTATCTTGTACTTACATGTCTATATAATTTTGGATATTAGTTTTAAAAGATATTATTCCCATCCTCAATTCATAGACTCCAAGCTCAATGTAGATCAAAAGCTGGTGATGCATACTATTCATTTTTCTAAGGATCTTGACCAATGTTTCGTCACTTCTACCCTTTATGGGAAACAGACCTATTATGTTTTTCATATTATAGTTCATTACCCTTCTAATATGTATAGCATGAGAACTAGAATATGGTTCAAATACACCTATCATAAATTTAACTTCTATATATTTAGAATCTATAATAATTATATTCTAACTAATGACAACTTTCAATGCATTTTCATTCCTCTCGAATCGAAATAAAAGTGCTAATCCAATGCACAATTTAAATCTATTACCTATTTGTTCTCCAATAGTGAATAGTATATTAATCTATGGTTTCATGTAGCATTTATTCTAGATTCTATCATTAGGGTGTTCTCCATGGATTATTTTCTTTAGGCTATCTAGGATTTATAGGATAGGGACTGTGTGTAGGCCAAGGGGTGGTTTATTTTCACTAATGTTGGTTGTTGGACCATCTGGTATACTCAAAACTCTATTTTCCATCAGGGTATTCAGAAAACTATCTAGTACATTAGATTTAAATTTTTGGATATCCTTAATTATATTGTTCAATAGTGTAAAGTTTTGACTCTTCCAATGGTGATGTAATCACTTATCACACCCGATAGATCTATAGTAGAGGCTTCTATTAGTTTTATGGATACCTTCTTATGGGTGAGATGGTTATCTCTAAGTTAAGTACATAAGATAAATATGTATGGCTCTTGTATATAAGGGATTAGGTGTGGTGGTGGTTCTGATTTTGATTTTCGAGGATCGATCATCTTGGATTTCTTAGTTTTTTTGGGAGGGTAATTCTGTTGTGGTTTAGGCCTTGTAAATTCTTCAATGGGTTAAATTATGTAAGTTATATTCATTCATTTTATCTGAATTGGAATCAGACTCCTCCAATATTGTTAATGCATTAAAAGATCATCTGGACTTCCCTTAGAATATCATTTATCATTTCAAGTTTTTCATTTCCTTACATCATTTTAATATGAAGGTTTCTCATACTTAGTGTGAGGGTAATATATTGTAGGATCTACTCACTTCTAATTGTATCCAAAATGAAAATCTATTGGTGTTCTCCAATTTTGGATCTATTTTTATTTATTGTGTTATAGTTGTCTAAGGGGATTCCCTAAAGTTCATTATTTCCAACCTCTATGATTTATTTCTCTATTATTTTACTTTAATTTCTTTTTTTAATAAAATATTTCAATTTTAAATCGGTTAGCCCTGTTAAAATCATGTTTCATGTAATAATTGCTTCATTTTTTGTATATGTTTTAATTTTTTATTTTTGGTCCTCTTACTTTGATCTTGTTTTCGTCATCCCTTGAATAAAAATAATGAAATAATAATCATATTTATATATCAATTGTATTTTTAAGGACATTAATGAAATATGGTTTTGATAAATTAATTATGTTGTGATCAATGAGATGGTAGACCATACGTACGCATGAGTAACATTTCCATTTTTCAACAATCATTATAGAAACGAGGTAGGTAATATTTTATATTTACATAATGATCATAATATCATAAATAACATATTATTTATTTAAGTTCACTTATACATATTATATTTCTAGTTTCATGATTAAAATAGAGATTCATGTCGCTTCGTGAATATGGTATTTCACACATACATGAACGGTGTTATCATCTTTCAGTGAGTGAAATAGTAAAAAATAAAATGATATATTATCTTTTAGTAATGGTAAATATTTCTTTAATATCATAAATATTTCATATATATCAAATATATTCATAAATTGTATCCATATTATCTTCTATGTGAATCATTAGTGAAAACGAATCACATCACTTCATGAGGTGGTAGTCCGATGTACACATGAATGGCATTATCGTATCCCCTATAAAATAGAAAGTAAAAAAATTAAATATGATATATAAAATCTAGAAGTACAGTTATCTTATAAATATCATATATATACTTTATATTCTTTATCATACGCAAGAATGAGAGATGGTAATGGAAAAATTAATTGTAAAGGTTCGCAAGTTGGTTGTCTGTCATACACACGAATAATAATTTCGTAACACATTTGATGAAAATAGAGATTATTGTGGGTAATATAAAAATATATCAGTATATAGAAGATAGTTTTATTTTTATATCATCATGTTTTAATAATAATTTAAGGAGGTCAAGTAAGAAATAAAATAAAAACACTCATTGAAAAATGATACCTCTTCCTCAGGTATCCTCCATCAATTTTCACAAAAATCCTTCCAGGTTGTCTTTATTCCAAAACTAAGTCTTATAGTATGAGACTATGGAATTTTGGAAGGGATTGTTTTCTTGGATAAACCAAAAAAACTTTAAGGTATGATGAATATAGTAGAGGGGTGGCCTTCTATAATTGAAATGTATATAGTATATCTTCGTGTGTATGGTGGACTACAACTAGTAAACCCATTTTTTACCTTAACCGCATTAATTAATTTTTACTGTTTTTAGTATTAATTTTGGACAAAAATTAAGTTGAAATTGTTATGTTATGTAAATTATTATGATTACAAATATTTAATCCAATTTTCCTAATTCAATTCACATAAGTGTAAAATTTTAAATTTTAAATTAATCATTCAGACGCGATAAGAAAGTGGGTATTCAAAGTGAAAATTTTCAAATGTTTACAAAGTTTTTATATCAAGATTCAATGTGAAAATAATTATAACGAACTAAATTGAATTAATATATATATAATTTAACAAATTTTAATTTAAATCATATTTAAACTATTAATTAAATTTATAAATGACTTTAATGAAAATGGAATTTTCAATTAAAATTCTATATTTTTCACTATTCATCAAAAAATTCATCTTTTCATAAAATTTTAAAAAAATAAACCTAATATAATTTTTAAATTATGATTAACAAATTAATTTTATTTTTCAAAATAAATTTTCTAAAAGTTTCAAAATTAGTTCTAAAATAAGTGCAAAAAAGGCGACAAAACAATTTTTTAGATAAATACATTTTTAAGCATAAAATTGGATTTATTCTAATCTATTATTTAGAAAAAAAATATGGTTAATGTTAAATAATTGATTGAATATATAGTATATAAATTTTATTAAAATCATTCACTAAAAGTGGTTTTTTGAATTTATTGAGTTAAAACGTGTTTATTTCCATCAAAATAGTTTTTTCAGATAAAGATTTACTTTAATTTAAAATAGTTTTTTATTTTTATTTTTAATTAATTGATTGCCAAATAATTAATTTCATATACAGATGAAAACCATATGTTTTCATAACTTAGTTAATTCTATTCATACTCATCATTCTTACTACAAGTTGGTAACTAAAAAATAATAATATTTTAATAATATGAAATGTTTCATTTAAACTCAAAGTTTCATGTAATATATGATAAAATCAATGTTTTCTATAATGAAAAATATCAAAAGGTTTAAATTCAGTTTAAAAATTTATTTCACAAAATCTAATAGTGTTGCATTTTATATGATGGGTGATCCTGATATAGATTATACGATGGGTGAGCTCGATACACCTTATAAAATGGGTGAGCCTGATATAGCTCTTCGATGCATTGGGTAATGTTCTTTACCTTCAAATTAAATAAGTAAAGAGTTAACTATGGAGTTTTCACATGTGGATTTAACTATAATCCTATTATTTCTTAAATAGGGTATGAATATAATGATCTAAGTTTTCTATATGGGTTTCAATTTCCTTACTATGGGTTTTAAAGGTTTTCATTGAGATAAAAGTCTGTTTTTCATTTGGGTATGTTTTATTTAAATTTTTCACTAGACTAATAGGTTTCTTAATTTTTTCCATTACTAATATTTTTGTACTCATCCCATGTTTTTAAATGATTTTCATAGGGTTTAAGGATTATTAACAATAAATAATAATTCATGTTGAAAGTTGTGAATATTTATTATGAAATGAAAATGTGCTTCATTTTAAAAGTTTTATATTATATTAAAAATGGATACTGAGTAGAAGTTTCCACTTCATAATATATGGGTTTGTAATATAATAGTTATGACCTAATTATATAAAACTTTAAACTGTAACAATCCTCAAAATGTAAGAAAGTGAATTGTTGATTCAAAAGAAATATTATGTAATATTTTAAGGTTGGGACTATATAGAAAAGGTTTCATGTAAATAAAATAAGATACTTTTGAGTATTAAGATATGAATAGTGAGGAAACAAGAGTGTAGTTGTGTGATACTAATCTGAGAAGAACCGTGATTTCCTATAGCCAAGGCTATCTGTATCTGAAAATGTGGTTTTTTCCAAATCATAAAGTGATAGAGTTGGATCAGAGAAGTGTATATCTCAAAGAATAAGTTCATAAGAAGCAAAGATATATCATAATATCTCTCAAGGATAAAAAATATTGACCATAAAAACATTTTACTAAAAAGATAATATATTGGGTTTCAATGAAAAATAAGGGAATTATATAAGAGGAAGAATTTGTCCAGTTATACTAAGTTGAACTAGTTTGTCAAATCTGTTTGAAAAAGAAGAAGAAAGTAAGTAAGAACAAACTCATGGATTTTTGTTTGTGTGTTTGTGTGATCTCCAAGAGATATTTTGATAGGATTTTCCTTAATTTTATTGTCTCCAAGTAAGATATATTCATGGGATGTATTCTTAAATTATAATATAAGAGTATCCATTAAACAAATTATATTAAATAATTGGAGGTAATGTAGAAATCAAAGATTGGGTTTCATGAGTAGTGGTTGAAGAAGTTAATTTAGTCAAAGACTCTGAGTTTGAGGAATTATATCTATTTATTTTGGATGTAGTGACATTAAGATATCATTAGTGGTATACTTCATGAGATGGGGGAATTTATATGAATAACTGGTGGGATGCTAGTTTGAAGATAAGAAGTGGGAGGTTTCACTTGATCACTTATGTAATATTGTGATATCACATATATATAATATTTTTTGTGGGTGTTAGGATAAAAAAACTCTCCAATTTTTTTGAGAAAAATATTTTTGTATAGAATCTGTGACTTTTACATCCCAAGTACAATGAAGAGTAGGATTCTTGAGAGGGTTTGAACCTTTTAAAGACAATGGTTCTAATTTTCACTTCATCTAGATTTTATATAGGTGTGTACAATGTTAAATAACAAATGATACAATAGTATTACATGCAATCATAGTTTCAAAATAAAACATGTTTATGTTTTAAATAAGATACTAGAATTTGGAAAGATTTCGACAACACTTGATTTACCAACCCTCAGGTGTCTCTATAAAACCCCACTAGGACTTTCAAATATGTGGTTGATCATTGGTTGTGTGAATCATTGGAATTATTTATTTATTATGTTTTATATTATTATTCAATATTGAGTTATTGGCATGTTATTTTTAGATATATTTATGGAATTACGCTTATTAATTCTATAATTTATAGTATTTATTTATTGACATATTATTTATTATTTTTGAGAAGATTCTCCCCAACACATGATTTAGAACCTCACTACTAGTCAATGACCTATGGTATACATGGAGACTTACTTGTGGTCCTTTAGTGATAAAATATAGGATGTTTGGTTCATTATCGGCCTATGACATTACAAAATTGTATTAGAGAAGTGGTTTTGGGATTTATGGGATTATATAGATGTGGAGATATAATTTTTTTGCACTGGATAAGTAGCTGATAAATATTTTTTATCATTATATCTATAGTGTAAATTTATATTTCTAATTAATTACATGTAAGTGAGAGTGATCAGGACTATTTTCACTTGGTTTTCATTTTGATTTTATTTAACGTTGAGCCATGAAGGTTAGAGTATTATTGAGTATCATGCATCATTAACAGTCACATAGGGGGTCAATTCATATGTGTGTGCCCACACATAATTAGTAAAAATGAAAATGTTTATTTTTATATGGATCAAAAATAAAAATGGTTCCATGTTAATAAAAGTCACTAATATATAAATGTATTTAGATCAATTACTTATTTGTGGTGATTTAATTAAAAATAATAGGTTATAATTCATTTGAAAATTTATTTGGTTAAACTCAAAATGAAATTAGATATGATCTATTGTTGATATTACAAAGTTATTTCCATAATCATTAAGATGTTTTATTATGTGTTTTCCACTGTAAACATTAAATTATGTTTTTTTATTATTAAGTATGTGGTTTTACAAACTAATGTGATTCCATGATAAAAGGATTATGAAAATTATAAAACATGTTATTTTATTGGTATGTATGATGTTATAATATACTGTGAGAAAATTTAAATGGAACATAATTGGTTTTTTTGAATAAAATGTTTTTGAAAGTGACTAAGTTATTTTTATTCCATGATAAAATAAAATGAAAATTTTAGAAAATTAAATAAATGATTTTTTATATGATAATTAATTAATGATCATGATTTGAGTGATTATATATTTATAATATATTTTTATTTTGATATATGATACCATGATATATGTTTACATGAAGTGAAAATTGATTGATATGGTTATATAATTACTGTCAGGTCATGTTGGGGTGCCAGTTTTCAAAATTTCACATGACATTATAAATATTTCAAGAATATTGATGTGATGATTTTTGTGTGATTTACCTTATGGGTAAAAATGTAAATAGTCTTGTATTAATTAAAATTCAATAAATGAAGTTTAATACTAAATTAAATGAATAATTTGCAGAGATAAAATTAATCAAGACCAGGTAAATTCTAAATTAAGATGGTTTCAAAATATATGAAAACTACCAATTAAATCTTAATGATGTATTAAAAGATTGATTAGGGATATTCATTTAGTTAGGACCTTGGCGTCTACTATGTAATGAACTAGATATGTTATGGATATATGTTTTATTATTCATGTGTATAATTTGGTAACACTCATATGTCTACTGGTGTGCTATGTTTGACATTATTGGGAATGTGTATAAATTACATGATTATAATAATGATAATTTATATGATGAGATCAAAGCTAGATCCATAAATAGAATCATTTGATAGAGCTTATAGGGTAGGCACTGATATCACAAAGTTTAATTTTATGATATGGGTTTGGACTTGGGATATTCCCTAATTAATCACTTTCTATGTTTAAACTTTATTTTATGAATTTTTTGATTTTATGACTTGACTTTGAAGTAATTAAAGTGGGAAATTTTCTCATGTGTAAAGAAGTCGGGATTTATGTTTTGGATAAATGGGATAATTTAATTTCTAACTTTTCTTAGGATTATGTAAGAGTATGTTATATAATATTATCTATACAAGATTTGTGTCAATCAATTAACTATTGATGGGAATCTTTTTTTGAGCATATAGGTTAAGGAAATGAGTCATCTAGGAAGTGAATATATATTTAATTGAAATTAAATTTTTGTAAATCAATATTATTTTATTAAGAAATAATTCAAGATCACTGAGAGTGGTAAATGAAACATAAAAATCTACGTAATTCCTTATATATAGTATATGAACTATGGTACATGGGTTAAGAAACTAATTTTTTATTAAGTATCTTCTTAGTGCTAATATGTAATGAATTTTAGGATCTAGACATGTTTGTATTTATGATTAAAATTTATTATCCACAAGGGACTCTATGATGTGAGATGATTCAGGGCATGATATGGCAGCACATAATGGAGTAAAGTTTATTTTGGAAAAAAATTGGTGTGAACATGATATGTATTTGGGAATGGTACCTTGGATTCAAGAAAGTGAAAATATAGTTATTTTTTAGGAAAGGGGATATATTCATTGGAATTTTGGTGGAAGGGGATCAGTAATTGGTAGTAATACCTTGGATGTGCTTAATAGGACTTCTTGAATCAAGAATTGTACATTCACTATGCATTTGTTTCATTACCTAATTTAAGTGAATGGGATCATGTGAAAGGACTCCAAGAGATAATCATGTCAGTAATTTACACTTTTTTACATTTAACTTTATGAATTTATTCAATTAATTTCATTTATAGTATAATTTGGTAATTTTGTTTGATTGGGATTCAAGTTATGATCAAGGGGATTGGTTAAGGTACTCATTTATATGGTAGAACTATATTTAAACTATTACACTGATATGGAGATATATAATGGTAAGGGTATCCATAAGTGTTTTTTAGGTAATTTGATTCTCTTATTTTTATTAATGTGATCAACATTTCTTATAATGAATAGAAAGTGGGAATTATCAATTATTTTTTACAGTTCATAGAAAAATATTGGGAATAATTGCATACACCCAATGTGATTTACATATAATACTCAATTAAAAATTAAAAAATTATATTAAATTGATAATTTATAATCTTTTTTGTGTTATGGTTCATTTGAAAAATTAGGGTCTGGAGACTATTGTAATTATCAATTGGAATTTTTATAATTAGATGTGAGGTGTTTTATTAATAAATTAGTGAGTAACTTATATTGTTATAATGAATGGTAATGGCATAAATGGTACATTCATACAAATAAATTGGTGTAATTGTTTCTATGTAATTAGATATGTTAAATAGATTAAATGTTTTAATTAATGTTGTTTCACTAGAAGTTCTCTATAACACTTAGCATGGATGAGAATTCTGGAGGTAGGGAGTTTTTAATGTTTCTCGTTATAGTAAAATTGAGGATATGATTTTTGTGATTTTATATAGGGAATTTTTAACATTTAAATGGAAAAAAGTGTAATGGATATAGTCATATATGAATTTATAATATTTTATGCAAGTGGTCCTTTTTTTTAATAATGAAGTATCACCAGGTACTTAATGGCATGGTATCTGGTGCTCAGTGGCTTGAGGAGAGGGGTGGAAGTGGGATCTTCCACCACCACAAAGACCCTGATGGTTCTATATCAGATACATAGTGATTCCTAGTTATCACTTAGTTATATACAACGGGTTCCCAGTAGCTTATGGTTTGGTTTTCCTTAAATAATGAAAAATAGTAATTCCCCCTCCCAAAATTTTATTTTAAATGAAATGCGGCTTAGGCTGTAATGCCAAGTGGCCTTGGGAGTTCACCCCACCCACTTCTATCTCCCCCATATTCTCTATTCCATAAATGATCCTTATATTTTAAGGATTATAACTCAATTATGTCATCAGGTCCATAATAATGATTCAAAGGTAATCCCCATATACATTGTATCTTCCCTTGTCGTTTTCCTTCTTTGAGACATGTTTTCATTTATGCACCTAATTTCACTTAAATAGTCTATATACTTCCAATTGGATAAATAATATCATGAATTGTATTTATCTATAGCATATGAACTCAAAATTCATGCTTTATCTCTTTCAAGTTATTTTTATTAGAATATTTCTTAAGATCATAGGGTTTTTTCATCTAAATTTTGCTTCATTGAGATATGAATTATATTCACCACTTATTTTATATTTTAGGTGTACATATTAGAAATGAAATTAATTTTATCATAATTTATATTTAATTTAATATATTTAAAAAACCAACTCATGTTCTTCCTTTCATGGGTCTTCAATTTAAAGGATAAAAAAATTATAAGGGTTTTAAGTCTTATTTTCTCTTCATTAAGACATGTTTTAATGTTATAAACCAACTTCTTATCTATATAGTGTATATGATGACCAAGAATTAATTTTATCATACTATACAATTGAATGTATTTTATTTTTAGAAATATTTTATTTTCAATATTACAATTACATTTAATTTAAAAATTACTAAATTCATAAGGAACTTGGTATCTCAAACTTCTTTCTTTGTGTTATATGTTTTATTCTTGGTTTTACTTCCCCTATGTTCACTAAATTTTCCATTTATAATGATTTTATCTATTAATTTATATGTAAATGGATTTATTGACCTAAAACCATTTCTATATAATTGGGTACATGAAGCAGAAGAAATGTTTCAATTAATGGTATTTCACTGGAAGTACCCTATGACGCTTCACACGAATGAGAAGTCTAGAGGTAGGGAGTTTGTAATGTTTTTAATTATACTAAAATTTAGTAAAAATATTTTTTTTATTATATAGGGATTTTTTCATACTTAAATGTATAAAAGTTTATTTTTTATGGTCATAGATGAATTTGTAAGAGTTTATGCAAGTGGTGGTTCTATTATGTAGCAATAGAGTACCATTGGCTACTCAGTGGCATGGTATAGATTCCCAACCCAGGGAGAGGGGTTTAAGTGAGATCTTCCACCACTAACAATCACTTTATGTTTATATATCAGGTGCTAAGTGAGGATTATTTCTCACCTAGTTATTTCACCAGGTACCTAGTAACTTATGGGTTGGTTTTCCTTGAATAAGAAAAAATGGTAATTCTACCTCCCGAAACTTTATTTTCAATAAGGAGTGTATTAGGGTGTGGTGTTAAGAATACTTGGGAGATATATTCCCCCACTTATCCCCCCCCCCCCCACACACACACACACACATTCTCTCTTCCATTGAGACTCCATCGGGTGTAATAATGAAAACCTTCTTATGGAAAAAAATCCTATAGAAATGATTCAAAGGTAAGGACCGTATATATTTTATCTTCCCTCATTATTTTCATCAAATTAAAATTTTATGAGTATATTCAACCAATGGATCTCAAATTATGGTGTGTGATAAACATTTTGGGTAGGTAACCTATAATATTTTTTAATTTAAATAATTTTTGGCATGCTCTGATGCGTGTGTGTCTGGAGAAAAAATTGATCACATAGGACCTAAATAAGTTCCTCAAGTGTATAAATTTTTATAACTAAATTTTATATCTTGTCATAACTAAAATGGTTATTCTAATATAGGTGAAATGATTTTTGGATTTCTTAAAAATATAACCTCTTAGGGACCGTATAGGGGAAGCATTTTAACCAAATATGAATGAAGGATTTGAGAATAAATATTTTCGTGAGAAAAATCATGAATTCTATTATAAATAGGAAATATATTCTATCATGGGTGACTTTTTTGTTATCCTAAAAGGAAATTTATTATTAATACTTCATTGGGGGTTTATATAGAGGATAAATAAATGGTTATCTGAAGGATATTAATTTTCATGAGAACATTTATAAAATAAAGTAATACTGGGAAGGTTATTCTACCAAGGGAAAAATGAGTTTTGGACTAAGTGGTGAGGTGGTAACCCAAAGAGTCTATTAAAAATATTTTAGAAAATTATTTCCTAAATAGTATTTTATTTAATTGGTTATTTATTAAGAAAATTCATAGTTCATAATGTGGATAATTTGTTTGTATGATTAGAGGTAGAATAACCATTGGATTGATCAATAATTAAGTTATATATGATGTGAATGGAGTTATTTATTTAAATTTTTAATAGTGTTTATTATTAATGAAATTAATTATTATAGTTGAAAGAAAAAAATGGTAGAGGCATACTAGAGGTATGTAAGTTTTGTTTTTTGGAATGGAGTGGGATATATTATTTAATGTTTAGTCCTCATAGAGTAGCTGAGTGAATATTCTTAAATGGAATGTAAATTCTATTTTATCTAGGTAATTTCATAAGATAAAAATATTTATTATTGATTCGTTAATGGTAGATTTAATATATGATATTTTCACTCTCCCTAAGGAGGTGAGTGTTTAAGGAAGATAGATAGTATCTTCACAGTGATCAAGTTAGATATTAATGTTTTAAGTAGAAAAAAGACATCTTCTTAATTTTACTTTCTTTATATTTATAGGGATTGAACTATTAGAGTAGTATAACTAAATCTCTAGGGGTAGGGTTCATTATTACATATTAAAAATGATAAGTGAGTGATTATATCTTCAGAGGAAAAGTTTTATTGTGTCGAATCTATTGGTTTTGGATGCACCGGAAGCATGTGGTTGTGGGTGATATATAAAAAATTCATTTAATAATTTTTTCTTTAAAAAATTAGAATCTTTCACATAAAATTTATAATTAGTTTATTTAATATTTGAATAAATAAATACCTGGTCATAGAAACTTCATTTTTTGGTGAATGTTGATCATCTGAAAGACCCTATCAGATTACATTCATTGTGCTATGAGGATACAAGGATAAAATCCCTCTAGTTGTGATCCACATGTGCCCTTATGATCTCTGAGAAACACCACTAAGTCTCTGGGTGCTTGCGCAGTGATTTGAATGTTTTCCTTTGTTTTTTCTTTATTTCTTGTTCTTATGTCTTGAAAAAATCTCTCTTGTGCTTCTCGTTCTTGAGAGAGGTATAGAATGAGGAGTCTAGAGAGAATTCATTATGCACAACAATTATCTATTCTCTATTTGGGATGCTCTACACAATAGTAATAGTCCTTTATTTATAGAGTTAGAATTTAGGTTAAAATATTATTTAATTTTATGTCTTCAATTAAATAACATTTATTAATTTTAATAAACATCATGCCACATAATAATAATAATGTTATTATTATTTTGTGATGGGCACCAACTTTCTCAATAACAAATATTATTCAATGAAATTGTTAATTAATATTTTTCATCAGACACGGTCTTAGTCCGATAGAACCCCTCTTACATTTATTGAACACTAGAATAAAAATTTTATTCATAAATAAATATTTCACTTGAATACTAGAGAATAAATATTTATTAAATATTTAATAAAATAAATAAATATATTTTTATTCACATATTGCTGAATAAATAATTATTTAATTTATGAGATCAATATTACTTGAGTAAAATTATTCTTCTGACTTGAGAATAATATTTATCCCATCAATTAAACTCAAATAGAATTTAATCGAGATCAATAGAAACACTTAGTGTGTGACCCTTTGGTATTATTTCTCATTAGCATTAGGAGGGATTACCTAAAGTCTAATATTACAATCTAGAAACGGTTCAAGGAACCCAAGAGAAATAACTTGATGTTGCAATGTATAAAATCACATATGAACACCCACTATGTAATATAATCCCTTTGTCAGAATATCTCATCAAGAAATATTTACGAAGGTGTCATAAACTTATTTACTCGATACGTCTTTCTTTGAATATATGAAATAAACATGTCTTTACACCATGTCCATGGAATTTAATGTGTCGGTTATATTATAATAAAAGGGTCGAGGTATTATCTTCCATAAATATGGAATGTAAAAATCCTTCCTCGACTTATTCATTAATGACATGTCAATCAGGACACACCCAATGTACCCTATTTTCCATCAATATATGGAATAATGGTTTTGGTAGTTAAATCTAAGTGTGTGTTTCATGACATACATTAATGATAATATTAAAGTCTAAGGACCATTAAACATGCTCGTGGATAGGAATATCTAATGACACCAAAACATATAGAATTTATACTATCATTTCTATTCTCATAATCTCATGTCTTGGAGATTACTAATTGTGAACTTCATAAGAAGAATCCTCATCCACTTATGAGCACTCACACCTAAGGGTATAAATACTATGTTTCCTATCATAGTACATTATCCAAATCCATAACTATATTAAGAATATTTTTATAACACTTTAAGGTTCTCATCGTATCAGGGAACTTTTATGACCTTATCAATGGGAAAAATACTTTAGGACAATATTACATTAAATCCATGCAGAAAAAATGATAAATATGTGATAATAAATTAAATTAATATTCAATACATTGAATATAAATGTAATCAAAGTAAAATCAGTTGGATCTAGGATAACAACTCTATAAAACTAGTACTTATACTATATCCAACTACCAATGACTTTTAGTCCACTATATCCCACATGATAATCATGTTTCTAATGATTCAAGGGTTTATTAAAAGGTTCTTCCAAATTTTCTTCCATGTAAATATTTCTCATTGAAACCTCACATATTAGATATAAATACCTCAAGATATGATACTTCCAAAGTATGTTCTTCATCCATTGATGTGACATTGGATCTCTTGAAAGTGTCATAGTTGTAGTATTATCAAAATAGAGTGTGATAGGATCTTTACTAGAAGGTACAACATAAAGCTCTTGAAAATAGTTGTTCATCCATACTACTTTCTTATCTGCCTTAGAAGCCATAATATACTTAGACTCTACTATATAATTTGTGACCATTGCCTAATTTGATATCATACATCTCACAACACCATCATTCAAAGTGAAGATGTATCTCGTTTGTGACTTTATGTCATATTGATCATTTTGGAAAATATAATATGCATATACTTTGATGACTAGTTCTTTATAACCTCCATAGACCAGAAACATATCTTTAGTTCGCAACAAATACTTTTGAATAGTCTTGACTACCATCCAATGGCGGTCACCATATTATCTTGAAATCTACATGCTACACTAAATTCATAGGAAACATATAGCCCATTACATATCATATCATACATGAATGACCCAATCACTGACATATATGAAATCCTTACCAATATATTACTTTCCTCAAGTTTTTTATGACACATTTTCCTAGAAATATGAATTTCACGTGATGTTGGAAAAAATCCCCTCTAGGATTATTTAATATTAAATCTCTTCAGTATCTTTCCAATGTATGTAATTTGACTTAGGCTGAGTAGTCTCTTAGATATATAAAAATGGATCTTGATCCCAAGAATATATGCTACTTCACCCAAGTCCTTCATGAGAAATCATTTATTCAACCACATATTAATAGATTATAAGATAGGTATTTTATTTTGTATGAGTAATATTTTATCAACATATACTATTAAGAAAATGACCTCCCTCCCACTAAAATATTTGTAGGAATAATGATCACACTCATTATTTATGAAACCAAATTTTTTTATGTCTTCATCAAAATGAATTTTCCATGACTAAGATTCTTGATTTAATCCCCAAATGGATTTTTTTCAATTTTTATATCTTATTATCATCCCTTAGAGTCATAAACCCTTCGGGTTGTGTCATTTGGACATCTTCCTGAAGGTTCCCATTAAGGAAGGCTATTTTTATATCTATTTTCCAAATCTTATATTTATAGTAATATGCTATGGAAAGTATAATTTTTATTCATATTATCATTGAAACTAGTGAAAAGGATTCATCATAAATAATGCCTTGATGATTTTTAAACCCTTTTGCAACTAGTCATGCCTTATAGGAACTGAATTTTCCTTTCATGTCTGGTTTCTTCATGAATAAACATTTGAAACCAATGGTATTTACATATACTGGAGGATATACCAAAATCCAAATTTGGTTTTGGTACATGAAATCCATTTTAGAATTCATGGATTCTTTCCACTTGGAAACATCGGTTCCACTTACTTCAACCCTATTGGTTAGAGGATCGTTATATTCAACTAATAATTAGTCACCATTATCAGTTTCTAGAAAACAATAGTGTTCTGGTTCTCTATCCTCTCTTGTACTCCTACACAATACTTTTATTTCCATAATAGTTCCATCTTCCATGCGGCTTTTGGAGCCTGTTCTTGTACAAACTCTTGTATACCTTGAGACTCAACTTCATCGAAGTCTATATCGCTTCCACTGTATCCTTTAGGTATGTTATCCCTCTCAATGAATATAGAATTTATTTCTAATATAAACATTTTATATGAGCGGTCTTATAGGTAACATCCCCTTATTTCCTTGGGGTATCTTATAAAGGTACATTTTGTGCCTCGAGGTGAAAATTTATTACCTGAAGAGGCCTTAACAAATGATTCTCTTCCCCGCACATGTAAATTCGATAACATGGTTTTTCTTCCACTCCAAAATTTCAATGGAATTCCATTTATCTATTTAGTTCATACTTGTTTTAGTATATGTGTTGATGTTTGTAATGTGTATCTTTAAAAGGATAATGGAATACTTGCAAGACTCATAATAGATCTCACTGTATCCAACAAGGTGTGGTTCCTACATTCGCTTATACCATTCCACTAAGGTGTATAAGGAATATTGAGTTGGGATAAGATCCCAAACTCCTTTAAGTAATCAATAGAGTCTTGATTAATATATTCTCCACCACTGTCTGAGCAGAGTTTCTTAATCTTCCAACCAAGGTAGTTCTCAACTTTATTCTTGTATTCTTTGAATTTTTCTAAATATTATAACTTATACCTCATTATTTAGACATGTCCATATCAACTAAAATCATCAGTAAAAGTTATTAAGTATGAGTACCCACCCATTTCTTCAATCTTAAATTCTACACACACATCAGTATGAACTAATTCAAGATGCTCTTTAGCCCTTTCACCTTTCCCACAAAATCGGGATTTGTAAATTTTTCCTTGAAAATATGCATGACATAAACCAAGTGGTTCTAGTTTAAAAGAATATAAATATCCATATTTATGTAATTTATTCAAGTTCTTTTCATTTACATGACCTTGCTAGTGATTCCAAAGTTGGTTGTGGTAGGATTCATGTGGATTAACTTCTTTATTGATTGTCGTTACTTAATTTTTGTAATACAAAAAATAAATATAATTATTTAAATGTACCTTACCATAAAAAATGTTATCTTTAAATAATAAGAAACATTTATTTCCAAATTTAAAAATAAATCCATCTGTATCAAGTCTAATTATAGATATAATTTTTTTGGTAACAGATGGAACATAATAACAACCATTCCAAACCAAGATCTTTTTAATTGGAAACATGATATGGTAGTCCTCAATAGCTACAGTAGCAAGTTTATCTTATTTGGATGCTTATAAATCTACCTCCCCTCATTCAATCTTTATAAATGTACTCGGTTCCTGTATTTGAATACATATTTGAGCACCAAAATCAATAAATAATACCAAATTTATAGAAATAGATAAATTTCACGTAATAAAAAATTCACTTCAAGCTTCTCATATCTTCTTTGTATGGGTGTATTTTTTATTCTCGTGCCCCTTCTTGTCACATGTGAAATATATAGAATCATTTTCCCTTGTTTACTCCTTGATCTTTCTATTCTTAGAAGGGAATGAAGAAGCTTTGGTCTTAAACACATTTTTTCCCCTTTCTTTTTGTTCACTATAAGGGAATAAGGATTTTTCTTCTTCGTATACTTATCTACTTGGAAAAGTAAAGTGATAAAATTTTGAAGGAAATTATCAATTTTTTTCATATTAAAATTCAAAAAAAAAAGATATAGAATTTATAATGGAGTGATTCTATAATGATATTGGTTCCAAGTTATTTAGGGATTTTAAACCTTATACCCTCTAAGAACTCAATGTAGACAATGATATTGACTATATGAGGCCCAACTGGGGAACCCTCTCTATGATTTATCTTAAAGAGTGCCTTGGAAATCTCAAACTATTCCTTTTACCTCTCTCCCGGTAAATACAATGGAGGTTCTCAGGCATGTTATACGCATCCATGTTTTTGTGGGACTTCATGAGTTCACAAGACATTTATTAAATCAGAAAACGTTGAACATCAATTGCATTACTAAAAAAATTCATAGACAAGGAACCCATTATCACTTTTCTCCTTATCAGGTAGATCATGTATTGTGAATCTAGCATGTAATATTTCTATTCATGGAGTATAATAACTTGAAGGAATCTAAAACACTCTTGGAAGTTACTTCTAGTTAGGAGGTTGTCTTTATCCAATATTGATCATAGGGATAGTGTGGATGAATATCTTTTAATTTTTATTCTACAATTAAAAAGAAGATTATTAGTAATTTTTATTGATTATAAATCATATGAGAAATAATAAATTAATTGATTTTATTAAATATCCCATTATTTTATCAATTATCAACAGCCCTCACCATTAAACTTGAAATTTCTAGTTACAAGAACTTCTAGTGGAAAGGATCTATATGCCTCTTCACATAACCCCAAGGGGTGTTCAATATAATTGAACATATTTATGTAGGTGGGTCTTTTCTAACTGCAGGCATGAAACTCCTTGATCTATTGTGTGGATTCCCCAATCCTAAAATCCTGTATTGGATTTCCTCAACGCATGCCCCTAAATTACACCAAGTATAGAAAGGGATACTCATATTGATGTAAAATAGTTAATTCTACACAAAACATTCATAATAACTACCCATATATAAGTGATTTTACCAAAAAGGTTTGGTCAAAAACTTAGTTTTATTAAATTTTATTTATAATTAAGTAATATAAATCCAATTTGTAACATCCCCATCCTTGAAGCCACTAAACCGGTGCTCTGAGTTGGGTGGTTACATGACCTTAAGCGCACCTCCCCATACGCCAAAGGCTGCCAACTAGAAGCAGGGGTCTATGTAGTCAAGTGGGGAGACTATACCCCCAATTTAGCAGAGTAAGCCACAACAGAATAACTAAATAGCAGAAACAATAACTAATAAACAAGGAACATGTATAACAACCAATCCCAACAACAATTATGCCATGTCACACTACAAATGCAAAGTGTACAAAAGCCCAAAATAAAGACAACAGCCACAATCCCTAAAATGGTCCCGACTCCAAGTCTGGATCCTCCACCAAGTGCTACCCATATCTACTCGACTATCTAGAAAGAACCGTTGCCCTTCTCCTGACCTACAAACATGAAGTCTGCTCGGGTACCCAACGGCTGCTCGAGCAGGGTGTGAGTACAACTCAGTAGGCCACCACCAATGGTGTCTACAAAATATCCAGTATAAACAGGTAGTGCATGCAAAAGGACAATGAATGATAAATGCCAAGTAATTATTTAAGGTGCCTTCAACCAATTCAGATCCAAATCCATTACCATTTCCAATACCATTCATTTCACACAAATTATCATCATTTACCATTTCATCACATTTCCATGGGTTAATCACATACATTATGTTACATGGGTCTAAGGCCAACAATCACCTTAAAGAGGCTAAACACATCGTTATCTTATCTCACTAAGACTAACTCCCACATAGCAACCATATCCTCACCTCAAAGCCTCAGTCCGGGTGGATGAAACCATTAGGAGAATAGATCATCAGTCCCCATTCCTAACTCATGCATTTAGGGTGGATTTTGGAGCCTCAGTCTTCACTCGACCTATGGGCATAGATCCTCAAGCCATACCCCACACTACCAAGCCATGTTCACATGCTTATATATAAGTAACCATCAACCTTCCAACAATTTCCCATCGGCAAACATCATTTACAACAACCCACATGGGAAACCACATCATGCCTTAACCCATTAACACATTACCATTTCACATCATTTAACCATTCACCCAATTCCCATGTGTTATGCCTATCTCACTAAGCATTCAACACTAGACCCATAATCTATCCCATTATGGTCTTTATTCAATTTACACATTAACCCATTTAACCCGTTCATTTCCATGAATCAACCATTCATTCCATTTCCAATAACCTAAAGGTTAGTTTCCAAGTCTAGGTGCATCACCTAAATTCTTTCCCAAGTTCCACCAATCATTCCAACATATTCATCAAGGGCCTTACATTTTATAACAACAAGGTTACTTGTTTAATTAACAATCCATATCCCAAGGAAAAGCTGGCACGTCCCATGGATGGCCCAATTAGTTCAAGTCAATCCCAACACATCCCACGGGGAACGTAAGGGTTCCCATTTACCATTTTAAACACCAACATTACCAAATATTCCTAGGTTATTGAAAACATAACCAAGGGAAACAAGAACACAAGTTAACATGTACAAAACCCTAAAGAACCCTGGGATATAACATGTAGACCACCTACCTCGAAACTGCGGTTGAACGCACTCTCAATCGAGTCCTTAGACCTCCATCCAACCAACCTTTAGAGATTCAACCTACAACTCACCCAAAAGATAGGTTTTTTGAGTTTCAGAACAAGATGAGAGAAACCACAAGACCTAATCTAAATAAGATAGTGGTAGAGGGTATTAGACTTACCCGGAGCTTTGATATGCAACCAACGGCATCCAAAACGGCCAAGAATTGAAGTAGAACAACCCTTGGAAAGATTGGGTTGAATTGGTTCGTCCTAGGGTGAAGAGGGGAGGAAGAGAGGAAAATCCCGAGTGAGGTTTAAAAAGCCCGGAGTGGAAATTTTGTATTTTTTTCCCAACTTTAAGTGGTTGCACAGTTTAGCTGCATGGTTTGGAAAACCATGCGCAAACCATGCGCACACCACTGCCCGAAGGAGGAGGAGCCGCACGATTTAGCCGCACGGTTTGGAAAACAGTGCACAAACCATGCTCTCACTTATGTCCAGAGGAGGGAGGGTCACACAGCTTAGCCTGGGCAGGCCGCATAGTTTGGCTGACCATGCGCAGGCTGTGCGTCCTGGCCTGTCTTGCCCAATTTTTCCTTTGTTTCATGCCCTGAGCCTCCGGAACACCCCCAAGGCCTCTCACACCTTCGGAATACACCCCTTAAGGTCCAAAACAAGGGATTCATCCAAAACATAATGAAAACGTACCTTTCTAAAAACCGGTATCTTACAACCTCCCCACCTTATAACGGCTCGTCCTCAAGCTGAGCTTCCATGCCTTATTGATCCACCAAAGAGAAGAGTTCGGGCCACTTAGCCCACATATCTAATTCCCGCTCCCAAGTTTCTTCCTGAACTTTCCCATGCTTCCATAGTACTCGCACTAATGGAACAACATTGCCTCGCAAAACCTTTTTACTATGATCCACCACATGAACCGAATGCTCCTCAAAGGACGCATCAGCCTCAAGCTCCACATCCTCAACATCAACCACGTGAGATGGGTCAGGGTGATACCATCGAAGCTGTGACACATGAAACACATCATGCATCCCACCATACCGCTGTGGAAGAGCCAATTGGCAAGCCACTAGTCTAATTCTCTCCACAATCTCAAAAGGTCCCACATACTTGGGCACCAACTTTCCTTGCTTCTGAATTCGACGGTGACCCAACCTTGGTGACACTCGAAGGAATACTTTATCACCCACCCCAAACTCAAGAGGTCTACACCTCTGATATGTATATGACTTCTACCTACTCTGAGCCGTATCCATTCACTTCCTGATCAACTAAACTCTCTCTGAATTCTCCTGCACGAGACTCAGACCCAACAACTTAGATTCACCAGCCTATAGCCAACACAATGGAGATCTACATGGTATCCCATAAAGTGCCTCAAATGGTGCCATCTGAATTGTAGCCTGAAAACTGTTGTTGTAGGCAAACTCAACCAACGATAGGTGCCTCTCCCAAGAACCACCAAAGTTTGAGACACAAGCTCTCAACATGTCTTCCAACACTTGGATTGTACGCTTCGACTGCACGTCCGTCTGCGGGTGGAAAGCCATACTCAAAAACCCATACGTACCAAGAGCTTTCTGCAACCCTTTCCAAAAATGCGATTTGAAATTAGGATCTCATTCTAAAACCATGGTTCATGGCACCCCATGAAACCGCACTATTTTCAGAACATACAGCTCACCCAACTGGTTGATTGTATGGGTCTCTTGAATAGGTAAGAAATGATCCACTTTCGTTAACTGATCCACAACCACCCAGATCGCATTATTCTTCTGTGGCATCCTCGAAAGACCCATGACAAAATCCATTGTTACATCATCCTACTTCCATTTCGAAATTTGTAGTGGATGCAACAAACCACTTGGGCGTTGATGCTCAGCCTTCACCTGCTGACAGGTAAGGCACCGTGCCACAAGGCCCACAACTTCCTTCTTCATTCCAGGCTACCAAAACTGCCTTCGGAGATCACGGTACATCTTGGTCAACCAGGATGCACTGCCCACTTTCCAAGTTTTGGTTGTACAACACAATTCCTATCGAACACTAATCAAGGGCAGAAACTTTCCCCACAAGCCTTCCCCACCGTAACCACGACACAAGCTGAAAAACTCCTCAAGGATTTATCAAATTCAACTGTTCTTACCATGAGAACTTCATGGGGAAAAAATAAGTGGAAACACCTAACTCACAACACAAATAAACTTAACACGCAACATCTCATCATCATGGGGAAACCAATCATCACCTCATCTGCCCGATCAACTGCAAAAATCATGACCCCAAATCAGTTGGTGTCATTTTCTGTTCACCCAACTCTAATGGTGACCCAACCCGGTATCACCCGGAGGAAAACACACGACCCTTCCAACCACATTTCCTGAAGATCTCACTCCACAACTATACTCCCAATGAAAAACAAAACTCTAGTCTACTTAACCAGTTAAACTGTGTCAAAACTCTCTACCAGGGCCAACTCACCCGAACGGTGACCACTCGAGTCCTTCCAAACTGAAACTATGGTCACTTCATCAACCGACCATTTATCCGGTATGGTTATCTTCACCATTTCTGGTTACTTGTCACCTCCTCCATTGATGAAGGACCATCAGATATCAACCCAACCTTACCATTTCCTAACACGTTCTAACTTACCAGACCCAAGCATCCATAGGAGCATTACCCTGCCTTGGAATCCATCTGCATCGTCAAAACCATTGGGAAGACAATCCTACACCATACATTGAAGGACCAAGATCATCATGACCTCACTTAGGTTCAACTTTGCTTCGAACGACGCTTAGCGCTACAACATAAGCTCGTAAGTGGTCACTCTCACCTCACCCATTAAAGTTTACCATCTCAGGTCGGACCACCTTCGACTAGCTTTCCCCAGAACACCCACTGAGTCCATCTCCAGAATTCCAGTAGAATTCATTATCATGGCATTACCACCCTCCAAACTTCCATCGACCTCACCCTTGGCATGAAATCACATCACATGAACAAGGTTCTACCAACTTCACGGCATCCTAAAACCACACAAGGATGATTGACCCAGGTCTAACCCCAATCTCTGTTGGAGTTATAAGACCTCAACTTCTCTTGCCACAACCTGTTGTCATATCCAACCACATCCTCCCATGACTAAGCACAAATCTCACAAGATTCACTTTGGACCACCCTGAGCTCAAGCCAACACTTGGCTCATTTGTCACCACATCCAAGTCCCACATGCCTCTCCAAGGAACCTGACACGCACCTCATCGGTTCCTCACTGCTACCCTGGTGCCACTACGCCATCTCGAGGTTCTCTCTTCCACATTCAAGGCTGATTTATCACTCCCCACCTTATGAGGGTCATTAACTTTGTTCACTATGAGGGATTCCAACCTCCGCATCTTAAAACCGATCAAAAACCAAACCCCAAACTTAGACATGGCCATCCAGCCTTTTTCCCAAAACAAGGAAACGAACATCACCTAGTGCCCGTTCTCGGCCTCCATGAATGGAACCAAAGGCATTGTCAACATTCGACCCATCCTAAGGTCTCCACCCTAATCCATCAAGGGAGTACATACCATCATAAAACTCCACACATATCGTTTCCTTATGCGTAAACTCCATGATGTCCTTTATCGAAACAAACACCTTAATGTCTCTTGGTGAGAGCCAGAGCTTCTTAACATACCCTGGATGATGTCAAGATTTTGGGCATGCTCATCACTAGCTGAGACACACTAAGAAGTCATCGAGGAACACCACCACCAACTTAACTGTTTCTGATGTCAAGCTATGGGACACCATGACCTACTAAGAATCTCAGGCTTCCCTTCCAAACAGGCCACATCAAAACTTAACCATCACCACTCAGGTGTGATCACCAACCAAATTCAACCATCGCTCCACAACCAACCCATTCATACACAAGTTCAGCCACATGACCCACCCTTACCTCGGGTGTCACCATCAAGCGAGAGTATATAACCATACTTCAGCCACCCTTGTCTTTCCTATTCAAAACAACTTCCAGACCTCCATTAATCCTCACTCAAACAGGCGAGTCATGAATTCAAGTTATACAACCATTCGAAACAAACCTTACCCCTTATCACAAACACTAGGGTGCCCTTATGAAAGAACCAGGAACAACTAGACCACCAACCTTCCCACTTATCCTTACGTCACAATACTGCACCACGCAGCACTCGATGCCCCACTTTCAAGGTCCAAAACATCCATAGGTGTGATGCACACCCAAAATCACTAGAAGCCTTGTCTGACCTCTCTCATAGGTCACCTTGAAGGTTGAACGATACCAACTCCCTAAATACACCACCTAGGCCATAGCATGACCGGGAAGGCCTCACAATCCAAGCCCAAAATCTCTACTAGGGCACTCTCACGGCCCCAACCCATGAATAAAATGGGATAACCAACAACACCAAGGATACCCACATTTTCACTCAAACATTCACATTCCAAACTTTTCATTCACTCGGCACTTCGAAAGAATGACTGACAGAATTTAACCACAAATAGAAAGATCCCACGTGATTGATCCTTAAACAAACCATTCTTCATTCTTTACCCCAATGGCCATCATCACACTTAGAACACCATCCCCTACCATACCTACCGTGGTCATGGTCAATATGGGTAACCAAATTACTCAATCACAAGTCTTTTATCAACACATCTTCAAAACAATTCTTCTTTCACAACACGATCCTTTCCTCTTAGGCACATTTCCCATTTCACAACATGTTAAAATCATCATTTTAACACATTTACACATTCCATTAAGCAGAATTCATTAAAAAATTTACCGTTACTATGAAACCCCCCGTTTTTTTTTGGACACCAAATCAACCCTTGCAATTTATCACAACCCAAAACTTTAACCCGGTCACAGCATTTCTCATTTTCTTTCCTTTCATTCACCCACTTGTTTTATTTCATTCATCTCATCATTTCTTGATTTCATGAAATGCATGATGCGTCCTACTTTTCCGGCCTCACACACCAACTTCGTGCGTGCGCCTAACACAATGCATGCCACCTATCTCCCTAGGTGCCTATAATGATGCATGAATGCAATTTCTCATGATGTTAAGGCCACGATCCAAATATCATAAAACAGTCACATCAAACCACATGTGCATCACCCAACGGTGAAATATCATCAACTATAACAACACAAACCCAAGAACAACAATTCCCACCCTGAGTGACTTGGGTTTCCCCCATACCTGGATTAGATACTCCAAAGCACGATCTCATTACCAAGGCCCAACACGTCTTAACCCTTGGCTACCAATCCCAAATAACAAGACCTCAGAGAAGGAGAAGAAATACCACCTCTGATACCACTTTGTAACGTCCCCGTCCCGGAAGCCACTAAACCGATGATCCGAGTCGGGTGGTTACATGACCTTAAGTGTGCCTTCCTGTACACCAAAGGCTGCCGACTAGTAGTAGGGGTCTATGTAGTCAAGTGGGGAGACTATACCTTATATTTATCAGAGTAAACCACAACAGAATAAAAAAATAGCAAAAACAATAACCAATAAACAAGTGACATGTATAATAACCAATCCCAACAATAATTATGCCATTTCATACTACAAGTGAAAAGTGTAAAAAAGCCCAAAATAAAGACAACGGCCAAAATCACTAAAATGGTCCCGACTCCAAGTCTGGATCCTCCAACAAGTTATACCCATATCCACTTGACTATCTAGCAAGGACCCTTGCCCTTCTCCTGACCTACAAACATGAAGTCTGCTCGGGTACCCAATGATGGCCTGAGTAGGGTGTGAGTAAAACTCAGTTGACCACCACCAAAAGTGTCTACAAAATATCTAGTATAAATAGGTAGTGCATGAAAAAGGAAAATGAATGATAAATGCCAAGTAATTATTTAAGGTTCCTTCAACCAATTCAGATCCAAATCCATTACCACTTCCAATACCATTCATTTCACACCAATTATCATCATTTACCATTTCATCACATTTCCATGGGTTAATCACATACATTATGTTACATGGGTCTAAGTCCAACAATCACATGCAAGAGGGTAAACACATCGTTATCCTATCTCACTAGGACTAACTCCCTAATAGTAACCATATCCTCACCTCAAAGCCTCAGTCTGGGTGGATGCAACCGTTAGGAGAATAGATCATCAGTCCCCATTCCTAACCTATGCATTTAGGGTGGAGTTTAGAGCCTCAGTCTTCACTCGACCCGTGGGTGTAGATCCTCAAGTCATACCCCACACTACCAAGAAATGTGCACATGCTTATATATAAGTAACCATCAACCTTCCAACCATTGCCCATCGGCAACCATCATTCACAACAACCCACGTGGGAAACCACATCATGCCTTAACCCATTAACACATTACCATTTCACATCATTTAACCATTCACCCAATTCCCATGTGTTATTCCTATCTCACTAAGCATTCAACACTAGACCCATAATCTATCTCATTATGTTCTTTATTCAATCTACACATTAACCCATTTAACCCGTTCATCATTTCCATGAATCAACCATTCATTCCATTTCCAATAACCCTAAGGTTAGTTTCAAAGTCTAGGTGAATCACCTAACTTCTTTCCCAAGTTCCACCAATAATTACAACATATTCATCAAGGGATATACATTTTATTACAACAAGTTCACATGTTTAATTAACAATCCCTAGCATGGGGAAAAGACGGCACATCCCATGGACGGCCCAATTTGGTCAAGTCAATCCCAACACATCCCACGGGGATCGTGAGGGTTCCCATTTACCATTTTAAACACCAACATTACCAAACATGCCTAGGTTATTCAAAACATAACCAAGAGAAACAAGAACACAAGTAGACATGCACAAAACCCTAAATAACCATGGGATATAACTTGTAGACCACCTACCTCAAAAATGTGATCGAACGCACTCTCAATCTATTCCTTAGACCTCAATCCAACCAACATTTATAGATTCAACCTACAACTCACCCAAAATATAGGTTTTTTGAGTTTTGTAACAAGATGAGTGAAACCACAAGCCCTAATCCAATGAAGAGAGGGGTAGAGAGGATTATACTTACCCAGAGCTTTGATCAGAAACCAACGGCGTCCAAAACGGCCAAGAATCGAAGGAGAACTACCCTTGGGAAGATTGGGTCGAATTGGTTCATCCTAGGGTGAAGAGGGGAGGAAGAGAGGAAAATTCCAAGTGAGGTTTAAAAAGCTCAGAGTGGAAATTTTTTAATTTTTCCCAACTTTAATTGGCCACATGGTTTAGCTGTACGGTTTGGCAAACTGTGCGCACGCCACTGAACAAAGGAGGAGGAGCCGTACGATTTAGCCACATGGTTTATAAAACCGTGAAAAACCCATGTGCTCACTTCTATCTAGAGGAGGGAGGGTCGCACGGCTTAGCCTGGGTAGGCCACACGATTTAGATGACCATTTGCAGGTCGTGCGTCCTGGCCTGTCTTACACAGTTTTTCCTTCCTTTCGTGCCCCGAGCCTCCGGAACACCCCCAAGGCCTCTCACACCTTCATAAGACATCCCTTAAGGTCCAAAACAAGGGATTCATCCAAAACATAATGAAAACATACCTTTCCAAAAATCGGGATCTTACACAAGTCATAGTTAATATTTAATTGAGAAATTTTTAATTTATTATGCATAAATTTTATATTGTTTTATCCTTTAAATGTCTTTTTAATATTAATTGGATGTAAATTAATTAATTAACCATGTTGGATAAAATATTTACAAATAATTAATTTATTTAATTTCCATTTTTATGAATTAATTTATTTATTTATGTGATCATGGCATTTCATCAATAAAATAAATAATTTCATAGATAGAAATAAATAAACTAAAGTAAATGACCCAACCATGAGATAATATAACAATTGATTTAATGAGTGGACATTAAATCAACCTATGACCTAATGGAATAACTCCATTTTCCATCCTTGGCATGAGTTGCAGTATTCCACCTAACCAATTGTGTATCATCTGAGTTGGCATTATAATGGTTCTATCTTGAATAGCCTCCATGCACCTTAGGGCGCTCTATTAATTACAAGTATTTATTACTCACATGTAGGTGAGGGGAACTAAAGGATTGGTTAAAGGGGGTTATATAAATATACTTAGACACACATGTCCTATATAATAATGGAGGGAGGGAGGACACGTAAGACATCATTTAATTTAATGTTAAATAATTGCAAAGCCATGTAAAAAATTAAATTAAATAAATTCCAACACATTGATATTTCTTGGTTAATCACATGATCTTCCATACATGAAACAAATATACAAAAGTAACTCAATATCATTCATTTATTTATTCATTCATTATTATTAAGATAACCCTGTTTGAATTAATTAATTAACTAACACTCTTAGAAACATAGCATATAACCATGGTTTAGAACTATGGGTATAGGCCATAAAACTGCAGGTATAGCCTATACCAATGGTTTTATGAACTATGGATGATGGAGCCTTTGGTATAGAGATATACCTATAGTTTCTATATAAATAGTGGGTATAAAATAGGAGAATTTAATACTACCCATGGTTTAGTTAAATCGTGGGTATATATCTATACCCATGATTAGGAGAACTTTGGGTATAGAATTTATATCAGACCACATTTTACCCACAATTCATTGAAAAGTGGGTATAGCTTTTAATCCAAACCTGATAGAAACAACCCTTCCATCCCATCTTGAACCTGTAAAAAAAATACAAACCACATTACACATTCAATGCAATACATATATTGTATTTTTATCATTCAACCAACTTCTTATAATAATTTTCAATCCATTTACTATACTATAATAGAAATATAAATCCATAAAATTAATAAATTCAAGTCATGAAACAACATACACATGTATCTTTACTCCAAACTCAAAAATATAGGTGATCAATATCTCCCCCATCACCATCATCAACATACTCATCACCACCATCACCAACAAAATTGTATGGAGTAATAGCATTATCATTATCATCATCACCACCACCACCACCATTAGCTCAGCCTCCAATAGGACCCTCATTGACATCACTTGAGTAATCATATAAACAGTACATTGATTCCATACATGAAAAAAAATTAGTATAATTCTCAGATGTAAGTTATTGACTTATAATGGAAATATCTTTCATAAAGTGTTTGGTGACTAGTTTAATTATTTCACTCTCCTGTAAAGATATTTTTTTCTTTAGCTACTTATGTACGAGTGTTTTGAAACTTGGTGGTCTGATAGGTTTAATAGGTTCCTGATGAGGGATAATACCTAGTGGGGATGATGTTTTTCCTCAATCGATATTGAACTCTCCCCTAGTTCTCCCCACCTAATACCTTTCTCAAATTATCATTTGGCCCAAATTTTTCATCTTCCTTCTCATCAAGGGCCTATAGGGAACACTGTTGAAAATATAAAAAAGATATTTACCTATAAATTAATTTTAAATATTTTAAATATCAATAAAAAAACATACAATGTTTTCTTGTATTTTTTCATTTTAAAAACATGCATCCTTTTTCTTCCTACTAAAGAAAAATAATATTGCTCGAGGCATACATCCTTGGATGCCCAATATTGCTTGATGCAAATGAAATTGATTAGTATAATACTATATTATTGAATAATATTAAAGTGATAAACATATAATGAATTAAAATTTTAGATGTTGAAGAAATATATAAAATGAAGAATCATCTAAATATATAGTTAATTAGAAATTTATTACTAGTTCAATTAGGCTATATAAGCCAATTATGTCAATTTAGTCCAATTATACCATTTATGAAAATTTGACTAATTAGGTTATTCTGTCCATTTCATTCATTTGTCCATTTGGATATTTATCCATTAGGACAATTAGGCCATTTGGCCAATTAATCCATTAGACTATTTTCCCAATTGTCACTTTATCCATTTGGATAATTTGCTATTTGTAAATTTTAAAGGGGTATTTATAACCTTATATTAAAGGGATTAATGATAAGAAAAATTAAATTTCATCATGAAAATATAACTAAGTAACAATAAAAATATAGATATTATTTATATTCATATTAAATTACCAGGCACCTATCATGCCCGGGAATTGTAGCTCACCCCAAAGTGCAAAGATAAGTTATTTAATATTTGTTCTTTTTTTCCCAACTAATCCTAAAAACAAAAATTTCCTATAATTAATAACAATTAAATTTTATATACAAACCATTAAAGATTAGGATTACCTTAAACTCATCACTCTTCCAATATGTGATCATTTCATGATGATGTGTTGTTATCCAGTCAGGAAATATTGGTACACCCTCTAAATCAAAACTGAATCTACTCTTCCAATAAAAATATAACACATGCTTATATGATCAACATAACTCCCCAAGATCCATCAACCATTCAACCTTAGAATCTTCACCATTAGTAAATTTAAATTGATGTTGTAAAAAACATATAAATTCTTATAAATACAACAATAATATAGATATAAATTTAACAAACTTTCTTAGCCATATCATCACTCATTCTTTGTACTTGATTTTATTACTGATATGCCTCTATGAGATTGGTTACATCAGAATAATATCATTTTACTTAGATAAAGTTCCCATGAAACTTCCACACTACCTATAATTTTTACCTATCTTCTGGTTATCTTCATTGTAATCCACCATTATTTGTTTTTGGTGATTCCAAGATTCACTCATATGGGTGTGCCCATGTCACCTTCTTGAACATCCTATAGAATAAGATCAAATTAAAAAAATAATTAAGTCATAATACAATAGGAAAAAATTATGTGATATAATTTTACACATTTAAAATAAAAAATCATGATGCAGGATTCTCGTTAGGCCCTGATGGATATGTGGGTTTTTCTAAATCATTATCCTCTCAAGGATGTGTCTATTCCAATGCATTCACTAGGTGATCTACATGCACTAGAGTGGAAGCAGAAGTAATAGAATCATTAGACCCTAGATAGATACTAGTGAATTAAGGCTATATAGACATGGCATGATATGTGTAGTATGGTTGGGGATACATCAAATGATATGGAAATGGTAAAGGTGGGAACATCCCTAGAGGTGGTTTATGGGAAGAAGAGGCTAAATGATATGATGAAGGAGGCATGGGTGGGAGCATCCCTGAAGGCTCAAGTGGATGACGGAAAGGTGTGGTAGATGGGTTTTCCACTTGTGGGTCAGGATGATAATTGGTATGATTGGTGCTCCATCTAACTCTAAAAGCACCCCCACTAGGACCCATACTAGTAAGAAGAGAAAAAGTCAGCTCCAGTTCACATGTATGTCCCTAAAATATTTTTTGAAAAAGAATAATATCATGGAATTTAATGTAATTCCAAAAAAAATATTATAATTATTATTCTCACTAAGGGAACCATGGGAGGAAAACCAAGCTTGTGCATCTATCGATCATCGTAAAATAATTGCTTCCTTTGAACTTCTTTAATATTTTTTATAATCTTCATAATAATGAAATGTGAATTTTTTTGAAATGGTTTTTAAAAATCATGCATACAACTTAGAATTCAAAGAATTCATAAACAATGTCATAACATGTTTTAGCAACTATAAATTAAAACCAAGTAATATAATTTTTTAAAAACCGTTTTAAAACTTGTTTTTAGAATTGAAATAATCTAATTAAATAAAAAAATACTAAAAAACATATCTTTCCAAACTATAACTAAATTAAAGTAATTGCAGTAGTACCAACTTGAGAAAACCATATTAAGGTAAACTAAATGAACTTTGATCATATATGGTTTATTTTATATATTACAGACCATTACTTTAAGTTTAATATCAACTCTCACAATGGGAAAATTTGAGTCACCAAATACAATATTTTAGTCAACACTAACAGAGGAGTTAATGGTGTCAATTTCATCCCCACCATCATGAAAAATATATCTTGGGATTACTTCAATAATGACACTATAATCAGGTCTCGTATTATCTTTCATATAAAACACTTTTTTCCATTTATGCCAAAATATATAGTTCATTGGTATCCAAGAATTGATTCATGTTAATAACTCTGAATCCAAAATCATTAATAAATGTACCATGTCGCATCATTGAATAAAACCTTTTACATTTCATCATAAAGACTTGGCCATGAGAGTAGTAATCCAATAACAACATTTTCTCAACAAGTCCATAATAAGACACATTTTTATTTCAAGTCCTACTATATGATGCACTAGAATAATATTCCATTATAGCAGTTAACATAATTCAATCATTCTGTGATCTCATTTTCACTGCTCGATTAGTTGTAACAAATTTATAACTATTGATTATTAATGATTTTCATTCAAAAACCAAATAATTGGGACAAAAATCCATCATTATTAATTCTTTATAGAATAAGTAAATAGGTAAACCCAATTATATATGAATAATACAATAATGAATATATATATATTTAAATTTAATTAAAGTAATAGTAATACCATTTATTTTAACCAAACAGAAAACTTTTTTCTAGTAAAATCCTCTCTCCTTATCAAAGTAAAAGATCTATGAACTTAACTTATAATTTTGTATGTTTCCTACATAAAATGATATTAAAATTTTATTTTTTTTGTGAAATTACATAGTATGAGGTAAAATATAAATATTCAAATTACTTACTCGATATATTCATCGAACAAACCATAGTTAAACAAGACTGTGTGATGTTCTAAATCCCACTCTTCAAGGCTTAATGTTTCTAATGTATATAACCTAGGAATTCATCTTGTTTGGGGAAGAGATGGAAATGAGGGATAAATTTCCCCATACTTATCATCTTCATTTCTCATTGTACGGTTATGTCCTGTGCTCACATAAAAGAAATAAATTAAACAAAATTCCATACATTCATTAGCCAGATAACCTCTCACAATTAAACCTTCAAGGTGATTCTTGTTTCAGACATAACATTTCATTGTGCACATATTTATTTTAGTAGGATACATCCACCAAAAATAAATGGGTCCCCCAAGAAATTTTTTACTTGGAAGATGGACTATTAAATTCATCGTGCAAGTAAAATTTATAGAGGAAATTTTTTTCCAACTCACAGAAAATAAATGAAACAAATTAATTTATTTTTATCAAGAATGAATTCAATAACATTTTTTCACAAAGTTCTATAAAAAATGGGATAATAAAATCACTATCACCCTTACATTATTGGATATAAAATTTCTAATTGCTATTGGAATCAATTCATGATGAAGGATGTGATAATCAGGAGTTTTTATGGATTTTAGTTTCAACTTCCTTCTATTGACTCTTTTAGAAATGTTTTTATAATATCCATTAGGAAACTTTATATTATACAATACTTAAAGAAATTTATTTTTCTCTAAAGGTGTTATCACATAAGAATCACAAATAACTTTCCATTTATTTTCATTGATACATACGGGATGAAATTCTAGTTGAATTACTCAATTTAAAAAGTCTTGGTGAGATCATAAGTAATTATTGGTATTCCACTTTATATTTAAAAGAATTGAAAGAAAATTTTAACATATATTTTTCAAAATATACATTACAATGAAACAATGATGTAACAAATTGTTAGACTAATATGGAAACTAAAAAAATATACTTTTCTTTTTCCAATTGTAAGTGGCTTTAGTGTCAAAATTATCATTATTTTTAGATTTAATCTGAACTTTCCCTAATAAAAAACTAAAATTATTCAATTCATTAAGAACATCTGTTCCTGACATACATTGAGGTGGCAGCTCAATTTCAACAATATTATCAAACCTCTGGAAATTATTCTTGTATTAATTATCCAATGGAAAGAATCATCAATTTCCCATGAAACGGAAAGTAAGATGATGTTTAAGCCTTATTGATCATGTATTCTTTAAATAAATAGGACATTATATTTTTTGATTTTTTATCTAACCATGAATCATTACATAAGTAGGTAAATCATTTATAGTCCATAGAAGGGTAGTGTAAGCTCTCGGACTCGGGTGCCACTGAACAGTTCCCCAAGCCCAGTTGGTCACATAACCTCAAGCGCATCTCCCTGAATTCCAAAGGCAACCAACTAGAAATGAGGGCCTAGAGTGTGTCCATTGGGAGACTATTCCCCCATATATCAAGTATGCATAGAAATAAAAAATTTATAACCAATAGTGGATACATAATAATATAGTAGATAGTAGTTGAAGTAAAGGATTAAACGATGAAATATTAATAAGAAACTGGTAGAAGTTGAATAATAATAATAGGTACAATAATTATCATGATGATGTCACATGTCTATACAAAATGATAATTCAGGGTAAATAGAAGTACAATCATATACTATATGCTATCAAAAACCATAAAAAATCCAAAAACTACTACAATAGCATCTCGAGCATAGGATCGATCCTATGCTCCCAACGCTCCACCCTAAACCACAAGGCAATGAAACATTAGAAGAAGCACACTTACCATTATCTGTACCTTCAATAATAAAGTCTACTCGAGCACCAAATGGAACCAGAGTAGGGTGTGAGATATAAATCTCAATAGGTTGGAACCCATGGTGTCTAGACCATTCCATTTTGTGCTATAAATATATAAAAGTGTGTCTGATATAGAAAATTTGGATTAGTAAATAAATAAACATGTAAAAACATAGTATGGGTTCCAAAATAGACACTTGTCCCATACCACCTTCTTTTTCCAAATCCATAAGTTTGAACAAAGTACCTGTGAAAGAAAAATATATATAAAAGGCTCAAAAGTAAACAGAATGAACCAATAAGGCATAATCCCAAGCTTGTGCTTCATCTTGGGTTCTAATACACATTCCACCAAGTAAGTGATCTCACAATAATAATTATAATAAAGAATTGAAACTGATGAAAAGGGAATCATTATGTGTGTACAAGAAAGCTCATAACAACAACTAATTATGCATCTCATAAATCACCCATTCAAACAATAAACTATAAAATCCTATGTTGGAGTCCTGAACCCATCCAAGGTGATCTAAAAAAATCTCATGGGTCGCTTTGGGAACATCCATATAACTCAATACCATCAAACATGTCCAAGATAGACCATATGACATCCCTTGTATCACTTGAAGATGGTGAATTTGATTCTATACCAAGTATCTCATACATGGGACCCAGTATCACCCGAGGCATGTCATAACCATTTTTCCAAATGAGCATATCCTCTATTTCTCTCTTAGGGAACTGATGTCACTCACGAGTATAAAAAACATCTCTGTCATCCCTTTCCTGGAAATCCAAAGCATCGCTCCCAGCATGTCGAGTCATATCAATGAACATGGTGAGTCTATCCATGGAGTCCTTAATTTAGGACCCATGTTATCTCCTATACCATATCCATAGAGCCATATAAAACAAGTCATAAATGAGTGAAAGGGATGATTAATCAGGCTTAGGGCATGGTTTAGTGGAACCCAAGTCCAGAATGTTACAATGTGGTATCAGAGCATTATTTTCCTTTTGTCTTACTATTTGGGTTACGTAGGATATTAGGACATTGGAATTTGTAATTTAACCTATTCTTAGACATAGATAACCCATGTACAAGGGAAACCCAAATTTCCTTGGTTGGTAATTGTGTTATTGGTTATGTTTTTTAATGTTGATATGAATTCACCATTGGTTGATACCCTTGCTTTGTGCTATTAGTGATATTGGTATTATTGAGACGATGTTTCCTATTTCTTCATCCAAATGAAATGTGGGTGTTTAATTTCATGCATCATACTTGGAACTATAAGGATTAAAATTTCATGCATTATTCCATTTCATATTCACTTTTAGTGTGCACCTTCCTGTTTCTATGTGATTTTTTTTGTGCTTGGTTATTATATCTTGTAGTGCCTCTTTTATTATAAATATAGAATTGTTCTAATATGAACTACAGAAGCATGTTATAAATTAGGTTAAGGGGACATCCAATTCCAATTTATAAGGTGTATAGGCCCATAAAATTAGAATGGGGATCCACTTAATTCAATATATTTAAGAATGATTAAAATGCTTGAATGAATCAAAGTGAATTCCACCTTTTTAAATGAAATGTGATAATATAACTTGCAGGAAAATGTTTTTGTTTGGGTTAACTGGACCCCAATTTCAATTCATAAGGTGTATGGAACCTTATTAATTAGAATAGTGATCCACCCGATTCATCCATATTGAAAACAAATTGATTGCATAAATGGATAAAAATTAAATGGACTTTACACATAGTAATTTAAGACCTTAACCTTGATATTTACTTGGTCAATGGGCAATAGGATGAGTCTCTTGTGATATTTCTAGAGTCATTACTTTTTATCTAGACCTGGCTCCAGGAGTAGGTTGTTAGTGTGTTATACTTAGAGGTAGGCTATGTGCCTACCCTCTTTATTGATTTTCTATATATTATGTCATGTTTAGGAAGGCCTTACCCCTACCCTTATTGATTACTTTTTCTTATTTACTTACCTATTATGTAAATATTATCTAAGTTGTGAGCTTGGAAATTGTAGAGTTATTCCACCGTGACATCCTCATGTTGAAGTCCAAGAGAGTGGTGATGAGCACACTCTAGAGGTGGTGGGCCCTGATCCACCCATTATACCTCCTATAGTTCCTTTTGAGGAACCTATTTTTGATCTTTAATTGGTCTTTGATGCTCAAATTAGGGATAAAATTATTAGTTTTATCTAGTCTATTCAGTGTGCTTCTAGGCATGCCCTGACTATAGTAAGCTTACATGGGACTTTCAACAGTAGCATTCTCCCTCTTTCCTGGGGGGTGGTATTAATCTTAATACAGAGTCATATATAGAATCAATTAAATACATACTTGACCATCTTGAGACACATCCAGAGTGAAGGTTCAAGTTTTCTACCTACATGTTGTGTGACTCTCCCAAGAATTGGTGGGATTTCGTTTCTCAGTAAGAGATTTACCGAGACATGGTTTGGGTAGACTTCCAAAAGGATTTCTATGATCATTTATTTATATAAACCTTGATAGAGGATCAATACAAGGAGTTATTACATCTTAATAAGGGATCTATGATAGTTCTTAAGTATTCTACTTGTTTCACTAAGCTTCAACATTTTTCTCCATCTCCAACTAGTGAAAAATTGATGAATGCGAGGTGTTTTGAGGACGGGATTTGGAATGTTGTCTGATCGTGGGTGAAAATATTTTTGTTGACAAACATTACAGAGATTTTGAACCATGATCTAATTATAGAATGAAATCTCAAAGTGGTTTGTCCTATGAGACAGGGCGGTTCGATTCTGAAACAAGGTGATGGTTCTTCTAGTAGTAGGAAACATCATTTAGAGGGTGCACGTGGGGGAAGTTCCATCTAGGTGACATGTACTGATTCTATAGTGTTTCGCCAAATGGAAGTCTAGGTTATAAGAAACCATGATTCATGAAGAACCCAATCTAATGTCGATATTGTAGCAGGATATGTCATATTCAATGATTCTATCATTCTTTTCCTCTAGTATCCAGCGATTGGGGTTCTTCACCAGCAACTATGTCAAGAACGGGATATAAAAATCCACGTCATCCTACTAGTTCTTCTTCTACTAATCAATCGGGCCAAGGTGGAAATGGTCATGGATAAGGAAGTTAGGCCCTAGAACTACATCTTTAGTAGAGTGGATCTATTCAGGCTAATTAGGTAGCACCTCAGGGCTATGGTTTAGGCTATATAAATCTAGTGTATCCAATTCCAGATGAGTAGAGTAAAAATCCATCTATGGTTAGAGGTACAACCCTAGAAACCTCTATTTCAGTTTTTTCCTTTCTTAAGTGGCATTTTTATTCTAAACCTTTTTGTACATGTGGTTTTAATCCTATCGGTGATTTTGTGAGTTTTTTCTTGAAACGAAACATAAATATTTCATATACTTATTCCTTCCTGAATGTAGAACTATGATAGGATTTTAAGCCAGTGATCATTCATAGGCATAACCTCATTTTAGTTCAATGTTTCTACTTTGGTTAGGGGATACCTATTTTAGGTATCACCCTCAGACTATTGAAACTCTTTTTGTTTTCTTCTGAGAAATCCATTTTTTGTGGTACTGTTCGGGTGTTATAGTTCTGTGAAAGAATTTTGGTTCTATAACGACACCCTTGTTTTTACAGGTGGTCATGTGTTTTTTGATCTTCTCTCTGAGTATGAGCATTTTTAAATTCATAGTTCTACCAAGATGGACATGACAAGGGAATGGTTGACGGCTTAGTATGTTGTGTGAACTTTCCTTTCCTTTCTTTTCAGTTATGGATGATTTGGGAGATCATCATTTTTTTCCACAGTCGTATGAGTAATGAAACCCCTGGTTTAATCCTTGATGTATACCATTAGATACTTGAATTCATATGGATGATAATCCTATGGGCAGTATCAAGGATGTTTATTTTTTGTGTGTAATCACAGGGTAGCATGTGTCGATATATTTGGTGCCTGTCGTCCTATTAAATGGTGCATAAAACCGTTTAACTTTGGTGTTAATATTTTAATCTAATGTTAGGGACACTCCTAAGGTAGGTAGTTTCATGTCGGATCTAGGTAAATTTTTCCTTTCTGTAGAAGGGGAATAACCTAGAGGACCATTCAAAATGGTCAATCAGTCCTTCCTTTTTCTTTGGAAGGGTTAGTTTAAAAATGTATGGATCACTTTTCTCTCCTTTAGGAAAAAGTATCTCAGATCCTTTCTAGAAATTGTTAAAACCTCTTAGTGTACTATTGGATTTAAGAAAATCATGTCCCCTATCTTGGTACCATTTGAGTACACTAGGAGAATGTTTTCCTTACACCATGTTAATTTTTTAAAAGTGTTGGTCTTGTTCTGATGGTTTTGATCAAAGTCACACTCTAAAATAATGGTTGTTTTAGATGTCTAGTTGATCCTGAGTGATATCTAGTTTCCAAAGTAGGAACACCAAGCAAAAACTCATGGAAATTAGTTTTTTTCCTCTTGAATTGAATGTTAGGTAGTTTCCGCTTTGGTTTCAGTCAATGTTCTTGAGGTAGGACGTTTTTTATATATTGACATCTCGTTTGTAATCTCCAACTATGGTTTTCCTTGGATGATCTCCTTGGATTCTAGTTATTAACTCTTAGGTTACCCCAGTCTAATTTTAGGCTCGGGAGGGGTTTTTTTACCATGTCTATCCAAATGTTTCAAATTAAGGTTTGTTCCATGTTTGTTCTGGGGCCCGATGGTTTAATGGTTTTTCTGGCTTAAGACACCACTAGAAGCGGGTTATGGGATTCAGTGGTCATTCTCGTAGAAGTAATAAGGTTTCTTAGTCTAAAGGAATCTGGAATATCTTTTTTAAATTCACCAAACTTCTAATATATGTGCCTTGAGGATAGTTGACCAAGGATGGTGCAAGTTTAATTCCTCTCTCTCTTATCATGAGCGGTCAATAGAGAAATTCTAGTTAGAACTTTGTTGGGTATGATAAGTTCATTAGATGGTTGGAAATTTAAAACAGCTATTTTAGTGATGATTCATGACCTGAGTAGGTCTAGTGATGTTCTCTTCATTTTCCCAAGGCTTCTCGGGGATGATAAGTTCCTAAGTGGGGAGATTATAACATAATAGCTTTATACAAAGGTAAATTTTGGTTTAATTATTTAAAAAAGGCCCTAGTATAAATTCCTTTGATGTTAATGGAGGTGATGGGGGAATATGGGGCTCTTTTGAATCCTGAAGCTTTGAAAATGGGGAAAAATTCTGGTCTTCAAGGTTTGTCTACAATCGTGCAACCTAGGGTGCACGGCTGTGTGACCGATTGCAGATCTTAGACAACAACTTGCCCCACGGTTTGTGCACAGTGAGTCAAACCATGTGGTATACCATGTGATGTTCCCTAGAAAAGCAGAACCATGTGAATGATCAGTGCACGGTTTGGCCAACCATGTGTCCAAACCATGTGTAGTGAAATGTTTGGGTGAAGTTATAACTTTTCTTTGAATGATATGTGTGACCCTATTTTTCTTCCACCCATACCTTTCTATCTAATTTTTCTCCTCCCTTCCAGGATAAAGAATCTTCTCTCCCTCCCTCTTGGGGTTTTGTTATATCTCCCTCAAATATCATTTGCTTCCTTTATCATAGGAAGATACATACTCCTCTCATTATGCTATCTCTTTCTCACTCCTTGATTTTTTATTTTCTTCTCCACCCATTGTGTTATCTTCATGCGACAAATCTTTTCCCTGTTTTGGGAATTTTGTTGAATCTCTTGATTTCTAACATTTTAGGATGAATTAAGGGTTTTTATCAAATTTGTGGAGTATTGTGACTATGAGGAAGGGTTTATACTCCTTTTCCCATTTTTTCGTCACTTTTTGGCATCGTGTCGTTGTGTCGTTATCCACAACCTACCAGCAAAGCTTTTTTATCACAAATTAAATTAAACGGGGTGTTTTTACTTCTCTATAATGACCATATATAGTGTAAAAACTCATTCATAATGTGTTTTCCTTGTCTTTTTTCACCCCTTTGGGTGTTCCCAAACTAAATGGCCTATGTTTCCCTTTTGTAAAATATGGAAATTACCTTGGTTGTATTTGTAACCTTGGTTTAATGCCTTAAATTTATTAATGGATTTAGAATATGAAACATACCATGAATTTGGTCCCTCTTGGAAATGCTTGAGATTGATGTTAATTAATTGGACCTCGTGTAATTTCATATGCCTTTATCATGCTTGAAGTTCACTTTATATATCAATTTCCTTATATTTAGTTTCTCATACAAGTATTGAAATCCTTGTTCCCTATGTTAATGGCTTGTACAAGTTGAATTAAATGCTTAAATTTCATTATATATTTCATTTATTACTTTATTCAATGACCTATGCCTTTTTCTCTATTCCACTTCCAATGATTATTTTATTTTCCATAAGTAAATGGATTGAATTGAAATGGTAAGTTTGGTCAAGATTCATAGCTTGAGATATTGGGATGTCTTTGATGACATATGGTAAGAGGCATGATTATTTCATGTTCCTATAGTTATATTTTATTGATTATACATTATTATTAGTAAGATTATTATATTGATATATTAAACAATAATAATGAAATTCTTTTTCTACATGCTATGCCCTGTAGATTTTGTCTCTTATTAATCCCTTGCACTCATTTAATGATTTAATCCTTTTCAAATGAGTTGTGCCATTATTTTTTGGCCTAATTTAATAGATTTTTAGCTTTAGAATGTGATGCTTAGTTAATGGTTTTCAATTATAAATTCTTTGCTTGATTTATTCCTTGCTTGATATAGTTCTATGGATATGGGTTTGGAGAGAACATGGTTCTCATATTGAGGTCTCCATGGATGGACTCGATGTGTTTTTTGGCTATAAATCAACACACTAGGAGCAATGATTTGGATTTCTAGGAAATTTATGACTAGGAAGTTTATTATACTCATGAGGGACACTAGTTCCATAAGGGAGCAACCAAGGACGATCCCATTTGGAAATATGGTTATGCCATGCCTCGAGTGATACTCAGTACCCTGTGTAAGATACATGGTATGGACTCAGATACACCATCCTTGAGTGATCCAAGATATTATATATGGGTTTCCTTAAATAGGCTCAATGGTATTGGGTTATATGGATGTTCCCATAGTATAACATTGTGTGGCCAAGAAATCCTTATAATTGACATTTTATAAGAGAAAATATATTTTATCCTTCATTTCTCCATATGTCCCCAACCTTTGTATATCATCTTGGTTATTGAAATGTATTTAATAATTGAGATTTTTTAGCCCTATAGTTTCCTTTGTTCTAAGAACTTATCATTCATACTTTTTTGACTTAGGTTTGATGATATAATCCCCAACATTATGATTTCCCTTATTCAAATATGTCACTACTGCTATTTTTTATGTATCATCATCACAAATGATCCGACTTTTACCAGAAAATATGGGTATTTATTCATTCAGTATATTATTTGCACCTTTGTATCCTATCATAACCCTTTTATCAATTTTAGATATGTGAACCTACTAAATTCTAGCTTCTTATTTGAATCACTTGATTTCACTTCTGACTGAAGTTTCTTTCTAAATGAAGAAACCTCATCTTAAAGGGACTCAACCTTTTTAGCTCTCTCATTTTGGCTAGAATTAAGTTAATTAATGAACTTTGTATGTTATTAAATATTTAATTTTTGTTCCATAACTTATTTTGAGATTTTATGACTATAAAAATTATTTTATAACTCTTCATGAAACTAATAAATCTCATCTTCAAGTTGATCCACAAATTCAGTAGTTTCTTTTAAAAAACCTAAAACCTTTTTGTTTTTCTGTTTATATGTCAAATTTTTATATAGATACCTCAATTTATACCTTGAGATCAATTATTCATTTAGGTTGATTGTATTACTAATTTTAATATTCTTATTATTCAATTTTAACCATCATAAAATCATCATTATCTAATTTAAATTTTATTTCCACCTCCTCCAAGTATTCTTTATTATCACCTTCTTCCATGTTCACCAAAATCTTCCTCTGAAGCTTCCTTCTAAATGATTTTCCCAACTTAAAATCTCTTTTATGAGGGAATATTCAGTTTGGTTTCTATAATATTTCTTCATCACCTTCATCACCATAAAATCTCATTGAACACATTGATATAATGTTTCCCACCTTACCACATAAAAAATTATCCAAGGGTTGTTTTCTTTAAAATATATCTTTTCCCATTTTGAATTTTCTGGCCATAGGGGATAGAAATTCATCATCCACATCCTCTTCATCATCAATACCTTAAGTTATTTCAAATTCATATATATATTCTAAGGCTATATAATTTTCTATGTGATTTGATATTCCTTATGAATTGACTCTCATTTCATATTTCACCAAACTACTTAGTAGATCATCCATAGATATCTTCATAAAATTCCTTACTTCAATATTCTATAGTTTTCTATTATTAAATGTTGTAAAAAATCATAATATATTCTTGAAAATATCAATATAATTTATTTCCCTATCAATTATTTGAATGGATCTAACAACCTTAGTAATTTGATTGAAGAAAATATTAGCATTCTCATTAGGGAGAAATTTCAAGTCATAAAATTTGTTGTGCATCACTTGTTTCTTATCTAAATTCATATTAATTTCAATTTCATAAATGTTGGAAAATTTATCCCCCATTTACTTTTACTTGTCACATCTCATCACTTTAATTTAAGTTTCTTTTGTTAGATCCCTAGATGATGCATTCTGATCCTTTTCATCAATATTGAGTAGCTTCATATCTGCTTTAGTCATGAATATTTATGATATGTCACTAACATGTATCTGATGTATAGTAGTATAGATTCTAATCCTAGATACCATAGTTGGGATATCATCCTACTCTTCCAGACCTGATAGCTGCTTCTATAAAACACAAGAAGTCCTTTAGCATTCAATTTTTTTAACATCTTGAGTTTTAAATGACATATTCAACACTTGTAACCTCAGTTTTGATACCACTTGTTTTATCTTGGGATTTCCTGAATGGGGATGGGTAAATCAAGGTGTCAAATTTTCTTTTTGATTATTAGGAATATTTCACCCACGTCTATAGGAAATCATTAAACCAGCCGAAGTTATTTATATATCCACTACAATCACAAATACCGAGATTAAAAAGGGGGAAATAATTTTACTTGGTTCATCAATAAGGGGAAATAAAAGAAGTATACACTGATGATGTTTATATTGTACCAAAATCAACTATGATTCACTTTTATTGGTAGATTATACTTTTTTTCATGGTCACTTAGTGATAGTCACACTTCCTCTATAATGAACTTAGGGATAGATCATTGCCTATCTCGAATCACTTCTATTGGATCCTCTTTAATCATTGTTCTAGAAAAAGACTCCCTTAGTTTAAATACTTTAGAGTAGCCTTAAAATATAAATTAATATTTATTGATAATTGCATCATAAAGTTATGGTTTTGATGATCCAATGAATTCCCCAATTTTATCTCAATTAGTCCACTCAAGTCTGTAGATTTTTCAAATTCCCTAGATTCTCCTAGGAATTCTTTGGTCATGTCCATGGCTTCACCCAGGTATGCTTATATAAATTCCTTTTCATAGACTATGTCTGATTCATCCAAGTCCATTATCCTTAATTTATTCACCCAGGTCACTTCATGCAACTTTAGTGTGCTTTGGTCAATTCACCCAAGTTTTCATCATGAAACTACCATAACTTAGGTGAGTTAACCCATGTAGGTTCACCCTAATGATTATTATCTTCTTTGTTCACTATTCCATGTTAATGCTTCTATCCCCATGATACTTGTTCACCCATATTATTTTCTCAGGTAATACTTTTTAAAGTGGTTATTTCCTAATGACATATCCTCTTAACCATTATCCTACTTTTCATTAATTAAGAATTAGGGGATTCTCCCAATATTTATAGGTAGAACCCCCATCATCACTCAAATCTAAACTTTGGACTTCATAATTTGTTTCTAACCTATATAAATTAGAATAGTTCCTCATTCCTTTGTGTGGTACTCAGAATTACTCTTATAAAATTCCCAACCAAGTGTGTAGACTCACTAGAACAAGGCACTAGAACATGAAAATTACACAAAAACACTCATACAAGAGAGAAAAACCTTCCTTTTCCCTAGAATCAAAATAAAACATTCCTTTAATTTTCATACCCAAAATTTTGAAAACAATAAAAAAATATTACCATTTAAAACTATCTATCTTAGTCATAAAAAACCTTCAACAACTATAAATGGATTACAAACAAATACATTAACAACCTTCAGCTCAAATCACCTTGCTTCCAACTTTGATGATCTATGTATAATCCCTCCTCTAAATTTTATAAAAACCCATGTGTCCAAATTAAGTTATAAAATGTAATTACCACTACCTAAGATCCTCTCCCCTAAAAGTGAGTATGAAATTATAAATATGGAGATTACCATATAAGGATGTTTAAGTGATGAATGAAATTAAATCCAAATAAATTTTATGCATAATAGAATGAGTTATATTGAAACTTGATTCAATCCATACTCTCGAATTTAATCCCCCTAGGTTCTAGGTTGGATTATTATTGCTTGATAAACCAAATAGTAGTTTAAATATCATGATCATATCACATATATTTATTCTTCCATGTTTAATTATTTAATGTGATTGTGATTATATATTTTATAATAATTAAAAATCATTATCAAATAAAATTGGATTAATACATGTAATAAATGTTCAGTAATTCGTGGTTAATTTTTTTTTAAGAGTTAGAATAGGATAATTAATTATAATTCTAGGTAAATTTTAATTACATGAATAAGTTTAATTAAAATTCTTCAAAATGAAATATTAAAACATTAATTTTCTTCTATCATTTGATTTAGAATGAAATCCTAAATCATGGTGCTTTTTCCCCAAGTTTGGTAATTATCTATTTATTGAGGATTTTTAACGATAGTAATGGGTTGTATTAATCGAATTGAAACTAATAGAAGTGTTTATATCATTATTGATGTAATTATGAGGCATTTATTAAGTAAATTAGAAAATAAGATTTAAGGATTGGGGATTCCACTCAACAGATCAAGGATCTATGAATTAATATAGTTAGAAAAATAAAATCCGAACTAAGTAATTTTTAGTAGTACTTAATGTCCATATTCTATGCTAAAAGAAGGGAATTATGGATCCTTGTTTCTAGAATATCATAGTGAATGGATGTTATAAATCTAATAGTGGGGAAATTTCTATTTGATAAAATAGTTGGAGATATAAATGATTATTTAATTAATAATGTCTAAATTTATAATCAAGATAAAGTATAAAACTATTATTTTATTTGTTACAAATAATGTAAAGCAATAGCATGAATTCACTATCACTATGATCTATTTTGGATAAAGACAATATCCATTCTAGTGTAAATTTCTAGGATTGGTACAGATTCTTGAACATTATACTATAAAAAAATATTATATATCAGAACCCTCCACTAACTTTTGAGCCTCCTCAAGAAGGTAATGAGGTTGAGAAAGTTGTCTATTGGATATTTTCATGATTAATTAGATGTAAAATCAATAATTTAATCATTTATTTCAAGTGGAATACAAAATTAGTATAAATAAAATGATTAAAACCCCATGTTGCCTAATATCTATGATCTTTACTGGGATAGAGCTAGACAAGAGAGATATATAATATCCAAAGCACTCTTAAAATTAAAATTAGTCGAAGTGTCCCTATCAAACCACATGTACTCAATTAATATAGTACATCGATTTCCTTGAAAATATTAGAATCAATTTGTATAAGGATCTATTTATTGGTCTCAATATATAATCTCTACCTCTTAGTTTTTCAAATTTTATTATTATATTTAACATTAAAAACATAGAGAAATATATTATAAGTCTTTTAATATTAATTCACCAAGTTAATAAATACATTAATGAAGGAATGTATTCATCTTTATATTGAATAATAAGAAGATTAAGTCTAAGAGGATAATGATTGGATCAAATACAAATATACTTATACAAAGTTATTCTAAGAAATAAAAGAGTCAATGTGAAATAAATAAGTTAGAGGATAATTGTTTTTCAGGTGGAAGGAATAGGAATTGGATGAATAACTAAAATTTAGTGAATAAGAAAGGGAAATATTTAGGTATATTTATTATTAAATACAATATTTTTATTTTTTAAAATTTTTTATTGGATATAGTTTGTGAATCATATATTTATTATTATGAAAACATAAAATCTCTTATGATAAATGATTCCAGAAATAAGATAAAATTGGGGGGAAATAGAGAATAAGAAAAATAATAAAGAATGATTTATATGGTTAGAGAGTAATCCCAATATCCATGGAGAGGGGAAAAATCCACTATTTACATGATCACAATTGCAGTGGTCCAAAATATAGTATAGAAACCCTAGCACAAAATCAGGTCACGAACGAATGTTATACTTTAGTAACCCACATTGCAATAATACCCAAATTCATACAATGTTCCCTAATGTTGTAGTGATCACTATTATTGTTGTCATCCAGATCTATTATAGTTAATTAGCCTTAATATAGTGCCTCCAAAAAAATTCAGGGGACTTCAGCCCCTAGAACCCCTAGTAACCTCACTATGGAGTTTGAACCATGAAATTTGTTAAAATAGTATTTAGTATAGGCCTCTAGCACTTGGTATAAGTTCATCCAACCAATCAATCTCCATTATCCTCACATTTTTATCAATATATAAAAATCAAGTAGATTATAAAATATTATGAGAATTGAAGTGTATGTTAAATTTAATAACAGAGGGAGTCTTGTTATATTATTTATAGAAGATTTATATTTCATATTGCTTGGTGAAATAATTATATTATTTACAAACATTTGTTATATATTTTTTATTACCAAAAATAATTTCATGTGATATGTTTACAGACAGCTAAATTTATTCAAGTTTATAAATAAAGGAATATCATATATTATGGTATAACATGTTTAAATAATGTTTTAAATATATTTTATAATTTATAATTACTAAGTTGGTAATTAATGATAAATTAAATAAACATAACCCATATTACACAATGTTGTGGCATGAAAAACTTGTTTCTATAAACTAGAAGAATTAGACAATGTTAAACCAAGAAGGGTATTTAGTCTCATCAGAGTTAAAAACCTTTATTATTTTCAATGCTTGTTTACAATATAAAATGGATAAAGGAACTTTTTGAATTAAATTTAAAAGATCCATAGAACATATAGATTTAGTTCACATGGTTCCATGTGGACTATTACTAATAAGAATATAATGGTATATTATCAAACTTCTTTAATTTTATGATCACATATATGGATATGAATATATCTTATTAATGAGGAATAAATCATATTTAATTAAGATATTAAGTAATATAAAAGTGAATGTCACGACCTGCCCCTCAGGGCCTGTGCCGTGACTACCCCAAGCCCACCTTCCATAATCCATGGGCTGGCGACTAGCACCGAAAGGCGTATTCCCCAAAACCGGTAAGTCATTTCCTTTATAACCTTTGAGCACACACAACCAAGCACACAACAACATACAAACACAAGTAAATTGTATAACCAAAAGAGTTTTGAAATTAAAGGGGCTGGAATACAAGAACAACAGTAAAGATACAAGTACAACTGAAATACAAAATAGCTGAAGAAAGATAAAAGGAAGCTATTGGGTCATCCTCTAAGGTTCCTACTTGAAGGGTAGGTATAGATCACCTCCACAACACTCTACATCCACCCGTCTCCTCTGCGTACCGACACGTCGTATGGTCCTCCTCCAGGCACCATCCAGTCCTGGTACTCTCAGCCTCAATTAGCGTTGTCTGTTGTCTTTATCCAACACAACAAAGTGTGGGCATAGCCCGTGCAGGGGTGAGTATAAAGATACTCAGTAGGGACCCCGAGACCCTCAATGTATCACAAAATCCACTAAGGATCAACCACAAAGAGAGAAAACAACAAAAAACCCTACTTAGGTATATGCCCATACATATACCTAAGTTATCAAGTAAACACATCTCAATCATGAGTAAAACACGTAGTCTAACTCCACGAAGGCAAGTACCACATAGGTACGCCACACAGAATAATACCACCATGGTATTACCATGAAGGAAATTACCACACATATAGAGACCCTATCCTTTTACACATAACATTTTATGATTTTAAACATAATTTATCATTAGAGTACAAGCCAATGATTTTTAAGTCTAGTGTCTTGGAAGACTAGGTACATATATCACAAAACATGGGGCTAAAAACACTTCTTTATTTAATCTTTAGAATGAGCTCCTAACTTTCTTTGAGCCCTTACATCTAGATAGGGTACCCTAGGGAACACATGAACAAAGGGATGATCTAAAAATCCCACTAAGGTAAAGAACATAAGAATAAACATTAATCACATGAGTTAGGAGGCTTGACATAATGATATTGGAATCATGGAACGTATGGAATCATAACATATAAACATGTGATCATAAAAAAATGTAATAAAATAATCATGGGATCATATAATCATGAGATTATATAAGCATAGTTTCATAGAGAGGTGGCAGAAACTTTAAACATGACTTTAGTACGAGTCAAGGCTAACCGCCAATCTCGTTTCCCATAGTAGCACAAGCCAAGGCTAACCGCCCGAACCATTTTCTCATAATCTTCTCATGAGACATTAACTTTACCCAATTCATTGGTTTGCTATATGGGCGCACCCATCTAAGCTTATTCATGTATATGCTTTCCATATAAAGAATCTCACATAATCAATCGTATATAAACATAAGAGTACTCAAGGAAAGAAATGGGCACACAATCGCATCATCAAGCATAATAAAAAGGGACATAACATACAAGAGTCCATGAAAGAAATGAATTAAATCATAAATAGACACTAATAATGAAAATAGATAACAAACTGAAGTGATAACATGTAAAAATAGTTTTTAGGAATCTTCGAGTCAAAACATTTTAGTGCGGTTTAACAAAACATCGAATATCTCTTAAAATGAAAAGAAGAATAATATTTTTTTATAAAACCAGAAGTAAACCAGGAGGGTTTTAATAATAAAAAGACTAATTTTATAAATACAAAGGTGACTTAAAACATAGAATAGATTACACTTGTTTATAGGAAATAATTCTGGAAGTTCCCTTAAAACGGGTTCACTTATCGGGAAGTAATGAAGAGAGAAACACTTAAAAGCATGTATATCCCCAAAAGAGAGTGATGAAAGAGTCTTGATAATTAAACTTGGAACATTTAAACAACATTTATAGTATACACATGAAAGGATAAGATAACAACATTTTGGTACAAAGGTAGATAAGACAACCCAAAGGAATAAAAGAGGTTCGGGTAGAATTCTTTACGAATTATCGGCATGGTATCGGGAGTACTTAAGGGGGATTAGTGAGAGAGGAAAGGGAATTATAATCACTTTTAAATAAATAGGTAAGTATGGTGGAGGTTCAAAATCATACCCCATAATTAAAAATTACACACAATATGTCCTAACATAGTGAACAATCTTTGATAAGAGTTAAATTGAGAGGATCCCTTACCTTAGGTTCGTTGGTGTTCTCCACTTGATATTAATGACCTGAATAATCAAATTAGGTTTGTTAATAAATAGTTCCATAACCTTATCTAATTTTAAAAGATTCAGTATAACCTTTTTAAGTTCATTTATACCCATTTTTATTGATAACAAGGTTCAATTTCATTATTTGGGTCCGTTTGTTTCATTTGTTTTAATGATTGGTTCAATTGTATTTATGTTCAAAGAAATTGTAAGATGAAAGTGGTTGTCCAAAATTGAAGTTATATAACATTATTGGACATTCATTAGGTTATATGGTTAAAATTAATTTTGTTAATTAGAGTGAAAGATAACGTTTACATTAAACATTAATGATAAACACTTGAATCAATTTTAACGATTTTGCCCATAATTGACTTGTTTTGTACTATTGTTTTATATCATGAGTGTATGAGGATTACAGAACCTTAAATAGGACTTATAAAATATTTAATAATCTGGTTCAACAATAACATAAATGGTTTCATTGCCAGAAATAAAAGAATTTCAAAAAACATTATCCAAGATGTCGGTAATTTGACACATCTCAGACGATGTTTTAATTCTAGAACGTGAGGGAGAGGAGGAGAAGAATGATGCTTGATATTTTACATAAAGATGATTAGAATCCAGAATATATGAGATTCTGGAGCTTTCATGACTTTTGGATAAGGGAAGGGGAATAGGGTATAAGAAAAGAAAGGAAATGAAAACAAAACACTTGAAAAAAAAAAGAGGATTCTTACCCTTTGATCTCCTCTCTTTGAGATTCCTCTTGGGGGCTTTGATTTTGGTCTTTTGGAAATACCAGTAATCCTTGGACATGGGGAAGTATCTTGGGGAGAGATTTGGGCAGAATTTAGAGAATTATTGGAGCTTGACAGGAGTGGAGAAAAGAGGGAGTGAAGGGGGGTTTTATAGTGGAGGAGAGAGGGGTTTTTCTTAATATAAAATTCATTAGTTTATTAATTCCTCCCAAGACAAGGAATAGTGAGTCTTCTATGACTAAAAATAGTAATTTTATAATTTAATACCGAAAAAAGTGGGCTTACATCAGCAGAACATCACATATGACTCAATTAACCCATTATTTATCATTTATTGTGAATTATCGGTTTCTACTATTCATCAAAAAATCAAGTATTTTAGAAAAATCCCAAAACTTAACCCAAACCACTTTTCAATGTGTATAATCCAAAAATTATGTCCATTTTTCAAAAATAATTTTATAAATATGATTATTTTAATATTTAATTAAAATAATAATTTATTATCAAAAACTAGTTTTAAAACATTCGTTAACTTATTCTAAAATATAAGTTTATCGTACTTCCAACTTGAATATTATTTCTACACCACCATAGGTGATGTTACTATTAATTAGGGTATATCACTATTCATAATGGAATTTTACTATTCATTAGGGTAGGTTACTATTCACCAAAAAATACTTTTGTTTTATTAGACTCCAAAAAACATCTTAAACACAATCGTGTATGCCAGATTTTCGAAATTCCAAACACATAAGTGACAAACTTATATTTAAAGGTCACTTATCACTTAGTAGTTCATTATGTTGTGTTTTCATGTGATTTTATGACATAAATATAAGAAGGGAATTTCCATTGAAAAACTTTGGGTCGTTACAACACAGGTACAAACTCAGCTCACACCAGGTATAACTTAAGTACAGTAGTAGAGATGATTAGATATAACTACTAAATCATCTTAATCTGTAAAGAAGATGACCCACACAGGATCGCTGGGAGCTGACCCACATAGGATCGCTGGGAGCTGACCCACATAGAATCAAAAAGGTACTGACCCACACAGGATCACAAGGATCTGACCAACACAGGATCTCTAAGAGCTGACCCACACAGGATCGCAGGTACATCATCAGTACGTTGTCATACCCACACAGGATCCTAGTACATCTCCAGTATGTCGTCAGACCCACAGAGGTTCCTATTACATCTCCAGTACGTCGTCAGACCCACACAGGATCCTAGTACATCTCTAGTACATCGTCAGACCCACACAGGATCCTAGTACATCTCCAGTACGTCGTCAGATCCACACAGGATCCTAGTACATCTCCAGTACGTCGTCAGAACCACACAGGATCCTAGTACATTTCTAGTACGTCGTCAGACCCACACTGGATCCTAGTACATCTCCAGTACGTCTTCAGACCCACACAGGATCCTAGTACATCTCTAGTATGTCGTCAGACCCACACAGGATCCTAGTACATCTCCAGTATGTCGTCAGGCCCACACAGGATCCTAGTACATCTTCAGTATATCGTCAGACCCACATAGGATCCTAGTACATCTCCAGTATGTCATTAGGCCCACACAGGATCCTAGTACATCTCCAGTACATCGTCATCCCACAAAAGATCCTAGTACATATCCAGTACGTCATCAGACCCACACAGGATCCTAGTACATCTCCAGTACGTCGTCAGACCCACACAGAATCCTAGTACATCTCCAGTAAGTCCTCAGACCCACAAAGGATCCTAGTACATCTCCATTAAGTCATCAAACCCACACAGGATCCTAGTACATCTCCAGTACGTTGTCAGACCCACACAGGATCCTAGTACATCTTCAGTACGTCGTCAGACCCACACAGGATCCTAGTACTTCTCCAATACATCATAAGAACCGCACAGGATCCTAGTATATCTCCAGTATGTCGTCATACCCACACAGTATCCTAGTACATCTCTAGTATGTCATCAGACCCTCAAAGGATCCTAGTACATCGTTACATCCAGCTACTGGGTTCCCGCACTACGCTTGTTTGTCTCCAGGAGTTTCCGCTCCACAAGCCAATGGTCGACACTCCAACTTCTATGAAGTCATATGAGGAAGTATCTCAAAGGTCTTCCAAGTCATAAGGGTCTCAACGCAATAGACAGCACGTCAATCGGATGCCCGGTCTGTGAGTTATTAGCATTTTAGTCCTAGGGGCCCGGTTGGATTCATGCTCAATCCAACCCGACCACACCTAAACTTTACCCAAAACTCTATTGGGGTATACTCAAAGTGACCGCCTCACTCCAATATTTCCAGCGTCGTTTACGGTTCGTCAAACGGACGCTTGGTGCCAAAGTTATGGCCAACAGAATGTAAATGGGTCGTAGTGGGCCCGGGTCCGGTCTGACCCGGTCGGACCGACCCGGCCCGGTAGGCCGCGAGAGGCCGCAGATGGTCTCACGAGGGAGCGAGGCCGTAGATCGGATCATCCGGGGGTTGCCGTAAGGGCGCGAGGCCGCAGGAGGCTCGGCCAAAAGGGCTACGACGGCTCGGCCCAGACGACGGCGACAGCTCGGACGGTGGTGGAGGCTCAGGTGGCAGCTCGGCCTAGACAGCGATGGTGGCTCATCCCAAACAACAGCAGCATCCTGGACGATAGTGGCGGCTCGGGCGGCGGCTCGGCCAGATGGCGGCAGCGGCTTGGCCTAGACGGCAGCGGTGGCTCAGACGGTAGTGGCGGCTCAGGCGATGACTCGGTTGCGGATGATACGAAGCGATGGAGGTTGTGGGTGCTGTGAGATGGCTCGGTGATGCCACGGATGGCGGAGGCTGCAGGGTATGGAGGATACATGTGGTGGAGCGGCGGGGCGTCGTGCCTGCGCCAGCGGTCGGCTTGATCGGCCGCCCTTCGTTCGTCGTCATGGCACAAAGCCATATTCCTCCATCACGAAGGATACACCATTCAAGAAGAACAACAGAGGGGTCGGGCCATATTTTTTTAGCCCACACCCTTCACGTTAGAGCGATTGAAATAGGCTCAAAAAGAATAAGAATGTGTATGGATGATATTTAACAACATCAACCTCACAGCCTTCATCAATCACTAATCCCAATCCCACGAAAGAAACTTAGAAGGGAATAACATGGGAACAAAACCCCTACCTCGAAGGTTTGTTGACGGAGGTCATGTGATGGAAACAGTGAAGGCGAAGAGGATTCCCATGATCGTCGCTTCGGCAATCATGCTTCTGAAGTTGGTTCGAACGTCGTCCTCATTCCTTAATTCCAGAGTGCGTTTTTCATTGAAGAAGTTCTTTGTTGGAGAAGTGTAATGTTTCTCCAAGTGTTGGGCATCATAGCACTTTATCAGCACTTAGTTGCTTGGTGAAGCCATCTCAAATCCTCTTATCAAGCTCCATATAAATAGGAGAGGAGGGAAAGTAAGTAACGATCATGGAATTTGTGACGGTTCATTTATGAGTAACCTTCCTAAATTCCAACGACATTGTTACTTAGTATTTAAAAAGGGTCATGCAAATTAATTTATGTTGGCACAATTAATTTGGAGGATTCCAAGGGACTTCCCCACATTTAAGAGGGGTTCAGGTGGTCCCCACCACTATGAATTCACAAAAGGGGGTTTTAGTTCAAGTGGTGCCCACCTCTTTATCAATAAGTGGGAGGTTTTAGTTCAGGGGGGTCCCCACCTCTTTAACATTTAGTTGGGAGGATAAAAAAAAGTTTATTTTATTTTTATTCCCACAAAAAACACAAAACTAATTTTTACCCTTGACCAACTGTCGTCAAGGTGAAAGTCTATTTAAGTGAATATCAGCGTTGTGAGTTCAACAGTGTCCTCGGATTTCAATTCCAAGCACCGGGTCAAAAGTTACAAAATTCCGCTTGCACGTTTACTGAATGTACCCAAAAAAAAGTTCGGAAAATTATTAACAGTCACCCTCAACCTGCGCCGGTCAAGGTTAGGATCTGCCCAAATGAAACATGCCCCAAAAAATCCAAAGGTACTCACAAATTCCCAATCCGAGTTACCGTTTAAAAGTTATGTATTTTACAATAACATAATTGTCACTTAATTAGTTTATTTTCGGCCAAAAACTAAATTTCACTGGTGGCCCGCACCGACCAAAGTTAGTATCTTCTTAAATAGAGCATGACCACACAATTTCAGCAGTGGTATTTTATTTTCAATAAAAGCTACCATTTTTGAGTTATGAGTATTTGAAAAATAAAATAATTTATTTAATTATTTTATTTACAGTTATGCCATTTTTGGGTTTTCTCATAGGAGGCTCATGCCGACTAAACTTAAGTCACGCCTAGGGTAAAACTATCATCCTGAACGCAATGGTGCCCTCGGATTTCTAATCCGAGTAACCATTTAAGATTTATTCTACTTTTTAAATAAAACTGTTTACGTGCGCTATTTAAAGTTTAACAAAACTTCGACGGACCATTCCGGGCACTCCGGGCCTCAGAATCATGCGCTGCCAGATTTCAAGGTCTCAAAATAATTCCATATAATTAAAAAAATTATATGAAATTTCCAGGACATTAAATTCTCCCCACCTTAGGGTTTTATGTCCTCGAAAGCTAAAACAAATGAAAAACAATAAAAAGAGGGTATTGAGCATGAATATGAGCCTCCTTCTCTCATGTGCTCTCCTAGAGGTTCTCGTGCTGCTAGCGTATGCACACCAAAGGTATCAACCGCCCATAAAGGACCCACAATTGTTGATCCTCAATCTCTAGTGGAACCTCTGTAAAAGACACCCCATCTTCTAAGTCCAGCTCGATGTGATCAATGATGTGAGATGGGTCAAGCATGTATCTCCTCAGCTGTGACACGTAGAAAACATTATTCACCCAGTGCATCTGTGGGGAAAGAGATAGATGGTATGCCACCTCGCCCACTCTGCTGAGGACCTGGAAGGGTCCAATGAACCTTGGAGATAACTTTCCACCCCAACCAAATCTCCGCAAACCTCATCTAGGTGAGACTCGTAGAAGGATTTGGTCACCATCCTCGAACTCCAGAGGTCTCCATCTCCTACCAGCATAAGACTTATACCAGCTCTAAGCAGTTTTCACTTGCTAACAAGTGAAACATCATGATACAAACTATGCCACTTCTTTCTTCATCTCTATCCACCAGTACTAGTGTCGGTGGTCCTAGTACATATTCACCACACTAGAATGTACCTCCAGAGGAGATGTATGTAACTCCCTCAACACCTCATTCCAAAGTGCCACTGATACCATGGTATGTCCTCTGAAGAGAACGACGTGCTCCCCACATTCATAAAATCTATCAGGTGCATGCCCAAAGAATATGTGAGCATGTCGAGCCTCACAGTCAATGCCCCCAAGTTGTGCCTCCCCAACTTGATGAAGGAGTGGGGTAGTGATAGTCATAGACTGGAGATAAGTAGCTTCATCTCTATCCACGAATGATATCTGTAGCACGACTAGCTGCTCTGATGGCTCACTCAGCAGCTGCTAACCAAACCTCCTACTGGGTGCGTCTGTTATCACGTTCCCCTTCCCAGGAGTAAAAATTATCCCAAAGACATTGTCCTGGAGGAACTCTAGCCATCTTCGCTGTCTAAAGTTCAGGTCATTCTGATAGAAGATATACCTGAAACGCTTGTGATCATAGTACACTATAAAATTTTCACCCATCAAGTAATGTCACCACATCTTCAAGGTGAATACCACTGATGCTAATTCCAAGTCATGGGTAGTGTAGTTCTGCTTGTGTTGTCTTAGTTTTTGAGAACCATATACGATCATTGATCACTCCTGCATCAGGACACATCTGAGACCAGTCCATGATGCATTTCAGTAGACTACATACCCTATGCCCTCCTCCGGTATCCTCAAGATGGGTTCACTAGTCAGCCTCTGCCTCAACTACTGAAAACTGCGCTGGAATCTCTCTGACCAAATGAAGGGTTTCCCCTTCTTAGTCAATGCTTATAAAGGTATCGCTACCATAGAGAAGTCGGGTACAAATATCTGGTAGTACCTAGCCAAAGAAGAAGTCCCTCTCCCTTCAGGGAGGTATTCCTGGAAACATCTTTTGAAAATATTTCCCCATGCTCTTCCACTCTTGTTTGGAACTGAAAACTTAAAACTCCTATGCATGAGTTTATCCTATGCTAACCGGGTTTCCTTTTTTGCTGACCAAGGAAAAAACCATTCCAATGTTGTAGAGAAACCACAACCTTTTTTCTTAATACAGTCAATCTGAGTAAGAACTGTGGTTTCCCAGTACATACCCAAACTAACATCGTAAGGCCTCGATGTTGCCACCAAGATGTTCCAACCGAAACTCTCACCTCAAGGGTCAGATCACACCATCAGCATAAGTGTGACTATAGAGTCTCCTCCGAAAGGTATCTACAGACATGAGGGTCAAGTCAATGGTTTAACCGGAAACTCTAGGTCTTGAACAGGATTTGTGGAAAGAAGGAATGATTGGTACCTATGTCTATATATACGGTAGCTAGTAGTAGACATAGATCGTACCTCGAATCATTCCTAGAGCCCTTGGGTCACACTCCTCGACCGCATGCAGCTACTCCCTTCCCCTATCCTCTAGATCCCTGAGCTTGGTGGGGTCCACAAAAGGGGGTATGGTTGTGACATGTTGAAATGTACACCACCTTATACTCCTCTCCAAGTTCTGCTTCTACTTCTGTTGCCCTGCAGATTCATCTATCCCTGTCACATCCTCCTCCTGAAACATTTTAAACACCCAAGTCTCTGAGACTGGAACTAGTTACCTACTTTCCCACTATTAACATTTAATAGCTCTATCCGCTCATCCAAAGAACATTCAACCACAAAGGTTCTCTCCAGCACCCTAACATAAGTAGGAATGCATAAAGAAATATTTCTGGCTCAGATGTCCCTAAACACACCTTGCTCAGTGGTCTGAGCCCTGAAGCACTGGTCATACTTTATTAATCAAGTACCTGATATGGCCGACATGCCTTAATAAATACTCATCCACTGACATGTCATCCTATCAAAGCTGTAGAAGCTCTAGGGAACTCTCAGCCACCTCCTCAAGCTAGTCCTCAGCCGCCTTTGGGTCGGGCTCACCTCGGAACCTGAGGGGTATCTGATGTTGAAACACATGTAAGGAACTAAGCCTACACGTGTCCCCTATCGGTACCATTGGTTGTAATTTATGACCAACGGGTAGTTATATATTATTCACACTACCCGAAGGTACCATCTCGGGCAACGGTCCACATACCAAAGCCTCCTCACTATGCAGACCATCCTCATGGTCACTCACTAGAAAATACTAGTAGCTAAGATCACCATCTGCTCTACTGGTGTCTCAACTAGGTGGAAAACTCTAGAAACAGCCTCCAGCCATCCCTCAGCTACGTGGGAATCTATCTCACCTCAAAACCTTAGAGGCCTCTGCTACAGGAACTCATGCAATGCGCTCAGTCGGGGTGCACCGCCCACCAGTGTAGTTGGTGGTAACTGTTTCCCAACGGGTGGTGGTGCTGCTGGTACACCACCCAAAGGTGTCAATATATTAACAGGGTCCTTCACTGGAGCCTCGTCGCTCAGTGGTCATCATCGTGTACTCTCTCAGGAATCCTAGATGGTTGTCTATGCAGTGGCATCCTGATAAGGAACAGGTGTTCCATGGTTATTAAGTTATACCTAGTGAGCTAACTCAAAGAAATAGAAAATAAAACTTTTCTAAGCACACACACAATTCAGTGTTTTTGTGAATTGAGTTAGAAATCAGAAGTCAGGGTATGGGTGTATGGATATGTCAGTCACCGCACCAATACTGGATTCCCTAAAATGATAACCACACTCATTATATTTAACGCTATTACCGTTAAAAAGATTAGAGTCCAATGTTCTATGGTAGAACTGACTCCTTTGATACCAATTTGTCACAACCCATCCCCCGGGGCCCGTGTCATGACTACCCCAAGCCCGAACACCATAGGCTAGGGGTTGGAGACTAGCACTAAAAGGCATATTCCCCAAAACTGGGAAGGAATTGCCTTTATAACCTATGAGCACACGCAACCAAGCACAAAGCAAGATAAAAACACAAGTCAACTGTATAACCAAAAGAGTGCTGAAAGTAAAGGGGCCAGAATGCAAGCCCATAGTAAAGGTACAAGTACAACTAAAATAAAAAACACACTGAAAGAACATGTGTTGGCCTGTGGGGATAGTCATTAGTCTGATAAGCAGCCCTAGTGAGTAATAGCCTATGGTGTGCTTCGAAGGAAACCAAGGTATTACAGGATACCCATGGGGTCTGTTGACAAGGTTCATGGCCCGGGGAGGTGGGTCGTGACAAATGGTATTAGAGCCAATACCCAGCCGGAAGTTCTTAGGCACTGGATGGGTTTGAGGATTAGGTTCCACAACGAGGGAGTTGTGCTTTAAAGGGGTAGATAATGTAACAGCCCAAGAAAAGTTATACTTAAAAGGCTAAATGTTACTACCCATGTCAACAAGGTGCACCTTTATTTTCAGGATCCTACCTGATTAGAACTCCATAGTTAATCATGCTTGGCCTGGATTAGTAATCAGGACGGGTTACCTTATGGGAAGTTTCCCAGGGTGTGTGTGATTGAGGACAAAACACACTGAAAGAACATGTGTTGGCCTGTGGGGACAGTCATTAGTCTAATAAGTAACCCTAGTGAGTAATAGCCTATGGTGTGCTGGGAAGGAAACAAAGGTATTACAGGAGACTCGTGGGGTCTGTTGACATGGTTCACGGCTCGGGGAGGCAGGTCATGATAGTGAAGTAGAGAATCAACTTGGTAAAAAGATAAAAATAACTATAATCATTATGATACAGATAATATATTAACCAATAATTTTTCTATGTTGAGTCATGGAATTATTTTATGAATATTTCTTTCAAATAGTGGAATACATACTTATCTAAGTGTTCCAACCAATATAGAAAATTGGATCTCATATGATTTATAAGTTTTGGAAGAAAACTTGGGTTATCATATGTATGTATATAGGGATGTAAAGTGTGTATTGAGGATATTCATAGAAAAAACTAGTATCAAAAGACACAAATTGAATCTTTATATGGTCTCATGGATAAAAGGGTATTATGGAAACACAAGCCATATATATGGAATTAGATTATATATTTAACAGTGATAGTGTAAGCATGATGGAATTCAATAAAGTAGAGTATCAAGATGCATAAGAGTTTCCATTGGAAAAAAATTCACAAGACTCAATAGAAGAAGTTGTTCAAGTGACACAACATACTACATAGGCCAATTATGGAAGTTAAAGAACCTGAGAGATATACTTTTCCTTTCACTAAGGAAGGTGAAAATTTATTTTTTGTGGATAATGAACCTTTATCCTAAAATAGGAAATAAAAAACAATTTACCATGATAATTAAATTTGGAAGATATATCCATTTATGGATTAAATAAAACATAAAATCTCTGGAATGGTCATTTTAATTAGAACATAATAGAATTTGTTTTCATTGAAGTTGAAAGTAAGTTTCATTTATACAAAAAGGTTGGTTGGAGTGCAATATTTTTCCTAGTAATATATTTCAATGACATATTATTAAAGAAAACAAGATACCAGTATTATAGTTAGTCAAGACTAGGTGAAACAAATATTACTCCAAGAATTACTTAGATAAAGTATCCAAGATTATATGGATCAATAACTATAGATATAGTTGTAAAAGGATATTAAAATAAATTTGAAGTATATACATTAACAATGTACTGAACAATATAATATAAAGAAAGATAGATATTGTTTTTACCTGAGTAAAATGGTATAAATAATTAATATAATTATTTTTTCTTTAATGATTAGACCTATCATTTATTCTATGTTATGTACTATTAATTCTGAGATAATTATTTTGATAAATAGTTAAAACTATCCTAATTTACTTGATTTGTAAATAGGATATGTTCCTAATATATGAAGATGATTAGAAACTATTTGTGAGGGGATAAACTTGCACTAATTTCCATAATCATAAGTTTGACTAGATATCATAATTAGGATAATGATGGTACAATGGGATAGAGAAGATTAAAGTAACTCATGTTTACTGATTATATAAAATACCATATACATATAACATTTAGATACAGTTAGATTAGAAATAAGCTATACTTTTAAAATATCATCTCTTGAGATGTTTTGATCACGGAGATGAATTTATAGTTGGAAGTATAGCCATAGATTTATATGTGATAGTACTAGTGACTAAAGACATACCTTATTAAAAGTATGAATATCATTTTATAGCTAATAAGTTGAGAAATGTTAGTAATCAGATCTAGTATAAGTGGGATCTTGTTGGAGTAAGTTCCCTAGAACCATATTTATCATGTAATTTTAGATACCAAACCATATGTAAATTGTTTATACATGTTATATTCTTATCATTTACCAACTTTACATCTATTTTATTTATATGATAGTTTATATAGAATATCTATTACATCAATTATTCATATTCGTTCCATGCTATAATGATAACCTAGATATTTCATGATGATATTCTTGAAATTATGTCTTATAGTCTAGATATATCAATCTGATGAGACATAGATGATGTCTGACTATAAAGTTTTGAGAGTTCATAAGAATTAAGGTTTATTTTCATGAATTCTGTATATTTTTATCTCCAAGAAGGGAGGCCATGAAAATAGACTCTCCAATAGGAACACTACATAATTAATGTGTCATTGGATGTTCCTATCATGATCATGTGTATTAGTCTTTATACTTAAGATAATTATCATTGTGTATTAAGATTCATGTTCTTAGATGTATGATGAATACTATGTTGTATTTACCTATGGTAAAGTAGCATGTGTCAGATGCATCATGACTGGTACTGAATTGTTTGAAAGATCAAGATATAATTTTCTCATTCTAATTTGTGGAATAAGATATCTCTAGACCTTTGATAGATGTGTAAGTGTATGACTAAACTTTATGGTTATGGTAGTTTACAAAAAAAAAATTAATCAAAAATTAAAAGAAAGATAAATCAAGTAGAAAAGATGATGGGTCGTTTATGAATCCTTATGTATGATATATTAGATGATAAATGGGTTATATTACATAGTATAATTTATAGAAAGGTTTTAATTTTACTTGTTCTAACTTACCCTTTTCTTTATATGGATTATGATGTGTTGCGGGATAATGCTCTTAGTCTTGGGTTAGACCTACTATTATTGAGAAAGGATCCTAGAGGGTCATGCACTAAGTGTATCCATAATATCATTAGATTTAATTTAATTTAATTTTTAAAAATTGATTTACTCTTGGTTTGTGGAATTATATTTATTCAAGTTATATTGATCATAATTTCAATCACAAGTTATTCGAGTCAAGAATAAGTTATTTAAATTTTATCTCTTATTTATTTACTAGATAAGTAAATATATTATTTATATATATATATTTAAAAGAAGATTAAATATAATATTTATTTATTTATTTATTTATAAGGTAAGTGAATAAAATAAATATTTATTCCCAATTTAAGTGAATATAATATTAATTTTATCGAATAAACATAATTTTTTGTTCAAGGTTAGATAATATTTATAGAGGGATTTAGAATAAGTTAATTATATAATAAATATTTTTTTAATATAATTTAAATAAATAAATATTTATTTATTTAATAAAATTTATTAAATCAATATATATCAACTAAAATATTAATTTTATTATTATTATTTTAAAGGAGGTGGCATGATATTTTTATTAGGATTAAAGTAAAAGAAAAGGACTTGACTGTAATTCTTTTAATTTTAAGATAATTATAAAAACTAAAATATGTAATTTTCTTGATATGTCATTTCATATTGTATAATTATACTATCAAGACATTGAGAAATAATTATAGTGAATTCTCTAATATATTTCAAGTTTCTCAAGAGATAAAGAAAGATATTTCTACATATAATCAAGAAAAATTGACATGAATAACTTGATTCTCTCATGATATAAATGAAGATATAAATAATAGTGTTTATATATTTGAAAATCATGTATGTAATAATGGGGTTTTTAAGGGATAACCCTTATCTATATACAGTGTAAAACATCAACCATAACCACTAAATCTAAAATATAACTCTATTCATTTAGAAAAAATAAATAAAATTAAGAACAAAATTCCTTATTCTTTGATTATTCGAACTATCTATGATCTACCACACAAGTTTTATAGTGATTAATGAGAAGCATCCAATAAGATGCTTCCTTATAGGGTATCCATAGGTTTTGTGAACCTCCAAATGTTTGGAAAATATTTCATCTTTCTCGTGGTTTTCTAGAATCTTGGAGATAAAAATAAAGGGAACAATAGAGAAATATATTCATCCATGAGGAGTATCACAAAATTTTAATACACTCTAGTCATAATTTATGAGACACTTTATAAATACATCCAAGGAGACTCGATGGAGTCCAAACATTTTTCCATATTGAATGAAATGTTTCATAAATATTTCCTGATCAGTTATGTTTATAAATTATGAATATTCATTTGTGATTAATTATTTAATTTTTGAACAATTATATTAGACATTAAAACCCATATAAATTATTATTATATGATAATAATATGATCTTGATATCTTGGAGTAAAATAATAAAACTAAACTATGTGTTATTGTATAACACAAATAATTATCATGCATAGCTCCACAATGTTGTGACACTCACCCCATCATGGTGAATCCTAGTATAGACCATTAAATGGTCTCAACCATAATTTAATTGTCTATATTTTCATATATTTCTTCCTTTTTAACACTATGAGTTTTAAAATAAAGACTATGTTCGATAGCGTATATGACACATAACACCAATCCTAAATGAACTATGAGATACTATTTAAATGTGCCCATTATGACCAGACCATTAAAATCGGTAGCATGAATAGGAATAAAAAATTTTTGAAAATTATGTATAAATATTTTAGATAAATAAAATATATTGGTGAATAAGGACTCGATTTTTTTTAAAGTCTTTATATACTTCAAAAAATATATTTTCATCAAAAATGGTTTTAATTCTTTATGTGAGAAAATAATATAATTTATTTATTAAAATTTTATAAATTTTATTGTAAAAAATGAAATTAATTTTTTAAATCGTGTAAAAATTTAATTAGGGAAAAATTTTGGTATTTTTCTGAAAAGACTGATTTTTCAGTGAATTGTAAAAAATAGCGTTTTTTTGAAAAACCATCATTTCTTTTCAAAACATTATATAATTTTAAAGTCTAATTATGATTTGAATTTGATTTAAAATTAACATAAGTATTATATAGTAATATTTAATCTAATTAGTTACATTTTTATCATGTCTACTGGATTTTGGTATAAGTTTATTTATAGGCATAAAACACATTTTTCTGAAAATGTTTTTAAGTGCATAATGTTCCCCCATTTTAATTAATTATAATAATAAATAATAAGGAAATATTTAAATGAAATTTATAGATTATATATATAAATATTTTATTTTAAATTTATATAATGATGATCACTAATTATATAGTTAATGTAAGATCATATTATGATTGAAAAACACATTTCTTGAAAAACTGTTTTTCGACACATTTTACAGGTTCATTTTAAAATTAAATTTTTTCACTTATGTGAATTGAATTTAATAAATTTTATTATATATTTTTAATAATAATAAATAATAATATTCAATAATGTCAACTTAATTTTTAGACATAATTAATAGTAAAAACAGAAAGAAAAAAATAATTTCCACGGATTAGGTTAAAATGAGGGTTTTCATGTTACGTGCACTTGTGTTAGAATTAATTTTACACACACATAGAATTTTTTATTTGATAAATTTTTTTTCATACCAATATTAATTATGTCTAAATTACCTAACAATTCTCATTTTAATTTAGGCTTAAAGGATAAATTACCTAGGCTAAAAAACCTAGTTTCCATGGTGAAAACTAAAATGGTAAAGTGAGTAACCTTGGAGGTAAAGAGAATAACATGTTTAAAACATGCTTAATTTTAGTGGTGGAAGTTTTTATCAAAATTATATTCCATCCACCCCATTATTTATCAATTTTAGAGGAACTTGGGTTGATATTGACTTCCCATTATTGAATAGCTTTGGGTATTTACAAAAAAAGTCACTCCCCCTCAATTATAAAAGGGTACCCTATCCCCTCACATATTCACACCTCGAAAAAAATTTATCTCAACTGAACCCTATAAAAATATCTCAAAAATATCCTTATAAAAATTTTAGATCAGTTTTTTTTCAAAATTCATACCTTATGGTCTTTAATAAGAGATCCAAAAGTGGTTTTTCTTAGTAAAGGTAATCATCTTCACTATACTCCTAAATCTTACTTCTTTTTTCCACCATAAATTATGTATTAAAAATTAAAACATAATAAAACCATTATATCCCATATACTAAGATTTTATTATGTTTATGACATAATATTTTCCCATATCCTTCCTTAACAAATTAGAAACAAAACCATCACTTGTATGTATAGCGGACTACCACCTCGTGAACCGATGTAATTATTTTCATAACCAACTCACATGGATAGTAATAATAATGAAAATAATGAATTTATATGATATATATGAAATTTTTTTATTTATATAAATTTAATATATCATCCACTTACTTACCCTTTCACCCATTAAGGGAATGATATCACAGTTTGTGTGTACGTACGGCCTACCGTCTCCACAAAGCGATGAGATTCATTTTCCATTTATAAAATTCAAGAATGGTTCTAAAAAGGTATATAATGAATAAATTTTATATTTATAACATTAATATCATAATTTATATTAAATATATATATTCTATTCATAATAATCGTAACTTCCATGAAAAAACATGCAAGAGAAAATGAAACAGTTAACACCCAAAACAATGGTAATAATGAAATATTATTAACGAATGGGTGATAAGATGTTATAAGAAGATCATATATTATATTATAAATATGAATATAGTTCTTTTATAATTAATAAAATGTTTAAAACCATTATACATTAGGTTAAATCATAATCAATCAAATGGAGACAAGAGATAAGGGATTTCGTCTCAATTTTCCTTCATTGAGGCATATTTTATTATTATGAAAGTAATTTCATTTATATGGCGTATATACTGACCATTTTACATTTTATATAATTAATCTAGAATATTTCATGTTATTTTATATTTCAATTAAAATTATTTCATCCAAGTGAATTTGACATGAGCGCTACCAAGTAGTAAATAATTTCATAACTCAATTTCTTTTCATTGGGTTGTATTACTTATTCAGTATATTTTATATTCTAATATTATGTATGTAATGAGTTTTTATTATTTTATGTTGTATTTAGACTTTTTTTATTTGGTTTTATATTTGATACACAAAATTAATTCATTGATTAATCCTTACTTTAATGGTATGATATTTGTAAGATATTTTGTGTCAATTTCCACTCCATTGAGATATATTTGGTATTATGAAACTATTTATTTTTATGAGGTTTATTAACTAGACCATTTATATTTTATATCATGAATCTATTTATATTCATGGTATTTAATGTTTCATTTGATTTTATTTATTTCATGGGGGTTGTGATTCCAAAGTTACCAAAGCGATATGGGTTTATTCTTCAATATCATTTTAATTGGGATTGTTTATACTTGAATGTATATTGAAGAAAATTATTTGATAATTGTTTAATAAAACCCTTTCATTTTATACTCATTTTGTTAATAAAGAAATTTTAATAGTACAATTTTCCTCTCTTTGGTACTTAAAATTATTGAGAAAATATTTTTAAGAAAAGCCAACTTTATTTCTCTTTTCAATCAGAAATGATTTTTTAATATCCATATTTTCCTTAAAATGGTTTGAAGAATATTTTTAATATTATACAATAATTTATAAATAAATTTTTATCCATCTCTAAATTTTTACAAAAAAAAATTAATCTTCTTATCATTTTCCAAACAAGGTATTTTTTTACATTTTACCAACAATTTGAAAGAAATATTTTTTATAATGTACCTAGTATGAATAGAATATTCCCATAATCATGACCACTCATTTCTTTTAAGATCCATTTACATTTTTACAAGGTTCTTTTGAACGAAAAATTTTTCCCTAATATTCTTGATATTTTTATTTATTAAAGTGATTTTTAAAGTGAAAATGGTATTTTCCTAAAGAATTTTTTAATGGTAATTTTATGGTATTTATATTCATAAATGAAAAAAATCACTTCATTTTAATTATAAATCACTGGGGATGTGTTGTAATGATACCATACTTATTATTTTTATGGATGGTTTATGATCAGTTTGACTAGGAAGGTATTAACATTAATTTTCTTTATTAATTTTGTATTCACTAACTTTATTTTGAAGCATTCAATTTTATATGATCATTGAACATTAAATTTACCATAAATATCTATATTATTTGTATCATGGATATGATTATTAATTAAACCATATAAAATTTTTTCAAATGGTGTTTTACATTGAAAGTTATTTGATTGATTGGGGAATTGATGATAATTTGTATTCTTTACCCAATATGTAAATTTTTTGATAATGTATATTGTTTATGAATTAAATCAATAATTCAATATATAAGGAATTCATTATACATGAAGTTAACGGTGGGTCCTAGAATTATATATCCCCTTGATGCATATATATTATCATGAGTAAAATAATTTGTATAGAAAAATTAAATGGGTTTTTCGTGTATACTTACACATAAATTAAACTATCTTGGCATAAGGTCTTGATAGTGTAGATATCCTAATCTTTGAGATCACAATGTCCTATAGTATTCATTTCCTTTAATGATAATTTAGTTATTATTATTTTCCATTAGATTATTGTATTTATATTATCTATATATGAATCACATGCTCAAGTTATTGATTAAATTTCATGTGTTTAATTAAATTACATTTACATATTGTTTATTCCTTATTTACTCATGATAGATTATATTGTATATAACCCTTAATGATCATTTTAGATCACCCTTATTTTTTTTACTTTCCCCAAGATATAAATATTGAATCTATGAATGAATTCCAAGATGTGTGATATTTACTCTCACTATGTTGTATTTCATGTTTTCAATTATGATAAGAGATTAAAGTATGTATCATGTTTACCAAGACTACTAAACTATTTGGTCCATTGGGATGAAATCGCTTGTATCTAGTGTCAGTGTAATAAAGTTACCACCGGATCCAGGATACTAGGGTCAGAGTCTTTACTTTTGGTATTAGAAAATTTTTAGTAGAAACTATGTCAATTAGATTTATGAAAAAATATATTAGGGAACATAACCCTACATTATAATTTGAAGATAAGTATGGAAGAAAATCCTAAATTTTTGGTAATAAAGATATGGTGTGGTTTATATAATAAATTTTATCCCTATATGAATACTAAAATTGGATGTGGATCTATAATATTTGTACATAGGGGTAATAACTATGAAAAGGGAACATTGGGATTTTATTTGATTGTCATCTGTTGTATGAAAACTGGCCTTACTTTACACCTAGTTTGACACTCCCTAGGGATATTCTTAGGTTAATTCACATTTTAACTATGAAAAATTATGATGAATTAAAGAATAAAACCTATGTAGTCCTATGAAATGACATAGTGATATGGGATAAAACTAAAATGTCTTGGGATGATATGTCTATAGTTAATCATATGTTTAAAATAATACATACTTATTTTGAGGTATTATGTGATAGGAGTTTAACATGATTATGGATATTTTGAGAAACATTTATAGTTAAAGAACCCCTGGTTTTAGTATGTGTTTTAGTTTTATAAATGATTCTTTAATATTTTATGGACATAATTTTAAAGGTGTTGAAAACTTTTAGGGTTAATGTGATCATTAATGATAAAGTAATAATAGTCAATTAAGATTATTTGATTTTGTGGAAATAAAATCAGTAAAAAAACCTTAGTGGTTAAAATTTATTTTGATAATTAAATTTATTTTTAGTATGTTCATCATGTTTTTGGGAAATTTATTGGAATTATATAAAAATGGTTTTAGATAAAATGACAACATGCATGTTGGATGACAATTTGTCACATCTGGTAAGGCTGTAGATCTTGAACCCACAACCAAAGGGTAACAAAGGAGTTGCACCTACCATTGGCCTATATGATGTTCTGGTTAATATGATAATATATAAATTATTTAAAGATAATAAATGGATTTTGGGAAACATTTTATAGGATCAAATCTTTTTGAATTTTTATGATTTTGATGTGATTAGTGATATATTGGGAAAAGTTTCATTGGGTTGAGGTACATTTAACCCTTGGGTATAATTTGTCATTTAAAATGAAATATTATTTAGTAATAACATAATTAAAATTTTATAATTTTGAGGTTATTTGGGATATAGGTTTATTTATTTATACAATGATTTAAGTTGAACTTTGTCTTTGGAGATTAATATGATGGTGTACTCATTTTAAGAATTATAATACCTTTTTCTAACCATTTTTTATTTTGGTTTGTGTATAAAGGTATGGGGAATATCATGAAATCATATTTTGAATCATGTGATCTGAATGAATTTTATTTTTTTCTTCAACCATGAAAAAATCATCCTAAATACTCATTGTTCAGAGAAACATATGAGCTTCAAGTGAAAAGTAATTAAAGGATGAAATTATACTTATAAAGTAAGAATATTTCTTTATATTAGTAGTATAGATGGTAAAGTAATTATTTCACTCTAGTAAAAGGGTCTTGAAACAAAAAAAAATTATCCTATTACCTTCATATATGATGAATCAGTTGTCTTTTAACTCATCATAGAATTATGGTTTTATGGTGGTTAACTTTCTCCTTACCATGATCTTTATCACTCTATATAATTATTTATGCTTTTCTTTCATGTCCTAATAATTTTTTACTACTAGGAAACCTAGTTATGTGTTATTCTAAATGAACTTCGTACTTCCTTTTCTCTCTTATCAAGAGGATTTTTTATTAATCCTTTTAATGATGACAGATTTCAACAAAGGTATTTTCATATGGAGAATCCTTGATTTTTGAGTGCAAGTTATAACTGAGAGTAAATAATTTATTGAAGGTGGGGATAATATAATTCCTTGAGTTTTTAAAATGAATACTGTGTTTGATAGCATATATACCATGCAATAACGAGCCTAAATGAACCGTGAGAAACTATTTAAACATAACCATTATGATCAGACCATTAAAATTGGAAGTATGAATAAAAATAAAAAAAATTATAATTATTTATAAATATTTTAAATGAATTAAATATATTGGTATATAATGACTCATTTTTTAGTAAATTATTTACATTCTTCAAAAAATATATTTTGTCAAAAAAAATATTACTTTGTGTGAGAAAATAATATAATTAATTTCTTCCAATTTTAAAAATTTTATTGTAAAAAAATAAATTCATTTTTTAAATAATAATTTCAAAATTAACTAATGGTGAAATGTTGGGATTTTTTTGAAAAATATTGATTTTTCAATGAATAGTGAAAAATACCGCTTTTTGTAAAACTTCCATTTATTTCCAAAAATTAAGTAATTTAAAATTATCATTGTTATTTTAATTTTATTTAAAATTAACCTAAATATTATTTAGTTATATTTAATCTAATTAATTACATATGAATCATACGTATATCAAATTTTTGTATAATTTTATTTTTAGGCTTAAAATGCATTTTTCTGAAAACTGTTTTTAAGTGAATAATGTTCCTCCATTTTACTTTATTAAAATAGACACTAATAAGGAAATATTTAAATTAAATATATAGATTATATATCTAAATATATTAATTTAAATCCATATAATTAATATCATTAGTGATATAGTTAATTCAAGATCATCTTATCCTTGAAAAATTCATTTTTTAAAAAACTATTTTTCAACACGTTTTGTGAGTTCATTTTTAAATTAAATTTTTTCACTTATGTTAATTGAATATGATAAAATATATTCCATATTTGGAATCAAAATATTAATATTATCTAATATTTTAAAATTAATTTTTAGTCATAATGAATAGTAAAAACAGTAAAAAAATTACCATGATAAGGTTAAAACAAGGTTTTGCGTATTATATGTGCTTGTGTAAAAATTAATTTTTCACACTTATGGGATTTTTTTTAATTAAATTGGATTTAATACTAATAATAATTGGGTCAAAATTACTTAATAATTATCATTTTATTTTAGTATTAAAGGATAAATTACCGAGGTTAAAAAACTAGTTACCGTAGTGAAAATGAAAATGGTAAAGTGAGTAACCTTAGAGGTAAAGGGAATAAAATGTTTAAAAAAAGTTTAATTATAGTGGTGTAGGTTTTAATAATCCTTATCATACTTCCATACCATTAATTTTCAATTTTTTAGGTACTACGGTTGAGGTTGAATTTCCATTATTGAATAGTTTTGGGTATTTACAAAAATGTCACTCCTCAATTAGAAAAGGTCACCCCTTCCCCTCACCTCTTCACACCTATCAAACCATATAGCTCAAACAAACCCTACCAAAATCTCTACCCAGATTCCTTATCCACATTATATATTTTATGGTCTTTCTAAAAGACCAACCCTAGGGTCCCTATTAAGAGATCCAAAAAAAGGTTTTTCTAAGAGAAGGTAATAGTCTCTACTAAGATCCTAACTTTTAATTATTCTTTTTCCACCTTGAATTATGTCTTAAAAATTCCAATATAATAACAAAATTATCTACCATATACTTAGATTTTATTATTTTCATGGAATATTATTCATCCATCTCTTTCTCCATCAAATGGGAATCAAATACATCACTCATGTGTATGGTGGACTACAATCTTGCGAACCGATGTAATTTTTTTTCCATCACTGATGTAAAATGATGTGTTTTTTCAAGTTAGAAATTTCCAAAGGATTTTTTATTTTCAATTATAGGATGGGTTAAATCTTGATTATAGATTGAAAATGTTAATTAAAATGTTTTAATGCCTTTAAATAACGTTTTTATACATGGTATGAGGCTTGAAATATGGTTTAGAGGTTTTGAGAGAATCTCAGGGGTTCGGGGCTAAAAATGGAGTTTTGGAAAGGTGCAGCTAATGGTGACCATTTTGTGCATGGTTAGTTCTAACCATGTGGCCTAACTATGTGGGCCATTTTTTATTGGATCATGGTTTGGGAAACCATGTAGAGGGCTAGAGGAAACCATGTAGTGGGTCTGCATTTTGTTATAGACATGATGCATGGTTAGCACACGATTTGACTTACCATGTACTGTAATTATGAAATATAGTGTGTGTCACAGACAGCAGAGGTGCATGATTGTTTCGTGTTTTTTTAAACTATATACTATAGACATGCGAGGTGGAGGGGCCAAGATAGTTCTAACCACACAGTTGGCACGCTATTTGGAAAACCATGTAGCTCATTAAAATGGTCAAATTACCATTTTTTCCTCTAACCCTTAAATGGTTTTACCCCTATTTCCTTCCAATTTCTCCCTCATGAAATCCAGGTAGATCCCTCCTCTTTTTAATCTATTCAAACTCCATCAAGAGGGTTGTTTTAATGGACTTTAATAGGGTTTTAAGGTATTTTTTCTCCTCCTATGAGCTTCCTAGGTTTCCTCCTCCCTTCATTATCAATTTTAATTTCTCCTATTAGGGATTTCAATCATGAATCCATCAAATCATAGTAGAATCAGATACCGATGATAAGGATTTTACTCTACCTAGGAATTGGATGACATGAGATGTCTTATGAACTTAGTTGCATGTCAATTCATCGAGTTACTTCTCTACGGTGAATTTCTAAATATTTTAAGTTTAAATTAAAATTTTTAAATGGTTTTTTATGTCATTTATTAGGAATTATTCCTGAATTGAGTTTGAGATTATGTTGAGGTGTGTTATTAACCGCTAGGTTGTGGTGTCGATGTGATGTGATCAGTTGGTAAGATTTTGAATTTTGTTCCTATTTTAAATAAAATTATTCTTTAAATTAAATTTTTGTGTTTTAATTAAAAAATTATAATGTTTTTATAGTTAATTGTTTATGGTTTTTTTTTAGGCAGGACCCAATGTTGCTTTTTTGAGCTTGAACTGGTCTTGGAAGATACTTCCATCCTTTGGAAAATGAATGGAAAGCTTCCTAAAGGTAGGTGGTTTGTCGTACCTACCCTAGAGTATTTATGCATGTTTATGTAGTATGAATATTTTTGGGATTTCTATTTAGGGAATCACACCCTATTTTGATTTATCCAATGAATATTTAAATTAAATTATTTAATTTGGTAATTAAATGATTGAATGATAGGGGTCACTAACAAACCATGTGCTCTAGATTCATACTTCAACTTATCACTGAGGTCGACGGTCCCTTGTAGGATGCCTTCATGTATTATCTGACCTAGAGGATTCCATGTAGGATGAATCTATTTTCTTACTCATTTTAAGGAACCCAAGAGGGATACCCTTACTTATTTTTTGACTTAAAATATACCAAAAGGGATACCTCTATTTACATGAAAACCTCAAGGATCCCGGATTGGATACCTTTAATGAGCATTGGCCTAGGGAATAGAATCGAGAAAACGGAGGGTGCTCTCAAGAGCTCCACTCTTAGGAGAACCCTAGGGTTTTGATGTTGGGTGATATAGAAATGATGGATCTTTCTAGAGAGATTTTTTAGGGAGTCTCTTGTGCATAGGCGTTTTCTTCGGGCGGCAGTATAGTACTCTATGGTGGTGAGTTTCTTCAAGGAGTCTCCAACGTGGTAGTGTTTTCTCAGCTCGGCTAGCATTCGTGGATCTGGCATACGGAGTTGGAAGGGTTTGGTGGAAATTCAAATCTGACAATGCCTTTAGAGCTTATCGAAGCCTAGAAACCCTACCAGAAATCAGCCTCAGATCTGGGTTGAACTCGTGGATTTGGGGTTCTGACGGACGGTTCAGCGGTGGTGTGGGTTTTTGTGATGGTGAGGGTTTCAACAGAGATGTGTTTCTTGGAAACAGCAATGGTCAAGCGCCTATTTTATTTTTCTTCAATTCGGTTTAATGGTTTCTTTGGATCTGGTATGTTGTCTCTTCTGCATTATTTCCTATTATGCGATGTTGCTTCAGATCTGGTTTTCTTGATGACTCATTGGTTCAGTCTTCTGGTGTTTTTTGGTCAAGAGGGTTCTGGTTTTTTGATGTTTTTTGTTGCTGTTGCCGTAAATAATGAGTTGGTGAGTGCTGATCAAGAGATTTCAAGATGGTGTTCGGTGGGGTCGATCCAATTTCGATGTCCTTGATTTTCATTTTTATGTTGAACAATCTGAATAAGTTAGTTTTTTTTGTCTCGTTTTGATGTGTTAAGGGAAAAGGTGACACAGTGGTGATAAGATGAGGTTTCTCCAGAAATTCATCTTGTCTCTATTTTTCTTGGTTCTCTACTCTGGTTCCAGGATTCCTTTTTTCTCTCTGAGGCAGAGCAGCGTGGTGGTCTCATTGGTTCTTTGGGATGTGAGTTCAAGCAGCCAGCTAAGGAAGATAGATAGCAATTCTCTGTTTCATGGTTTTTTGGTGACATTTGGGATTTGAAATTTGGAAGTTGGTGGATTTTAATTTTGAAATAGGTGGGATTCAGGCAGTTTTTGGATTTTTGTTTAATTCTAGATTTTTCAATCATCACTCTACAAAGATCAGCTCCATATGAGGATTCAGAGAAGGAATCATTCACCTATGCATGACCATTCTGATTTGGATGAATGAGAGGGTATAGCTTTTTCATCAGTACTAGGACCATGCAACTCTTCATGGAATATCTTGCTGAGTGGTCATGTGAGGTAATTATAGCATCCCGTCTTTTTATAACATAACTTTTCATTCCATTACACGGAACTGAGGATCTTTAAGGTTTAGTGTCTTGGAAACAAGGAACATAAAACATGAAACAAAAAAAACATTCTTCTTAAACACTTGAAAGGCTTCTCCTCATGTTCACCCTAGTCTCATTACTGCATCTCATAACCTGGGGACATACATCAAAAGGAAGGGTGAGCAGAAGGCCCAGCAAGGGAAACAAGTGAAACATTTTACATATGAACTTGAGATACATCAATAAAGTCATGAAAAGAACTTTAATGCATGAAAATGAAATCATGAGGCATATCATAATAAAAATAACATTTTTCATAACTTGAAGATGTGGCTGCAACATTTAATATTGACAATCGTTTCGTTTCACCAAGGTCCATCCCCAAGGTGTCGTTAAAAATTACCAAGGTTATTCACCAAGGCATCGTTAAAATTGTAATCTCTAGTGGTTACATCATTACCCAATGCATTGGAGCGCTATCAGGGCGCACCCTTAAATTTTCCTTTATTATCATGTGAGCCACATATATCATCATCAAACATTTCATAAATAACCCATATAGCATAAAATAAATGGGTTTCATTTCATAATCATAACGTTTTTAAAAACTGTTTCAAAGACATGATCTTTACGTCACTTTAAAACCCACAGAAAAGGAAGGTGGGTCTCATGTATGTAAATCCCAGAATTTAAAATAGAACATTTTGGTATATATGTGAATACCCTTGTATAAATAGGATCTTTGATTATTCACTTTATAACATAAAATAATTTTTGAGAAAAGAGAGCGGCATTTTGAAGGGAAAATTCTGCAGCATAACGGCTAAGTTTCGGGGTTTTAGAAAATATTGAAATGAGAGGGGACATGGGTCACCCACTCATAAATGATCCATAAAATAGTAGGTTGAAAGAGTAAGAAGGAAATATGGACATGGTAATGAAATTTGAGGGACATACCATTTGAAATGAAAAACATGGAAGGAAAAAAAGATTAGATTTCTCTTATGAAAATTCGGCAGCCTTACGGCGTCACTTAACTTCAAAAGAAAATGATTTGACAAGATCAAATAGGGTCCCTCATCATATGATCATAAGAGATCAGTATGATAGATATAGAGATAATTCCCCAACATAACAAAAGGAACTTGAAAGAATTGACATGAAAGTAGAACTTCAAAATGAGAAGGGTGAAGAACCACTTAAAAATTCGGCAGCCTAACGGCGCCACTTAAAACATCAAAATACTGAATTGAAGAGATCAAATGGGGTCTCTCATCATATGAACATAAGAGTCCAGTATGATATATATAGATACCATACCCCAATATAACAAAAAGGAACTTGAAATAATTGACATGAAAGTAGAACTTCAAAACGAGAAGGGTGAAGAACCACTTAAAAATTCGGCAGCCTAACGGCGCCACTTAAAACATCAAAATACTGAATTGAAGAGATCAAATGGGGTCTCTCATCATATGATCATAAAAGATCAGTATGATAATTTAGATATCATACCCCCAAAATAATAAGAAGGAACATGAAAGACTTGAATGAAAATAGAACTTGAAAACGAGGAAGGTGAAAGAATCCCTTAAAAATTCGGCAGCCTAACGGCGCCACTTAAACATTCTTAAAACGAATTGATGAGAGCAAGGGGGGTCTCTCATCATATGAAAATGAAATAGGCAGTAGGATGAATATAAAAGAACATCCTCCAACATAATAACATGGAGTATAAAAGAAATGACATAAAAGAGATTACTTGAAAAGAAAGAGAGGGGTCGGATCCCTTACCTTAAAATGTAACTCTTAAACCTCAAAGGTTGGGACCTTGAGGGCTTGGGGGCACCTTGGGAGGACTCCTTGGGAGGTAATGAGACCATAAATTCGTTGGGAATGAGTGGGTAGTTGAATGGATGAGAGGAGGGCTTGGTATTTATAGGGAAAGTGAGGGGACAAGGCATTAATGACCAAGGGACACCTCACATGTGCTTTTCTCAAACCCATGTGCTCTCCATTGGCATTTATCATGGAGTTAGGCCACATGGGGCCCCCAAAACAATAATTCATCACCCTTGGCCGGCCAACCCTTAAAAAAACTCATGACATCATCATGACACAGTTATGATGTCATTAAACATACGGAAACCCTAAAACTGTATTTTTACTATTCACTGAAAATTCAACTTTCTCAGAAAAATCCCAAAATTTCATATTAACCAAATATCAATGCTCTGATTTCAAAAATGAAATCCATTTTATAAAAATAATTTTCTAAATATTTTTAATTTAATTTTTAAATAAAAACACTATTCATCGAAAATTCATTTTTTTCAGAAAAAACCCCAAAAATTACCATAACATAATATCGATGCTCTGAGTTCAAAAATAAAGTCATTTTTATAAAAATAATTTTCTAATTATTTTTAATTAAATTTTTAATTAAAAAACACTATTCACCCGAAAAAACTAATACTTGAATAATAATTAATGAAACCGTTATTTAACTATTTTATTGAATCACATTACTTAATCAAGGTGCCTAGATTATTTTAAAACTTTCTTTAAGTGAGATTACTAATCCATTTGGTCATATTACTAATCCTAATCATAAAATCACTATTCATAATTTACTATTCATCGAAAATCAAGTTGATCTTATTAGACTCCAAATTTCGTACTGAACATAATTGTAGAAGACCATTTTTCGAAAATCATTACACATTTTAAGTTATTTAAGGTTTACATAAACATTTTTTTTCAAAATATTCTTTTGAAAATTCATCAAAAATATGCATACTATTTTTATCCAGTCATTTGAAAATTCATAAACTTCATCATAAGCAGAAATCCCAATTTTTATTTAAAACAAGGATTACACAAGGCAGTTACGGTCTCGTTACATAGCCCCTTATAATACCAGCATAGGACCTAAGAGTAAGGTGTGCTAGGGTGATAGAATCTTGGGGCGGCTCGGTCAACATTGCCCGAGTAGTAATTTCTATCATTTTGAACTTCTCGCGAAGGCGATTCCGTTCTAGCTTCACATGATGAAGTTCGGCTTGGGTTTGGTCCAGAGCAAAGGCCAATGGTGCTACCTCCTTCCCAAGCTCTGTTAGATGGGCTTCGATCGGTCCATGACTACTAGGTGAGGCCATCAAATCTTCTTTCTATAATAATCAACCAAGATTACTTATATATAGAGACAATAATCAAAACATTTTGTTCATAGCGGTCATATTGACAGATGGTCATATAATAGTCAAAACCAATGGTCTCATTCTAATTATAATCATGTTTATCAAATAAAACATTTGTTGAGTAATAAAAATAACGCATAAAATTAGGAAACAATATTTATTTAAAATTTCGGGTCGTTACAATCTTCCCCCCTTAAGAAATTGCGTCCTCGCAATTTTTTTAAAAAATTGGGTTTTGAAATTTCATTGAAAGTCCCACATCGGAAAAGGGGTCAGTAAAACTATTACTTTAAAAGAAAGAAAGGGAAGTACAAAGGTCACCCGAGTTAACCCACACTAGGGTTCCATGTAGGAAAACATGGACATGGAGGAAAAAACAAAGGGTCAAGTTCTGAGGGAGAGTGATAGAGAACATGATTAGGAGAAAGTTAACCATGAGAAAATCCCAAACTTATGATGTGTGTAAACGGTCTTTGATTACCTAGTAGGAAATGTAAACCAACAACATTTTTGTTTTATGTTTCTTTTCATAATTTTGAGGATTTCATTTACTACATAGAACAAAAACATAAGAAAATATACCTACCTTCAAGTAGAGTTTCATCCTTTAACAAGTCCCTACCAACACTAATCTTTTCTCCAAATGATGAGAATTCAAAAACACTTGGTCTCATAAAAGCACAAGAATCATCTTCTATAGAATCACATAATCTACAAAAGATTAACTATCTATTTCTTCTATCTTTAAACATTTTCCCAAAAACAGAAAGGTTAAGGTAAAACAACTCTTCAAAAAGAAAGAATCCCATAGGAATGGAAACTACTTTTAAATCATCAAAGTTCCATGGTACTACCCAAAGTTCATCATAGACCATTCCATAAATAACGGTCCTTAAAATTCCTCAAAACAAACCAAACTAAGATTGAAACCCAAATACAATAAGGATTTGATAACATAGTCTTCCAGAACAACTTCATTGTTCATCTCCAGACAACATCAACCACTCCTAACATCTTATAAAAAGTAGCTAACCTAAACATATTTTACCCAAGATAGGTTAGTCATTCCCTTAAGTAACCTAAATTACTATAAGTTCACCTTAAATTCATCGATTCTTCAAAATATAAGTCAACGTTACTCCTCAATGAAAATACCGTAGTAATCTATTTACCTCGATCAAATATGGTTCCCAAAATAATGAACGTCTTCCAAAATAATAATCATATTTTAATCCCCTAATCATCCCTGTCATATTAATACGAAAATTGTCACATTTCCTATCACATTGGTTGTCGGAACATGTTCTTCCATTTCCCACCATTAACTAAGGAGAGAAGCATAATTAGGGGCTTAAGTACTTAGCTAATAATCATGAAAAGGAACTGAAAGCATATAAGGATAACTTGTATATGAAAGGTATACCCTAACTTGTGATCTCCTAGGTTCCCATCTAGGTTATGAATGATCATATATTCTTATGTGAACCTTTATTTTATTTTATCTTTGTTCCTTTAACAATGGTTCATACCAAGCTTATGAATTTACCAAAGCATATCCCACGGGAGTGTCGTAACCAAGAGTGCAGCAAGGCCCGTTGTCGTGTACCAGTTCCCATTCGAGTCTAGCTCAAAGCGGTGTTTTCGGGTTTTACCTCTATGTACATCTGTGCCAGAGCCACCTCTACCTGCTCGTATCCAGACAGGGATGTATTTGATTGGCAACCCCTTACTCAATACTCACCAAAATACCAGGAAGATTTCCTATATTAAACTTTTCTATAGGGTTCCTCCTAGAGTTTTCATATCCTAATTTCCACAAATAACTAAACCATCCTTTGATACCAACTATAGCATCCCGTCTTTTTATAACATAACTTTTCATTCCATTACACGGAACTGAGGATCTTTAAGGTTTAGTGTCTTGGAAACAAGGAACATAAAACATGAAACAAAAAAAACATTCTTATTAAACACTTGAAAGGCTTCTCCTCATGTTCACCCTAGGCTCATTACTGCATCTCATAACCTGGGGACATACATCAAAAGGAAGGGTGAGCAGAAGCCCCAGCAAGGGAAACAAGTGAAACATTTTACATATGAACTTGAGATACATCAATAAAGTCATGAAAAGAACTTTAATGCATGAAAATGAAATCATGAGGCATATCATAATAAAAATAACATTTTTCATAACTTGAAGATGTGGCTGCAACATTTAATATTGACAATCGTTTCGTTTCACCAAGGTCCATCCCCAAGGTGTCGTTAAAAATTACCAAGGTTATTCACCAAGGCATCGTTAAAATTGTAATCTCTAGTGGTTACATCATTACCCAATGCATTGGAGCGCTATCAGGGCGCACCCTTAAATTTGCCTTTATTATCATGTGAGCCACATATATCATCATCAAACATTTCATAAATAACCCATATAGCATAAAATAAATGGGTTTCATTTCATAATCATAACGTTTTTAAAAACTGTTTCAAAGACATGATCTTTACGTCACTTTAAAACCCACAGAAAAGGAAGGTGGGTCTCATGTATGTAAATCCCAGAATTTAAAATAGAACATTTTGGTATATATGTGAATACCCTTGTAGAAATAGGATCTTTGAGTATTCACTTTATAACATAAAATAATTTTTGAGAAAAGAGAGAGGCATTTTGAAGGGAAAATTCTGCAGCATAAGGGCTAAGTTTCGGGGTTTTAGAAAACATTGAAATGAGAGGGGACATGGGTCACCCACTCATAAATGATCCATAAAACAGTAGGGTGAAAGAGTAAGAAGGACATATGTACATGGTAATGAAACTTTAGGGGCATACCATTTGAAATGAAAAACATGGAAGGAAAAAAAGATTAGATTTCTCTTATGAAAATTCGGCAGCCTTACGGCGTCACTTAACTTCAAAAGAAAATGATTTGACAAGATCAAATAGGGTCCCTCATCATATGATCATAAGAGATCAGTATGATAGATATAGAGATAATTCCCCAACATAACAAAAGGAACTTGAAAGAATTGACATGAAAGTAGAACTTCAAAACGAGAAGGGTGAAGAACCACTTAAAAATTCGGCAGCCTAACGGCGCCACTTAAAACATCAAAATACTGAATTGAAGAGATCAAATGGGGTCTCTCATCATATGAACATAAGAGTCCAGTATGATATATATAGAGATCATACCCCAATATAACAAAAAGGAACTTGAAATAATTGACATTAAAGTAGAACTTCAAAACGAGAAGGGTGAAGAACCACTTAAAAATTCGGCAGCCTAACGGCGCCACTTAAAACATCAAAATACTGAATTGAAGAGATCAAATGGGGTCTCTCATCATATGATCATAAAATATCAGTATGATAATTTAGAGATCATACCCCCAAAATAATAAGAAGGAACATGAAAGACTTGAATGAAAATAGAACTTGAAAACGAGGAAGGTGAAAGAATCCCTTAAAAATTCGGCAGCCTAACGGCGCCACTTAAACATTCTTAAAACGAATTGATGAGAGCAAGGGGGGTCTCTCATCATATGAAAATGAAATAGGCAGTAGTATGAATATAAAATAACATCCTCCAACATAAGAACATGGAGTATAAAAGAAATGACATAAAAGAGATTACTTGAAAAGAAAGAGAGGGGTCGGATCCCTTACCTTAAAATGTAACTCTTAAACCTCAAAGGTTGGGACCTTGAGGGATTGGGGGCACCTTGGGAGGACTCCTTGGGAGGTAATGAGACCATAAATTCGTTGGGAATGAGTGGGGAGTTGAATGGATGAGAGGAGGGCTTGGTATTTATAGGGAAAGTGAGGGGACAAGGCATTAATGACCAAGGGACACCTCACATGTGCTTTTCTCAAACCCATGTGCTCTCCATTGGCATTTATCATGGAGTTAGGCCACATGGGGCCCCCAAAACAATAATTCATCACCCTTGGCCGGCCAACCCTTAAAAAAACTCATGACATCATCATGACACAGTTATGATGTCATTAAACATACCGAAACCCTAAAACTGTATTTTTACTATTCACTGAAAATTCAACTTTCTCAGAAAAATCCCAAAATTTCATATTAACCAAATATCAATGCTCTGATTTCAAAAATGAAATCCATTTTATAAAAATAATTTTCTAAATATTTTTAATTTAATTTTTAAATAAAAACACTATTCATCGAAAATTCATTTTTTTCAGAAAAAACCCCAAAAATTACCATAACATAATATCGATGCTCTGAGTTCAAAAATAAAGTCATTTTTATAAAAATAATTTTCTAATTATTTTTAATTAAATTTTTAATTAAAAAACACTATTCACCCGAAAAAACTAATACTTGAATAATAATTAATGAAACCGTTATTTAACTATTTTATTGAATCACATTACTTAATCAAGGTGCCTAGATTATTTTAAAACTTTCTTTAAGTGAGATTACTAATCCATTTGGTCATATTACTAATCCTAATCATAAAATCACTATTCATAATTTACTATTCATCGAAAATCAAGTTGATCTTATTAGACTCCAAATTTCGTACTGAACATAATTGTAGAAGACCATTTTTCGAAAATCATTACACATTTTAAGTTATTTAAGGTTTACATAAACATTTTTTTTCAAAATATTCTTTTGAAAATTCATCAAAAATATGCATACTATTTTTATCCAGTCATTTGAAAATTCATAAACTTCATCATAAGCAGAAATCCCAATTTTTATTTAAAACAAGGATTACACAAGGCAGTTACGGTCTCGTTACATAGCCCCTTATAATACCAGCATAGGACCTAAGAGTAAGGTGTGCTAGGGTGATAGAATCTTGGGGCGGCTCGGTCAACATTGCCCGAGTAGTAATTTCTATCAGTTTGAACTTCTCGCGAAGGCGATTCCGTTCTAGCTTCACATGATGAAGTTCGGCTTGGGTTTGGTCCAGAGCAAAGGCCAATGGTGCTACCTCCCTCCCAAGCTCTGTTAGATGGGCTTCGATCGGTCCATGACTACTAGGTGAGGCCATCAAATATTCTTTCTATAATAATCAACCAACATTACTTATATATAGAGACAATAATCAAAACATTTTGTTCATAGCGGTCATATTGACTGATGGTCATATAATAGTCAAAACCAATGGTCTCATTCTAATTATAATCATGTTTATCAAATAAAACATTTGTTGAGTAATAAAAATAACGCATAAAATTAGGAAACAATATTTATTTAAAATTTCGGGTCGTTACAGTAATAGCTTATGATGTAGTTGTTAGGGAGGGGCAATTCCTTGTAGTCTAGATCTGGGTCAGTTCTTATATTCTAAGTTTCTCGCTTTTTCCTTAAAAGTGATTTTGAAATAAAAATTTAATTTTTAGTCACACTGTCCCATGGGTGCCCCAATGTTTGACCTACCCTGAGCTAGTACATCATGGGTTTGGGTAGGGATGGTATCAGGTGTCTCCTAGAACCCATACTAAACATGTAATCCCATGAGGTTATGGAAGTAGTGGTGGGTATATTTTTTCATCTACCCTCACTCTTTTATTTATACATTCCCATGATTACTCATGATGTATCTATGATTAAAATAAGTGCCACTTAGTTCTTAGATAAAGAGAATGACACAATGAAATATTTTATTTGGGATTCCTAGATGTGCTTATAATGATCTTTCTCATTTTCCTATTAATTTCTTTGGATGAATAGATGTAATTACTAGTTTCAAGATTCTGATTCATTTGATTAGATGTTATTATTGGGATTCCCAAATGTACTTACTAAGGTTCATCTTTTGATCTTTTTGATCAGATATTATTTTAAGGATTCCCAAATATACTTCTTAGGTCTAGATTTTAAGCCTTTTGATTAGATATTATTATTAGGATGCCTAAACATACTTTCTAGGATTTGGATTATAGGGCCTATTGATTGAATGGTACTGCTACTATTACCAGAATACCCATTGTTAATGAGATTCCTAATTGCATTTTAATTATAGTGGTAGGTCACTGAGAGTGTCTCAGGTGGACATATATATATACTTTTAATATATTCATCAACTCCAACTGGGGGTTGAAAAATCACACGATGGTAGGTTTTCTCAACCCAAAATTTTTTTTGATTAGTCTTTCAAATGATAATGAGCTCTATCTCACCTGGTCCAAAATTAAGTAAATTTATCATGTATTTCCATATGATGTGAGACCCATTGATGGAAATATGGGTAAGTCTTCCTGGTTTACCTCTACCTTTTCAAAATCCTGGTATTCTAAGTATGATTAGAAATTCAGTCAGTCAATTCTTATGATTCAAAAAACGGATGAAAGTCAGATGGTGTCCCATCTCTCCATGTATCTACATGGAGGTTGATGTATCAAAACCATATATTTATTCTCTATGTATTAAGTTTGAAGAATAATTTGGATGTATTTAGGCGGTACACTTTGAATCATGGTGTGACTTGTGTTCTTCATGCAAAAGGCTTGTCTGCCTCAATCAAGAATGTCGTCAAGATTCAAACAAATAGGCTATATTATCTTATTTTTAGTTATATAATTCTGGTATCAAAGGAATTGGTGAGTTTCTAATTTAATGTAAGTCATTTATCCCTTCCATAAGAGTATTTATACAATGTGACTCATCTTCCTTGAGATTACGGGTCACAGAGGACTCAGTTACTGCGGGTCCTTTACTAAAGGAAGGTGATTTAGATTCATAGCCATCATATTCCAAGGTTTTGTGGCCATTTCTAGTTCCAATTATTATTCTTGGGGAGAATTCTACTCAGATTATAACTGGTCCTAAAAACATGTCTGATGGTATGGTCATAAGATATTATCCTGGGAACCAAAATATTCTTCTAGAGGCTTCAGAGGATTGGAACAAGGATCGAATAATTTATACTTCAATACCTAGTAGGCTCGATCAGCATTCTAAAACTTTTAAGGCGGGTCCAAGATATGTCTTGTATAACATATTCACATTGAATGTAGAATATAAGAAGAATAAACCTATTTTAGAGACCACCAACAGAATTGGGAGTCTGGAACTTTTAATCCCAGATCATGATGAAGATAAATGGAAGATGATGAAATCTAAGGTTCTAGGTGTAATAGAGCCTAATAGTAGAAAGGCCTGCAATTTTATTAAGAATAATACATCTGGCATTGAAACTCATAATAGGTGTGTGGTGTTAGATAATTATGTGTATAATTCAGAGTAGTTTTAGAAAAAAGAGGATGAAAATAAGAAGGGGAAAAGTAATCATAGTGATTACATGGATGACAATGATTCTAAGAAGGAACTTGATACCAAAACATGTTCTTCTAAGAGCAAGGAAGAGGATCAAGTAGTGGATTTTCTTTTGAATTCTATTAAGAAAGGCAATAATTCAGTGGTGGAATCATATGAATTTATCAATCCAGTAAAGGGTGAACATGCATGTAAATTCTATTCATATTTTCTCAGGATTTCAATCACAATATTAGATATTAAAGGACTCCCTCATCTAAATATGGGACCTAAAGTCACTAAATATTCTTTCTAGGAACTGTGAGTGAAACCAGACCAGAATAGTTATATCCCCAAAACCATTATTTAGGACCTGAGAAAGTTATAATAAGGGTATAGCTCATTAACCTATAATTTCTCAAGGAAAATTAAGCCTTCTTACCTAAAATTTAGTAGAGATTCTCTTAAGGAATGAACTGTAGTCCATACCACCATCAAACTAAATATGGAAGAGTGTTCTAGATTTTATAAGGAGATATATCCTCAAGGACTTGATTAACCATGAAAGCAGTGGTTTGATTCGTAGAATAATTAAATTTTTTAAGATGTTGATCATGACCAGTTACCTAGGGATGATTACTTGGTAGTTTTGAATATTATCACTTTTGACATTGAGGATGGTATCTGGATTCATCCTACAAATTATATAAGAGACCTATTCTGGGAATATATAAGTGACCCCTATATCTCTAAGAGTAATGATGATCATATATTTTTGTAATATTTATCTGGAGCATGAGATCTATGACCTTTACTAGATGTATTGACCCAAATCTTGGTCATATTATTTTTTACCTTTTCTCTTCGACTACGGGTCTTAGAATAAGGTATCATCTACCCTTTCTCATGCATGATACTGAATTTGGTTAGTGTTTATTCTTGTTTTTTGATCTATTTTAGTTGTCTCGGTACTTTTTAATTTTCAATTTCTTGTATGATTTTTTGTGCTTGGTGTTTTTATGAGTGTTCCCACAAAACCCATAAAATTGGTTTTTTATCAAAAATAAAAAATAATTATTTGTAAGTGAGTTCAACATCATGATTTCCTATGGATTGGGACCTATGAATCATACATCAAACTAGATTAAATGTGTATAGAGTGGTATTACATATTGATCTAGCCATATTTACAGGACATTCAGTTGACACATGGGACTGCTTCATCTTATTTATTGGAGGTGAGTACGAGTGATCCCAAAGTTAGGACTTGTATCCCCCAATGGTGATGTATATTTCTCAGCTAGATTTATAGTGTTGGATGAATTAGGTATTATCAATCATGATCATGGACACAAGGATTGACTAAATTATATATGGATTGAGTGATAAGGAATCCAGATAAATGCATTTTTCACGTGATGTCCAGACGATTGGGATTAGAAAGTCAAGGATCATTTTTGGTTTGATTCATGTTACTTTTCCCCTTACTGATATATATATTTATTTATTTATTGGAATATATATACACATATAAATATATATATACATGAAGGAACCTTATTCCATTTGTGTCTCGGCTAGGTTGAGCATTTTCCTTGAGCACGCCTTGTATGACTTTGTCTTTCAACTTATTTTCAATAGTTATTATTATTATTATTATTATTTCTATGCTTATGACTATCTCACTTTTTCATACACTACATATTAAGGGCTATGTATAGGACCGTGTTGGTGGTTCCCTACTGATTTTTTTACTCACACCCTACTCGAACCTCCATTACATTGGGGTACCCGAGCAAACATTCAATTGGTTACAGGCACATGATGGGTCACGGCTTTAGAATGATCAATAAGGATGGATCATATATGTATGTGTAGATCGGGTTTAGTGGTATGCCTCAGTGTACATAGTAAATCCTTGTACTTTTATTTCTATTTCTTTTATTTAGTTCTGTATATGTATGGTCGGCCCAGTGGGATATCAATGTTGTATGTATGACATGGACGTTCGGGCCTTTATTGAATTTCATTATATATTGTAGACTACTTTACATTTATTTCTTCTATAATCTGATTATATATTTTTATGCATGATTTTTGGTTATTTATTTTGTTTCTTGATCTGATATGAGGGAATAGTCTCTCCATTATACCACTTTTATACCCTCACTTCTAGTCAGCAGCCTTTAGAATACAATGAAGCATGCTTGAGGCCTTGTGGAAAACTGGATTAGGGAACCAGTTTTGTGGAACCTAGTTCAATACGTAACAAGTTAGTATTAGAGTTATTCCTTTTTGGTCATATTACTATTTGGGATTAGGTAGATGGGAGTATTAGTAATTTGTCAGAATCTGTGATGGATATCAGACTGGTGCATCGAGAACACTTGTTCTGGTAATAATTTCAGAATTCTAGGGATATGGGATTATTTCTCTTGATATGTAATGTTACATTTTTACATTACTTTCTCTTTTAGTTATACACATGTTTTTTGGATGTTATGATTTATTATGGATTCATGTTTCTTATCCCATTGGAAATAGTTCATTGACTGGTTTTGACACTTGGATGGAAAAGGAAAGAGGTGTCGCACGTATCATAGTTAGAATGTAGGGTCCACATGTTATAGGACATCTAGTTTGTGATTACTATTGATGATAGTGGATAATTGTTTAAAGTTTCAAAAACAAACTAAATGTAATTTCTCCATATATGTTCTTGGAGAAATTCTACTAAATTAAGCCAACATATGTATATATATATATTTCTTTCTTATAGTAGGCTATGTGGATCTATGGTGATATTTAAACAGTGAGTTAGAGGACTTGGTCCTCATGCATGGGAGGTTCAGTGAACCTAGAATGTTGATAGGGAATATTGTACCAATCAACGAACCCCACGTAGGATGTTGTTACTTAGGTTAGGTTATTTAAAGTGTTAGTAACAACATATATAGTTTTTTCCTGTATAGATTGAAATGAAATTCTACTTAACCAAACTAAGTAATTATGATATGACATGGATCATTGAGATAATATTTTTTATAAAATGTTCAAAATTATAGGCCTACCTCAGTAGATGATACTTTAATTTTTCATGTTCTAGTTGGGTCACTTTATATGATGTCTATAGATACCTAGAAATTTATCATGAACTGTACCTCAAGGTGGTATTACCATATACAAATTCTTGATAAGTGTCAGCTCATTATTCTTCTTACATTACATCATGGCCTCTAGGTATAAGTATTTATGAGAATGATCATATAATATTAGGGTCCTAGTATACTTATGTTGACATTTTTTCACATTCAGGTTGATGTTTTATTTACCTATTTTAGATATATAGCAAACAGTAACATTATATTCCTTATGTTGAGACAGGTTTGTGGATGAATCCCTGTGATATGTAACCCAATTGAGCGGTTTTACTTTTGGTTTAGGTGGTAATACCTAGTTACCCTATTATGAGTCTTGATTGGAAGGTCCATGTGGAAGACCTAGAGACCCTAAGTAGTGACTCAAAACCTTGTTGGTTGATATTCGTTTTGATCAAGGGAAACATGTGAGTAGGGTTGCCCCAGGTTTATAGATGTCAATTGAGGTAGTGAACTTACTTAGATACTCATTTTTATACTGATTCATGGTAGGTGATTGGGTTTTTAAATATAGTCATGGTGGTTCCTTTTGTTTCTAAGAAACCACATATGGTGCTTATGTTCTGAAAATAGATTTGATAGGAAGGATTGTTCGAGTGACTGGCCCGATCGACCAGTGTTTCCACTATTAGGAAATAGTTAGAACACAGGTAGACACTCAATACTGAAAATGACATTGTGAAATGGGTAGTCTTGGATTATATTATGGCATAGGTGATGTGCTCGATTTTAAAATAGGAGTTATGTCATGAACCAGCCCAGGTACCCTGGTAACATGATAATTGAGCCAACACTGACATGTCCTGGAGGTCATTCTCGATCCCCATAGGTTGGATACTGTCATTTGGCATTTTACAAAATGGAATTAGGAACAATTTTTCACATACATTGTGAAAGAACATAAACAAGTCAGTATGCATAAAAATGAAAACTCTATAGAGAGTATTGTACCATATGTAAAATAGGAAAAATACCTAAAATTACTAAAGAAAAGTACTATAAAATAGAATAAAGACCCAAGTTCTAATGTATGAAACTCTCTATGTCCTAAGGATCAACAGATACTACCACTAAGTGGCGCCTTACTCCTGCTATAACCTGTAAGAATATAATCTACAAACACCTAAAGGTACAATTAGGGTGTGAGATAAAATCCTAGTATGGTCTCACCAAGGATTCCATAATAAGATGTCAACATTTAATTAACCAATCAAAGCATTTAAGTTTAAATAAATAGGTATGGAAGTTCATATCATAATTAAAACAATTCACGCTTTATATTTAAATAATTTAAATACATTAAACAAATAGATTCATAAAAATATATATATATATATATAATAGTTTATATAAATTCATTAGGAATGTAAAATAGTTTACTGATATTGGAACACATTTATATCTCATATATAAAAAAAGAGAGAAACATGTTCATCTACAAAAAGGTACAATAGTTCTAGGTTATGGGATACTCACACAATAAAAGGTGATCACAGTAATATGTGTATACACACATCCATTTGAAACCAGCCAAAGGTGACTCGTTGCTATCCTATCTGGGATGTGACCTGATATACTATGTTTTGTTTTAGTTATAAAGTGTTAAAAGAGTGTTATCCCAATAACTCGCTACCTACATAGGATTTCATGTGATATAGTATAATAAATAATGTAAAATTTATTTCAAAACTTATTTAAAATACAATTCATCTCATTCCCCCATTCCAAAAGTTCCAATTTTCCATTTAAAAACCAAAACACGGGTTTTTAATCCAAACATTCCTTTTCCAAGATAAAACCACTGGGTTTTTATCAAATCCATTTAAAGCCATTTTTTCCCAAATAATACTTTGAAATCAATTTCAAAAAATCAATTTCATAATTTAAATTCAACAATTTAAATTTCACAATTTTCCATCGATTTCTAAAACACACCCAAATTCAATGGAATTGGGGGTTTTCCCCAATTTTGTGCTAGAAATTCAATTTCAAATTCAAATCCCCCAACTCAATGGAATTAGTATTTTAATAAAATAATTGAAATTAGTATCATGTAATTTAATTTAAATAAAATAATTTAATTTAAATCAATCAATTTAGGGTTAATCAAATGTTTCCATTATAAAGGAACCACCTACTTTTTTCATGGAAACACAAATCCCGAAATGGAACCTTTCAATAATAATTAAGGAGCTAAAGATCTAGGAAATCAACCTAGAAACATGATTCAACAAAATTGAACTTAGATCCATCAATACCATGATAATATATTAGACTCCAATAAGGGAAAGAGAAATAGATGGAGAGATGGGGAGAATGCTTACCCAATGAGTCACACCACAACTGCAACAATGATCAATTACTGAACAAAACAAAAAAAATAAGGGTTTTTTAATCCAAAATCTCCTAGGATTGGAACTTGTGTTGAGAGAAAGAAAATATAGAGAGGAGGAAACAGAAATTTTAGTTGATTTTCCTGTTTAAAAACAACACTCAGGACTTTACATGATGTTTAATGTTAATTAAAAAATCCCAAAATCACTGAAAACCCCATTTCCTTTTGTTCAAAAGGGATTTACTATTATTTTAGAAGTTACACACCATGTAACCACATTACATGGCATGTAAATCCCCATCATACTACAAATCCAGCAGGTTTTATGCTGAAAATCAAACAAATCTCTAACTTCACCATTATAGGTATCATCCTAACTCCTCATAATCCCTACCCAGTCAATTAAAAAGAAAAAACCATGATAAGTTTTGAGACATACTTGACATAAAGGTAATAGGATGTTACAAAATTCCCACCATAAAAACTTTATGTCCCCGGAAATCTTGTCAACAAGCTTCCATATCAAAAATGTGAGGCCAATGCTTCCTCATTGGTGCCCCACTCTCCCATGTCTCATGAGAATTTGAACTATGCTTCCATAAAACTCTAAAAAAATGTATCTACCTCCTAAAAAGTACCATATTTTTAGAATAAAATAAACCGAATGGTCATTAAGTCAAGGATAAATCAGGTTTAATCTCAGGATCACTCTATTTCAAAACATGAGATGGATCAGATAGATACTTTCATAGGTGAGATACATATAACACGTTATGTATAAACTTGAACTGTAGTGGAAGTGATAAATAGTAAGTTATTGTTACCACCTGCTCAATAACCTCAAAAGTTCCCACAAAATGAGGAGCAAGTTTCTCTTGTATCCCAAGCTGTTGATGACCCAACCGAGTTGAAACTTTCAAGAACACCTAGTCACTAACTGAAAATTCCAACAGTATGTGATGACGATCAGTATAAGATTTATACTGGATCTATTCCATCAAAATTCTATGAAAAATCAACTAAATATTTGTTGTTTTCTCTTGAACCAAGCCTGGTTCAATAAAGTAACTTTCACCAATCTCTGACCTTCACAATAGATACCTACAAGGCCAACCATATAAGGCCTCAAAAGGATCCATTTTGATCAAGTACTAGTAACTATTGTTATAAGAAAACTCAAATAGACCTATATAGTCATCCCAAGATCCACTAAAGTTGAGAACACACATATGGATCATATACTCAATATGTATATCTCTTTCTATCTAGCCATCTGATTGTGGATGGTATGTCGTGCTCAAACGGACATGAGATCGCAGTGCCTCTTGAAGGCCTCTCCAAAAGAATAAAGTGAACCGCGGATCCCTATTAGATAATATAGTATATGGAACTATGTGTAAATGAATAATAACTTTCACATATATATTTACCAACTCCTCATATTTTTTTGTATCATGAATGGGTAAAAAGTGATCTGATTGGTCAGCCTATTGATCACAACCCATATTGCATTATTTTTTCTTTGAGTATGTAGTAACCCAACCAAAAAGTTCATAGAGATCTCATCCAACTTCCAAGTAGGCATTAGAAGTGGTTGAAGTAAACCCAACGGTTTTTGGTGCTCGGCCTTAACCTGTTGTCTCGTATAATAATTAGAGACAAATTCATCAATGCCTTGTCTTATACGTGGACACCAAAATCATCATCATGTGTCATAGAACATCTGTGTGGTTCCTAGGTGCACTTCCCGCTAGTAGTTATGGAAATACCCCATCACATCTTTCCTTACTGTTAATGTCACGACAAAGTGATTCCAATAGCATAGAATACCCTCTTTAGAGAACGACCACTCAAAAATGGTCTCCCCACCATAAAGAGAGTCTCTAATACTAAAGAACTCCTCGTCAAATTACTTTTCCTGAAGAATCATCTTGATAAGAGTGGAGTAAAATTGAACACTGGTCAAAGTAACCGCATACCCAGATTCCTGGAGTCTAATATGAATATGGTCAAAGAGATCTATCAAGTTCCACTCTTTTGAAGATTCTTTCATGGCCTAGGTTAGAATTTTCCTGCTCAAATCATCTGCAATGAAAGTCCCTTTACCTAGGGAATAGGTGATGTTGAAGTCAAAATATTGTAGGTGTTCCATCCATAACCTATGGTAGAGATCCAAATATTTTTTAGAGAAGATATGACTCATGATATTGTGGTATGAATACATGGTAAAACTTTATTCATAAAGGTAATACTGCCAACTCTTAAGTGTGTGCATCACGGCTACAAGTTCAAGGTCATTGTTTGGGTAATTCTTCTCATGTGGCCAAAGATAAAAATATCCATATGAAACTACACGATCACCCTGTATAATAATGCATCCCAAATTCAAAATCAATTCATCATAGAAGACCACATAGCCCTGCCCATCCTCTAGGAGATTCAACATTGGTACAGTAGTCAAAATACATTTCAGTTCAACAAAAAAATTCTGAAATTTCTCATCCCAATCAAATTTCACTCCCTTCTATGTTAGAGTAGTCACTGGAGAATCTAACATTGAGAACTCTTTTACAAACTGGTGATAATACCCATCTAGACCCAAGAAGTTCTGAATCTCAAAAACATTTCATTATTGTTCCCATGTCATAACAGCCTTTACCTTTTTAGGATCAAGTAAAATACCATGTTCTGACGCCATGTGTCTAACTAACTACACTTCCTAAATCCAGAAATCACATTTTTAAAGCTTTCCTTAAAGTTGTTCATTTCTCAACAATTCCAAAAAATCTCTCAGATGAATCACATGATCCTCCCCATACTTAGAGTAAACTAGGATTTCATCCACAAAGACTACCAAGAAAGTATCAAGATACTTGTGGAAAATATTTTTCATTAAATCCATAAAGACTTTAGGATCATTGGTTAGACCAAAAGTAATGACAAGGTACTCATAATGGTTTTACCTTCTCTAAAAGGTGGTTTTCTAGATGTCAGATTCTTTTATTGTCAAGTCATGGTAACCATATCAAAGGTCAGTCTTCGAGAACCACTTTTACCCTTCCAAATGATCAAACATATCATAAATATGTGACAAAAAATACTTTTTCTTTATTGTAACTCGGCTGAGTTTTCGATAATCAATGCAAAGGTGAAGATAACCATTGTCATTATTATCAAAGAGAACTGGTTCCACCCAAGGTGACGTACTTAGGCATATAAATCTTTTCTCTAGAAGATCATCCAATTGAATCTTCAACTCTTTCATTTTAGCTGGTTCCATGTGGTAAGAAGTAATTGACACTAGTTGAGCACCAGGTACTTGATCGATATAAAACTCTACCTCCCTTACTAGTGGAAACCCAAATAAGTCATAAGGAAACACTTTGGAAAACTTTATAATGATAGGAGGGAGATCACCACTCAAATATTCTCTCTCTAGATAAAATGTGAAAGTAGTTATTACTTTCCCCAACTTCGGATAAGAAGTTCAGGAACTTCTAGTTCCTGGGTCCCATTATTCTTAAAAGACACGACACACAAAATTAGGTGTAGTAAAGGAGAACCATTAATGAAAAAAATCAATCCATGATTTATTGGAAATGAGCCAATCCATTCTGAATATGAAGTTAATAGGTTTCATGTTGAGAACCAAAAAACTCCAAGAATGATTTAAATTTTATAAGGAGAAAGCACAAGAGGGAGTATGGAGGCTCTGTTATCTCTTCATTCCAAGGGTTGTAGTAATATCCATCACATAAGACAAAATATTTATAAGAAGATTTAGTAAATTAACAATATGGGTTAAAATAAATGAATGAGATGCCTTGGTATCAAATAAAGTAGTCACTAATGATTAAGATATAGTGATGGTACCTCTCACAGTCGCAGAATCTGTATCTACTTCCTCTGGAGACTCTTCCACTAAGTGAAGAAGCTTCGTTACGGATGTATGTGGTTGTAACCCCTTTGTACGAGAAACATCTAATTGCCCTACAATTTTGGAAGGAGATGGTGATCATGTGTCACAACACAGAGTGGAAAAAACATGATATAACTTCTGTAAGTGACCCAAGAATCTATATGATCCAAATATCTTAGGTTCCTTAGTAAAACCCCACTTTGGGTTCCCTATATTTCCATGATGGTAGAAAATAAAAGGTCTTGTACTAGGAAATAAAGAGGTTTAGAAAAATATTGTTGTCGAGAGCCATAATGAGAATCATTATTGTTTCTCTTCACCTTATAGGAAAACACACTACCATAGGGAGGAGAATAAAATCCATTCAACACTTAATTTCCAGCTAGGTCCATTTCAACCATCAATTCTCTATCCAGAACATCATCATAAGAGGTAAGCTTCAAAAAGAAAACATAAGAACAAATATCCGCTTGAAGATCCAACTTGAACTGTCTAGTCTTTATAATCTCATTTGATACTACCTCAAGTAAAAACTGCACTAGCTCAGCAAAATGATTCACATACTCTGACACAGTTATGTTAGTATGCATAATTTTTAAGAACTCTAAATCCTTGGCTAACATCATCAAATCTGGATAGAACTGGTTGGTAGAAAAATCATTGTATTTTTTCCACTCTAATCCCTCATTATTCTTCATCATCACCATTATGTCCCACCATCTCCCACTTAGGCCCTAGAGTATAAAGGTGACACACTTCACCTTGATTTAATTAGGTGTTTCGAAGAACTCAAAAAAAATTTCAATTCTTCTCAGCCATTCCTAAGCCTCTTGAGGATCATTAGAGAATTTGGACATCAATGGATTCTGGTGAATAAACTCCTGAGAATTATCTTAAAGAACATTCCTTTAAGGTTCCACAGTTGGAGCCTAAATGGGAATGGGTGGTGGTGCTTGTCCCAAATCTTGGACAGTGTGCACAATCACCTCAACAAGACTCTGTTCCATGGGAGGATTTTCTCATTTTGGTTCATCAGTAGCTTCCTCCTAAAACTGATTCACACATATTCTCCAAAGCATGATGCTATAAAACATCAGTAAATAATGTTAAATACATCAAATTAACACTCAAACTAAGTAATAAAAGAAAATCAATCCCAATAGATATACAAATAATATTTTTATTTCAATCTATCTAAATAAAAAAATAGGTAAAATAGTTGAAATAAACCTCAAAATGTCTTTCCCAACCCACCTCTTGGGACTTAAGGTTCTTTATGGTGAGATATGGCCAAGCACTCAGTCATAACTACCTGTCTCAATAAGAATTTCACATTTCATACTAAAACTATAAGGCCCCAACCATAAACAATATATAATCTTGAATTAAGTTAATAATTCACATTAAGGATCTTTTCAGGTTTATATTTTTAGAGAATTAAGCCATAACTATTACATTACATCTCAAATATTCAAAGTAGACACTTCTACTCAGTATCCATTTTTTCATAAAATAAAAAACTCTTAAAAGAAAACAAGAATTATTTTCTTAAAATAATTCTTCTTGAATTTTTCCTTTCTCTCACCCTTCCTTATATCCTATGAAAAACATTTCAAAAACATGGGATGAGCATAAAAAAGCTTATTACGGGTTATAAAATAAGGAAAGGAAACATTATTCCATCAATACATACAAGTCAATGAAATCATACTTTTTAATCTTTAACATACCACACAAGATCATAATATTTATGAATAACACATGGAAATCATAAATCATAAAGGTAACTTGTGGCATCCATAACATAATTACATTGTAGCTTTCACAGCTACGTAGTGATTTAAGTTTGGAATACCAATCATAGTATATTCCCTAAATATATTAGGATAAACATTAATGTTAACCTTCGTCATGTTACCCAATGCATTGGAGAGCTATCTCAGGCTCATTTTCCCTAGGTTTATCATGGAACCACCCATGCCTGCTAATCATTTTTTTCATTTATCAAATTTGGTTTAAGGAAAACTGGTAACCATACAGATCCTTAAAATCCCAACTTAAACATTCAAATTTCAAAATCAAATTTCAAATTCAGCTCCACCACCATCATCACCTTGAGCCACGAGCCCCGGCACGCAGCCTGAATCATGTGCCGACCTTGAAAACTGAAACCACTCTATTGCTGTGTCAGACACGTCTTCGAACCTATACATATCGAACTCGAGATGCGAGTCGACACGAATCCTAATGCCACCTCCGGCCAGGTCGCCGGCGAGACAAGCCAGACCTGCCACTGTCTTCACGGACCTTCAGCAACCATCGACAAACGCATCAACGACGCAATCTAGATAGCCACCACATTCGCAAAACCCTCCACGCACTCAAAAACATCATCCTCGAAACATTGAGGAACCTATTTAACCCATGCTCATGAAGACGCATGAACAGCAAATCACTGCAGTTCAAAACCCCGCACTGAAGCAAGAAAAGAAGAAGAAAAACAGAAACCCAAATCACACTGAAAAGGAGACCGTCAGATCCCGCCGCCACCGAACAACTCAGTTGCATCAAGAACAACGAACCCTAACTAACTCACCAGAGCAGAGGCGGAACTCCACAAACTGCCGACGCTTGAGCGCGACCTTCAAACGAGTAGAAACTCACAATAGGACAACAACAAGCTGCCAAGCAGAAATTCGTGTATAAATCAAAATATGCCTCAATGAAAGGAGATTGAGACAAAGTCTCTTACCTCATGTCCGACTTGACCCTTTCATTATTTAATCTCCTTAATAATAAAATAAAGTTAATTTATACTTGTTTCAGAACCTTTTTTAGGTTTATTATTCCTTTTATATCGATTATTACCACATCATAAACAATATATAATCATTTAAGTTAATAACGGTTGTTTTGTCGATATTTGGTACTTGAGTCAAAAATGAACTTCTTATAATTACAAGTTGTCCATGTGGTCAAAAGTACATTATCTCCAGAATGATATTCATGATTTACATATAATATAAATAATATATATCTAGTATATATGTATTTATAATATTCCATATCATTTGGATATATGAAAATGAAATGTACCGTTCATGGAAATGGTAAGTCGTACGTACGCATGAACGCTACTTTCATTTCTTTTTTTCATTTTTAAAGGAATTAAAACCAAATGAAACATAGGTATATTATAATTATAGTATAATATGATATTTTATATATGTTACATAATTTCATTAACACCATCCTTTATACATTCCATGTATGTTATGAACGAGTCATATCACTTTGAGGGGGTGGTAGTCCACACTTCCTCAAATGAAATTATCATATATATACAGCATGAAAAGCATAAATTTATGTTCTAAAATATAATTACAGAATCATAGAGATAAAATAAATATCATATATAATTATAGTTCTGTCATAATGGCCACCATGAGAGGTGGTAGGAGATAATTGAACAATCATCATTTCGTGAGGCAGTAGTTCGTCGTCCACAGAAACAGTATGTTTATATCCATTAGATGGAGGTGTGTGTAAGTTTAGTTCAAATACTTCTCATAAAAATAACCTAGTATATTTAGGATAATTTTTTGTTATAAAATAAATAAATAAAAAGAGTTTTGGGGGTTGGAGAAGTAAAATAAAATAAAATAACTTAAGATAAGACGTTACCTCTAAATCTGGTAACTCCCTTTGGTTTGAACCAAAAGGATTTCTTGAAGTGACTTATGCCTAAGTTAAGGCTTATATGTGGAAGATAGGGATGTTGGTAGATTATTTGGGTAGATTTTGTATGATCCAAGGGGCTTGAGAGGTGTGAGTAATGGGTTAGAGGTGATGGCTTTTTATAAGGGGGGAGGATCTCTTTAGGAATGTTTGAAAATATTATTTTATTATAAACTAAAATATCAGTTTCAAAAGGTCCCAAACTTATTAAATCCTAACATAAGATTAATATTATTCTAAATCCTCTCAACCAATTGGTTTTATACAAGTTTTGGTTTCAAATTTAACCTTATCATTTAGCTTTAACCCTTAGTTAATTAATTTGACTCTTACCATGTCTTCTTGTGTATTCACTCTATAAGGTTAATATAGTTACTATAAAATGTCAATAAAACAACAAGTGGTTAATTAATGACATTTTAAACCTTATCTATGTAATTTGGACAAATATTATATTTTTAGGATTATTATATCATTTAATAAAATATTAATTTTTTTAAAAACTCATTTATGTCAATTTATAAACTATTCATATCAAGACTTTTAAAAAATCTATAATAACTTGATTATTTCAAAAAAACTTCATTAATTCAAAGATAAAAATTCATTATTATCCTTAAAATTATTTTATTTCATAAAAAGTTTCAAAATAAATTTATTTTAATATTTATAATATCATTTATTTGAATCCTTTATTAATTAAGCAATTACTACATCACCATTGTGTCATAATTAAATTTATTTATATAATGCATAAAAATTATAAATGAAATACCATGATGTAGGAAATATTTTTATCTTTATAATGACTATTTATAGTTAAAAATATCACTTTATGTTACATTTTTGTTAACTTTAAATTAATTTTTATAGTGTCATTTTCACATACAAGTGGATCCATGGGGTCCCAAAATCGACCCAAGGATACTCATGGTTGGACATGTATCATCCAATAGGGTTAGTACACGTGTTAGGGTAATTTAATGTTATTATAATATTATTTTCTACCCTTACCAGATTTACCCTTTAACCATGGTAAATAAAATATTTACTGAAGTTACTATTCATAATGTCTAAAAATAAAAGTTACCTACTTACACAATTTTTACCTCTGGATTTTAAATATGGAATCCATTTTTCCAAATTCAAAACACAAAAGTTGCAAAAATTAATTTAAAATTAATTCTCGTTGTCAAAACAAAAAGCGTGTTTTTAAGAAATAATAACTATCAAAAGATTGACACTTGTTTATATCCAATTTCAAAGTAAAATTACTTCCAATGATAAAAATAGGATTAAATAGTAAAAAAATAATATAATTACACTTTAAAACAAACTAAAAATATAATATAACCATATAAATAAATTATATTAAAAGGCAGTTTTGAATTAAAATGCAGTATTTTTCACTATTCATTAAAAAATGAACATTATCATAAAAATGCCAAAATTTCATCCAAAGTAAATTTTTATGTCCCAATTATAAATAAGAATATTATTTTTTCAAATAGAACATATAAAAGTGACAAAAACTATATTTAAAAAGGGTTCTCCATCAAAATGCGGTAAATCGACCTTTTAATGAATGTTAGAGTATTTATGCTTAAAATTGGATTCATTCACATTTTATGCCTCTAACTTTTATTGGATAAATATAAAAACATTTAAGAAACATGTTTAATAATAATATGGTTAGTTCTGTTTATTCCTGCCAATACAAAAGTTAGGAGTTAACTACCAATTAAAATAATAATATTATATTATTATTTTTCTGTATAACTCAATGTTGTGTGCAACGTAAGATTTCAAAGAAAGTCGTTGTTGCATATCAGTTATGCCATAGAATATAGTATACCCTTTAAAGTAAAATCAATATTTAATTCAAAAATATTAATAAATATGAAAATTTTATATTCTTTATTTACCTGGGATGTTACATCCTTCCTCCCTTTTGTTAATTGTGTCCCTACAATTATATTCACTTATCAAATAAGTGGAGGTATTTATCCCACATATAATTTTCAGATTCACACGTTGTCTCTTCAACCATATGGTTTTCCCAAAAAATATTTACCTTTTGAATTACCTTATTCCGCAACACTTTCTCTCTACAGTCAAGAATCTGGACTGTTTGTTCCTCATAAGAGAGATTTTCTTCCAACTGAACCACCTATAGACTCAAAACATGATATGGATCTAGAATATACTTTATCAACATTGAAACATGAAAAATATTGTGTAAATGCATTAAACTTGGAGGTAAATCCACTTTGTATGCAACTGATCCAACTTTCTCCAAGATTTCATAGGGTCCAATGAACCTCAGACTCAGCTTTCCCTTCTTACCAAAACGCATCACACTTTTCCATGGAGAAACTTTGAGAAAGAAATGATCACCAACCTCAAAAGAAATATCCTTCCTCCGGTTATCCACCTAACTTTTCTACCTGCTCTGATCTATTATCATGTGCTTCAAAATCAATTGAACTTTTTATGCCATCTCTTCTACAAATTTTGGTCTCATCAACTTCCTTTCACCTACTTCATCCCAAAAAGCTAGAGTTCAACACCTCTTTCCATATAATTCCTCAAATGGAGCCATCGATATACTAGAATTAAAACTATTATTATAAGAAAATTAAACCAAAGAAAGATGTTGGCCCCAACTTCCTTTGTAATCCATTGATCAAGCACATAGCATATCTTCCAAATTTTGAATTATTCATTCTGGCTGCCCATCTGATTGAGGTTGAAAAGTTGTACTAAAATTTAATTTAGTACCCAAAGACTTCTGAAGACCTTTCCAAAAGTTAGAAGTTAATCTTTGATCATGATCAGATACAATGGAGAGGTGAACTCCATGCAACCTAACTATATCTTTAACATACAACCGAGAAAGTTGATCTAGAGACAAAGTATCTCGAATAGGAAGTAAATGAGTAGATTTAGTCAATCGATCAAAAATAAACCAAATTGAATTATTACCTCAAGATGTCTTTGGTAATCCCACAACGAAGTTGATGGATATATTTTCTTATTTTCACTCTAGAACCGGTAAAGGCTAAAGCATCCCTTTCGATAACTACCACTCTTATTCAACCTATTTAGAAGTCAAACACTTCATAGTAAAGTCAGTAATATATATTTTCATTCTATCCCACTAGTAATACTCCCGAATATCTATATATATCTTAGTACTATCAGGATGAACTGAAAATAGAGAACTATGAGATTCACATAACAACTCATTCTTCAACTGTGAATCACAAGGAACACATAATCTCTTCTCAAATCTCAAAATACAATAATTATCAATGGTAAAATTAGGAAAATTACCCTTATGAACCAACTATACCTTTTTATGAAACTCAGTGTCTTCCTTCTGTGCTTGCTTAATTGTGTTTGATAGAGATGATTTCACTGACACCTAAAACAAAACAAAGGAATCTACTGCACTAACAACTTCTATTCCAAAGTTCATCAAATCTTTAATCCAAGTATCTTGTTCCAAACATAACATGTTTAATGTAGCATTACTTTTTAAAATCAAAGAATCGGACACTTTATTTGCCTTTCCCATATGGTAATGGATCATGAAATCTTAATCCTTGATTAATTCTAGCCATCTCCTCTATCTCATGTTCAACTCTTTCTGAGTAAATATATACTTCATACTTTTTTGGTCGGTATATATTCCACATTTTACTCCATAAATATGATGCCTCCAAATCTTTAAACCAAAAAACAACAATAATTAATTCCAAATCATGTGTAGGGTAATTTAAATCATGAGGTTTCAACTGACGTGAAGCATAATAAATTACCTGATCATTCTGCATAAGGACACAGCCAAGTCCTTTCAACGAAGCATCACTGTAGATAAAAAACTCACCATTTCTAGAAAATAGTGCCAAAACTAGACCATTCACTAATATTCTTTTAAATTCTTGAAAACAATCATCACATTATTTTGTCCAGATGAACTTAACACCTTTTTGAGTTAATTTAGTTAGTGGGATAGATAACCGTGCAAAATTTTCAACAAACCTCCAGTAATAACCTGCCAACCAAGAAAACTATAGATCTCAGTTATATTTTTGGGTCTTGGCCATTCATCAACAACTTTTGTTTTAGTAGGATCAACAGTTATTCCATTTTTTGAAAAAATGTGACCAAGGAATGAAATTTTTTGTAACCAAAACTCACACTTTCTGAATTTACTATAAAGTTTCTTTTCTTTTAAAGTTTTCAAGACAACCCTTAAATTAATTTCATGTTCCTATTTACTTTTTTAATAAACAAAAATATCATCAATGAAAAAAACCACAAACTTATCCAAGAACTCATGGAAAATTCTATTCATAAGATCAATGAATACAGCAGTTGCATTGGTTAACCCAAAAGGCATAACCACAAATTCATAGTGGCCATATCTAGTATAAAACATAGTATTTAGAATGTCTATTTCCTTTACTTTCAACTGATGGTACACCAACCTTAAGTCAATCTTTGAAAAATACTGAGCTCCTTGGAGTTGATCAAAAAAATAATTGATATGAGGCAAAGGATACTTTTTTTTAACAATGATATTATTCAATGCTCTATAGTCAATTTAAATTCTCATTGAACCATCTTTCTTTTTAACAAAAAATACAAGAGAACCCTAAGGTGATGTTCTAGGTTAAATGAAACCTTTATCTAATAAATCCTTTAATTTATTCTTTAACTCTAAAAGTTCAATTTGAACCATTAGATAAGGGGGTCTTGAAATTGGATTAGCATCAGAAACTAAGTCAATAGTAAATTCAACTTCCTGATAAGGCATTATACTAGGAAACTCATTAGAAAAAACATCAATATACTCATTTACAATTGACACAACATTAATCTGAACAATTACTTTGTTTTCAAAAATATGTTCAAGGTAACATTCATTTCCATATTTTAATAGTTTCTCAGCTTCCTGATATGTTATCAAAAGTAAGGGTTCATTATTGTACACAAAATGAAATTATTTATGAAAAGAAACCACTTTACCTCTACAGTAAATCTTAGCATGATAAACGGAAAGCCAATACATACCCAAAATAACATTAAACTCTACTAGAGGCAAAACCATCAGGTTTGCAGGTAGATTCTTTCTACACACAAGGACAAAAGGTTATTATAATTTCTTTTTGTCTCAACATTTCCTCTCAGTGTTTTTTGTAACACCCCAAGATTTCATAGTGTGTTATTTCTTCAAAATAATTCAATAACTTGCACTACACGCAACACCGAGTTCAATCACACCATGACTTACAAAAAAAAATCCATTCAAAAGAGGTTATGAATAGTATTATCTAAATTTTAAACTTTATATAATCCTTATAATTTTAGAATCCATATTATAGGTTTCTTAGATATAATGCAAGAACAAATTCATTTTCAGTATTGCACTTTTATCAACTTTTAATAGTGAACCCTTTTTAAATACAATATTTTAAACTTTTTGACTAAATGGGGACATCAAAATTTTAAAATGAAACATCCCAAGCTTCCACGGTACGCTACTCTTTGAATAATGCGATAGCGTGTGTTGTACGCAACACCGAGTTCTAACAACCAATCAAACTAGCAGTTATGAATAGTAATACCTACTTTTTAAAATTATATATATTTTATATTTCAGAATGGACTTCATTTTTGGATTCGGAATATCTAATTTAGCCTAAGGTGAAATTTTGGTACTTTTCGGATAACTTTCATATTTTGATGAATAGTGAAAATTACTAAATTTTAATTAAAAACAACTTTTTTAATCAAAATAATTAATAGTGATAAATTATGAATTTTAGTAGTTTTAAAGTATATTTATAATATATTTTTACCATTTAATATAATGTTGGTCATTGGACATAATTTTACAATTAAACCGAACATAAACAAGTGTCAATCTTTTGATAGTTATTATCTCTTAAAAACACGCTTTTTGTTTTGACAGCGGGAATTAATTTTAAATTAATTTCGGCCACTTCTGTGTTTTGAATTTAGGAAAATGGATTCCATATTTGGAATCAGGATGTTCAAATTGTGTAAATAGGTAACTTTTATTTTTAGACATTTTGAATAATTACTGCGGTAAATATTTTATTTACCATGGTTAAGGGTAAATCCGGTAAATAAGGGTTAAAAAATAATATTATAATAATACTAAATTACCCTAAAACGTGTCTTAACCCTATTGGTTGATACATGGTCGACCATGGGCATCTTTGTGTCAATTTTGGGACCCCATGGATCCACTTGTAAGTGATAATGACACTTTATTTTAATTAAGTTAAAATGAATACAAAAATGACACAAGCATATATCTTTTATCAAAACAATTGTTACATAGGGTTATATATGTTGGATTTTAGATTATAAATATTCATTATAAATCTAAAAAGATTTCCTACATAATTATATTTTATTTATAATTTTTAGACATTAAATAATTTATTTTATTTATGACACAATGATAATGCAGTAATTACTATAATAGTGAAAAATCAAAATAATTGATATTAAAAATACCCAAATAAATATAATATGAAACTTTTAATGCATTAAACTAATTTTCTAGGATAATATGATATATTAGGATTTATTTAATTGACTTTGTTCGAAGTAATCAATCTGTTATGAGTTTCAAAAAAATCAACTATTGAATAGTGTCAAAATTGACATAAAAGAGTTTTTAAAACAAATATTATATTATTAATTGATATTAAATCCCTAAAAATCTAAGGTTCATCCAAAAGACTTATATCATGATAGGTTAATCATTAATGGACCACTTGGGGGTCGCTTGTATGTATATGGTAAGTTTATTAACCATATAATATAAAAATACAAAGAGACATTGTAAAAGTGAAACTAATTAACTTAGAGTTAATACTTAAAGATAAGGTTAATATAAGTACACAAACCTGTATAAATTCTATTGGTTGAGTTGTTTTCGACCCATCCCCACCTTAAAATTTGAATAATCAACTTTGGAGCCATTAGAAACCGAATATGAATTTATTATAAATTAATATTTCTAGCTTTTCCAAAGGTGCCTCTCACCCCTCTTATAAAAGGGCACTCCTCCTTCTCATTTCTTCACACCTTCAAAGCCTTTTGGTTCGAACAAACTCTGCCCAAATACTCTCCCAACATCCCTCACTACAACCTAGAGGCCTTATTTTGATCAGAAAGCCAACCTAAGAAGCCCTTTTGATCAAATCAAAAGGAAGAACCCGAAGAAGAGGTAATGTTTTCACCACCCTTTTCAAGTTCCTTTCTTCTTCCACTTCTTCTTCTTCCTTTGTTGTTACCATTCTAAAATAATAAATCCAGTATCATATATATACTTTGATGTTATTATAAATATGGTACAACCATATTCAGTATTCTATCCACCCTTTGAATAACATGTCACCATACGTGCGTACGTACGGCTTACCGTCTCCACGTCGTGGTGTAATTGTTATTCAATATAATATTATTTGGATGGGTATAATAATGATGTGTAACTCATGTAAATAATAAATATAACATGTTAATGATTCTGTATATATGATATACCATCCATTTATATATTATTTTAATATCAAAAGAATGATATTTTCGCTCGTGCGTACGTACGGACTACCGTCTCCACGAACGCGATGAGATTCATTCTCCATCGTATCCATTCAAGTATAATTATCATTTGATGATTTAAAAATGATGTTTAAGGACTTGATATCATTCTGATTATGAATAAGATATAATCTATCCATTACAAACATGTCTTATGTAACCAAACATTTAAGAAGAACGAATCGATTATCACCCGAAACGACGATAATACTAAGATATTATTAACAAATCAATGTTAAAAGATCATATATGATATCATATTAATATATATGATTCTTGTATAATTTAATAACAATTATTTCACCATTATACAGGAGGTTAACCTACCCCAACCAAAGAAAAGTACAAGGTAAGGGTTATTTCACAATCTCTTCATTATCCGAGGTTGTTTATATGTAATAATCTACTGGGATCTCTTTATCATCCACATCCATGTTTCTTAAAAATGTATTTCAAAACATTTTTACTATTTACTAGAGTATGAGTTAAAGTAATTTATACCCTTTTTGACTTTTATAAGTGGTTTATAAAGGAATCTTTCCGTCGTTTTCAAAACAAGGTCCTTTTTAACCTTTTCGACAGAATTAAGGTAAGAATGTTTTTTTTAACTTATACGGCGGGTGCGGTTATCTTCTGCCGTTATAAAATCTTCAAAGTTTTCCTGACAAGCTTATAATATTATTTTCAAAGAAAATGTTTTATTTCATATGGCTCTCAAATGATTTCAAAAATAGAAAGAGATATTACTCTAAAAAGTGTTTTGATTTCATCTATGTCAACATCCTTTGATGGATTTTACGCTTATTTGAAGTTGATTTATTATGATACAAAACTTCTATATTGTATTGACGGTTTTGTGATATGTTTGACTGTGGATGTTCTATTTTTATACCATTCATAGTTTATGGTGAAATTATTGACATTTCGTATGCTAGTTTTAATACGAATGTTTATGTTATGTTTAAACCTTTTCATATGGGAATTCATTGGACTTAATAAGTGACGGGTGGAGCCCGCTATAGCTCCTCGATGCATCGGTAGGTCTCATGAGACAAACTAGTGTCTTGGCACAAGGCCTTGACAAAATCTTATTTGTAGTCTTGGCACGAGGCCTTGGCTATGTGGTTATGATAGTCTGGCATTATGCATTCCATCATTATGAAAGTGGTTATTGATTTTGCATGTGATTATTCGATTAGTAGAATAACCATGTGAATAAGTAAATGGCATAACTTCATTTTATTTATGCCATACTATATTAAATTTTCAAGTTTAAAAGGCTTTTGTTTTAGTTATACATTGCCTTAAAATGTTTATTCTTATTTATGAAAGTTTCCACTATATTGTTATCCTTACTGGGCATTTGAGCTCACCCCTTTTCTATGTTTTATTTTTCCCAGGATGTGAAGATGTAAGTTATGAATGACCTTCAGGGATATTATGAGGGGATTATAGTGTGGACTATGGAAACATTATGTTGTTGTAGTAGTTTTTCATTTTATGATGTAATGTAAAGCTTATGAATATATCTAGTGTTTCCAAGGCTACTAAACCAATCGGTCTTTCGAGATTTGATCTTTCTTGTGATCATGCCAATGTTACGAAGTAATGCACCGACTCTGGGTAGCTAGGGTCGGGGCGTTACAGTTGGTATCAGAGGAAGTTTAGTACAAACCTTGGAAGCTAGATTTAGATAAACTCTGATTAGAGCACGTAGACCTAAGATGAACTTTGAGGATTAGTATAGAAGAACTTCCTAGAATTTTGGTATTGTAGAGATTTTGTGAGTTTTCCGAGCAATACATCCTTGTCTGGATACGAGCAGGTAGAGGCGGCTCTGGCACAGATGTACCTAGGGGTAAAACCCGAAAACACCGCTTTGAGCTAGACTCGAACGGTAACTGGTGCACGACAACGGGCCTTGCTGCACTCTTGGTTACGACACTCCCGGGGGATATGCTTAGGATAATTCTCATTTTCTTTACAAACCATTATGAAGGGTTTATGAGTATATACATCCTCAAAGGAGACATTTTTATGATTATAGATTATATCCATAAATAGTTCAATTTATATTAAGTGTTTTATAAGTATGGGATTATGTATTTTGATTCATAAACTGATCTAGTGTATGCCATCGTTTAGAAATGGCGCCCAGTAGAAGGAATGAGAACTCCAGAAATGCACATGATCCAAAGAGAAGGAAAGATCATATCTTTCATGGTCTTAAGCTAGAATTTATAAGAGAAATAGTCTCCCATGTATTATCATCATATGAAGAAATAATATCATGTGTTGATAAGATAAGTAAAGAGTTTACTGAGTCCTATGGCTTTGAAGGGAAGCAAGAGAAGAAAAGGATGGAAGAGAGAAAGATGGATAAAGGGAAGAGGGAAAAGAAGAATTTTCCCATATGTGGTTACTGTGGAAAGAAACACCCTGGAACTTGCCTGAAAGGAATGGGAGTTTGTTATAAGTGTGGAGGAAAAGGGCACAAAGTACGTGACTATAAGGGTTAGAAAATGGTTTTAAATGTACAATGCTTAATTTGCAAGGAGTTTGGACACTACGCGAACCTATGTCCCGGTCATCAGACTATGCCGCAAATGATGTTATTGGATAATAATCAAGTTATGATATTACCACAGATGAAGATGAATGATTAGAGTTCTTATGTTGATTATGTCAATGAATGTTGTATCAACAATGTACTTGTTATAATAATTATGGAGTATATAAGGATTGTACTGCAGTACTATTTCATTAAGGACTTGAGATTGTGTGGAACAAAGAAAAGTGACTCAATAGCAGGATAAATTTTTGGAAAATATATGGTTGAGAGAATGATAAATCATAATATAGTTCTGATACTGAGGTAGTGATTTTGGAATAATATGTGATTGTTTTGGATAAATTATATTGGATATTCTTGACTACCTTGGAACTGATTAATGATTTGTATATTCCATCATTGTTGGGGTTTAAAACATTTTTGGATTAATGAAGTATATCCAGCATTATATATGGAATAAGGGAGCATGAATGTAATCAATAAGGAATATGGTAATACATGATTAGGTATTCATATGCTATTACGGGGTAAAAAGGATATATATTATGTTTACCTTCCTTATAAATGTTGGACTGTGAGTTTGGACAGAAGTATTTTGGATAAATTCTAAGTTTGAGATTAATTTTGGATTGCCATAAAAGGACAACCCGGAGGTCGGGCGGCAACCCGTCGTGACCGGAAAGGCCGCGAGACTTAAACCCGCAACCGAAGGGCGGCAAGGGTGTATCACCTACCACTGGCCCACGAGATGTCCTGGATTAAATAATGTAGTTTTTATTAAAAGATCTTGTAGATGAATTATAAATTCGTTTATTTTGGAACCCTATACGAATAGTGTAAATAGAAATTTTTTTTACGTTCTATTATCTTTTAGAGTGAAAGATGAGTTTGTGGTAGAAATTTATTAATGGATAAAAATCTAATTATAAAGTAAGTATATCTCCTTATGATCTTAGCCAATCTCATAAATAAATTCCTCAACATTAATAAAAGGAACTTAGAACAAAAATGTTGTCCTAGATGGTACCTTAAATCATCACTAATTCATGGCTTTGGGATTGTTGGCCTTTTCATAGCCATGTTCTCTACCACTCTCCATCAGATAATTGATGGTTAGATTTCTCTTCCATATCCATATTTTCCTACATGGAACCCTAGTATGTGTTATTTTTGGTAATCTTCATACTTTCGACTCTTTATTTTAAATAGAGGCCTCATTAATTCATTTTTCGATGTGGGATTTCAACTAAGATATTTTGAAACGTCAAAAATGTGATATCCTAATACCCTATGTTTTGTTGAACCGATGGTATTTCAAATCATCATAGATTGATGAATTTAAGGACCTCAATTTTATACTTGTTTGTAATTGATGAACTCAATCACTACCTATAAATATTTACGTTTTCCCTCCAATTATATGTCTCTAATTTCCACCAATGTTCTCCTAATCGAGATCATAATTTGGTGGTGACCCTTTCATTTCTCTTTTCCTCATATTAAGACTAAATTTTAGTAACCCAATTTCCGATGTGGGTTTTCCCATAAATATATTTTCTATTTTCAACCTTTTATTTTCGAAGAACAATTTCAAATTGTGAGGACGCAATTTATTGAAGGAGGGGAGAATGTAACACCCCAAGATTTCATAGTGTGTTATTTCTTCAAAATAATTCAATAACTTGCACTACACGCAACACCGAGTTCAATCACACCATGACTTACAAAAAAAAATCCATTCAAAAGAGGTTATGAATAGTATTATCTAAATTTTAAACTTTATATAATCCTTATAATTTTAGAATCCATATTATAGGTTTCTTAGATATAATGCAAGAACAAATTCATTTTCAGTATTGCACTTTTATCAACTTTTAATAGTGAACCCTTTTTAAATACAATATTTTAAACTTTTTGACTAAATGGGGACATCAAAAATTTAAAATGAAACATCCCAATCTTCCACGGTACGCTTCTCTTTGAATAATGCGATAGCGTGTGTTGTACGCAACACCGAGTTCTAACAACCAATCAAACTAGCCGTTATGAATAGTAATACCTACTTTTTAAAATTATATATATTTTATATTTCAAAATGGACTTCATTTTTTGATTCGGAATATCTAATTTAGCCTAAGGTGAAATTTTGGTACTTTTCGGATAACTTTCATATTTTGATGAATAGTGAAAATTACTAAATTTTAATTAAAAACAACTTTTTTAATCAAAATAATTAATAGTGATAAATTATGAATTTTAGTAGTTTTAAAGTATAATTATAATATATTTTTACCATTTAATATAATGTTGGTCATTGGACATAATTTTATAATTAAACCGAACATAAACAAGTGTCAATCTTTTGATAGTTATTATCTCTTAAAAACACGCTTTTTGTTTTGACAGCGGGAATTAATTTTAAATTAATTTCGGCCACTTCTGTGTTTTGAATTTAGGAAAATGGATTCCATATTTGGAATCAGGATGTTCAAATTGTGTAAATAGGTAACTTTTATTTTTAGACATTTTGAATAATTACTGCGGTAAATATTTTATTTACCATGGTTAAGGGTAAATCCGGTAAATAAGGGTTAAAAAATAATATTATAATAATACTAAATTACCCTAAAACGTGTCTTAACCCTATTGGTTGATACATGGTCGACCATGGGCATATTTGTGTCAATTTTGGGACCCCATGGATCCACTTGTAAGTGATAATGACACTTTATTTTAATTAAGTTAAAATGAATACAAAAATGACACAAGCATATATCTTTTATCAAAACAATTGTTACATAGGGTTATATATGTTTGATTTTATATTATAAATATTCATTAGAAATCTAAAAAGATTTCCTACATAATGATATTTTATTTATAATTTTTAGACATTAAATAATTTATTTTATTTATGACACAATGATGATGCAGTAATTACTATAATAGTGAAAAATCAAAATAATTGATATTAAAAATACCCAAATAAATATAATATGAAACTTTTAATGCATTAAACTAATTTTCTAGGATAATATGATATATTAGGATTTATTTAATTAACTTTGTTCGAAGTAATCAATCTGTTATGAGTTTCAAAAAAATCAACTATTGAATAGTGTCAAAATTGACATAAAAGAGTTCTTAAAACAAATATTATATTATTAATTGATATTAAATCCCTAAAAATCTAAGGTTCGGCCAAGAGACTTATATCATGATAGGTTCATCATTAATGGACCACTTGGGGGTCTCTTGTATGTATATGGTAAGTTTATTAACCATATAATATAAAAATACAAAGAGACATTGTAAAAGTGAAACTAATTAACTTAGAGTTAATACTTAAAGATAAGGTTAATATAAGTACACAAACCTGTATAAATTCTATTGGTTGAGTTGTTTTCGACCCATACCCACCTTAACATTTGAATAATCAACTTTGGAGCTATTAGAAACCGAATATGAATTTATTATAAATTAATATTTCTAGCTTTTCCAAAGGTGCCCCTCACCCCTCTTATAAAAGAGCACTCATCCTTCTCATTTCTTCACACCTTCAAAGCCTTTTGGTTCGGACAAACTCTGCCCAAATACTCTCCCAACATCCCTCACTACAACCTAGAGGCCTTAGTTTGATCAGAAAGCCAACCTAAGAATCCCTTTTGATCAAATCAAAAGGAAGAACCCGAAGAAGAGGTAATGTTTTCACCACCCTTTTCAAGTTCCTTTCTTCTTCCACTTCTTCTTCTTCCTTTGTTGTTACCATTCTAAAATAATAAATACAGTATCATATATATACTGTGATGTTATTATAAATATGGTACAACCATATTCATTATTCTATCCACCCTTTGAATAACATGTCACCATACGTGCGTACGTACGGCTTACCGTCTCCACGTCGTGGTGTAATTGTTATTCAATATAATATTATTTGGATGGGTATAATAATGATGTGTAACTCATGTAAATAATAAATATAACATGTTAATGATTCTGTATATATGATATACCATCCATTTATATATTATTTTAATATCAAAATAATGATATTGTCGCTCGTGCGTACGTACGGACTACCGTCTCCACGAACGCGATGAGATTCATTCTCCATCGTATCCATTCAAGTATAATTATCATTTGATGATTTAAAAATGATGTTTAAGGACTTGATATCATTCTGATTATGAATAAGATATAATCTATCCATTACAAACATGTCTTACGTAACCAAACATTTAAGAAGAACGAATCGATTATCACCCGAAATGACGATAATACTAAGATATTATTAACAAATCAATGTTAAAAGATCATATATGATATCATATTAATATATATGATTCTTGTATAATTTAATAACAATTATTTCACCATTATACAGGAGGTTAACCTACCCCAACCAAAGAAAAGTACAAGGTAAGGTTTATTTCACAATCTCTTCATTATCCGAGGTTGTTTATATGTAATAATCTACTGGGATATCTTTATCATCCACATCCATGTTTCTTAAAAATGTATTTCAAAACATTTTTACTATTTACTAGAGTATGAGTTAAAGTCATTTATACCCTTTTTGACTTTTATAAGTGGTTTATAAAGGAATCTTTCTGTCATTTTCAAAACAAGGTCCTTTTTAACCTTTTCGACAGAATTAAGGTAAGAATGTTTTTTTTAACTTATACGGCGGGTGCGGTTATCTTCCGCCATTATAAAATCTTCAAAGTTTTCCTTACAAGATTATAATATTATTTTCAAAGAAAATGTTTTATTTCATATGGCTCTCAAATGATTTCAAAAATAGAAAGAGATATTTCTCTAAAAAGTGTTTTGATTTCATCTATGTCAACATCCTTTGATGGATTTTACGCTTATTTGAAGTTGATTTATTATGATACAAAACTTCTATATTGTATTGAAGGTTTTGTGATATGTTTGACTGTGGATGTTCTATTTTTATACCATTCATAGTTTATGGTGAAATTATTGACATTTCGTATGCTAGTTTTAATACGAATGTTTATGTTATGTTTAAACCTTTTCATATGGGAATGCATTGGACTTAATAAGTGACGGGTGGAGTCCGCTATAGCTCCTCGATGCATCGGTAGGTCTCATGAGACAAACTAGTGTCTTGGCACAAGGCCTTGACAAAATCTTATTTGTAGTCTTGGCACGAGGCCTTGGCTATGTGGTTATGATAGTCTGGCATTATGCATTCCATCATTATGAAAGTGGTTATTGATTTTGCATGTGATTATTCGATTAGTAGAATAACCATGTGAATAAGTAAATGGCATTACTTCATTTTATTTATGCCATACTATATTAAATGTTCAAGTTTAAAAGGCTTTTGTTTTAGTTATACATTGCCTTAAAATGTTTATTCTTATTTATGAAAGTTTCCGCTATATTGTTATCCTTACTGGGCATTTGAGCTCACCCCTTTTCTATGTTTTATTTTTCCCAGGATGTGAAGATGTAAGTTATGAATGACCTTCAGGGATATTATGAGGGGATTATAGTGTGGACTATGGAAACATTATGTTGTTGTAGTAGTTTTTCATTTTATGATGTAATGTAAAGCTTATGAATATATCTAGTGTTTCCAAGGCTACTAAACCAATCGGTCTTTCGAGATTTGATCTTTCTTGTGATCATGCCAATGTTACGAAGTAATGCACCGACTCTGGGTAGCTGGGGTCGGGGCGTTACATTTTTACCATAAGGTCAGGATTCATATCTTTAGATGGAATTCCCAATTTACTAGAAAATTTCTCAGAAATGAAAGAATGTGTAGAACCTGAATCAAACAACACATTGTCATAATCTGAATAAACAAATAGTGTACCTGATATCACTTCATTTGATGGCCAAAAATCTGATGAAGTAGTTGAAAATGATTTCACCACCCCCTTCTTCTTGTAGTCTGGCTGCTTTCCCTCAGTTGAGTTCTTCATTGGACACTCATTTGTATAATGAACCATTTCATTGCACTTAAATTATTTTACTGATTTTAAATCATATTTTGTCTTAACTTTACCCGGATCTTTTTTAGTGCAAATATGAGCCTTATGTCCTATTTTACCACATCGTTAACACTTACCATAATTTAAAGTACATTCCCCGACATGCTTTTTACCACAATTTTCATAAACTTTAAACTTAAGTTTCTAACCATTAGACTTTTTTGAAGAGTTTTTCCCTATCGTCTACCACCTCAACCTCTTATTCTGTTGTTTTTCAAAGAATTCTTGATCATCAGAAAACTCTATTTCCACCTTCTCCGCACATCAAATAAGTTTTTCATAACTTCTGAACTCACAAGAATATAAATCCCTTAGATAATTTGTCTTTAATCCTAAGTAAAAATTATTGATTTTACTATCAAGATCTCATATGAAATTTGGAGCATACCTTGCCAGTTGAGTGAATTTTGATTCATAAGAAGCCACTAAGTCATCCTCCTTCCTCAATTACAAGAATTTTTTTTCCATCCTAAGATGAACCACCTTAGGAAAATATTTTTAAAGTAACATACCTTTTAATTCATCCCAATAAAGATCATAAATCTTCTCATTATCCTTGATATTTTTCACCATCTATAACCACTGATTGGCTTCACCTTCAAAACAGTAAAAAAAATACTAACCTTTTGATGTTATGAACACCCCATGATATCAAAAATATTTTCTAGTTCTTGAATCCACCCTTCAGCTAGAACAGGTTCATATGATCCTCTGAATGATGGGGGATGTTGCCACATGAATTGCTCCACTACTAACATGTTACACTATGGTTGATCTGGTTGATCTCTTGTTTGGATACCACCACCATTTATAGCTTGAGTCTACTGTTCCATCACTACAACAAACTGTTAAGTTCCGATTCTGACCATATCAGGTTGCTGATTTAGAAGGTTGTCTTCCTTCTAATGTTGTCCCATTATAGCTTCCATGTTTCCTCTATGAAAAACTATTATGAACCCAGAAATATATTAGGAGAATCAGCATGGTAATCTGTAAATGCTATATCATTTAAATCTTACTATAAATTAATTTATGGATATTAATTTAACAATATCCTAACTCCTAAAGTTATCTAAACTGACCTCAAATACCAACTATAAGGCCTCAGCCTTAAATAATACATAATCTTAAATTAATTTAATAATTCACATTGAGGATATTTTTAGGTTTAGAGTTTTAGATAATTATACCATAACTATTTCATTACATCTCAAATATTCAAAGTAGACACTTCTACTTAGTATCTATTTTTTCATAAAATAAAAACTATTAAAATAAAAGAAGAATTATTTTCTTGATATAAATCTTATTGAATTATTCCTTTCTCTTACCTTGCCTTATATTCTATGAAAAACATTTCAAAAACTTGGGATGAGCATAAAAAATCCTAGTAAGGGTTATAAAACAAGGAAAGAAAACATTATCCCATTAATATATACAAGTCAATGGAATCATACTTTTCAATCTTTAAAATACCACACAAGATCATAATATTTATGAATAACACTTGGAAATCATAAATCATAAAGGTAACTTGTGGCATCCATAACATACTTATGTTGTAGCTTTCACAGCTACATGGGGAGTTACGTTTGGAAAACCCATCAAAGTATATTCCCTAAATCTCTTAGGATAAACATTAATGTTTAACTTCTTCACATTACCAAATACATTAGAGAGCTATATCAGGCTCACCCATCCTAGTTTTATCATGAAACCACCCGTATACGTAAACAATGCCCAAGAACCATAAAATATTCATAACACATAAAACAAGCATAAAGGAAAGGTAAAATTTCCACATTTCAATCACAATAAATAATTTTAAGATATTGAAATAATCAATGCTTCATCAAAACCATTTTCAATAACAAAATACATAAAAAGGGTATAGGGTATTTATTTTCCCTTTAAAAACATTACAACTTATTAAGGAAGCCAAATATCAAATAATGCTCGCAGTGGCGGAAAGGTCGTTGTCACTGTGTATGTTAAAAAGAAACATTCCCTTTGTCGTTTAGTAAAACTCTATGTAGAAAAAATATTCCCTTTGAATGAAATGAAAATTCAAATGGGTTTATACACCATATAAAATAAATTCATGTATAAATAAAAATATGACTCAATGAAAGGAGATTAAGACGGAGTCCCTTACCTCGTGTCCGACTTGACCCGTTCATTCTTTAATCTCCTGAATAATTAAATAAAGTTAATTTCTACTTGCTTTAGAACCTTTTTCAGGTTTATTATTTCTTTTATATCACTTATTACCGCATTATAACCATTATTTAATCATTTAATTTAATAATGGTCATTTTGTTGATAAGAAGAATCTTTAGAATGATGTAAGGTCCAAGAATTCTTTACTATCATCACTTTATGAAAGTGAATTATTAATATTGAAAGGTGTTTCCATAGCCAAAGGTTTATGGGATAAATGAAAAAACATATACAAAGGCAATACAAAATTGAAGAAGTAAAAATTAAAAATCTATAGATTGAAGTATGAAGATTTAAAAATGGGTGAGTATAAATCTGTTAGGGACTTTTTTACTGGGGTGAATGATATTTTAACACTATCAGATGTATTGGTGAAAAGTTAGAATATTATATAGTTGTTGAAAATATATTGAGAATCCTTCTCAATAATTTTGATGCAGAAGTTTCTTCATTAGAAGATAGATATCCTGAAACATTATCTCTAGATGATTTTCACATCACTCTCATCACTTATGAAATGAGAAGGGAGAAAGATATGAAAATAAAAACAAAATTTGATAAATAATTGTATTTCAAAACTTCTAAGAAAGAAAAGTCAAAGAATATTATTATTGAAGATAAATCTAGTGGTTCTGATTTCAAAAATGAGGTATGTAAAAATCATGATGAAATTTTATCATTTCTTTCTAAAAATGTGAAAAGTGGCATAGGGAGATATAAAGGGAAAATTCTCTTTAAATGTTTTGAATGTGGATTCATTGGGAACTTTGTGGAAATTTTTCCATGAAGAAAAAAATAATAAGGCAATGATGAAGAAGAAAGGATACCAAGAAGTTCATGGAAGAAACATGGATATAAAGTAAAACTGTATTCCATAGAGAAAGATAGAAAATTCTTCAAATCCAAAAGAATAAATTTCTTATCTAATGATGAAGAATAATAAGGTGGTGACAATTTATATGAAAAATATTTTGAATATGGTGTTGATAATAATTTTATTTAAATATTAAATGATGAAGAGTTTGGAAGTAATAATTCCTAAGAAGAAGAAACTCAACTTTAATTTCATTTGAAAGAAGAGTTGAAAGAATTTATGAGAATATTATAAGGCTTGAAAATAAAAATAAGAAGTTAGTAGATGAATGTTATTCAAAAATTCAAGAAATATTTTCAGAAGAAAATAACAAGATTCCATTGGATGTTAACAACTAAAAGAAATATCTTGAGGAAAAAAATAATTGTAATGAACATATGGAAGTGAATCTGAAGGAAAAAAGAATAAGATTTCGAACTTGTCCAACAAAAACTTTCTAAATCCAAATAGAACGTTACAAGTTTCTAAAATTATATATCTGAAGCTGGTGAAAGTTTTCGTAATGGGAAGTTGATAAGAAGGTTTAAAAAATTTACCTTCAAAATGGGGTAAGAAATATGGAATTTTTTTTGAAAAGAAGAAATATGGGAAAGTTATGTATGTGGCCAAGATTAACAAAATGGATAATTCCAAAGTTTCAAAATACCCTGATTTTGAAAGAGTATCTAAAAATTCTGAATATATAAATGGTTCTTTTGGTTCTAAAAAGGCTAAAAAGAAAAATAATATTTTTATTAATAATAGAAAGGTTGGTGGTTCAGATATGAAATATAAGAAGGTATTTGAGAACCATTTTTACAACTCTGGTCAGTATATAAGTTTCAAAGGAAAATACTCTTTCTATGGATATTGCTAGTATTGTGGTGGATTCGGACATATAGAAAATATGTGTTAGTTAAACCAACAATATTAATATTATTCTACAAGTTATGAAAAGAAAATTTTGAGGGGGAATAAATTCTCAAAAAGGAAGAAATATGAGAAGGATGTTTAAAAGAAACTTAAGAAGGATGGTGTGAAAGTTGAAAATAGATTCCAAACTTTGGAAACTATTTTTGAAATATTTGAATAACCCATACATCTTGTTAAGGGTTGTCTTGTTTTTTTAACAACACAACAAAAGTTTCTTAAAAAATTTTATAAGTTGGAGATAATAAACAAAATGAAGAATAAAGGGATCTTGTTATTGAAACCTCTTTGAAAGCTATAAAAGGAGAACGACCTTGGATTCTTGATAGTGGTTATTATTCTCACATCACAGGATATTTTAGATTGTTTAATAATGTAGTAGATTTCAAATAAGGAACTGTAACATTCGGTAATAATGAATCAATAAGAATTAAAGGTGTTGGATCAGCTATTATTGGGAAAGAAAAGTTGAAATCCAAGAAATATTTATATGTTGATGGGATGACACATAACTTGATGATTGTTTCATGATTATGTGATGAAGGTAACAAAGTTACTTTCAAGAAATATTTTTTTTTTTGAAAAGTGAGAATGATGGAAATATAGTTATAAGAGGCCAACATACAAAGGGAAACTTATTTCAAGTTGGTGAGGCACAAAACTCTTGTTACTTGAGTATGGTAGAAGAGAATTGATTGTGGCATAAAATTTTGGGACACATGTGTCAAATAAATATGAGGAAGTTATCAAAGTGATAGTGTTTGATACATTCCTGATTTTCTAAGAAGAAGATATTGGTGTTTCAATATTTGTCCAAAAGGAAAGATTATGAATTCAGTGCATAAGAAAGTTGATATTTGTTCAAAAGAACCTCTAGAACTTATCCTTTCTAATATCTTTGGGTTGATGAGAAACATTAAAATAATGGATATAATTATTTCATCACTTTAATTGATGAATTTACTTTAATTACTTGTGTCATGTATATGAAACATAAATAAGATGATCTGAAAATGTTTAAATATTTCAGGATGAAAGCTGATAAATAATGTGAGTATTCAGTGAAGAAGTTGAGAACATACAATGGTGGTGAATATAGAAATAAAAAATTTTAAATTTATCAGAATCATGGAATTCATAATTAGTATATTTACTCATACACTCCTCAAAAAAATAGGGTTTATTAAATAAAGAATGGAAGTTTGGTGGAAATGGTAAGAACTATGTTACTCAAACATGGTCTTTCTCATTACTATTGGAGGTAATCCATGAGTACTGTTGTGTATATTCAAAAATGATGTTTCTATAGACCAAGCTCACATATGACTCTATATGAATTTTTTTATAACAAAACTCCAAGTTTGAAACACTTAAGAGTTTTTGGTAGTCTATACGTTATAATGAAAAAAGGTGGAAACTTGGGAAAGTTTGAGCAGAAAGGTAAAGATGGAATTTTACTTGGCTATGCTCTGTAAGAGAGAGTATAAAGATGTTTTAATAAATAAATAGGTATAATTTTTGATTCTTTTGATGTGAAGGTTATTAAAAAGATTGAAGAAGATAAACATACTCATACAGACAAGGAAGTTGAGCAGGATAAGTAAAATATTTTTGATAAGGATACAGATAATTGTAATCTTATTCAAGAAGAATAATCAGACTCATCTATTTCTAGTAATGAGGAATATATTTTAAAATATTATCTTAGGATGAGAAATCAAGTGGAATATCATAATATCATTGGTGATTATCATCATAAGGTTCAAACAAGAATAAAAATAAATTCTATTACACATAATTATTTATATTCAAAAGTTGAGCCGAATGATGTAAAAGAAGATTTTGTGTATCCATAATGGGTTTATTCCATGAATGAAGAGCTTGATCAGATTGAAAATAATGATACATAAGAACTCATACCCAAGAAAGATAACAAAATTATTATTTTCACAAAGTGGGTTTTTAGGAATAGGTTGAATAAAGAAGGTTGAGTGATAAAGAACAAGGCAAGACTTATTTGAAAACGGTATTCAAAAATTGAAGGTATTGATTTTAATGAAACCTTTGCTTCAGTGGAAAGATTGAAAACAATTAGAATTTTTCTTGAAATAGCTTCACAAAAAAGTTAAAAAATATTTCAAATGGATGTATTAAGTCTACATTTCTAAATGGGGATCTTGATGAGGAAGTTTATATTGAACAACCTTGTGACTTTTTTTTGGGAAATATGAAAGTTATGTATGCAGATTAGAAAAATCTTTACATGGGCTAATACAAGATCTAAGGTCATGGTATTCCGAATTGGATACTTGCTTAAGGAAGATGTGTTTCAAGAAAGTAATATTTGATAGTAATATTTACATCAAATAAATTCAAGAGTATTTTCTCATCATAATTATTTATGTTGATGACATTATCTTTGTTGGGAATGATTAAATAACTTGTGAAAGATTTAATTATGAAATGAAAAATTTGTTTGATATTTCCATACTGGGGTAAATAAAATACTTTATTAGGTTATATGTTTTACAAAAGAAGAAATACATTTTTATTTCACAATAAAATTATGTTAAGGAACTTCTTAAGAGGTTTGGAATGGAATACTCAAAACTTGTTTCCACACCGATTTCATTGGGAACAAATTTTTCTAAAGATAGGGAAGGAAAATAAGTTGATCATAAAGAATTTCAGAAGCTGATTGGAATTTTTTCATATTTGACTGCCTCAAGAGCTGACATTGTTTATGTTTTAACCTTATATGCAAGATTTCAGAGTGCTCTTAAATAATTGCATTTACTTTCTTGAAAAAAAATCTCAAATACATCAAAGGCGCAAAAAATTTTGGAATCAAGTATGATAGCTTAGAAAGTATTGATTTTTTGGGTATTCATATACTAATTGGGAATGAAATGTTGATAATATAAGATCAATATTTAGTGGAGTATTTTTTCTGGGAAAGAATTGTGTTAGTTTCCATACAACGAAATAGAATTCAGTAACTCTCAGTACAGTTGAAGCTGAGTATGTTGTTTCCACTCAAGCTACTACTCAACTTATGTAGATAAAGACTCAATTAGAATATTTACTCATTGAATTGAAGTTACTCTTTCTTTTAGGTTTTGATAATCAAAGTACAATCAATCTCACCAGGAATCTTTTTCAACGTTCTCATTCAAAAAAAATTGATATCAAATACCATTTCACCAAAGAGCATGTGTAGAAGAATTAATTGAAGCTGGAGTATGTTTCAACATTGGAACAAGTTACTAATATTTTCACAAAACCTTTACCGGAGGAATCATTTTCTAAATTGAGGTTGAAAATGGGCATCCATCCTTAATAATTATAATTCATGCATATATTTTATAGTATTTTAATGTATTGATTTTTGTACTCAAATGAATATTCTTTCCAAATGTTGGATAAATTAACTTGTTTTGTGTTTTGTGGAAGAGATAATGAAAAAATGAAAAAGGAAAAAAAAGAGGAATAAATTGGATAAAAACGGTACATCGCACCATGAGAGAAGTGAAGCGGCATGAAATAGGATTTTTGAGAATAATCATGGAGCACTTCTAAAATACCAAACTGAAGAAACCAAGGAAATATGAGATCCGGGAGTAGAAAAAGGAACTAAACATTGTGAATCATCAGTACACGATGTGTAATATCAGTTTGTGGCATGCTGTAGACCATGAAGACAAGTTGTGAAATTATAAGTTATAAAGCTATTACACATCATGAGCCATATTTACACATCATGACATGATTCAATGGTCAAATTCTTTGAATGAGATTCGCGAAAATCCAAAAAACATAGAACCAACTTTGGATCAAGATTTTCACGATGTGTAATCACATTACATGTCATGACTGAGGTCAGACAGAACTCAATTGAAGCCTATAAATAGAGGTATTGGTTACTACTATGGGGAATTCTAAATCAGAGATAGAATCTCAGAGCGAGAAGCTACATTGTACAGGTCCCTCGCCGAGTCATCTTTATTTTCTTTATGCATTTATTTTATTTTCTCATTACCTCTTATTATATCATCATTAGGATAAGGGGGTAAACCCTCTATGTTCTAGGGTGATGTAACTAAAGGGGGAAGGTGCATTGGATTTAATTATTTTTTATTCATTTATCTGGTTTGCATGATTTCGTCAATTAATTTATAATCCTTTTCTTTTTCTTTTATCATGAACAATGATATTATAATATAAAAGGAACATAAAAATTGTTCAAATGATAACCCTAAAGAAGGCATGACCATTTTCAACTTTAAGGGAAATTAGATTTAAATATGGTATCGATAAAAACTTAATTTGGTGAAATCCTAAACTACCGGACCAAGGGAAATAGGGTATTTTCGCATTAAGGAGGAGATACCATTACCATTGGATATTCCTCACCCCAAATCTAACACAAATCATGAATAAACCTATTTTCTAAAATCCTACTGAACTTTAAACCCTGATATTACATTACCCGACCTACTTTCCAAATTTTATCACCAACTAATCAATTTTCTTTGCTTTTGTCTTTTGCTTTTTCAAAATCGAATCAAACCCAACTTTTCTCATCTCTTTATCCAAGATAATAAAATTAAATATTTTGAAATTATAGTTAAACTAAATTCACCATATTTATGGGTTCAATCCTGAACTTTCCTAATACTATGTTTTAATTAATAGAGTAGTATAGTTTGGGTTTTATAAAAAAATTGTATAGTACCATTGGGAACTAACAAAGCCCTGTGGGGCTATTAAACCTCTTTCCCATCAAGATTAAGGTATTTGTTTTTGTTCCCTATCTTATATTATCTTTGGATAGTGTTTTCAAGGGGGGAATTATTTCATAAATCTATCCTTATGGGAACATGTAAAAAGGGGTAGTTTTGGGTAATCTATGAATTCATCATTATATGTGTGTGAACTATTCTAACTATTTGTTGCAGTGGTTGTAGAAAACAAAATATTTGTATTCCAGAAAAGTTGATGAAGTAAAGAGAAGTTGAGGAGGTGAATATGAGAATGTTTTCATGATCAATACTTTTGGACAGCATGGATTTACTATTAATATTTCATGTTTCTTATAAATAGTTAGCTCACATAATATTATAATTGTTGATAAGTAATCCATTTCTTAAGGATACAAAGTTTGGTGATTTATGAACCTTGGTTTACAACAAAATCCAAAGGGGGATATTGTTAGGACCAAGTTGATAAGGAAAATGATTTTATTCAGGTATTTTCTTTTGTTTTCAAGAAATTTTAAGAAGAAAGGAGAATCACCTCACTTTTTGTTTGATGAAAATCGGACTGACCATCATATTAAACGAATCAGAATCACAATTCTTGAAATTTTCTATCATATTTAGGAGAATATGGATAGAAGAAAAGCCTCATGAGATTCACATTGAATCCGGAATGAAAGGTTTGATTGTATTGATGAAGAATATTTCTGGAATTAAATGGTCATTAGAATCATCCTGAGTTTGGTATGGAAGGTGTGATCAAAATGGTGTAGAATCGGAGTCTTCATGACTATGAAATTAAATCTAAATATTCTTTGTTGTTTTGTATTTCTCACAAATCATAAGTAAGTTGTGAAACTTGTGATGCAATCTTGATGAAATAAAGGGGGAGGAGAAATGATTCCAACCGTACTCATATTAATTGTATCTGGATAGAAAGGAGGAAAATGTGATGGAGATTGTATTCATCCTAATCATAATCATACTGATCATAATCATTTCAATCATATTCAGACTAAGTTGTAAGGAATTCTAGTTGATGTAGAAATGGTAATTCACAATACTTTCTGTTATAAGTCATATGATGATAAAGCTGGTCTTCAATGAAATCAAAGTCATTAAATAATACATGATATAAGCTGAAGTTTTTTAATGAAGAAATTTGGTGAATTTGAAGATTTTGGATCTCAAAATCATTATAATGAGTTTATCATATTCATATTTTTTAGAGTCTGATAAGTTTTATGGAAAATGTGAGAAACTGAAACTAATGGTTTTAAATTAGGCCAAAATACAAAAGATATGAATCTTTGGATAAATAAGTTTAAGGGAATCATAATCAGAAAAGAGAAAAAAGTCCTTTGTGTGGAAAGATCATTGGTATTATATTCAAAAAGAAATGTGATTGATCAACAATGTAGTCAACAATTTATCAGGTTGAATTGTTTTGTATCTTGTTTTTATATCAAGTGGGTCTGAAAGAAAGAAGAGGAATGATACCACATAGATATGGTTGGATGTGTTTTCAAAGGGGGGGCTTGAAATTTGAAGATGAGTATGTTTTATTTCTTTACCTGGTGCAGAGAAATGTAATGAAGTATTATTATCGAGAAATCAGAGTGAAGAATTATATTGTAGTTTTTAGAAGAAGATGAAAGATGTCTATTTCTTCATGAATTCAAAATGGTATGGAGTATCATAATGAAGAAATATATCTAAGAAAATCAGAATAGGAATTGGAATCGGATTGGTTTTTGAAAATAAATTCTAAAGAGATATGGAGTTGCAAGAAGATTTGAGAAGTGTTGAGAATGGTTTATGAAGTAATAAATGCACTTGAAATTCAAGGAAACATTCAAATTTGGGTAATTTGGTTGAGCAGGAAACAATTTCATATTCCCACCAAAACCATCTTTGGGTCTCCTATAAAATGGAATAAGTGCATCATAATTTTTCTGACCAGAGTGTTTTTCAGAGAGTAAGAGGGAGATGATTTTTATTTCTAGGGAGAGAAGAAGTTTTCATAGTGAGTTGTATTGAATAAATATCGATGGATAGAAGTGAAAGGAGAAGAGATAGTATTGTAACGTATTCAGCTGATTATCTGTCACGATCCAACCCAACGGGGCTCGAGCCGTGACTCCCCAAGCTCGCCTCCAATAGGCCAGGGGCTGGCGACCAGCGCCGAGTAGGCTATCACACACATGGGAGGCATTAGCCTAAGGTACCTGTACACACGCACCCACAAACACCTCCATACAACAGTGCAGAGATAAAGAAACTGAAAAGTAAATGCATGCATACAATCTATCCCAAACCAAAGTGCAACAGCAAAAGTACAAGGGAAAAATAGGGCCCACCAAAAGAAAACTACAAAGCGCGTCCAACCTGCTCTGAAGAAGGGGAACTCCACAAACACCTGCCGGAAATCTCCCTCGGCACAGCTCCGGTAAACACCCCGGTCAACTCGCTCACTAAGCTCCGCCTGCTCCGGATCCTCCTGGGACTTCGTCAAAAGGCCTGTGGTCTGCACAAGACACAAACATGTGCGGGCAAAGCCCGTGTAGGGGTGAGTATAAACATACTCAGTAGGCACCCCAAAAACCCAAAACCCAAGGGAGCAACTGAAAGGCAACAGTCCGCTCAACCCAGCCAGAGGGAACCCAGACGAGATAGAAACTCCATCTCATGACCATCCTCGACTAAACACAACAAGTCAGCTCAGCTCAGCTCAGTTGTATGCCCATATATACACCTTGAACAATCCAGATATACACAGCTCACACCACAAAGCCACAAAAGGTACCGACCTCATCACCAGCAACTGTCCACAACCAGGAGAGTACACCACGAACACTGTCATACCAGATGAAAATCATCCGAGAGATACACTCCATCGGGATACTCGTAAACATCTCAGATGCTCACCCGTGAGACCACGCTCGTCAGATAGCATCACTGAGGAAACATCGCTGAAACACCATAACCACCAAACTCCTCGGATAGGGGATCGCCACTAGGGTCCGCTAGGGGATACCAAGACCCACTCTGTTATACGTAGCTCACAGATAGGGGATCACTCCCAGGGTCCGCTGGGGGATACCACGACCCGATCTGGCATACGTAGTTTTCACAGATAGGGGATCACACCCAGGATCCGCTGGGGGATGCCACAATCCGATCTGGCGCTCGATAGAAGCTCCACACTCAGATAGAGGATCATCGTCCATATAAAGATGGTCACGACGATACCGGCACCCTATCTGGTATAACTCGCGATGTAGGGGATCGAACCGACGATGTCCAACCCTACAGAAACCACGCGCTGAGTGGGGGATTGTATAACTAATGATACTGCAACCCTACCATAAACATCATGCTGAGTAGGGGATCGTAAGCCCGACAATGCCACAACCCTACTGTGCATGACCCGCCGCGTAGGGGATCATATGTCCGATGATGCCACAAACCCTACGGGGTTAAACTGCTAGATAGGGGATCGCCACCCGTAAATAAGCGGTCACAGCGATACCAAGAACCCGATCTAGGTAAAGATGCTAGAGGATCCACTCCGGGCCCACCAGAGGGATACCACAACTCTAACAGTTTAAACATCCCATCGAGAGGATCACAAACCCATACGAAGGTTGTGATGCCACACAAACCCTCGTGGGAACGAACCAAGGGAGAACCCTCAACCACTGCTGGTCCAAACGTCGCTAACCCGAGCGACCCGCCACAACGCCACACTGCGCACCTCCTAGGCCAAAATCGAGGCCACCATCGCGTTCCACGCGGAAAAACACGCAGGATAGGCTGTTTAATCGCCCGAAACGGAGTACCGGTGAAAAAGGCACTATTCATCGTAGCTAGCTCGTGCGGGGCCCACACAACGATCCTGAAACCCATCGAGCGGATCACACCATGACGAGCCCCTCCGAAAAACAAGCGGAATCGACTACTCGCTCGCCCAAAACGGACACCCGGTGAAAAAGGTACTATTCACCGAAGGCCGGCTCGGGTGGGGCCCACGCCTGGATTCCGAAACTCATCGAACGGATCGCACCATTGCGATCCTCTCGGAAAAACACACAGGATCGACTATTCATCCACCAAAATCAGACTCCTGGTGCAAAAGCTGTGTTTCTCCGCAAACGCCAAAACCCGGCCTCGTGGGGCCCGCACCCCGTCCTCATACCCAACACCCGGAAACCATCTCAAAAAGTTCTTCGTACCATCAGGGTCTCAATGCCACTGATGACATGTCAATCGGACGCTCCGGGTAGAAGTTACAACGGCCCGAAGTCGTAAAATAATAAAATAATATTATTTTATACGACGTTTCTAGATCCCGGGCCACGATCCCGAACCTTTAAACCCTCGAACCCATACCGGAGGGTTCGCCTCATCGTCAGGGTCGCGTCGCCGCAAACGGCGCGCGAATCCGACTCCTGAAGTGCAAGATACGGGGGTTTAAAGACCCCCGTATGCGAAAAGTGTCCGGACCGGCCCCGACCGGCCGGTCCAGCTGGCCTGGACCGGCCGCCGCCGCCGGCCCGCCCTGGCCGGCGGCCTCCGCCGCGCTGGGCGGCCGGCAGCCGGGCTCCGCCGCACGCCGGCGGACCTTCCGCGGACCGTCGGGAGCACCCCGGTGGTCCGTTTCGCGATCCGGAGGCGTCTACACGACCCTCGGGACCCGATCTACACTGCTACGGCTTCAATTTGCAGAAAAACGCAGCAAAAACGGGATCGGGGGTTAAAACTCAAAACCGCCTACCTCGCGGGCGAAACGCCGACGTTCTGCCTCAGATCCGCGCTCCCGAGCTTCCGTTGCGCGCTCCTGGAACGTCCGCCGTCGAATTCTGAGCTCATGGGCGCTTCGTTTGCTCGATTCGGTGGAGTGGCGGCGAAGAACGACGAAGAACGATAAAAGGGGGGGGCGCTGATATTTATATCAGCCGCCCGCCAGCGCCAAACCAGCCTCGGACCCGACGCCCGATGCGAACAAAAGTAAGGTCACCCCTAGGGTAAACGCGCTGTTCTGAACGCAACGGCGGTCTCAGATTTTCCATCCGAGACTCCGTTCAGAAGTTATTTGAGCCGACGCTCGCACACTAACTTGCCACTTATTTACGGAAACGCCCCTGGTGGCGTTTCTCACCGCAGGCCCGCGCCCACAAATATTACACCCCTCCTAGGGTAAACGGCACGTTCCGGACGCAACCGTGCCCTCAGATTCCTGTTCTGAGCTACCGTTTAGGAGATATCACACCCTCGCTATGTGCATAGTATAAAAATACTTAATATTTTTATAAAATTAATTTCGGGCACACCGGGCCTCGGAATCGCACGCCGTCTTCGCGCCTAGCTCTTGAATTATTCGTAGAAATATTCCAAAGTCTGGCAGGGCCAAAAACCCGAGTCGCTACATCCTCCCCCCATTAGAACTTTTCGTCCCCGAAAAGCCCTAAGCACAAGGAAAGCGACTGGACTCTCAACTGTGTCTCACACACCAGCGAGCTCACCAATAACAACCACTCAGGGTCTTACCAACGCCCTGAACAAAACTCGAGCAAGAAACAAAAGGAAAGAGTACCGCTAAACAGTGTCTGACAAACTACTGCAGTAAGTAGAAAAGACACAAGGCGTACCTCTATCCATCTGTGGTGCCTCTGGGTCGACTACCTCCAGGGCATGCAGCTTTCCTCGCCCTCGACCACCAGCTCCCTGAGCTTGGCGTGGACCACCTGGGGGTGGGGGTGGTGGAAACTGGTACTGTCTACCACCGCCTCCCACTGCACCAGCTCTGACGCCACGTCCAACGCCCTGCGGACCTCCTTGCTCGAGACGCTGCCTCTGCCAAGGCGGTCCATCGACCGGCTCCCTCTCAGCAGCACGTCGGGTCGGACAATCTCTAGCAAGATGTCCCCGACCATCGCAAGCGTAACACCGCCTCTCCTGCGGCTGACCAAAACTGACCTGCGAGCCCTGTGAGCTCCGAGGCTCAGATCCCCCATCCTGGGGTCACCTCCTGAAACGTCGGCCACGTCCAGACCCCTGATTCTGACGTCGGCTACCAGATGCTGATCCGACCGACGAAGTCTCAGCTCTCGAGTGCCCAACACTAACAGGGGGAAACTGCTCAGCCAGAAAACTCTCCACCACCAGCACTTACTCCAGCACTCCAGCATAGGTGGGCAGGCACAAGGAAACCACACCTGCTCGGATGTCCCTATGTAATCCCTGCTCGAAGGTCCGAGCCCTAAAGAACGGGTCTCGAACTATATCCAGGGAGTAGCGCGACAGGTCTGTAAACCTCGCTGAGTACTCCGTCACAGTCATGCTCTCCTGACGAAGCTGTAGAAGCTCCTGGATCCGCACTGACCCCAGCGTCACCAGATAGAACTCCTCCCTAAAGAGCCGCTCAAACTCTGCCCATGTGAGCGTCTCCTCGTCATGGGACTGTGTCACCAAACTCCACCATCGCCCAGCCGAACCATGCAGAAGGCTCGCCGCTAGGACCACCATCTGATCAGGAGGTGTCCTCACTAGGCGGAAAACTCGAGTAACTGCCTCGAGCCAGTCATCAGCTGCCTGGGGGTCTGGATCACCCCGAAACCTCAGAGGTCGCTGCCTCTAGAACTCGTGCAACGCACTCAGCCTGCGTGCAACCTCGTCCTACACCGTCGGCACAACCAGCTGTTCGACAGGTGGTGGCTCAACTGGAAGACCACCTGGAGGTGCAACCTCAGAACCTGTGCCCTGCTCCACAGCCACTACACGGGGCGGGTCATCAGCACAATCCTGCTGTGGAACCCTCGCTGGATGGCGTCGTGGAGGCATCCTGAAATACATTCAAGACGCACCATAGTCAAAGAGTATATCTGGAGAGCTGACTCAAGAAGGACAAGGAAAAAAACCAAAAACCCAGTCCTATATGATGCATGTACCATGATGTCCCCGCGACCAGTGTACGAATGTCCCGAGTCGAAAGGCAGGTTATCAGAGTCCTGGTGTATGGATACGTCGGCCGCTGCACCAACACTGGAGTCCCTGGCCTAAAAGTCGAACTCGAAACACCCTAACACTGCCGCTATGCAACCCAAACCAAACTCACAGCTAGACCAGCTACGCTCTGAGATCCCAAAGGTGGAACCTCCTCTGATACCACTCTGTCACGACCCGACCCAATGGGGCTCGAGCCGCGACTCCCCAAGCCCGCCTCCAATAGGCCAGGGGCTGGCGACCAGCACCGAGTAGGCTATCACACACATGGGAGGCATTAGCCTAAGGTACCTGTACACACGCACCCACAAACACCTCCATGCAACAGTGCAGAGATAAAGAAACTGAAAAGTAAAGGCATGCATACAATCTATCCCAAACCAGAGTGCAACAGAAAAAGTACAAGGGCAAAACAGGGCCCACCAAAAGAAAACTACAAAGCGCGTCCAACCTGCTCTGAAGAAGGGGAACGCTGCCACAAACACCCGTCGGAAAGCTCCCTCGGCACAGCTCCGGTAAACACCCCGGTCAACTCGCTCACTAAGCTCCACCTGCTCCGGGTCCTCCTGGGACTCCGTCAAAAGGTCTGTGGTCTGCACAAGACACAAACATGTGCGGGCAAAGCCCGTGCATGGGTGAGTATAAACATACTCAGTAGGCACCCCAAAAACCCAAAACCCAAGGGAGCAACTGAAAGGCAACAGTCCGCTCAACCCAGCCAGAGGGAACCCAGACGAGAGAGAAACTCCATCTCGTGACCATCCTCGGCTAAACACAACAAGTCAGCTCAGCTCAGCTCAGGTGTATGCCCATACATACACCTTGAACAATCCAGATATACACAGCTCACGCCACAAAGCCACAAGAGGTACCGACCTCATAACCAGCAACTGTCCACAACCAGGAGAGTACACCACGAACACTGTCATACCAGATGACACTCATTCGAGAGATACACTCCATCGGGATACTCGGAAACATCTCAGACGCTCACCCGTGAGACCATGCTCGTCGGATAGCATCACTGAGGAAACATCGCTGAAACACCATAACCACCAAACTCCTCGGATAGGGGATCTCCACTAGGGTCCGCTAGGGGATACCAAGACCCACTCCGGTATACGTAGCTCATAGATAGGGGATCACTCCCAGGGTCCGCTGGGGGATACCACGACCCGATCTGGCATACGTAGTTTTCACAGATAGGGGATCACACCCAGGATCCGCTGGGGGATGCCACAACCCGATCTGGCACTCGATAGAAGCTCCACACTCAGATAGAGGATCATCGTCCATATAAAGATGGTCATGACGATACCGGAACCCTATCTGGTATAACTCGCGATGTAGGGGATCGAACCGACGATGTTGCAACCCTACAGAAACCACGCGCTGAGTAGGGGATCGTATAACCAACGATACCGCAACCCTACCATAAACATCATGCTGAGTAGGGGATCGTAAGCCCGACGATGCCACAACCCTACTATGCACGACCCACCGCGTAGGGGATCATATGTCTGATGATGCCACAAACCCTACGGGGTTAACCTGCTAGATAGGGGATCGCCGCCCGTAAATAAGCGGTCACAGCGATACCAAGAACCCGATCTAGGTAAAGATACTAGAGGATCCACTCCGGGCCCACTGGAGGGATACCACAACTCTAACAGTTTAAACATCCCATCGAGAGGTTCAAAAACCCATACGAAGGTTGTGATGCCACACAAACCCTCGTGGGAATGAACCAAGGGAGAACGCTCAACCACTGCTGGTCCAAACGTCGCTAACCCGAGCGACCTGCCACAACGCCACACTGCGCACCTCCTAGGCCAAAAACGAGGCCACCATCACGTTCCACGCGGAAAAACACGCAGGATAGGCTGTTTACTCGCCCGAAACGGAGCACCGGTGAAAAAGGCACTATTCACCGTAGTTAGCTCGTGCGGGGACCACACAACGATCCCGAAACCCATCGAGCGGATCACACCACGACGATCCCCTCAGAAAAATAAGCGGAATCGACTACTCGCTCGCCCAAAACGGACACCCGGTAAAAAAGGTACTATTCACCAAAGGCCGGCTCGGGTGGGGCCCACGCCTAGATTCCGAAACTCATCGAACGGATCGCACCATTGCGATCCTCTCGAAAAAACACACAGGATCGACTATTCATCCGCCAAAATCAGACTCCTGGTGCAAAAGCTGCGTTTCTCCGCAAACGCCAAAACCCGGCCTCGTGGGGCCCGCACCCCGCCCTCATACCCAACACCCGGAAACCATCTCAAAAAGTCCATCGTACCATCAAGGTCTCAACTCCACTGACGGCACGTCAATCGGACGCTCCGGGTAGAAGTTACAACGGCCCGAAGTCGTAAAATAATAAAATAATATTATTTTATACGACGTTTCTAGCTCCCGGGCCACGATCCCGAACCTTTAAACCCTCGAACCCATAACGGAGGGTTCGCCTCGTCGTCAGGGTTGCGTCACCGCAAACGGCGCGCGAATCCGACTCCTGAAGTGCAAGATACGGGGGGTTTAAAGACCCCCGTATGCGAAAAGTGGCCGGACCGGCCCCGACCGGCCGGTCCGGCCGGCCTGGACCGGCCTCCGCCGCGCGCCGGCGGACCTTCCGCGGACCTCCGGGAGCACCCCGGTGGTCCGTTTCGCGATCCGGAGGCGTCTACACGACCCTCGGGACCCGATCTACACTGCTACGGCTTCAATTTGCAGAAAAACGCAGCAAAAACGGGATCGGGGGTTAAAACTCAAAACCGCCTACCTCGCGGGCGAAACGCCGACATTCTGCCTCAGATCCGCGCTCCCGAGCATCCGTTGCGCGCTCCTGAAACGTCCGCCGTCGAATTCTGAGCTCGTGGGCGCTCCGTTTGCTCGATTCGGCGGAGTGGCGGTGAAGAACGGCGAAGAACGACGAAGAACGATAAAAGGGGGGGCGCTGATATATATATCAGCCGCCCGCCGGCGCCAAACCAGCCTCGGACCCGACGCCCGATGCGAACAAAAGTAAGGTCACCCCTAGGGTAAACGCGCCATTCTGAACGCAACGGCAGTCTCATATTTTCCATCCGAGACTCCGTTCAGAAGTTATTTGAGCTGACACTCGCACACTAACTTGCCACTTATTTACGGAAACGCCCCTGGTGGCGTTTCTCACCGCAGGCCTGCGCCCGCAAAGATTACACCCCGCCTAGGGTAAACGGCATGTTCCGGATGCAACCGTGCCCTCAGATTCCCGTTCTGAGCTACCGTTTAGGAGATATCACACCCTTGCTACGTGCATAGTATAAAAATACTTAATATTTTTATAAAATTAATTTCGGGCACACCGGGCCTCTGAATCGCACGCCGTCTTCGCGCCTAGCTCTGGAATTATTCGTAGAAATATTCCAAAGTCTGACAGGGCCAAAAACCCGAGTCTCTACATTATCGTATACAGTGAATCATCGTATTCAGATGATTATTGTATTCTACTTTTCATCATATTCTTTTAGTCATCATATCATGATAGATAATTGGAATAGGGTTATCATATTAGTATTTCTAGAATAAAGAAGAAATCATTCATAATTGTCTCAATATTATTCTTACAGATTTATATTTTTGTATTAGGCAATCAGATTGGGAGAATCAGATTGGGAAAATTAGACTAGTCAATCAGACTGAGTTTCATATCAAAGTCCTCGAAGTTCTTACCAGATTATGGGTAAGAAAGTGAATAATTTTTTTGAAAATAATACATTTTTGGAAGTTGTTAAAGAATCATTTGTAATATGTTTTTCTACAAAACTTTTTATTACATCATTTTTTTTAGAGAGAGCACACACACTATTGAATTGTTTACATAGTGTTGCACTATTGAAAGGGCATATCCTACTCATTATATTCCACATGAAATGGATTTTTTTTAGTGGATTGTGTGGTATTGGATCATTTCCAAACCATATCGAGGACATATCTATTATTATTGAATAGTGATCCTTGTAAATTCTTGTGTTCTTGTGGATGTGTGTTTGATTTGTTTTTAGTAGGGAAATAATTCCTTAACAAGAGGAAAATGTTGTTTTAATAGTAAGGAAACATAAAAGAAAAATTTATCACTAATTCAACCCATCCCCCTCTTAGTGATACAATTATCCTGACTGGGCACTTTCACTTCTCCCATCGTTTCACCTATCATATACACTTCAAGTTATTTTGCAACTTTAATAGGAAATTCAGAAATATATGGAGCTTCATGAGCATGAGACACCTCTTCCCATATAGGTTCTCCCTCATTTATAACCTAATGAATAGGAGGGACACCTAATCTCTCTTCATAGGCTCCCCTTTCTTCTTCACCAATATCAAAAGAATCTTGAGACTCATCTTCATTAAAATAATAATTAGCCTCAAAAATATCATCTAGTTCCAAAACAGGGTCAATGACATACCTTGGTCTTGTAGGGATTCATATTGGATTGAATCTATCATATTGTTTCTCCACATATACTACTCATATTTTCTTCTAGGTATTCTAGATTATCTTCATCTATTTTCAAGTGGTCTGGTTCAAATAAACACCACCAGAATACATAGATTTTCCTACGCCTAGGATAATTAATCTTCTCTATTCAAGCATTACTGAAATAAAATTAAGATATGGAAGCATGTTTAATCTCAAATAAGTTTTGGTTAACTTTTCTATATGCCTCATTAAGAACCTTAGAAAACTAATCTAAACTCTATGAACCATTAGGTATAGAAATAAATGATCTTGATACCTTATTGATCTGAATTATCCTTTCCTATGGTAGATAGTGTATTGAATGAAATTAAATAATTGCCTAAATTCAACACTGATCTCCTTTGAACATGATCTCCTATTGGTTCAGTCATCTATTATCTCTTCAGGAGTATTCCTAATCTCAAAATGGGGTTGGTTAATAGGTTAAAAACTTTGATAGTCCTCATACTCTCTAATATGTGGAACTCTTAAGCAATCCATCCAAAAGGTGGAAGTAAATTCACACGCTTGAACATCAATAAAAGTCTTAATCACATCCCAGTGATCTCCAGTTTCAAAAACCATGTTCACATAGAACTCCTTTACTAGGCATAGATAAATGGGGAAATTTTAATATATACACTAGCTCATCAAATTTTAATGATGAACTACTCTCCACACTATGGAACATCTCATCCTAAACAAATAGTTATCTACTTCCTTTTACAAGATGAATTTTTGAGAAAGAATATGGGGCTTTACAAGACTTATGTATTTACTCAAACTTTCTTTTTCTCTTTTGGATGATTCTAGAGAATCTTCCTAAAAATATCGCTTCATTCACACTATATAGACTAAGATTCCCAAAATCGAGAGGCTATGGATTTAGTGAATAAGGATTCAAGAAAGGGTTCGAAAGAGGGTTCTAAAGAGGGTTTGGTTCGAGTTGGAAATGGGTGTGAAAATACAATTTTGGATTCTACATTTCAATCATTTAGGTCCTTTTTGAATAGTAACATGTAGGAAAAAAAATATATATATATATTTTTTTAAATCCATTGGATATAAAAAAACTCAAGTAGGTACTCAATATAAGTAGAATATATATATGTATATAAAAATAATATAAATACATATATTAAATGAATATTTTTAAATAAAATTAATCATACCTATATCATGTTTGATATAATTTAATCTCTCATAATTTATAGGCTTTGTAAAAATGTCAGTAAGTTGATAATCTATGATAATTATTTCTAGAGTGATATCACCTTTTTGAAAATGATCACTCAAAAATTGATATCTTATATCAATGTGTTTTATCCTAGAATGATATATGGGTTTTTTATAAATTTTAAAAGCACTTTTGTTATCACAATTTATAGGAACATGTTAAAATTGATATCCATAGTCGAGTAATTTGTGTTTCATCCATAGAATCTATGCACAGTAACTGTCTATAGCTATGTATTCAGATTTAATAGTGGACAATGAAATAGAGTTCTTTTTATTACTACACTATAAAACCAATGACTTGAACAAAAGGTTACATGTTCCATATGTTTTTTTCTACCTAACTTTCAACCACAAAAGTCAGTATATGAAAAAATGAATTAGATCAAAGCAGTTCTTCTATAATAACGATCCTAAATTGTTAGTATTATTAAGGTATTTAAAAATTCTTTTCATGGAATTTAAATGTGATTCCCTAGGTTTTTCTTGAAATCAGACACATATTCACACACTAAACATAATATAGATATAGCTAGCTATTAATTAAAGTAAAATCCCAATCATACCTCTATAAGTGGTTTAATCAAACAGTTTCTCAATTTCATCAAGATCCATCTTATAGGTGCTACTTATTAGAGTATAAATTCCTTTTTTATTATACAATAAAAAACTTTTTAAAATATCTTCAATGTACTTTCTTTGATTTAGAATAATTTCTTCTTTATTTTTAAAGATTTTAAATCCATGAACAAATTTAAGTTCACCCATCAAACTCATTAAAAATTCATTTTTCATAAGTTTTAAAATTTAGTACACAAAGAGTTTTTTGATGATCCAAAAATAAAATCATCAATATAGATTTTAACGACCAAAACATATTTTGAAATCATTTTAATAAATAAATTATGGTCATATATACCTTTTGAAAAACCATTTAAAATATTAAAAGTGTTGAGTCTATCATACCAAGATCTTGGTGATTATTTTAAACCATAAAGTGTTTTTATTAATTTAAATAAATTATTTTAAAAATAAGAGTTTTGAAATCCAGGGGGTGTTCTACAAAAACATCCTCCGTTATATAACCATTTAGAAAGGGACTCTTAACATCTATTTGATATAATTTTAAATCCATATGTGTTGTGTAAACAAGTAATATTATAATAGATTCATGTATTTATACTGGTGAAAAGGTTTCTTCATCATCAATACCTTACTCTTAAATATACCCTTGTGAAAATAGTCTAGGTTTATTTATAATTATAGTATCAATGGTCATGAAGTATTTAGGTATTAATACTAGTTTCTATAATTTATTAATTTCAAATATATTCAACTCTTATTACATATCCATTACCCAGAATTCATCATCTATTTCTTCATTGATGTTCTTAGGTTCAAGCTATGACAAGAAGGCTTCATGTTCAACTTGATTTATAATAGAATCTCTAGTATGAGTTCCCCTATCTATATCTTCAACTTCAATGTCTAAGGGATGGTATTATGAGTTCTAATAGCTATAGGGATACAATTACTTAGTACTTCATCTTTATTTTATGGTTTTAGTTCAAATAGTTCATCATAACTGGGTGATATTTCTACAAGAGGCTTCATGAAACTATCACTATGCTTGGTCGATGCATTTATATTCAAATTTAAAATATTTTCCTCAATGTTTTCTAAAGAATTATTAGGCTCATGTGAATCTGTTTCATCAAATATAACATGTGAAAATTCATCAAAAAATTTAATTCTTTTATTGATAACTCTATATGATTTACTGGTGGTTGAATAACCAAGGAATATTCCTTCATAAATTTTAGATGAAAAATTATCTACCCAACAAATCCAACCAGAAGAAAAGATTATGACCATTAATTAAAAATAAAAGAAAAAGTACAAGGGATACGGGTGGGGTCAAATAAAGGGAATTTTTCTCATCCATAAAGAAAAGAGTTATAGATCATAATAGGACATTTCATTACCATATCATCAGCAGTTTCCCACTCAGATTGAGACATACCCTTATTGAAGATCTTAAGAATTTCTGTATTGAACTTTCCCGACAACTTATAAGAGGATCAGTTAGACACAGTGTGAGGTGTGTTAGAATAGTTTTTCCTTGGCCTCATCTTTGAGGTATCAGGAGTAAATTCCATACCAATCACCTTCCCTTTTCTAGTTAAGATTGCATCCTTGAAAGAGGCATGATCACTGCTACCTGTTTCCTTTGGGGGGTTCCTGTTACCTTTGGTTCTCTTATATTCTATAACTCATATGGAGTTTTCTTTAAAATTGGTCTAATAATAACTCTATTGATAATATAGAAATATATATTAACATATTATTCCCAAATGTAAATAGGTAGGTCATGCTCATTAAGCATAGTCTAGGAAATTTCCTGAACAGTTATATTTCTTCTTTCAACTAAAAAATTCTATTGTAGAGTCTTTGGAATAGAAAATTTGTGATTTCATCCATATTATGAGCATAAATATTTAAAGTATTTCTTTTCAAACTCACAGACATGGTCAATTATTGAGGTCTTAATAGTAATTCTACTAAGGTTTTTTTTTTAAATTTCATATTTGGAAGAATAATTACAATTTTCACTTTTGTGAGCTAGAAAGAATACCTAGGTGTATGTAGAAAATTTATCTACTAGAACATAATAATACTGTTTCCCATTTAAACTGAAAACTATAAAGGGTCCAAATAATTCCATATGAACCAACTCTATGGGTTGATAAGTTTACACTTCTCTATTTTGTTTTAAAGAGAACTTATGTGGCTTCCCATTTTGAAATGGGTTATAGAATTTATCTATTGAAAATTCTAATTTAAGGAGATCCTTAACCAATACTTTATTAGTTATATTTCTAAGTTATTGAAGTTTGTAGTGGCATAGTCTCCTAATATATAGCCAAAAATATTTGGTAAATTTACTTAAATAATAAATATTTTCAGGAAATAATGAAAATAAATCAACCTCTTAGATATTGTAATTATTCAATGCAGTAAAAACTATAACATGTTTAGAAACATAAATTTTTCAAGCATTATTTTTACAATTTAAGATGATAATATTCATCACATAACTGTGAGATGATAAGTATATTTTATTTTAAACCATCAAAAAATAAAACTTTAGAAATCAAAATAGTACTATAATTACCAATTTGACCGAGCCCAATTATCTGTCCTTTAGTATTTTCACCAAAAGTAACATATCTTCCTTCCAAATTGATAAGGTTATTCAATATTGGGTATTCCCCAATAATGTTTCTTAAACATACACTATCTAGATGCCATAAGTTTTTACTACTAATCTTCAAGAAGGTTTACTATAGAAAAATTATACAAGAAATGATTTTGGTAATCACAATTTCTTAGGTCCAAAAAATTTAGTAATAAAAGATTTAGAAATAAAAAGTTTTTTAATAGGTTTACCATAAACATAATTTAGACTTTTAAAAATTAAAACTCTATTAGCCCCATAATAAAAAAACTATTTACATAGTTGGAAGAGCTTGATCTAGGAACAAATTTATTCTTATAAATTTTCCTTTGACCTGGATGGTAACCAATTATAGTGGTATACTTGGGTGTGGTTTATTTACCAAGAATCATGGTCAATGTTTCTCTACCATTTTTAAATATTTCTAGACCCTTTTTGAGTTTCTCAGTTGAAATTTTGAGTGAATTTTCTTTTCTAATAATTGACAATTTTTTTCCTTTTTTACATTGAAGTCAGATTTAAAATGAACAGACAAGTCATATTACTTCTTTAAAATGTTATATTTATATTTAATTTTATTAAATGTTTCCTCCATAATATTACATTATAAAAATTAATCCTCATTTTTCATATCTTCATCATTATTTTTATTCTTAGAAATATTAAAGATATGAATAGGAGATTCAGGAATATAATTTAGTACTTTAGATTTGTTTTTCATGAAACACATGTTGGACTTGTTATTATTATCTTCTCTAATCAAATCATATTCACTTGATCTATCATTAGCGGTTCTATATGTGGATTTCATATCCATATTTAACCTTTTTCTTTTGTCCACACATCTTTTCTTATATTTCAATTTTGGACATTCTTCTTCGATATGTCCTTTTATTTTTCATTTGTAATAGGTCACTTCACATGATTAATTCTCCTTTTTCTAATTCCATATTCTATCGTATTTTCCTATATAATTTTGAATTTTGGAATAAATTATTCTTCTTGTATAATTTTTTGAATCCCTTAGCTAGGTGATCCATTACCTTATCATTGTATGAAGGTGATTTATCATTACTCAAACTTTCATCTTTGGTTTTCTCCTTTAGCTTCGATTCATAAGTATTGAAAGCTAATGAAATTATATTTAGTTTATATTATTATAATTTTTTCACTTTCATTTCCTCTTCATACATCATAAGTTTTCTGATAAGTTCCCTTAGTTGGAAATTTACTTATGTTGTGGGATTATTTTATAGAAACAGAGGTTCCTCTCTATCTATCAGGTAGACATCTCAGAAGTCTCATCACTTGATATTTATCTTCAATTGAATTTCCAAGTGAATTAATCATGTTTAAAATCTTGTAAAACCTAAGATACATATCATAAATCATTTCATCAGGTTTCATCTTGAATTTATTTTATTTAATGGTATGAGTATTGAGATTCATTTTGTTAGCATTTGAAGTTCCTTCATGAGAAACAAAAAAAAGTGTCCCATATTTAAAAAGTAGTAAAACAAGTATATGTTATATTAAATTCATCTTATTCTAAAGAATAATATAAGGCATTCGTGACTTTATAGTTATATTCATAATTGGTCTAAGTGGTATCACTCCATTCGTCTCTAGCAGCTTTGGGTTTTTCATATTTTTCCTCGATTATGATATAAATATCAAATCTCATTCTTTCAATATGAATTTTTTTATCTTACACTATACATAGTTAGTGAAATTAAAATAAAGAGGTTAGATAGTGGAAATACCCTCTTTCCTATTGTTATCAATAAAGACAAAAATTTATAAATAACAAAAATAATAATCTTTAGGTAAAACTATTTCATAGTTAAAAAATAAATAAAATCCTCTATACCAATATTGGTTGGAGTGGAAAAATAAAGAGGGGGTGAATTGAGTTTCCAATATTAAAATTTATATTAAAAATTATTTAACTTCTAGGTAACCCTATTTATAAAATACATCCTAGTTAACTAAAATAGTAGAGGTGTATAACTTTATCTTTCAAAACATTTCTTAAAAGTTTGATCACAACTCAGTTAAAACAAGTTTAAAGATCTTTTAAATTTTTAAATAGTTTTAATTATATCAAACATAATATATAAAACATGAATTAAAGTTAACTATCAAATTAGTGTTTTCCAATTAAGTTTTGAAAACTAAAATAGATTTTTTTTTTGAAAATAGAGTATAACAAAAAAGAAAAACACATAGTAGAATAAACATAATAGGTTCACTCTCAAGTCACGACCTAGTCCTATCAACTTGGAAATCACCTTCTGCCAAGAAATTTATTAATAAAATAAAATTATTTGAATCCTAGAATGGTTTTTATAAACAATAGTGCACATGGAATTCTAGACTTCACAGAACCTATTTCATAGTAATACATGGGAGAATAAAAGATAAACAATTTAACATAGGCAGTCTAGGATACACAACCTCTTCCATAGTTCCTAATGGGAGTATAGATAATAATAAATGAGAGATGGGGTGTCTATAACTCTCTAATTTAGTACATGACCTAGTGCTTAGAAGATATACCTTATAAAACACACATAGTTCAAAAATTTAGGAAAAATAGAGTAATATAAGTAAAATAATTATATAGAGTAGAGATAGTAGGTTTATTGTTCTATAAGTAGTTATTTTCTTCTCAATATAATATTTTGATTTGTAAATGGTGTGTAAAGATGAACAGACATATGGTCCATAGAGTGTCATAAGCATGCGAAACAGAGTGTCGTAGGCATACAAAATAGTGCATATGTTCGTCATTTTCATTCGTGAATAATTATAATATCTCTATATCACTCTATATTTCATGTAATGCATCTATAGTATTTAAAAAAAGAAACTTTACCCTAAAATATCTATTGAGAAATCATTATTAAGGATCCTTGTACGTCATCATGAAATCCAGGCTCGTTAAATGCTTCTGACAGACATTTAATTATGCATAAAAAAGTAGTTGAGTTAAAATATTTAATAATGTAAAATATTACTTACCTTTAGATATGTACTCTTAAGGTGTTCCATATAAAAATCCATATTATTGGTCATTTTAAAATATTACACATCATTATTCCCAGTCGCTTCAATACTTTGCAAGAATTATGGTTGGATCTCTTCATAAGTCATATGGTCTAACATTTGAACTTATAGTCGATCAGTTGTTCTTAAGATTGATCACATTATACTTATGGTCAATCAAGTACTTGGGAAAATTCTGACTTCTAACCATGATTGTTTTATATGGTCATGTGGTTGATTCTTTACTTTGTCAAAAATCAAACTTTTCAGATATGGTCACTTCCTTCAACTTGTTGTCGATTGAAAACATTTGTGGTTAGTCCATAAGATTGTGATATTTTATGAAATACACATAGTTTCTTATATTTGGATTTGTAGTTGATTGCTCATGGGGATGATCCAATCTTACATTGTGGTTGATCTATTTATATTGTGGTAAATTCATGCCTTCATGAAAAACTCAATTGGTACAATCACATGAGATATAGTGTGTGGTAACTTGGTTTGTCTTTTGGTCACTTGATTCCTTTAACATATATATTCCATGTTCAATATGATGATCATGAGGTCAATGAATTTTTCATGTGGTTGATCTGGATAATCTTCATGGTGGATTCAAGACTTGGGAAAATTTCCATTATTTTCCAAAAAAAAGAATTATCTTTTATAAAACACAATATTGATTAAAGAAAATATAAATGTGATTTTTTATTATTAAAATAAGTAATTATTGGATTGATCCAAAAAAATCAACTACATGACACCACAAGGGAGAGTAATTTCAAGGGCTAATATGAAGGGGTCAACCTAATAAGTTACTCCTTATATATATAATCAAGGTGTTTAGTTAGTTTTGCAACATGAATCCAATGTTAGGGAGGGCGTATCATGCATAGCCATGCTTTTACTATCCCTCCTACCAAAATAATCAGGATCCCATGTGTTATCCCCATTTAAAAGAGTTATATTTTATCAATTAATCCATTTTCCATTTCAAGGGGAATTTTATCAAACACGGCACATGAATCCCTTAAAACCAAGAATAATCATGCCTTTCAAACCACTTTAAAAATCAAAACCAAAGTAGAATCGTTTATAAATATTTATAAAATATATATCAACTCTCAAAGATCATAAAATGTGAATTAAAACAATTTAAAACATTCTTTGGAAACAATCAAGTAATTAAGGCTCATGAAACAATGCCAACTTATGAAACCACATATCATTATCAATGAAATTACTTTTAATTAGGTGGGATTCATTATAAATTGGGAGGAAAGACCTCAAGAATACAAGGGAAGACCCTTAATACCAAAACCCCTCTCATGAGATTCAACTAATAATAACCTTGGTTCACAATGACCTTAGGGTAGAGAAAAAACCATGAGAAAATATAGAAAATAACCAATAAGAGAAGAACTACTTACCAAGATATTTCCTTGAAGAATCTAAAACAAAACTACTTTTAATTGAGACCTAAAGGAAGGGGAGAGGTGTATCGTGTGTGATGAGGGATGGAGGAGTAAAATAAGGAAATAAATGGGGTTATATGTATTAAAAGTGTAAGGTAACTTTGGGAATTCCACATTTTTATGTTTCTAGGAATGAAATAGGGTTTTGTTGTAAGATTTATCAAACTATGTGCCAACTGTGGGGGTGTTATTGATTTTTTCTATGAAATTACATGGATTGGTCACATGATTATTCAAACCATACACCATCCATTAAAAACACCATTGAGACAAAATTGAAGGTTCTTCATGGTTTTTTGAACAGTTAGTACTAATCATGTGTCAGTTGTGTGATAATGTGTAACATCTCATTTCCCACCTTCAGGTATTTCTCTTCTATAGTGTAGTTTACCTATTTATTTGGGTGTGTGTTGGGACTCCCAAGGATTGAGAGAATTTTTGGGGGGTGACCTAAAGTTCATAGATGTATGTTTTTTTGAATTAATGGAGTCTGAGTATAAACATGTTAAAGTATTTGTAGGGTTCTCCCTGAGTTCATGGAATACCAGAGTTGTTTTTGGGATATTGAGATGAAACTAGACTTTTCACTATCTGTAGGAGAAATACACACTGTGTAAAGTGTTTGCACACTACTTAATGGGTGTTAGGTAGATGTTGTGAACCAGTACAATGCATGAATATTACAAGTCATGCAAATGTAAAAAATTGGGAATTTTAAATCAAGGCAATGTGGTTTTTGTCATATGCGGGTTTCTTGGATTACATGACATGAAAAGGGATTACATGACATGTCATACTCATGATTCGGTATTTTAGGTCACCGTATGAGTGATTATTATTTCATTCTCTTACATCCCTTTTATCTCTCAACCTAGGAGCTCTACCAGGATATTTTGGGGACCTCTACTCTTTTTGAATTGATTCTTCGACGATTTTTCATCATGGTGGTTACATTGCATATCTCTGGGTAAGATAATTCCTTCTTATTCTTCTTTTCCTTTAATCATGGTATAACTGTTTCATTTTTTGTAAATTTTTGGCATGTTATATTGATTATTCTTTTTTCCCTCTAGATTCATCATGAAATCTTCCTCAAATGGATAATACTTGTGTTGGTTGTGGTGTGGTGTGCAATTTTCTTAAGGTATGTGTTGTTTCTTCTTCTCCACTGACCGTTCTTCTCGTATAGCTGATTATGAGATGTGAGGATTGATTCTAGGGCCTCTATAGTCATTTTTGTGTTATTTTTTATTGTTGGATCTCATTTTAGGCATGTGTGACCTAAGTTTGAGGTAGGTGGCTTCATCTCTAGCCACCGTTGGATGAACTGAATATATCTGGTTTTGTTAAACTGTTAAATAAATGAATGGATTGATTATTTGTTGAATTTTTATATGTGGAATGGGTTTTTGATAAAAGATGGTTTTCTCATGTTTTATTAAAATAAAAGGGTATTTTTAAATCAATAGGAAATGGATTTGTGAAATAGTTTTAAAATCATGTTTTTAATGAAATGGTTTAGAAAATAGAGAACATAGGAAGCCTTGGGTACTTAGGTGGAAGGTATATCATAGGTCCTTCATCCATGTATTATTACGGGGTTCACTTAGGAGGTGTTATGTTATTCCCTAGTATTGTTGTTCTAGTTAATTGATATTGACACTATTGGGGGATTCACTCATGGGGTGTTTCTATGATCCTTAGGCCTATGTTCCAAGTACTTGATTATACACTGGTCATTAATTATGGTATGAGTAGTTTTTATCCTAACCTATAGTAATCTTTAGCATGATGTTACCTATTCTTTGGTTTGTACTATTTTTATTTTACTCCCATGGATTTGATATGATATATGATATATTCTTTGTTTGATTTGACTACCTTAATGTATAGTAAATGATTTGAAACTTTTTTACCTGGTTTTATTTAGAAATGTGAAAATAGTAAAATTAAATTTTTTTTCCATGCTTTTGATATAAAAAACTGTTAAAATTTTTATCATGAATTATTTTATTTAAATTTGAGTATATTCATATTATTGTACATAAACTTGTTCCTAAACACCTGGGTGTGATCCTACTGAGCCTTTTAGCTCACACCCTTCACATCCCTCCAGATGTGCATAGACCTTGGTAATTCTTTTGATGTAAGGAAAGGAAATAAGTCATGGTAAAGTGTGGAGATTTTATATCAATTTCATCTGGGTAGTTGGTGGTGAGATTGTGGTAGTTTTTCCACACTTCCACATGAAGTATTAAATTTCTATTTCAGTTTTCCTTTGATATTGGACTTGTAATTTTGGATGTTCTGACTACTTTTTTGTTGTATCGTTTCTGCTATCTTATTTCTGTTATGGATTTTTTTTATCTCTTATTATGTTTCTATATATTATGTATATATATATATATGTGTGTGTGTGTGTATTCTATGTTTTTTATTTAATTTGGTAAAAAATATTCCCTCTATTTTTTGTTTGATGTCCAAGTGTTAGTTATCTGCCTGTGGGGATTAGGAATGCTCTTTAGGTATGTGTAAATTCGGGTCGAGTACCAGTTTGAGAGGGTATCTAGGTTGGGTTTATCACAATTTGGTATCAAAGGTTGTCTTTCCTTAATATTTATTATCTTGGGATGTTTGGTAGACTATATATTGGATTTTTAGAACTTGAGAGGTAGGTTGCGGTGAGTTATTAGCCATATCTTACCATGACAAGACTCAAATTACCATTAGATATTGGGATGTGTGTTTCCTATTTTTAGTTCTTGATCTTAATGTCAGTTTTTTCTCATTATTTTCTAGTTTAAACTAGCATTATTCTATTTTATAATCATTTATTCTATTTCAGTGTGTAGTATTATGCCTTTGAGATGTGTTATGTGGGTTCCTCATGAGGGTTTAGCATATGCTTATCAAGGGAATCCTACTATATATTATAATCTCATTGATCCTATCAATTAGGTCATTTTTATTATCAAAAATAATGTACCATAATTTCAAAACATAGTTTTTGAGGTATAACTAAAAGATGAAGGATAAATGGATCGGTCATGGGAGTTCTTGTGTGAGAATACACTATCCTTTAAAGGTATAAATGAACCTAGAGAGGTATAGGACTGGCTAGATAATATTTATCATATATTTTATTTCTTGGATACACCTAAGAGTATCAAGTTGAAATGTGTGGAATTCATACTTTAGGTTCCTAAAAAGAAATAGTGGGATTCCATGGAACAATTGGATAAGAATTTGGGCTTGGACTAGAAGGGTTTCAAGACCCTCTTATTTCATCAATTTTATCCAGAGTCGTTGATGATGTTGAAGTCTCTAGATTTCCTCTCTTTGTAGTATGGATATCATTCGGTGTTGGAATAAACCAATTGGTTTACCAAGTTGGTTCATTTTTCTCCATAGGTATTAAAGAATAACTAGCTGAAGGCTCGGAAGTACCTACAGGAATTGTGACTGAATATTATATCGCCTGTATTTATATGGAATCTTTTGACTTACATAGAGAAGGTAGACAAGTAAATGATAGAATATATGAATACAGTAGGAAATTTTGGTTATTATACTCTAGAAACATGCCTCAGGATTGAATCACCTCCATTCAGTAGATAATTTTTTGGAAGAGGTAGATACGGGACTAGTGATAGTTAGAGGTTCCATCCTTATTGCATCTTCAATAGTGATTTCTTTATTTGATATCGGTTCTTCCCACTTGTTTATTTCTATAAATTTTGTATATATTATTAAAGTTACAAAAAATATCATGTCCTTTTTTATGGAGTTAGCAACACCTCTTCAAAAGAGTAAAGATCATGGGTTTTAGTGTACTTCTTATTTGTTGTTGGTAGCTGATGTAGAGTTAGTTTTTGATTTCCTCATTCTCAATCCAGATCTATTTTTCATCATCATCAGGATATATTGTCTTTATTATCATCATGTTGAGATTGATCATTATCATTATTGTGTCTTGTTTCTTGTAGTTAATGGGAGCCCCTGGGTATTTCAGGTAGAAAGGGATCTAAGGTCTAGTCATGAAGGACCTTCCCACCTATAGATCATGAGTTTTTTTCCTACTGTAGCATTTGATCCCAATTAATTTTATTTTTTTTATTGATCTTTCCACTATTTTTTGGGATTTTATTGGCATTTTATATATGATTTATCTAGTCTTTCTCTAGAGAGGGAGGTAGATTTTACAGTTGACCTAGTTCTAGGTATACAACCAATTTTGATACCTTCTTATCATATGGAATGATTGGAGTTGAAAGAGATAAAGATTATTTTGAATGACCTATTGTAAAAAGGTTTTGTTTTCCCTAGTGTTTCTCCTTAGGTAGTGAAAGTTCTCTTTACTAAGAAGGTAGATGGTTTACTTCGATTGTGTGTGGACTATAAAAAGTAGGAATGAATAATAGTTAATAACAAGTATCTTTTTCTACATTTGGGTGATTTGTTTGATCAATTAAAGGGAAAAATTGGGTTTCAAAGATCAATCTTCGATCGGGGTATCATTAACTCAGAGTTTAGGAATCTGATATACTGAAGACAACTTTCAAGAGCAGGTATAACCATTATGAATATATTGTGACTCCATTTGGTCTAACTAATTCTCCTAAAGTTTTAATGGGTTTTATGAATTTGATATTTCAATAGTATCTTGACACTTTTGTAGTAGTGTTAATGGATGATATTTTGGTTTATTCGAGATCTGATCATGAACACTATTTGAGTTTGGTTCTGGAAATCTTGAGGAGTCATAATTTTATGGAATTATTTAGAAATTCAATTTTTTGGATCCAAGAAGTGAAGTTCTTGGGGAATGTGATTTCTAAGAATGACTTGTAAGTTGATCCTAATAAGGTAAAGGATTTTTTTTCATGGTAAGAAACATATAAAGTCTTTGAGATTCAAATCTTCCTTGGTCTTTCTGGATATTATCGATGGTTTTTCAAGTATTTCTCAATGTTTTCATCACCTTTGACTACTCTTAACAGGAAATGGGTGAAATTCATATGGTATGAAAATTTTCAGTCTTCTTTCGATGAGATAAAATGACTAATGATATTGGCTTGTATCCTGGTCTTACCTGATACCGGTATGGGGAATGTTTTTTTGTGTGATGATTCTAGTGTTGGTTTGGGTTGTGTGCTTATGTGGGATAATCATGTGGTCTCTTATGTCTCTCATCATCTTTGACCTCATGATAATAATTACCCTACTTATTATTTAGATATTCTCGTGGTTATGCATGCACGTAAGTGTTGGAGGAACTATCTTTTTTATGAGAGGTTCATGATCTTCTTTGGCCATAAGAGTTAGAGATGTATCTTTTCTTAGAAAGACTTGAATCTCATACATAGGCAATAGGTGGAATACCTTCAGTCATTTTACTTCGACATCGCCTACACCCTGAGGAAGGTTAATTTTTTTGTATATTCTCTCAGTAGGAAGGTACCATCATAGGCTATTTTTGGAATTGAATGAAGAGTGGAACCTTATGGGACTCTTCACTCAGTTTCTTCAAAATTCTTAGTAGGATGTCTTGGGTATAATTCTAACTAGTTTTTAGTTATCATCATCTCCCCTAGAGTCTATTTTGTAGATTCATTAGTAGGATGATAATTTTATAGGAATTCGATAAACCCTTTATATTGGGGATACCATTTTTGTTTGGTCTCTCTCTTCATATGGTATACTCTTTTTTTGGGGATCATTTTTTCATCCCAGTATTTGTGAGGATCTTGGTTTCTTCTGATTTCCACAGTTATTTTTGGTTCATTCATCTAAGAACTATGTAGATTTATTGTGACATGATATGGTGATCCCAGTGGCCGGGTATGAAGTGTGACATCACTAATTATGTGTCTCACTATTACACCTGCCAATAGATAAAGGTGGAGCATTTGAAACCCTATTGATTTCTTCATCTTCTTACAGTGTCAGTTTGAAAATGGGATGAGGTGTCCATAGATTTTTTTTGTGCAATTACCACAGACTCCTCGATGGAGGAATGTGATCAGGGTGGTGATTTATCAGTTAACAAAGTCATCGTACTTCATTCCAATCAAGAACACCACTAATATTGAGAATATGGGTAATATGTATCTGCAAGATATCATGAGGTTAAATGGGGTTCCTTCTGCCATTGTGTTAGACAAGGATCCTAGGTTTACTTCAAAGTTCTAGAGGAGTCTCCAAGAGGTGATGGGTACTCAGGTCAGGTTGAGTACAGCTTATCATCCACAGATGAATGGTTAGATGGAGCATGATATTCATATCCTGTAGGATATGATTTGTGCCTTTATATTGGATTTTAGTGGATCTTGGGATATCAATCTGGGACTGGTTGAGTTTTCTTATAATAACAGTTATTAGTCGTCAATAAGAATGGCTCCCTTAGAGGTTTTGTATGGTCACCCATGTAGATCGCCTCTTTGTTAGGCAGAGGTTGGTAAGGCCCCTTTGGTGGGATTAAGTCTTGTTTAGGATATGTTAGTGAGGATTTAGGATATATATCAATTTCTGGTTATAGAACAAAGTCAATAGGAATCTAATATAGATCAAAGGCATCATCCATTGTAGTTTTCCATAGGTGACCAGGTTTTATTGAAATTTTCTCCTTAGTTGGGTCACCATTAGCTTGAAAAACAATAGAATTTAGCTCTGAGATATGTTGGACCATTTGAGGTCACTGAGTGGCTTGGGCAGATTGCTTATCAGTTGGAATTTCTAGTTCATTTTATGCGTATTCATGATTTTTCCACATATCATAGCTTAAGAAATACCATCATGATCCCTATTATGTTCTAAGTTAGGAATATATTGAGTTAGAGTCAGATGTTTATATTGTGTATCATCCAATGGAGATCTTTGAATCTCAAGTGAAGGTCTTTAATGGGAATTATATTGTATTGGTCAGAGTGTTATGGAGTCAAGAATCATATTCTCCTGAGACTTGAGATCATGATTCGTTGATAAGGGAGCGGTGGCCTCACCTCTTTTCTGAATAGTATTCTTCCACATGAATTCTCGAGGATGGAAAGTCTTGTGGTGGGGAGTTTATAACATCCTGTTACCCAATTTTAGGTATTTCATTCTCTTTTTTTGTTTCCCTATTTATTTGGGTGTGTGTTGGGACTCCCAAGGATTGAGATAATTTTCTGTGGAAAATGACCTAAATTTTGGGGATGTATGCTTGTTTGAATTAATGTATTAAGTGTATAAATATGTTAAATTATTTGTGGGGTTCTCCCTAAATTCAAAGAATACCATAGTTGTTTTTATAATTTTCAGATGAAACTGGGTTTTCATTATCTATAGTAGAAATACATAACATGTAAACTGTTTAAACATCATGTAATGGGTGTCAAGTAGATTCCATAAACTATTACAAGGAATGAATATTATACGCCTTGAATATATTTTACACACCATGTAAATTTAAAAATCAGTATTTTTAACCTGATTCAATTGGTTTTTTGGTGTACTTGAGTTTCATGGATTACACAACATGAAAAGGGATTACACATTTTTTGGTCCTTGTGATTTTAGAATTTAGAGAACCATATTAGTGATTATTCATTCATTTGCATGTATCCCTTTTCTATCTTGACCTAGGTTATCTCCCATGAAATTTTAGGGACCTCCGCTCCTTCCAAATCAATTTTTCAGAAATTTTTCATCATGGTGGTTTCATTGCATCTCTCTATATAATAGAATCACTTCTACTTGTACATTGCCTTCAATTTTGGTAGTTTCATTGAGTTTCATTTCAAAATCCTTTAGCATTTCATGTTGATTATTCTTATTTCCTTTTAGATATATCATGATATCTTCCCATGGGAGATAATCATTATATTGGTTGTGGTGTGGCATGCGAGTTTTTTAAGGTATTTTTTGTTTCTCCTTTTCTGCCAACTGTTATTCTTTAAAATTTCTTTCTAATATATGAAGATTGATTCTAGGGCCTCTATAGTCATCTTTTTGTTCTTTGTTATTGGCGGATCCCATTGTGGGCATGTGAGACCCATGTCTGAGGTAGGTGGTTCTATCTCAAGCCTATGTTTTATGCATTAGATTTTGTGTCCTATGACCAACTAATTGTACTTTTATTATATGTATATTCAATGTATTGAATATTAATTTAATGTATTATTACATATTATTTTTTGTTTCTATATGGATTTAATGTAATAATATCTTATAGTATTTTTTATTGATAAGGTCATATAAGTTCCCCGCTATGATGAGAAACTTGAAGTGCTATGAAAATATTCTGAATATAGTTCTATGTTTGGATAACATACTATGATGGGACACATAGTATTTAGACCATCAGATGTGACTGATTGTAAGTGGATGAGGCTTTTTCTCATGAATTTTGCACTTAGTAATCTCTAAGATTGGATATTATGAGAACAGACCCACCTATAGGAATTCCTCATGTTTTAGTGTCATCGTATATTCCTATCTATAAGTGTGTGTAATAGTCCTTATATAGTAAGATTATCATTAATGTATGTCATGACTCGCACACTTAGATTTACCAACCAAACCCTTCATGCCATATGTTGGCGGGAAGTAGGGTACGTTGGGTGTGTCATGATTGACATATCATTAATGGATAAGTCAAGGAATTGTTTTTTCCCTTACATATTTATGGAAGATAGTATCTTGGACCTTTGATTGAAATAGAATTGTCTCACTAAATTCCATGTCCATGGTGTAATGACGTGTTTATTTTAGATATTCAAAGAAATATGTATCAAGTAAATAGGTTGATGACACTATCGTGAAACCTTCTTGATTTGATACTGTGAAAAAGGGATTATATTACACAATGAGAATTCATATGTGTTTATTGAAATTGTGACATTATGTTATTTATCTTGGGTTTCTTGGCCCATTTCTAGATAGTAATCTTGGACTTTAAGCAAATCCATCTAATTCCAAAGAGAAATAATCCAAGAGGGTCACACATTAAGTTTTTCAATTGATCTCGATTAAATTCTATTTGAATTTAATTAATGGGATATATGTTATTCTCAAGTTTGAGGAATAATTTTATTCAAGTTATATTGATCACATAAATTAAATAAGAATTTATTCTCCGACATGTGAATAAAAATATATTTATTTATTTTATTGAATATTTAATAAATATTTATTATAAGTTATATGAATTAAATATTTATTTATGAATAAAATTTTTATTTGAGTATTCAATAAATGAAAGAGAGTTTGAATAGACCAATACCATGTCTGGTGACAAATATTAATTAACAATCCAGTTAAATAATATTTGTTATTCCACAAGTTACCATGCACCAAAAAATATTATTATTATTATTATTATTATTATTATTATTATTATGTGTCATGGGGTTTATTAAAGGTAAAAAATGTTATTTAATGGATGACATGAAATTAAATAATATTTTAACCTAAATCCTAACTTTATAAGTAGATGGTTATATATATTGTGTAGTGCATCCAAAATTGAGAATAGATAATTGTTGTGCACAACAAATTCTCTCTTGACTACTCCTTCTCTATCCCTCTCAAGAATGATAAGTGCAAGAGAGATTTATTCAAGACCAATGAATGAGAGATCAATAATGAACAATGCAAGACATTTGACTCATTGAGCTAGCACTTAGAGATTGAGTGGTGTTGATCGGAGATCATAGGAGCATGTGTGGATCACTGCTAGATGGATTCTATCCTCGGATCCTCATAACCTAATAAAGGTAATTCGAAGGGGTATTTTTGGATGATCAACATTCACCAAAAAAGAAATTTCCAAAACCCAGGTATATTTATTTCTTAAAATGTTAAATAAATTAGTTTTAAATTTAACATGCAAGTTACTTGCTCTTGGTTTCGGGAAACGATTATTAAAATAAATTTTAATATATCTCCCACCACTGCACACTTCCATTATGCCCAGAACTAACATGTGATATCAGACTGGTGATATTTAAATTTATAATTATTTATTTTACTATTGATTTATGCATGATTGTGGTTATATTTTCATTTCATGTTATTCATTATTTAATCTGATTAGAATTAATATGTTATTGACATATTAATCATGTTCGTTTGGTGTTTCATTTTATTAAAGGTTTAAGAACAAATGAAGAATGACAGAAGATTCCATTAGGATGTTCCAAATATTTGGTCATAAAACTTGTTTGCATGATGTGTAGTGGGAGCACATGTCGTATACCCATGTGCATTTTACATGGATGCGTCGAGCATTTAATTACACGTGATGTATTTATTACACACTACGTGTTGACTAGGTCAATCTAGCACATGGAAAGATGATACATGGAGTGTAGCTAGCATTTATATGTCATGTAATCCAGCTGAGTTAACATGCCAAAGCCCCAGATGTGTGACTTGGATTCATGACAACCGAGGTACACAACATATAGTTGGATATTACATTCCGTATAATATCCCAATTAACGTAAGAATTAAATTACATTAAATTGACAATTGTAGAATTAAAACCTTAATTTATTTATTGACACTTATCTTGTGTTAGACAATTTAATGATGGTTTTAAATATATTAAAATACTCAATTAATTTATTATAATAAATATTTCATTATTGGTTCTTCTGTTTATTTTCTATGAATTCTATTAATGATGGTATCTCCAATTAAGTTTGGATGATCATTAAGATAAAAGGTAATTTATTTCTTTTTTAATTAATTAATTAATGCAAGTATTTTTTTATTTTAATAATAAATAACAAAGTAATGAATGAATATTAACCGATTAATTTTGCATATTTGTTGCATGTATTACCATTCATGAGCCTGACCAAGACCTGTGTATATGTTGGATGTTTTAATTTAATTATTTCAAGGGTTTAAAATAATTTAATATTAAATTAGATGATTGCATGTGATTTATCCTTCCCTCTATTATTATGTAGGACCTTTTTGTCCAATGATATTTATGTCATCCATTTTTAACCAATCCTTTAGTTCCCCTCACCTATGTGTGAGTCATAAATACATGTAATTAATGAAGTATCCCAAGGCGTGTGAAAGCAGTTCAAGATGGAACTATAATGATGTCAACATAGGTGATACCCAGGTGTGTAGGTGGAATGCTATAACTCATTCCATGATTGGAATAATGAGTTATTTCCTTTAAATCATAGGTTTATTTAATGTATTATCATTAAATAAATCATTGGATAAATCTCGTTAATGGGTCATTTATTTATTTATTTATTTATCTGTTTATTTGTTTATTTTTTTATTTTTTTATTTATTTATTTATTTATTTATTTGTTTATTTATTCTGACTATTCAATTATTTATTTTATGAATGCAAGGTTGTGGTCACATAAATAAATGAATTAATCTGCAAAGGTGGAATTTAAATAAATGTATTATGCATAAATGTTTTATCTAGCATGGTTAATTAATTAACATCCACTTAATATTAACAATACATGTAAATGATAAAACAAGATAAAATTTATGCATAATAAATTATATAGATGAACTATGTGTAAATGTTATTTTCAACTTGGTTAATTAATTAAGTAACATCCACTTAATATTAAAAAGTCATGTAACAGATAAAACAAGATAAAATTTATGCATAATTAATTAAAATTCATAAACCTAATATTAAGTTGGACTTGGCCTTCCATTACTTGATTAGGAACAAAACTAAATAGAAATAAGTATTTGACCAACCCTTATTAGGACACTTACTTTTATCAAGGGAGTTCATATAATGTTTTTGGGTTGACTTAACCATTTTAAATCAATAGGATTATCCCTTGATATACTTGGTGTAATTTGGAGGCGAGTTTTGAGGAAATTCAAGTCTAGATTTTATGATTAAGGAGTTCAGTCAACATATAAAGGATCGGCAAGCCCACAATTGGCAAATACCTGTCTTCCAAAATACCTTCAAGTAGATTTAATAACCCTTATTTGGGTTATGAGAAGGGGAATATGGATCCTTTCCATTAGAGTGTTAAATCAACTAGACATTCCAAGTTCAACGGTGAGGGCTATTGATATTTGAAAAAATAGTGATAGATTTAATAAAATCAATTAATTTATTAGTTCTCACATAATTTGTAATCAAGAAATAGTACTAATAATTTTATATTTTAATAGTATAATAAAATTTAAATTTTTCCATCCACATTATCCATATGATCAATATTGGATAAAAACAACATCCTGAGAGGAAATAACTTGTAGGAGTGGTTTAGATGCCTTCGGGTTGTTTTATGCCATGAATAGAAATCTTATGTGCTAAAATCATTAATGCTTGATCTGCTTGCTAAGGAAGGAGAGTGATGAAGAGTTCCTTGTCTATTAAAAACATGTGTTCAAGGTGGTCTACATTCAATGTTTTATTATTTTATCAATGTCTAGTTAACTCATGAAGTCTCATGAAAACATGGATGTATATAGAATGCTTGAGCACCTCCATGGTATTTACCTAGAGAGAGCTAGACAAAAATGGTTTGAGATTTACAAGTTGATATTTCATAGAAATCTTGGAGAGTGTTCCATATCTGGGAATCATTTAGTAAATATCATTGGCTACATTTATCTCCTAGAGGTTCTAGGGTTTAAACTACCCAAAGAACTGGGTGCTGATCTTATTCTGGAATCACTCCCACAGAGCTTCTCCAACTTTGTTGTGAATTTTAATATGAACAACATTGATAATTATCTACCATATCTTTTCTCTCTTCTTCACCATGTAGATAAGGATATGGATCATAAAAATAATTCCATTCTTATGGTGAACAAACAGAAAGGAAAAGAAAATAGATTTAATCCCAAAGATTCTTCACACCCTTCCAATAAGAGGAAAATCAAGGGGGGATCAAGGGAGTAGGATGTTGTATATTTCATATGTAGCAAGAAGGTCCACTGGAATAAAAACTACACTTATCCAATGAAGCACTACTAAAATATTTACCTATACCCATGGTTCTATGAACCATGGTTACTCAAGGCATCGGGATAGACCTATACCCACGGTTTGACCAAACCGTGAGTATATGCCACCTATACCCACGATTCTAAAACCATTGGTGTAGGAAATTTCAATATATATATCTATACCCACGGTTCAAACCATGGGTATAGGTTCTTATTAAAAAAATCCCTTGTTGGGATTTGGTCCCAGCACCTTCCACCTACACTCTAATGACTTTACTACTATCTTACAACATGTTTTTTTTCTTATATTCAAAAAATATAGATGTATATGTATAAAAAAAATATTTATATTAAATTATTTATTATTATTATTATGAAAAAATAATGGTCCAAACTATACCCACATTTTGGTCAAACTATGGGTATAGGACCAAATTAAAAAAAATACTCTTATGGGATTTGATCCCAACACCTTTCGCCTAAACTCCAACGACTTTACCACTATCCTAAAACAAGTTTTTTACTTATATTATAAAAATATATATTTGTGTGTATATAAAAAATTATTTATATTAAATTATTTATTATTATTATTATGGAAAAATAATGGGTCAACCTATACCCATAATTTGGTCAAACTATGGGTATAGGTTTTCCCACGGCCTCTCCACAAAACAAAATTACCGCATAACAAATTTCTAGAGTTTTCAAAAACCATGAGTATAGGGGTGACATATACCCATGGTTTTTGGATTAACATAGGTATAGGTCCATCTTATGAAAAAAAATCATGTGAAAATAATTCCTATAGTTTACAAAAACCAAGGGTATTGAGGTAACCTATACCCACGGTTTTTGGTGAACCATGGGTATAGGTCCTTCCTGTGATTTTTTTTCATGAAACTTATTCCCAAGTTTTACAAAAAACATGGTTATAGGGGTGATCTATTCCCACAGTTTTTTGGAGAACCGTGGGTATAGCCTTGTTTTCTAGTATTGAAGTAATGGGAAGATTCAGTTGTCTTTTTTATCGAGTTTAATTTATCTTTTTCTAAAAATTGGGTATTATATATAGATTTTGATTCTCACATATGTATTAAAATACATAAACTAAGTAGAGTCGAAGTATTAAGTGAGGGGAGGTAGATCTACGAGCAGCTGATGGAGTTAAACTTGTTGTTGAAGCTATCAGGGACTATCACCTCGCATTGCTGATTAGGATGATCTTAGTTTTGAAAGATTGTTATTATGTTACATCTTTTACAATAAAAATTATATCTATATCCAGAGTTGATACGGATGGATTTTTTTTCAAATTTGGAAATAAATTTTTCTTCTTTTGTAAAGATATAATTTTTTTATGGTAAGTCACATTTAAATAATGGTATTTATGTGTTGGATTACACAAACCAAGTAATGGATATTCACATGAATCATACCACAAACAACTCTAGAATCACCGGATAGGTCATGTAAACAAAAATAGGTTAAATAAATTACATCAAGATGGATATTTAGATTCTTTTGAACTAAAACCACTCGATGTATGTCATGCATTCCTATAAGAAAAATGGGAAAATTACCATTTAGTGGGAAAGGTTAAAGGGTTAAATAGATTCTTGAATTATTTCATATCTATGTGTGTGAACCATTTATTATTGAATAAAGGGGTGGTTAATTATACTTCAAAACTTTTAATGATGATTTTAGTAGATATGGATATGTATACTTGATGATTTTTAAGTCAGATTATTTTAGTAAATTCAAGGAATGAAATGATGAAGTTTAGAATAATCTTGGTATGAATATTCAGAAACTTTTCTCAAACTATGGTGGATAATATATTAATAAAGACTTCATTGATTACTTACAGGGGTTTGGGATCTTATCCCAACACACTCCTCCTTATACACCTCAGTGGAATGGTGTAAGAGAAAGGGGGAACTCCACCTTATTAGACATGGTGAGATCAATGGTGAGTATAACAACCCAGTCTTAGCATACATGGATATTACATCATTTTAGATGAATATTCAGTACATTACAAAAATACATTCCCAAGGATCATAATAGTTTAGTATCTTTGGAAACTTGGAAACAAAATCTTATATCCTAGTGAAAGATCTTAAAAAACTCCCATAAAGATCTCCACCTTTAGTAATTCTACATAAAACCTTTCTTCATAACTTGTGGAAAGGAAACATAAGAAATGGGTGAGATCAAATGCTCAATAAGGGTAAATAAAGGAAATTCATGAGAATAACATAAACAAAAGGGTGTGGAACTTGAGCATAACATTTGAATATCATACCTTTCATATTAGATATCATAATAAAGATTGGAATTTCATAAGACATAGATCATAATAGAATTAAGAGCATAAGTCATGAAAGGATAACATAGGAATAATACATGGAATTTGTGTCATGCACATAATAATAGAAAATCATATTTCAATGCTACCTACCAAGACCTTTATAACATGTTAGGCTTGGGCTATGACCCATGTACCTACTTCGAGCTTGGGCTAACAACCTGTGTACCCTCTTAATTTTAGGATCATGATACAACACATATACCTTCTTTTTTTAGGCTTGAGATACAAACTATGTACCCTCTTACATTTAGGATTGGGATACAACCCATGTACCTTCTTGTTTTTTGGGCATGGGCTACAACTCGCGTACCATCTTACTTTTAGGCTTGGGCTACAACCTATGTACCTTATTGTTTTTGGGATTGGGATACAACCCGTGTGCCCTTTGAGATCATATACAACTCATCATTACCCAATTCATTAGATGGATATATAGGTCTCACCCATCTCATAATAAAATCATTCATACATGTGCCACAAGATAATAAGACTTTCATCATATCATCACCCATAAAAATAGAAAGGTTTTATAAATATCAAATCATAACAAAGGAAATGAAATGGATGTTATTAAAATTTCATAACATCATAACCTATGAAAGATATAGGTTTCATAATCACATCATGAAAGCATAACCCATGAGAAGAATCAGGTTTCAAAATCATAAAACCCATGGAAGTGAAACGGGTTTCATAAACATCATTCCATCAAAACATGAACCATTCAAGAAAGAATATGAATGAAACCTTTGGATCATTTCCTAAAAGGGAATGAGTAACATCAACAAATGAAATATTATATGGAAAATAACTTGGAAGGATATTTTGAAAACATTTATTGAGGTAAATATCCTTTCTTCTTTGAAAAAGGATCCTTAAAACATAAAACCTTTTGAAAACTATTTTCCATAAAAACTTATAAAATAATCTTGAAAAAAAAATTAAAATAATTGTCAATAAAAATTTATAAAAGAATATTGAAAACCTTTTGAAAACCATTTACTTGAAAATATATTTTAAACACATTTTATTAAAAATTAACCTTTTAAACATGAAAAGAAATCTTCAAATAATTGAGGGTGGGTAAATTTGTACATGTCGTGTGAGGTAAAAAAAACATTCCTTTTGCATGGTAAAAATGTTAGACTAATGCCTCATTCAGAAAGTGACCAGAATATTCCTTTAAAACCATTAGTAAAAGAAAAAAATGGTAAAAATTTCTTTTAAATATTTTAGTAGAATAGTATAATGTTCTTGGAAACCCTTTTTTGAAAACATTTTTCTTAAGGAACACATATTTTTGACCGAAGAGAGGGTAAATTCGGGCTTCCTTAAAAACACTTTTTTAACTATATTTTGTACCAAAGAGTAAAAAAAAATGGTACCAATACATGAATATATCATTAATAACCATAGTATAATAAAATTAATGAATTTTATTGAGATATGGGTTATAATATTTCATCAAAGGAAGCATAAACATAAACAATCTTGAAAAGAAATGAGATTATTTCAATAAAATCTTATCACTTGGTAACATGGGATCATGATCTCTATGTAAAAAAAGTAAATTAAATGAATCTTATAATATAATTAAAAGATTTATATTCATGATATATCATGTAAAATGGAACTATATACACCTCAAAAATACTTTAGGCGTATAACAAAACATGAGTATTAAAGAAGGAAAATTGATACAAAACTATTTTATCCATTTTGTAACTTTTGAAACTTAAACCCTATGAAATAAAGGTCATAGAATAGATATTTAAATACCCATAAACTTAACTATAATAATAATTTATTAAATCCATGATAATTATACACACCACACAAAAGGAATGGGTGGTGAATAAAATATATATCTCACATAAATAAAAATTGAGATGAAATCCCCTTACATTGTGTCATGAATCCTGTTGTAATCATCCAAAAAATATGTATAATAAATATAAATTTATTATATATATTTTAAATAAATATATTATTATATATAATACTATATATGGTTTTATTATGACCTTATATTACCCTCTTGTTAACAATCCTATGTTAATGTTTCACTTCATATAATATCCGCTTTTTTCTTCGCATGTGTCTTAATTTGTTATATCTTTGGTCCTCATAATTATATCATGATTATAGAATGTAAAAAATGATATAAATATAATTTATATTCATTATATTTTTATTATATTAATCTCTATAATATATAATTATGAAATATAATACAGCGTTCATAGAGACGGTAAGTCGTACGTATGCATGGATGTTGTTTCCATTTTTATTGTCGTGTTGAAAGAAAGAAAAAAAATAACCTATATGTATATTTGTATATAATATCATTAAATTAGGATTATAATTTTATATATATCATAAAATTTCACTAAAACCATCCTTAATAAATTTCATGTATCATTTGAACAAATCACGTCACTTTGAGGGGGCGGTAGTCCACACTTCCTCAAACAAAATTATCATATTTGCACCAAATGAAAAGTAAAAAATATATATGTGATATAAAAGAAATATATAAGCTTAAATAAATAATAAATATAATATATAACATATATAAATATAGTTTTAATCATATTATACACCATGATGGGTGGTAAAGGATAAATGAACAATCATTGTTTAGTGAGGCGGTAGTTTGTCATACACGTAAACAGTATGTTCGTTACTCATTAGATGGAGGTGTGTGTAAGTGTAGGTAGAATAATTATCATAAAAATACTAGTATATTTAGGAAACTATTTTGTGAAACAATAATTGAATAAATAGAGTGTATGGGGTGGAGAAGGAAAATAAAATACAGGAGCTTGAGAGAAGGTGTTACCTCTTAATCGAGCAACTCCTTTTGGTTTGTGCCAAAAGGCTTCCTTGGAAGACTTTATGACCAAAGGGAGGATTCAAGGAGTAAGGGAGGTATGTTTTGAAGTTTATGGGATAGATATTTTTTGATACTAAGTGGTTTTATATGTGTAAATAAGAGGGAGAGGTGGTGGCCTTTTATAGGGAAAGAGGATTTGCACTCTTGTAAATATTTGAAGAGACAATTTCACCCATGTTTTTTATGTTTAAATTGGATCCAATAATGATCCAAAGTAGATAAAAGGGAGTATAGGTTCTAAATATGTCTATAAAATATATTTTGGAGAATTTTATAGATCTTATTGGGCCTTAAGTTTATGGTTTAGTCCCTTATTAAGCTTAATTTAACCTTAAACGATGTATTTAATTTTAATCACTTTCACTAGTATTTTTTGTAAAAAAAACTAATTTAAACTTATAAGAAATTATAAATTATTCTGATTCAAAATATGGAATCCATTTTTCAAAATTATAATCACATAGTTGGCAGAAATTAATTTAACATTAATCTCACAGTCGGGTCGACAATGCGGGGTTTACATTCAAAAGTTTGCTAATTTTTTATATCCAAATTCAATGTGAAATTAATCTTAATGAACTATGTTGTATTAATTGATAAAAATATTCTCTAATTAAACTTTGAAATAAATTTAAAATATAATTTAACCTTATAAATAAATTATATGAAAAAATAGTTTTGAACTAAAATTCTATATTTTTAACTATTCATTAAAAAATGAAACCTTACAGAAAAAAATTAAAAAATTATCCTTACCTAATTTTTATGTTTCTATTTAAAATATGAACTTTATTTTGACATATTAATCCTATAAAAGTGTAAAAATTTGGATTTAAAATGGGTTATTCATTAAAAGATGGTAAAACTACATTTATAAAAATATATGTTTTTAAGAATATAATTAGGTTTGTTCTTTATCTTATGTCTATAAAATTTATTTAATGAATATAAAAAAGATTTGATTGAATATATAACATATATATTACATTAATATCACTCACTAATTGTATTTAATTTAATTTATTAGGGTAAAATAGGTTTGTGACCATAAAAATAATAATAATACCTTTTTATTCAATTGGCTTTTATATTCATTAATAATTAATAGGTAACCTATGAATTCATATTATATTGTGTAAACCATATATTTTCATAAATTAGTTAATATTATTCCTAAACTCTAATTTAACATCTATTTTATATCTTATTATATTAAATAATCATATTTTAACAATATATTATCATTCGTTAAACCTTGGTCTTGCATGTTATGCAAGCCATCAAGGAAAGTCATTGTTGCGTATAATGCAAGCTAACCTCGGTGTTCTGTTTAGAGCAAGCTAAAGTTTATGTTGCATGTAGTGCACGATTAACATGGTGATCCATATAACGCAATCCAAACATAGTACTTTAATATAAAATTAAATATCTTCAGTGTTGTATGAAATGAAAAATATCAAAAAGATTAAATTAATTTGAAAAAAAAATAATTCACAAGATATTGGGGTGTTACATTCTACCCCCTTAAAATGAATTTCACATTTGAAATTCGTATGGGTTATCAAAGGTTTAATACTTGAATGTTTCATTCATAAAAACCCATATCATAAAAATTAATATTAAAAAAACCCTTAAAAGGGAATTTTAAAACCATAATAGTTACCCAAAGTAATATATAATTGGGTTTACACATAGGGGAACATAGGTGGGAAATGAAAACATGGACACGGATGAAAAATATAACTATCATGTTCTGACGGAAAGTGATAGAGAACAAGGTCAAGAGAAAGCTAACAATCAAAAATCCATAAATCTATGATGAACTAAGGGACAATATCATTCATCGGAAATGGAGGTACTAGGATAACATTTTTGGTTTTAGAATCCTTTTTCTTAAAGTTGAATAATTTCATGAAAAGATATACTTGTATTGTAACATCCCAAGTAATTATAGAATAATAATTTTTCATATTTATTGATATTTATGAATTGACTCAAAATTAATTTTTTTTTATTAAAATAGACCCCATTTTAAGGGTTGAGAGGGAACCCATCAGGAAATCAAGGACATAAAACAACAAACAAGCCCCACAGACCAAAGGTCCAAATCCAAAAACAACCAAATTCAATTCTATAGAGAGAAGCCACTCCCTAACATCAAAAACATTAAATCATCTTCCAACTTCTCAACACTACTTGGATAGATGTCTCATGCATGTGTGCACAGGCCTGGTACCGATGGAAATCGTTATACCCTCTCAAAAATCTAATTTCAGAATCATTGATTGGGTGAAAATTTCTTACTCTAAACCTCTTCTGGATCAATCCCTTGTAGGTGAACTGGTTTCTTTGACCATAACCATGATACAGAGTGCCACAAGTAAATACTCAAAAAAACATTTCACAAATTCAAAAATTCAACACCAACGCACTGCTAATTCCACATCTTCTTCACCATAATTCCTTCACTTTCTCCTCCAAAAAAGTTAATCAACCAGAATAAAATCACGCAAAAATAGAATCATGAAAAACAGAATCATGAAGTTCACAGCAAGACTCACAATTGTTCGCATCCAAAACCATATCATGATTCAAGAATTCAATATTCTAAAACCATCACCTTATCTAGCCACCTGAACACTTACACATTGGAAGAATGGCCTGTAACGACCTGAATCTGGAGCCACTCAACTGGTGCCCCGTACCCAGTTCACCACATGACCTCAAGCACGTTTCCCCAAACGCCAGAGGCTGCTGACTAGAAGTGAGGGCCTTAGTGAGTCTGTGGGGAAACTATGCCCTCATTTGGTAAAGTATACAATCGAAGGATAAACATAAACAATATCGGAAGAAGTAAACAACATACAAAAACTGAAACTAAACAGTGGAAGCAATGTATAAAATAATAATGATGCAGCATGGTATATGTATCCATGGAAAGCAGTAAACAAAGAAAAGTACTGAAATACAACTAAAACCAACGTACTAAAAGTAAATAGTAAAATCCAGTAGCATCGTAAGCCTAAGCTCGGTCCCATGCATTCCAACTCTAACCAGCAATCAAGTACCTAAAGTAGAAGGGCCACAATACCTATCCACACCTGCAACCATATAACCTATTTGGGCTGAAAAGAAGGACCCAAACAGGGTGTGAGACTAATCTGAGTAGGCAACCACCACAAGATTTGTGCCCTACTGTCAGTGAGTAATATAGCCAAAGTAATGGAATTAAATAAAACAGATAAATAGGAGTACACTAAAGTAAACAATCCTATAAATATCCATTCACATTCATTTATTAATTTAATTCAGTCATTAAATTATCAACCAAGGAATCTAGAAAACAGATCTATATTCCCAAGGCATAGCAAGTAACACAACAAGCATCTCAGGAGACTACCTAAACAACAAGAAGTACAAAACCCAAGCTTGTTCTTTGGCTTGGTGGACTCATTACAACCAACCAAACAATATTCACACTGACTCTTTGGGTGGATTAAACTAGCAGAACCCTATAGTCAAGTAATCATACAAAGGCACAGACACTCTGGGAAGCACTCACTGTCAATTCCCCTACGATCTTTCAACGATAGTTATAGATACTCTGAGAAAGCTCTTACATCTTATTCCACTTGTGGTATCGATATGTACGTAAACTACGAACACCCTGAGGAGGCACAAAGTCCAATTACCGTAGGTCCTGTAGATGATATTAATATAACAGACTCTCTAGGGAATCTCTTAATCGTTCATTCCCTCTTTAGTCTCCTGCACCAGGTTCTCACAGCCCTGAGCGGTCCAGTCGTGCGTAATTGACTTTCAACAGCCCTAAGCAAGTTCAACAAATACTTGGCTAATAGCTACAATGAATCAAAAGAATATAAATAGTAGGAAATACATGCAATCAATTATATCAAGGCAGGCAATCAATGCAACAAGGTTTGCCTCACAGGCAAACTAAGCCAATCGGCAATAAACAGCCAAAACAAGGGAAACACCCATAGGGTGATCCTCAAACATGCTAACAAGTAATCATTATTCATCTAATAGCCTCAATCACACAAGAAATTGAAGTCAGATAATAAAAACATGATCAAAGCCCTAACCTGAGATACCTAATACATGGGTATCCGGAACTTTTGCACAAAAAGTCAAAGACGTTCAACGTAAGGCATCAAACCACCTACCTTGATCTAAGGAGATAAATATAATTGAATGGAGTATATCTACAAAAACTTCTAAAACATTCAACCTACGATAACTCTCATAAGAGAAAGAATCAGGAAACGTGGCCAAAGAAAAACCAAGAACTCACTGCTGCAATTCTATTTCAACCGACAGTGTTCGATTCAGATAACCGGTGATGGATCGGAGGCTCAGAAAATATTAATCCTCCTCAGATACTCTAGACGGAATTAGGAAAAGAAAAAGATGTAAATAGGGATTAGACGCGACCCTGGTCCGTTTAACAAAAAAAGAAAGTTCACGACGTGTACTTATAGAGTACACGGTGTGTACTCGCCTTTTTAAAACTCCGCATTAGGCGGCCTCCAAGTCACCCTTACATGGTCATGTGTGTGGCCATGACATGGACAGCACATGGCTTCTGGTGGCATCGAAGTACATGACGTGTACTCATAAAGTACACGGCGTGTACTCTAAAAATTTCCAGATTTTCCTCTTTTTCTCAAAAACTACCAGAAAAGGAAAACATACCTGAAAAGAAGATCTGGGTTCTTACAAACTTCAACCCTTAAATAAATTTATCCCCAAATTTCCCTAAAAAGGTGGCGAAGAAGAAACCTTGAACAACTCTAGACACTGTGATCATATATCGGCCTCCATCTCCCATGTCTTGTCCTGTACACGCCCGTGCTGCCACAGCACCCGTACCTGAGGAACAGACCGGCCATGGAGTAACTTTGCACTATGATCTACAATCCTGATAGGATGCTCCTTGAATGATGCATCCTACTCCATCTCAACCTCCTCGGGTTGAAAAACATGAGATGGATCTGAGAAATAGCATCAAAGCTGAGAAACATGGAAGACATCGTGCATAGATTGGTACCTCTGAGGTAACTACAACCTATAAGCAACCAGCCCAACTCTCTCCAGAACCTCAAATGACCTGAAATATCTTGGTGAAAGCTTACCATGTCTCCTAATCCTCTTGTTTCCCAACCTTGGGGTAACACATAAGAAAACTTTATCTTCGACTTTGAACTCTAAAGGTCATCTCTGCTGATCAGCATAAGATTTCTATCGAGACTGTGCAGTATCCATCATTTTTTGAATCAACTCCACCTGTTTTGTGGTCTCCTGAACAAGACAAGGTCCTAGCATAGCTACCTCTCCTGCCTCTATCCAACCCAAGGTTGATCGGAAGGGCATACCGTAAAAAGCCTCGTAAGGTTCCATCTAAATAGTTGCTTGAAAACTATTATTGTAGGCAAACTCTACTAGTGGTATATGTCTCTCCCAAGAACCTCCAAAATCAAAGACGCATGCTCGCAGCATGTCCTCTAGCACTTGAATCGTGTGCTCTAACTGGCCATTTGTCTGGGGATGGTAAGTTGTACTCAGAAGTACTTGTGTACCCAAATCCCTCTTTATCCCTTTCCAGAAATGTGACGTAAAGCAGGAGTCCCTATCTGAAATGATAGTACTCGGAACCCCATACAAGCGTACAATCTCACGGATGTACAACCATCCAAGCTCATCAACACCGAAGGTCTCCTTAATCGGTAAGAAATGAGCAACCTTCGTGAGTCAGTCAATGACAACACATACCGCATCATTCCCTCAAGGCGATCTTGGTAACCCTGTCACGAAGTCCATTGTGACATCATTCCACTTCCAATCGGGAATGGGTAACTACTGCAAAAGTCATGCTAGTCGCTGATGCTCCGTCTTCACCTACTGACAAGTGGAACACTGCATAACAAAACCAGCCACATCCTTCTTCATACCTGGCCACCAATACTGATGGTGCATATCATGATATATCTTGGTGACGCCAAGATGAACTGCCCAAAAAGAGGAATAAAAGTCTCACATCATCTCCTTGCATATGTCTACTGGCACCCATATGTGTCCCTAGAAACGTAAGATCTTATCCTCACCCATTGTCCATTAAGAAAGAGGGTCCTCTCCTGACACACTCTCCCGCATAACTAGGCCTTCTGAGTCTGATAGATGCCTCATCCGTACCTGATCGAGAAGAGTAGAGGTAACAGCTACTGACGATATAAACGTCTGGCCCTGTGTATCATGCACCTCTAAATGCATTTCAGAGAATAGATCCATAAGCTGCCACTCGTTGTTGGCCTCCTGAACTATCTGTATCTGTGTCCTTCTGCTCAGTGAATCAGCCACAGCATTGCCTTTCCCAGGTGTATAGGTAAGCTCAAAATCAAATGACTGTAGGTACTCAACCCACCTCCACTGTCTCAGATTCAAGTCATGCTACGTGAAGATATACTTGAGGCTCTTGTGGTCAGTATATACCATAAAATGATCTCCTAGAAGATAATGTCTCCAACAACACAAAGCATGAATAACTGCAGCCAACTCCAGGTTGTTTGTAGGATAGTTCCTCTCATGTGGCCTCAACTGCTGAGATCCATATGCAACAACATGATCCTCCTACTTAAGCACTACTCCAAGCCCGATGCCAAATGCATCACAGAAAACTGTATAACTCTTTCCCAGCTCCGGAAAAACTAGAATCGGTGTAGAAGTCAATCTCCCTTTTAGCTCCTAAAAGGCTGAATCACAGGCTTCTAACCAAACATACTTCACCCCCTTCTTAGTCAGTCCCATAAACGGCACTGCTAAGAGTGAGAAGTCCTGTATAAACTGCCTATAGTAACCATCCATCCCTAAGAAACTTCATACCTCGAAGAAATTCTTCAGATGATCCCAGGTAACTACTTCTCTTACATTATCTAGGTCTACTGATACTTCTATCTTTGAGATGACATGACCCAGGAAGTGAATCTTGTCCATCCAAAATTATCACTTTTAGAGCTTAGCATATAACTGATGCTCCCTCAGTGTACTCAAAATGATCTCAAGATAGGTATCATGGTCATGTCGAGTGTAAGAGTACACCAAGATATCGTCCACAAAAACCACCATGAAATAATCCAAGTAAGGATGGAAAACTCTGTTCATCAGCGCCATGAAAACTGCTGGTGCATTTGTGAGACCGAATGGCATAACCAAATACTCATACAGACCATACCTGCTCCGGAAGGCTGTAAGAGGTATATCAGATGGTCTGACATGCAACTGGTAATATTCGGATCTCAAGTAGATCTTCAAGAACACTCTGGCTCCTCGAAGCTAATCAAAGTGATCATCTATCCATGGAAATGGATATCGGTTCTTAACTGTCAACTGTTTTAGATTATGATAATCCACACAATGTTGTAAAGTACCATCTGCCTTCTTTGCAAACAGAATGGGTGAACCCCAAGGAGAAGTACTGGGTTGGATAAAAACCTTTTCCTGCAACTCCTCCAACTGCTTCTTGAGCTCCTGTAACTCAGGTGCATCCATCCTATAAGGAGGTATGGATACCGGTGCTACTCTTAGAACAAGTCCAATAGAGAATTCTACCTCTCGCTCTGGAGGAAAACCTGAAAAGTCATCTGGAAAGACATCTAGAGAGCAATCAACCACTGGAGGAAAATATATATGAGAAGTACCCTGGTCATCCAGATATAATCTAGAAATCTGGGTCATAACACCTCCCAACTCATGATTCTCTAGTTTATCTCTGCTCACCTAGACATCACATTATCCCTTGTGAATAAAAGATCCACCCTCCGGTGATGTGAAACTCACCCTACGGCAATATCAATCGACAAAGTCCTGGAAGGGAACTAACCAGTCCATCCTGAGAATGACATCATAGCATGTCATCTCCAAAACATAGAGATTATACAAAAAACAACACCCACCAACCTCAAGGGGGAAATCTAAGCACTGACGCACGCTAGCAGTTCTAATTCCCAAGGGAGTGTCTAGTGTCATCATATCCTCAAAAGTATAAGCAGTAAGTCTAAGGCTTTCCACAGTATGAATAGAAATAAAGCTATGAGAAGATCTTGTATTGAAAAGTGCAGAGGATAAAAATGAGGCTACTAAAATCATATCTCGAACTATAGAAGGTCTAGGATCCTGCTCCTGATGAATCTGCTCTACCGCAAAAGTCTGGCCTGCACCGAGGCCCTGTGTAGCAGCCTGAGATCCCTGAGCTGACCCCCCCTGAGCCTGTCCACTATATCCATGGCCTTTACCCTAGACTGAATGACCTAAAGAACTCCAGCCCCCAGTCTTATGTAGAAATGGTAATCTCGGTCCTGTACGCGGAGTCAAAACTGACCCTCCTTCACTAGCCACTAGAAGGAAAACCTTGCAGAAATGCTACAGATGATCCATCTTGCCACAATATCGGCACTTCATTGGGTCTCTCAGGCACTGAGGCTTATTATTCCCACTTTTTCTACACTGATATCACACCACTTGGTTTCCAGAAGGAATATCCTATCTACCAAAAGGAATACCTCGCTTCCTTGAGTCACCTCGTGTAGACTCTCGGTGGCGCTTCTTGCTGTCTATCTGAAATGAATCAGTCCTGGATGCTGAACCGCCCTGGTCCACAACTCTAGTATCCCTCAGATTTCTCTCCGTGATAAGAACCTAGTTGATTATTAGAGTAATATAAGTCATCTAAAAGACGTTCACCTGCGATCTGATGTCTGGTATGATGCCTTCCTCAAACTTCCTCGCTAAAAACAGCTCGTCGTTCCCCAGAACGGGAGTGAAATGTTGTAACTCAGTGAAGCAAGAGGAATACTCCATAACTGTGAGAGTACCCTAATGAAGGATCAGGAAATCTCTGGATATGTCATCCCTTAGCGTCGCCGAGTAGAAATAGTCGTAGAACATACACTGAAACTCGTCCCAAACCATAGCCTGTTGGTGCCCTGCCTGCGAAAACACATCCCACCATCTCTTGGCGGAATCTCACAACATATAAGTCACGAGCTTCACTCTCCTCTCTAGAGGCGTCTCTAGGTGCTCAAAGATAGATAGCATGGCTTCTAGCCATGACTCTGCAGCCTTCGGTCCTCCATCCCCTGTGAACGTGGGAGGATGCTGCTGCTGAAAAACCCACATCAGCTCTACCATAGACGGGACAGGATGCTGAGATACCTGGAAGGTTTGCATGAATCTCATGAAACCCTCTCAGAATTGAGTGCCGACACCAGTATCTAGAATCACTGTAGGTTCCACGTCTGGAATGATCGGTGGAACTACAGGTATTCCCTGGTCTGCCGTATCAGGCGTACAATCATTGCCTGATTCCTATCATGCAATGGGAGGACGTCTTGGCGGAATGACTCTATAAGTTCACAAGCACACCTTCATTAACAACGAACACAGTTGAAACTTAATATATTAAAACAGAACAAGAGAGAAAAACCCTAAAATTTGGGAAAAAACATGACTACACGGCGTGTAATTTGAAATGTTACCCTGGGCGTGTACCTTGGCCATACATGGATATGTAATCCACTCGGATACATGGACTTTTTTCAAACTACACGGCATGTACTAACCTTTTTCTCCTTACCCAGTTACTCCTACATGGCTAGGAACACGGACTGTCCTAGCATAAAACTACTCAGCGTGCTTTTCCATTACACAGTATGTCCTTAATATTTTTCCCATGTTCGTGTCGTTAGTCACACGGACTGGTACATGGACCACTACAACACGGCGTGTCAACATGGTACACGGCATGTTGTCCTATGGATTTCCCAACCCATGTATTCAACTACACAGCTAGGTCACTCAGAAGGTAAGTACACGGCGTGTACATGAAAGTACACGGCGTGTAACCATGAAAAGTAGTTCTTCCCGAACAGAAGAACACATGGCATGTGTTCATAAGACTACATGTCATGTTGTCTGGGTTTCTGAGAAGTAAACATACAAGATCCCCCAAAACCACTGAAAAAAAAACTAAAACAATCACCTATGTGCCAAATTCCAATCCGTGGGGGGGCCATACTCCCTGCGAATCAAATCTTGGCATCATAACAATGCATATAACAAGTAACCAGTATAACAAACTCACGATCCACCAAATTCTGATCCTTGAGGGCCCATAACACCTCCAAGACCAAAGTTTGGCATCCATGATAAAGAAGCCCTAAACAAACAATACCCTATCAACATAGCAGGTATTTTATCATAGCATCTATCACAACAGCATTCATAGTCTTTCACAAATTCTATCACAACAGCATGCAATTTATAATGTAATTTAGATGGCATGGAAAAATGCATGACATGTGATTTTCTAACAAGTGCCTATATGATTCATGAGACGGCATACCCTCATCTCATCGGGTTGAAAAAAAATAGAACCACAATCATATAAACAGTAATAGTACAACACAAGTGCACCACCCAACGGTGAAATCAATTAAACTGTAACATTTGAAAAAATTGAAAATTGAAATATTCGAGGTAACTTGGATTTTTCCCTGTACATGGGTTCTAGAACTCCTGGGCATAGCTATTTACCATTTACCTATTCTGTCCTATCCCTATCTAATGTCGCTAAATAGTAAGTCAATAGAAAAGGAAAGAAACTCCTCTGATACCACTTTGTAACGACTCGAATCTAGATCCACTCAACAGGTGCCCCGTACCTGGTTCGCCACATGACCTCAAGCATGTTTCCCCAAATTCCAGAGACTGCCAACTAGCATCGAGGGCCTTAGTGAGTCTGTTGGGAAACTATGCCCTCATTTGGTAAAGTATACAATGGAAGGATGAATATAAACAATAGTGGAAGCAGTAAACAGTATACAACAATTGAAACTAAACAGTGGAAGCAATGTATAATATAATAATGATGCAGCATGGTACATGTATCTATGGAAATCAGTAAACAAAGCAACGTGCTGAAATAAAACTGAAACCAAAGTACTAAAAGTAAATAGTAAACTCTAGCAGCATCGCAAGCCTAAGCTCAATCTCATGCTCTCCATCTCTAACCAGTAATCAAGTACCTGAAGTAGAAGGGTCACAATCCCTATCCACACCTGCAACCATATAACCTGTTTGGGCCAAAAAGCAGGACCCAAACAGGGTGTGAGACTAATCCCAGTAGGCAACCACCACAAGATTTGTTCCCTACTGTCACTGAGTAATATAGAAAAAGTAATGGAATTAAATACAGCAGAGAAATAGGAGTACACTAAAGTAAACAATCCTACAAATCTCCATTCACATTCATTTATTAATTTAATTCAATCACTAAATTTAGGGGTGTCCATGGGTCGGGTTGGCTCGGGTTGGAGGCGTTTCAAGGCCCGACCCGAACAAAAAAGGTCAGGTTGGGTCACATGCTCCCAGAGCAGCCAACCCAACCCAACCCAACCCGTTGGGGTCGGGTTACCCGTCGCATGCCCGAAGGACCCGACCCAACCCAACCCACTGAGGGTCGGGTCAATTTGGGTCGAGTTATATGTGTAAACCCGACCCAACCCGACCCAACCCATCCCAACCCATCCCAACCCAATGGACCCGAACCATCCTGCTGCACAAAAAACCAGCCCCCCTGTAGAAAAAAACTACCCCCCCCCCTTCACAAAAAACCAGCCTGTTAGACAAAAAACCAGCCCCTCCTGCACTGCCCCAGCCTGATGCACAAAAAAACAAGCCCCCCCTGCACAAAAAACTCATCCCCCACTGCACTCCCTACCCCCCTCCCCCCTGCACTCCCTTCCCCCCTCCCCTCCCCCTTGTACACCATCCTCCCCCCTACACTCCCTTCCCCCCTCCCCCCTGCACTCCCTGCCCCCCTCCCCTCCCCCTGCACACCATCCTCCCCCCTCCTGCACCCCTACACTCCCTTCCCCCCTCCCCTCCCCCCTTCACACCATCCCCCCCTCCCCCCGTCACACCATCCCCCCCCCCTTATGCACTCCCTACCCCCCTCCCCTCCCCCTTGCACACCATCCTCCCCCCTACCTGCATGCCAGACCCAGCCCCCTCCAGCACCAGCCTGCCTCCCTCCCCCCTCCTGCACCCCTTCCTCCTGCCCCCTGCACACTCCCCCCTGCAAACCAGCCTTCCCCCTCTCCCCCTTCCTGCACACACTAAACCAACCCAACCTATCTCTCCCCCCCCCTTCCTGCACAATGCACACACCAAACCCAACCTCCCCCCTGCACACACCAACCCCCTTTCCCCCCTTCCTGCACACAACAGACCTGTTTAACCAACCCAGCCTGCACCCCTGCACACACCAGCCCCCCCCCCCAATAAACATGGAGAAAACATGGAAATCATCATATAAATCTACTTCCTGGTGAAGAAGTCAATCACACCAATAAACATGGAGAAAACAAAAAATAGAATCTAATTAGGCCAAAATGCCAATAAGGTAAGGTTTTCAGATCAGTATTCAGAAGTTGAAATATTCAAAAAATGTGTAATACATGCTATGTAAATGTATAGGTAAGAAAACCTGTTGACAAAAGAAATTATCCATCATCCAAGCTTTTGAGAGCAGAGACTCCACCATCTTACACCCTATATAAGTTCAAAGTTTTTGACAATTTAAGAACAAAATGAAGAAGGGAATAAAATAGAAGAACAACCGTGTTTAACTTACAAGTTAAGAAATCACCTAGATCAATTTCAGGAAATATGTAATATAAAATTGGAAGCCTTCAGGGCTAACATCATTGCACAAAAAACCTGCGACAATCACCCAGTACAACAAATATTTGTCTCAGCAACCTCGAAATTTTAAATTAAGAAACAACTTAAAACACACACATTAAATGATGGAACGAACCATTGTACATTGAGAAATTTTATCATTTTCCAAAATTTAGAAACAAATGACATGAAATTTCCATCCTTGTAAGTATGTGAAGGTAAAATCATAAATTTATACCTTAATGAAGAGTGTTCCATCCATCATCCTTGCTTCTTATACTTTAGATAGTGAAACTATGATCATGAATTGTGATGGATGGTGGCATTCTAATATCTTAAAAAACACAAAAAAAAATAAAGAACAAGTCAGTATTTTACTTTATCAAACAAACGTTTATAATTGACAAATGAAAAATGATAAAAAAATCATAATATTTTTAATGGTAGTACTTGATTCTATCGCTTCCACTTCTTCTAGTTGCTTTCAAATGTCAATTGGTTTAGACTTTATAAACTAATTTTGTGAGAAAATTAATGCTTCAACAGTGTTGGGATTCAAACAACTACGAAATGGATCAAGGACTCGTCCTCCTGTACTAAAAGATGACTCTGAAGATACTGTAGTTAAAGGAATTGCTAGAATATCTCTAGCAATGCATGAGAGAACATGATATTTTCTTTCCTTTCCTTTCCACCAACTCAAAATATCAAATCCTTCAAAATCATCCTCACATTCATCAATCTCAAGATATCTATCTAGTTCATTCCTTTGTTGTGTCAGTTGCCTTTTCCTTTTCTTTAATCTATATACATCTTTCCATTTCTCATCATCCTCACTATCGGTACTAGAATCATGTATATGTGACTCTTGATGAGAACTGGACTCACATTTATCACCAACTGCAATGGGATATCTATATTTGTAAAACTCATAGAGATTATTCAGAACCTCTGTTAATTTACTGATCAACTGATTTTTGTCTTCTTCATCATCAATCATCATTTCAAAACTATCCCGAACATATTCCAATTTATATCGGGGATCAAGAACAACTACCCCAAGCAAGAGAGAATTAAAATTTGAACCAATACCCCAATACTTATCCAACTTAAGCTTCATTGAAATAAACATTGCACTCACAGTAATATCATGACTCTTCATCCATTTCTTGATTTTTATATATATGTAACAAAGTGTATGAAAGAATGTGTGACATGTCACATGCATAGAACCAGAAAACTCAACAGTGATATCATAAAAAAATTAGTAACTTGACAAATACATGAGCACACTCCCAATCATATGTTGTAGGAGCCCCACCTTCACAGATAAGAGCACTCCTAAAACTTGCATCCTCCTCAAGGAGAATAAATACTTTTTCATACTTCTCTGCAACATCCAACATAAAGTAACAAGAGTTCCACCTAGTAGGAACATCAAGAATTATGGCATGTTTACTAGGAATTTTTAACTCCTTGACTATGCTTCTGAAAAGAGCCAATCTTGAAGGTGAACTTCTCACAAATTTGCATGAAACTCTGATTCTAGAAATTGATGTCGATATTTCCTTTAACCAATCACTAACAATAAGGTTTAAAATATGTGCACAACATCTAACATGAATATACTCTCCATTAAGAATAGACTTGTTCCAATCATTAACCCTCCTCACCAAATAACTGATCGTTGTATTATTAGAACTAGCATTATCCACTGTAATAGTGTTAATCCTTTCAATCCCCCATTGTTTCAATGTCTGTTCTAATACCTGGCCAATTGTTTCCCCTTTATGATCCACAACAAGACAAAACCGGATGATTTTTTTATTCAATATCCAATTATCATCAATAAAATGTGCAGTCACACACATATAATTCAGATTCTGAATTGAAGTCCATGTATCAATGGTAAGACATACCATGTTAGAGAACATATCAAACATAGACTTCAACTTTTCTTTCTCTTCCAAATATAACTACAAGCAATCCCTAGAAGCTGTTTGTCTAGATGGAACTTGAAATTGAGGTTGAACATCTTCAATAAATTCTCTAAAACCTTGATTCTCAACATATTTAAATGATAACTCATCAATGATTATCATTTTATCAAGAGCTATTATACACTCTTCTTGATTAAAATGATCTACTGACATTTTAATCGTCCCATCATCCTCATCTTCACATTTCTTTCTAAGACTGAGAGTACTTTGACTTTTTTCAATATTTTTTTGTGGATTTTTATTACACCTTATCAAATGCCTATTCAAATTACTAGTTCCATGTTGTCCCGATATGCAAGAATAATCTTTTCCACAATAATTACAAAAAATCCCCTCCATTTTTCTTATGAAAGTGATCCCAATCTTGAGAAATTCTAGAACCAATAGGATCTTTAGGAACTGTTACCTTTTTAGGAGACCTATTACCCTACTCACTTTCTTCAACTGGTATACTACTACTCCCTCCTATTGAATGTGAAGTTGGAGTAGACCCCATCTGAATTTGTGTTGTGCCAACTATAGGATTAGAAGAACCACTTATTTTATCACCTTCCATGAATCACTAATTTATGTTAGCTTTGGCACACTCCTAGAAGAATATAAGGAGAATAGATTTTGAAACCAATATATGGATTTGAAATTACAATGATCAATTAAACCAATGCAATGAAGGTCATGCCTCATGGTGGTGGGTGATCAATGAACACATCCTAAAATACCTAAAACAAAAACTACATCTCTAAAATAGAATTGGTCCTAGTGAAATAATTCTAAATTCTAGCAGATTTTGAGTCGGACTAAGTTGTCAATCTTTGTTACTAAACTAGAATTCCATAGGAGTAGCAAAACCAAATTGAGAACTCATACATAATGGAAAACATCATTTAAAATAACATGATAAAAAAATAAAATGCTTACCTCTAGTTACTAACAAGCTAGACTTCCACTGATACCTAGTAGAAAACATGACCTACCAACACCTTCTCAAGTCACTGTTGGCCTCCCGTTCCACCACCATTTCTTAATGTGACTCACTATCAACACCAGTAATAGAACCAATTGAAGTTAAAGTGGAGTAAATTCATGATTCAGTAGAAATAAACATTACTATCAAAAGGAAAATCAAATCAACAAAACACACACCAGTAGAAGATTTGAAGAATGAATAAGCGAAAACATATGTAAAAAAATCATCACCAGGAGCAGAGTGAATAACATTGATTCAGTCTGAAAACTCAAAATCAACTCAGTTAAACTAGGAATCAATTGAAAACCTCAAACCAACAACTTGAACCTCACCATATCTGGATAATCCGAGGGGAGCCTCCTCCAATTTCAAAGATGAACTCGAAGCGCTGAACCCTCTGCACCTATCCCTACCAGATGGCACAAACAGGCTATGTGACACAGTAGCAGGCGGCAGGAGGAGGAGGCGACGTGAGCCCTTTTCTGGCTGGGTTCAGTCGGAGGTGAGAATTGAGAATGGATGGGAGGGAGGATTTTTTGTAAGGGAGAAGAGGGATCAGAGAAGTCGAGGGGTTGGGGAAGATTAGGGAAGAAAAGAGGGAGGAGGAGAGTTTATGTAGGCTGTCGAATCGAATCAGTCGAGTCGAATCACGAGGGAAGGAGGGAGGTGAAGAGGGGATTTGGGATTCTTCTTCACGAAGGGAAGGTCTCCATGGGCATGGGGAGCGGAGGAGAAAGCGATTCTGGGGGGGGCGCGAGTCCGCGAGCAAGACAGAGAGAGGGGAGCAAAAAAAAAATAGCTGGCTTCGGGTCACGGGTCGGGTTGGGTCTAAATGACTCTAACCCGCGACCCGACCCAACCCATGTATGGGTCGACCCGAAATAAACATGACCTGGGTTTTTCCAGTGTGACCCAACCCAACCTGACCTAACCCGGTCGGGTCGGGTCGAACCCGTCAGGTTGGGTCGGGTCTGGACACCCCTAACTAAATTATCAACCAAGGAATCTAGCAAATAGCTCTATATTCCCAAGGCATAACAGGTAACACAATAGGTATCTCAGCAGACTACCTAAACAACAAGCAGTACAAAACCTAAACTTGTTCTTTGGCTTGGTGGACTCATCACAACCAACCAAACAATATTCACACTGAATCTCGAGGTGGCTTAAACTAGAAGACCCCTATAGTCAAGTAATCATACAAAGGCACAGACACTTTGGGAAGCACTCATCGTTAATTCCTCTGCGGTCTTGCAACGATAGTTATAGAAACTCTAAAGAAGCTCTTACATCTAATTCCCCCTGTGATCTCGATACGTACGTAAACTACGGACACCCTGAGGAAGAACAAAGTCCAATTCCTGTAGGTCCTGTGAATGATATTAAAATAACAGACTCTCTAGGGAAGCCCTTAATTGTCCATTCCCTCTTTAGTCTCCCGTACCAGGTTCTCACATCCCTGAGTAGTCCAGTCGTGCGTAATCAACTGTCAGGAGCCCTAAGTAAGTTCAATAACTACTTGGATAATAGCTACAATGAATCAAAAGAATATAAATAGTAGGAAATACATGCAATCAATTATATCAAGGAAGAAAATCAATGCAACAAGGTATGCCTTACAGGAAAACTAAGTCAATCGACGATAAACAGCCAAAACGAGGGAAACACCCATGGGGTGATCCTCATACATGCTAACAAGCAATCATTATTCATCTAATAGCCTCAAGCACATAAGAAATATAAGGAAGATAATGAAAACAAGATTAAAGCCCTAACCTGAGATACCCGATACATGGGTATCTAGCACTTTTAAACAAAAACTCAAAGACTTTCAACATAAGGCATCAAACCACCTACCTCAATCATAGGAGATCGATATACTTGATCCTCGACCAGTGAATCATCCTAAAACGGATTAGATCTGCAAAAACTTCTAAAATATTCAACCTATGATAACTCTCATAAGATAAAGAATCAGAAAACGTGGCCAAAGAAGAACCAAGAACTCACTGCTACGATTCTATTGCAACTAAAAGTGTTTGATTCGGATAACTAGTGATGGATCGGCAGCTCGGAGAACATTCGGCCTCCTCGGATGCTCTGGACAGAATTAGAAAAAGAAGAATATGGAAATAGGGATTAGACGCGACCTCGGTCCATTTAACAAAAAAATAAATTACATAGTGTGTACTTCTAGATTACACGATGTGTACTCACCTTTTTTGAACTCCGCATTAGGCGGCCTCCAAGTCACCCTTACACGGTCGTGTGTGTGGCCATGACACAGCCAGCACACGGCTTTTGGTGGCATCAAAGTACATGGCATGTACTCATAAAGTACACGGTGTGTACTCTGAAAATTTCCATATTTTTATATTTTTCTCAAAAACTACCAGAAAAGGAAAATATACCTGAAAAAAAGATCCAGGTTCTTACATCGCCCCATCGCAAGCGAGATCTATAATCCCATCGTTTCCTTCATCGAATTTATTTATATTATTATATTATCCATTTACATGGTTTTGAGGTATAATTAGATGAATTTTTTATTATTTAATATGATTTAGTTCATTGGATGATTTTTTAAATTAAAAATAAATAGAAAAACTCTGTGAACTTTTGAAAATTTTACTTAAAAACCCGTTTTCTCGATCTGTCGATAGGATTACTGTTAAACCAAATTTAACCACTTTTGTGAATTGTATTTTTAAAAACATAAATACATGGTTATACTCAATGTAAAAAAAGTAGTCTAATAGGATCAAAATAATTTTTTTGGAATAGTGACTTTAGTATTTTATTTACCACGGTTAAAGGTAAATTGGGTAATTAATGGTCAAATTAATATTATAATATTATAAAATTACCCTAACACTTTTCCTAATATTATTTTATGATTTATTATCTACCATGACCATCCTTGGGCTAAAATGTTGACCTTTATAAGCCACTTGGGTGTGATTATGACATTTATAACATGTAATTTAAAGTAAAGTAAAATATGTCATAAATATGTCTATTCTTACTAAAACAATTTTAATATGGGGTTATGTAAGTGATATCTTCAACTATTAATAGTACTTAGAAATATAAAAATATTACTTACAACATGGTAATTTATTTATAATTTTTATAAATTAAATAGTTAAAATTAATTATGATAAGAAGATGATGCAGTAATAGATTTATTAAACAAATAATCAAATAAATGATATTAATAATATTAAAATAAATATAATTTGAAATATTCATTGTCATACAAGAATTTTCTAGATGACTATGACATGTTAGGATTGATTTAATGTAGTTTTTTTTAAGTAATCAAGTTGTTAAGATATTTTAAAAAAGTCATGTAATGAATAGTGTTGAAATTGACATAATTCATATTTTAAAATATAAAATATTTATTTAAATGGTATAAAATTTATAAAAATATTATATTCAGAAAAAAAATTTATATAACTATAAAAATTTCATTAATGACCCATTCATTGGTTTTTTGGCATGATTTGGTAATTATTTTAACCCTCTAAGTGTAAATTACTTGATAAAATGGTAAGAGTTAAAAGTGGTTAAAACAAAAAGATAAGGATTAAAAAAAATAATAAAACTTATCTAATTTTAATTATATGTTTATATTTAAACCCCTGATCAACCTATATTATAACTAAATGATTTTGGAATCATTTGGAATCGAAATTTAATTTATATTAATTTAATACTTTTAATAAAGCCAAGGGTGCCCCTCCCCTCTCCTATAAAAAAACACCCATTCCTCACTATTCCTTACACTTAAAAACCTTTTGGTTCAGACAATATCTTCCAAAAACCCTTCCTATAATATCTCTCCACATTCTTGAAGCCTTATTTTAGGCATAACACCCTTCTTATAGGTTTTAAGGTATTAAGAAAGGTGATCATCCGAAGGAAAGGTAATGTTTTTATTTTAAGTATTTCTATTTTATTTCTTCTTACACTTCCTTAAAATATTCTTATTACAAGATAAAAAAGTAACTAAAATATCCTAAATATCCTAATATTTTATTATATTAATATAATCACCTAAATCTATCTCTTCTTCTATTAAATTGGAAATGAATTAATCATTCATGGGTACGTGTGAACTATCACCTCCACGAACCAATCTAATTCATTTTCCATAACCATCTCTCATGACTAGTTATAATAATGGAATTAATGTTAATATATTATATTCATGACATATTAATCATTATAATATAATAATATATCAATTATGTTCTTACTTTCCATGCACATAAAAATGATAACATCGTTCGTGCGTACATGTGAACTATCACCTCTACGAAGTGATGTTATTCATTTTTATTCACTAAATCACTTGAATGATATATATATATATAAGTATATTTAAATTATTAATATGATATTAATGATTATATTATAATTCTTTAAAGATAAAATAATAATTACCTTATTTCCATAATGATCAATGAAAAATGGAAAATGTTACTCATTCATACGTATGGCCTACCATCACCATGATTATAATGTTTTTCATTTTTGATAACCATACATAATTGTTTGATTTAAAAGTATAATTTATGTATAAAAATGATAATAATTTCCTGAATATTATTCTATATATGATATAATTATGACCAAATGGACTAGTGACATCATACCATGTTCATTTTCAACTCAAGTACCTAATATCAAAAAAAACGTCTGACATGAACTCAAATAATTAACTAATTATTATAACATGATAATTAATGACATAAAATGAATAATAAACATTAAAAGGTTCTGAATAAAGTATAAATTAACCTAATTTTATTATTTGGGAAGAACAAGGAACATGCATGATGAATCGAACTCAAGGTAAGGGACTTCATTTTCATCTCCTTTCATTGAGTCATATTTTGATGTTATACACCACCTTCCTTTATAAGATGTATAATCAAACCCTTTGAATTTAATATATTAAAATGTTTTTAAAAGTAATATTTTTATACAAATCATTTTAATTTATTTACATAATGGAAAACGGAATATTTTTTTCAATGTATGCAACGACAACGACTTCTCAGCCGCCGTAACTGTTATTTGATATTTGGCTTCCTCTATAAGCCTTAATAGTTTTAAAATGGAAAAGAAATCCCTTATTACCTTTTTTGGGTATTTTGGTATTTAAAATGGTTTTGAAAATGGATTGAAAGTTTCAATATATTGAAATGATTTCTTGTGACTGCAAATGGAATTTTATGAGTGAAATATTGATAATTGCAATCTTTTATGTGTTATGATTATATAATGGTACTTGAACATTTGATAAGTGGTTATGTGATAAATAAAATATGGGTGGTTACGTGATAAACCAAAGATGGTTGGTTTTATGATAAACCAAGGATGGGTGGTTACATTATAACTTCTAATGCATTGGGTATGGAAGTCGGTCGTATGGTTATTCTATTTGTAAGAGTGATATGTGTTGAAGTCCATTCTATGGTTATTCCATTTAAGTATGATTATGTTTGAAGTTACCTTTATATGTTATATGTTTATTTCTATGGGTTTTAATTTAACACCCTAATCTTCCATGGTACATTTCCCTTTGAATAATACAATAGCTTGTGTTGTACGCAACTTCAAGTTCTTGCACACCACTACAAATCAAACTAGCCGTTTTAAAAGAAGTTATGGATATTAATACCCACTTTTTGAAATTTTACAAATTTTATTTTTCAAAATGGAATTCATTTTTGGATTCAGAATATAAAAATTATCTTAGGGTGAATTTTTTGTATTTTTCTGAAAACTTTCAATTTTTGATGAATAGTGAAAAACACTATGTTATTGTTTAAAACTGACTTTTTATTTAAATAATTATTTATTTTATTTAAATTTTGTTTAAGTAAAAATAGATATATAATAACTATATTAGTTCAATTTAATTCATTAGAGTTATTTTATAATAAAATTAGATGTATAAAATTTTATTGAACTTTTTACCGTCTTTTACCCACCTTCTAGGAACGTTAGCAAATTTGCATAAAATGTAATTTTACCACTTATGTGAATTGAATTTAAAAAATTAGAGATACAAGGTTGAAATCAGTAAGTAAAATATGGTTCAATGGGATAAAAATAATTTTTGTTGAATATTAACTTTTGAATTTTATTTACCACAGTTAAAAGTAAATAGGGTAATTAAAGGTAAAAATGATATTATAACTACCATAAAACATGTACTAATTCTATTGGATAAGTGTATTTAGACCAAAATAAACCTTAGGAATAAAATATGATCCTTTTGGTTCACTTGGATTAGATTATGACATTTATTATTATTTTATTTAAAGAAGAGTTTAAAGTGTTAAATTAAAATTTTCCTAACTAAAAAAATTTTAATATAGGGTTATTCATAAGATAAATTTGACTATAAATATTAATTATAAATATAAAAATATTTTCTTCATAGTTTTATTTTATTTATAATTTTTAGACATTAAATAATTAAATTTATATATGAAACAATGATGATGCAGTAATTACCTTATTAATGAAATATTAAAATAATTGATATTATAAATATACAAATAAATGTAAATTGAGAATTCTGATGCATTACACTAATTTTATAGGTTATTATGACTTGTTAGGATTTATTTAATTTATTTGGTTCGAAGTAATCAAGTTTTTTTGATTTTCACAAAAAACAAATACTAAATAGTGTCAAAATTGACATAAATGTGTTTGCAAAACAAATACTATATTATTAAATGATATAATATTAATAAAAATATAATGTTTGTCCAAAGGACTCATATAATGATATATATGTCATTAATGAACCACTTGGGGTTTTATTGGATTCTTATAGTAATTTTATTAACCATTTATTATAATAATACAAGAATACATGGTAAAAATTAAACTATTTAACTAAGAGTTAAATCTAAAAGGTAAGGTTAATATGGTGACCTAAACCTATCTAAACCTATTGGTTGAGATTTTTTCAACCCATCCCTACCTTATCCTTGAAATAAATTCTTTTGGAGCCATTATAAACCGAAAATTATTTTATTATAAAATAATATTTCAAACTTTTCCTAAAGTGACCCTCACCTCTCTTATAAAAGGGTATTTCCCCTTCTATCAAAATCACACATACAAAGCCATTTGGATCGGCCAAACCCAAATAAAATATTCTCCCAAATACCCTAACTTAAACTTATATGCTTTACTTTGATCATAAATCCAACCTAAGGATCCCTTTTGATCAAATCAAAAGAAAGCACCCAAATAATAGGTAATAATTTCATCACCTCTTTTAATGTTATTTTCTTCTACCACTTCTTCTTTCTTTTTTTGTTTCCATACCAAAATAATAAATCCATTAACTTCTATATATTGTGATTTTATAATAAATATGGTACAACCATATTCATCATTTTATCCATCCTATGAATGACAAAGTCATCATACGTGCGTACGTACGGCTTACCGTCTCCACGTCGTGGTGTAGTTTTTTATTTAGCACTTAATTATTTGGATGGGTATAATAATGAGTATAATTGATGTAAATAATAAATATAACATGTTAATGATTCTTTATATATGATGTACCATTCAATTACATGTTATTTCACCATCAATAGAATGGTATTGTCACTTGTGCGTATGTATGGATTACTGTCTCCACGAATGCGATGAGATTCATTCCCCATCATAACCATTCAAGAATAAATATCATTTTATGATTAAAAAATAATTTTTAAGAACATAATATCATTATGGATATGAATAAAATACATATTATTCATAACAAACATGACTTACATAACAAAACATATAAATGAAAATGAATCAGTTAACACCTGAAACGATGATACTACTGAAATATCATTATCAAAGAAATATTAAAAGATCATATATGATATCATATTTGTGTATGTAGTTCTTGTATAATTTAATGAAAATGATATAACTATTATATAGGAGGTTAACATACCCTCGACCAAGGAAAAGTACAAGGTAAGGGTTAATTTTACAATCTCTTTATTATCTGAGGTTGTTAATACGCAAGTATCTACTGGGACCTCTTTATCATCCACATCCGTGTTTCTTAAAAATGTATTTCAAAAAAAAATATTATTTACTAAACTATGGGTTAATTTCATTTATACCCTTTTTTGAATTTTTATAAAGGAATCTTTCTGTCACTTTCCAAACAAGGTACTTTATGACCCCTTCGATAAATTAAGGTAAGAATGTTTTTTTAACTTATACAGTGGGTGCGGCTATTTTCCACCATTATAATTCTTTCAAAGCTTCCCTTACAATCTTATAAGATTATTTTCAAAATAAATGTTTTCCTTTATAATTATGTGACTTTTAAATGATTTAAAAATAGAAAGTGATATTTCTCTCAAATAGTTTTGATTTCATCTATGTCAACATCCTTTGATGGATTTTACACTTGTTTGAAGTTGATTTATTATGATACAATCTTACATATTGTATTGAAGGTTTTGTGATATTTTTGACTATGGATTTGTTACTTTTATACCATTCATGGTTTATGTTTAAAGTATTAACATTTTGTATTCTAGTTTTAATATGAATGTTTATGTTATGTTTCAAACTTTTCATATGAGGAATGCATTGGACTTAGCAAGTGACGGGTGGAGCCCGTTGTAGCTCCTCGATGCATCGGTGGGTCTCATGAGACAAACTAGTGTCTTGGAACAAGGATTTGACAAAATATTATTTGTAGTCTTGGCACGAGGCCTTGACTATGTGGTTATGATGTTCGACATTATGCATTCCATCATTATGAAATTGGCTATTAATATTTCATGTGATTATTAGACTAGTAGAATATCCATGTGAATAAGTAAATGGAATTATTTGATTTATATTTTCCATATTATGATTAAGTTTATGTTTAAAAGTCTTGTGTTTTAGTCTTATAAATTTCCTTAAATGTTTATACTTATTTATGAAAGTTACCGCTATATTTTTATCCTTACTGAGCATATGAGATCACCCCTTTCTTATGTTTTATTTTTACCAGTATGCGAAGAAGTATATTATGATTGACCTATAGGGATAGGATATGGGATATGTGTGTGTTCAAATGGGACACAATTTTTTTTTCATGATGTGATGTAAAACTTATTTATGTATCTAGTACTTCCAAGGCTACTAAACTAATCGGTCTTTCGAGACTTGATCTCTTGTGATCATTCCAATATTATGTAATAATGCACCGACTTTGGGTAACTAGGGTCAGGTCATTACAGTTGGTATTAGAGAAAGTTTAGTACAAACCTTGGAAACTAGATTGAGAAAAACTCTGATTAGAGAACATTACCCTAAGATAGAATTTGATTATTAATATTGAATAACTTCCAATAATTTTGGTAAAGTATAGATTTTGTGTATTTTCCAAGAAATACATCTCTGATTGGATACGAGAAGGTAGAGTTGGATCTAACACAGATGTACCTAGAAGTGAAAACTCTGATAAAGAGTTTCGGGATTGACCTGGGGTATCCTGGTACACAACAACAGGCCTTGATGCACTCTTTTTTACAACACTCTTGGGGGATATGATTAGGATAATTCACATTTTCTTTACAATACATTATAAAGGATTTATGAGTAAATACTTCCTCAAAGAAAACATTTTTTTATGATTATGGATTATATGCATAAACTGTTCAATTTATGTTAGGTATTTTACTATTTTTGAATTATGTATTGTGATTCATAAACTAATCTAGTCTATGCCATTGTTTTAGAAATGAAGCCTAGTGGAAGGAATGGAAACCATATCAATGCACGTAATCCATGTAGGAATTTTACTCCTACTCTAGATAATTATAGTGGAGATGGTGACGCAACTGGTGCTGAATAGCTTATAACCATACTGGGATAACTCACTCAGGTTATGAATAATAACCTTACCCATATGGAGCACCCTGATCCACAACATGGAGGATCTATGTTAGACTGATTCATGAGGATACAACCACCAACATTCAATGGGACTACAAATCCATTTGTAGTTGATCAATGGATAACTTCCTTAGAGAAATTATTTCATGCTTTGGGGAGTAGCGAAAGGGGAAAAGTTGTCATGGTAGTTTATCACCTCACGAGAGATGCAGATCAATGGTGGTCATTAATTCAAAACACAAAGGAGGATGAAGAAGTATCAAATGTGGAATGGAGGTATTTTAAAGATATTTTTATAGAAAAATACTTTCCTCATGACCATCGAGAAGATATGGAAAGACAATTTATGAGTCTAAGGAAAAAGGAGGGTGAAAATGTCGCAAAGTATGAGGCTAACTTTACAAGGTTAGCAAGGCATGCAGCAGATTATATACCTAACCCAAAGAGTAAGATTGATAGATACTTTTATGGGTTAAAACCATTTATTTGTCAGGAATTAGTCTCACAATCCTTCTCATCGTACGAAGATATTATCTCATGTGCTATCAAGATAGAAAAGTAATTCTCTAAGTATTACAACTTTAAAGCAAATCAAGGGAAGAATATATCTTCTAAACACTCTAGAAATAAAAATAAAGGGGAGAAGGGAAAATTTTAATTTCCATCCTTCAGTAAATGTGGGAAGAAACACCTCGGTACTTTCTTAAAGGGAATGGGAGTTTGTTACAAGTGTGGTGAAAAAGTCCACCAAGCTCATGATTGTAAGGGGAAGAAAGAGTCTATCAATATTGAATGATAAAATTGTAGAGAAATGGGGCATTATGAAAATGAATATCCTAAGTGCCAAGAAAACGTACCTCAGAAAAGGAAAAGGTATAAAGACCAAGCTTATGAAATCACTACTGCTAAGGTTGAAGCTCCGAATGATGTGGTGGCAGGTAATTTAATGGTTTCCTTGAATTTAAACAATGCTTTATTTGATTCTGGATCATCACATTGTTTCATATCTTCCCATTTTTCTAATAAAATTAGATATTTCCAATTTTATTTGACAAGGTATTTATCAAGAAAAACTCTTAAGGGAAGTATCATTGCAAAAAAAATTTGTGAATCAGTTTTCATTAGGGAATATAAACATGATTTATTTGTCGATATCATCGTCATACCCATTATTTAATTTGATATAATCCTCAGTATGGATTGGATTTTGGACCAAGATGAAAAAATTTATTGTAAGAATGAGGTTACAATTTTCGATGATGATAAGGATTACCTTATCTTTAGAGAAGAAACATCACCATCTAATTCTTATCTAGATCCACCCCCAGTAGCTCTAATAAATTCAATTATTGGGGAGGAAGATAATAAAATAATTATGGGTGAGGAAAGGAATTTTTAAATAGAGGACATAACTATTGTGAAATAATATGTTGATGTGTTTCTAGAGGATTTACCTGGACATCCTCCATAACGGAAAATTGAGTTTTCCATTGATTTAATTCTTGGTTCAAGGCACATATTGAAGACCCCTTATAGAATGGCCACTATGGAATTAGTGGAACTAAAGAGAAAACTAGAGGAATTGAGTAATAAGGTATTTATTCTCCCTAGTGATTCTCTATGTGGAGCCCCTATTCTTTTTGTTAAGAATAAAGATGGATCTATTAGGTTGTGCATTGAATACGGGGAGATTAATGATATAATAATAAAGAACAAGTATCCACTACCTCACATTGATGATTTATTCAATCAACTTCATGGAGCTCAATATTTTTCAAATAATGACCTTCGATCTGGATATCATTAGTTGTGTGTGAAGAAGGAAGACATTTTGAAGATAGTATTTTCGTACCAGGTATGGGCATTATGAGTTTATAGTAATGCCTTTTGGACTGACTAATTCACCCTCTATCTTTATGTATCTAATGAATAGATTTTTCAAGGAATATCTTGATGACTTTATAGTGGTATTTATTTATGATATCTTGGTATACTCCAAAAACTATGAAGATCATGAAAATAACTTGATCACTATTCTAAAGACTCTTAGAAGAAATGAATTATATGGGAAGTTTAGCAAGTGTGAATTCTGGCTTCAGGAGATTTATTTTCTTGGCCATATTGTCTCTAAGGATAAAATCTTTGTTGATCCTTATAAGACAAAAGAAATCCAAGAATTTCCATCACTGACAAGTATAACTGAGGTATGTAGTTTTATTGGTTTACCAGGTTATTATCGGTGTTTCGGCCAAAATTTTTCCCAATTGGTTAACCTATTAACCAAGCTCATGCGTAAAGGGGTTAAATTTGTTTGGACAAAATAGTGTGAAGAATTTTTTGAAGAACTGAAGATAATATTAGTTTATTCTTCTATCTTGACTCTACCATCAGGGAATGATTGGTTTGTTATTTATAGTGATGCATCAAATAAAGGACTTGGTTGTGTCCTTGTGCAGAATGATAGAGTTATTTCTTATGCATCATGACAGATAAAAATTCATGAACAAAACAATCTCACCCATGATCTTGAGTTATCAACTATAATATTTTCTTTGAAGATATGGATACACTATCTCTATGGTGAAAATGTGAGATATATATTGATCATAGGAGTTTGAAGTATATTTTCTCACATAAAGAACTCAACATGAGGCAAAGGAGATGGCTTGAACTACTCAAGGATTATGATTTCACTATACACTACCACCCGGGGAAGGAAAATAAAGTGTCAGATGCTTTGAACAAAAAGTATCATGGAGTTATGAACAAGATGAGAGTTGAAAGGGATCCTATGTTCATGGATCTAGTAAATATGGATATGGGAATAACAATGAAAGGTGAAACAACGATACTTTTGAAAATGGTTGCCAAACCATCTTTACTAGAAAGTATAAAAAGATCTCAGACTGATGATGAGGAAATTCAAAAGAAAATTAAAGATGTGAATGATGGTATATTGATCAACTTGGTATATGAAGATGGAATTTTAAAATTTGGGAAAAGTATTTATGTTCCCAATATACTAGATCTAAAAATGGAATTGTTGGATGATGCTCATAGCTCTAATTTATATATACACTCTGGTAGCACTAATATGTATAGAGATTTGAAGGAACATTTTTGGTGGGATAACATGAAGAGGAACATTGATGATTATGTGTCAAGATGTATGGTTTGTCAACAGGTGAAATCTAGAAGACAACATCCTAGAGAAGTCATTAAACCTCTTCCCATACCTGAGTGGAAATGGGATGATATTACGATGGACTTTGTCATGGGAATACAAAATACTCCTAGAAGGAATGACACAATATGGGTCATTGTTGATCATCTTACAAAGTCAGCACATTTTCTTGCTATAAGAGAAGATTTACCACTTGAACGTTTAGCAAGACTATATAATAATGAATTTTTAAGACTTCATGAAGTACCCCTGTCGATTTTTTCTGACTGTGATCCCCGTTTTACATCAAGGTTCTAGAAAAGTCTTCAGAAAGACCTGGATACTAAACTTCATTTGAGCATTTCCTACCACCCTCAGACTGATGGAAAATTAGAAAGGACTATTCAAACCTTATAAGACATGTTGAGATCTTGTTCACTTGACTTTCAAGGTATGTGGGATCAGTATTTACCTATGGTATAATTTTCCTATAATAATAGCTTCCATTAAAGTATTCATATGGAACCATATGAAGCATTATATGGAAAGCGATGTCGCACACCAACTTTTTGGGATGATGTTGGTGAAAGAAAACTCGTAGGCCCAAAACTTGTTGAGGAAACAATAGAAAAGGTGAAGATAATCCAAACCCACATCAAAGCATCTCAAATTGGGAAAAAGAGCTATGCTAATAACCAAAGGAAGGATTTGGAATTTTAAGTAGGAGATCATGTTTTCTTGAAGGTATCTCCATGGAAGGGTGTTATACGATTCGGTAAGAAGGGTAAATTGAGTCCCAGGTACATCGTACCTTTCAAAATTCTAGAATGAATTGGAGTTGCAGATTAACGTTTGTAAATGCCTCTAAGTATCTCCAAATTTCATGATGTATTCCACGTATCACTGTTAAGAAAATACATTCCTGACCCAATGCATGTACTCACCTTTGAGGAAATAGAACTGGAACCCAATATGTCTTATTGTGAAGAGTCTATCAGGATTCTTGATACTAGAGAACAAGTGCTAAGAAATAGGATGACTCATCTGGTAAAAGTTCTATGGAGAAACCATAATATGGAAGAGGAAACGTGGGGACCTGAGGAACTTATGATGAAGAACCACCCAAATATTTTTTTGTAGTAGAATTCTAGAAATTTTGAGGAAAAATTTATTTGAAGTATGGGAGAATGTAACACCCCAAGTTTCCATGGTACGTTTCCCTTTGAATAATACAATAGTTTGTGTTGTACGCAACTTCGAGTTCTACCACACCATGAAAAATCAAACTAGCCATTTAAAAAGAAGTTATGAATAGTAATACCCAACTTTTGAAATTTTATAAATTTTATTTTTCAAAATGGACTTCATTTTTTAATTCGGAATATCAAAAATAGATTAGGGTGAATTTATGGTATTTTTCTGAAAACTTTCAATTTTTGATAAATAGTGAAAAACACTACGTTATTGTTTAAAACCAACTTTTTATTTAAATAATTATTTATTTTATTTTATTTTATTTTAATTAAAAATAGATACATAATACCTATATTAGTTCAATTTAATTCATTTAATTCATTTTATAATAAAATTAGATGTATAAAATTTTATTGAGCTTTTTACCATCTTTTACCCACCTTCTAGGCACGTTAGCAAATTTGAATAAAACGTAATTTTACCGCATTTGTGAATTTAATTAAAAAAATATGAGAGACACAGTTGACATCAGTAAGTAAAATGTGGTTCAATGGGATGAAAATAATTTTTGGTGAATAGTAACTTGAATTTTATTTACCACGGTTAAAAGTAAATAGGGTAATTAAAGGTAAAAATGATATTATAATTACCCTAACACATGTAATAATTCTATTGGATAAGTTTATTTCGACCAAAATCAACCTTAGTAATAAAATATGATCATTTTGGACCACTTGGATTAGATTAGGACATTTATTATTATTTTATTTAAAGAAGAGTTAAAAGTGTTAAATTCAAATTTTCATAATTAAAACATTTTTAATATAGGGTTATACATAAGATAAATTCGACTATAAATATTCATTATAAAGATAAAAATATTTCCTAAATTATTTTATTTTATTTATAATTTTTATACATTAAATAATTAAATTTATATATGACACAATGATGATGTAGTAATTACCTTATTAATGAAATATTAAAATAATTGATATTATAAATATTCAAATAAATTTAAATTGATACTTTTGATGCATTACACTAATTTTATAGGTTAATATGAAATTTTATGATTGATTTAATTTATTTGGTTCTAAGTAATCAAGTTTTTTTGACTTTCATAAAAAACAAATACTAAATAGTGTCAAAATTGATATAAATGAGTTTTCAAAACAAATATTATATTATTAAATGATATAATATTCCTAAAAATATAATGTTAGGATAAAGGACTAATATAATGATATATATGTCATTAATTAACCACTTGGGTTTATATTGGATTCTTATAGTAAGTTTATTAACCATTTATTAAAATAATACAAGAATACATTGTAAAAGTTAAAATATTTAACTAAGAGTTAAATATAAAAGATAAGGTTAATATGGTGACCTAAACCTATATAAAACCTATTTTTTGAGAGGTTTTAGACCCATATCCACCTTATCCTCTAAATAAATAATTTTTTAGCCATTAGAAACTGAAAATTATTTTATAATAAAATAATATTTCAAGCTTTTCCTAAAGTGACCCTCACTTCTCTTATAAAATGGTACTTCCCCTTATCTAAAAATCACACCTCCAAATCCATTTTTCTCGGCCAAACCCTGATAAAATATCCTCCCAACTACCCTCAATTAAACCTAGAGAAATTACTTTGATCATAAATCCAACCTAAGGTGCCCTTTTGATCAAATCAAAAAGGAATCACCTAAAGAAGAGGTAATAATTTCATCACCTCTTTCAATGTTCTTTCCTTCTTCCACTTCCTATTTATTTGTTGTTTCCATAAAAAATAATAAATCCAGTTACTTATACATAATTTGATGTTATTATAAATATATTACAACCATATTCATTATTCTATCCATCCTATGAATGAAAAAGTTACCATACGTGTGTACGTACGGCTCACCGTCTCCACGTCGTGGTGTAGTTTGTTATACAAAACTTAATTATTTTTATGGGTATAATAATGAGTATAATTGATTTAAATAATAAATATAACATGTTAATTATTATGTATATATGATATACCATCCAATTACATACGATTTCACCATCAATAGAATGGTATTGTCGCTCGTGCGTACGTACGGATTACTGTCTCCACGAACACGATGAGATTCATTCCCCATCATAACCATTCAATAATAAATATCATTTTATGATTAAAAAATAATTTTTAAGAAGATAATATCATTCTGGATTTGAATTAAATACATTATATCCATAACAAACTTGACTTACACAACAAAACATATAAAGGAAAATGAATCAGTTAACACCCAAAATGATAATACTACTAAAATATCATTAACAAGGCAATATTAGAAGATAATATATGATATAATATTTGTGTATGTGGTTCTTGTACAATTTAATTACAATTATTTAACTATTATATAGTATTTTAACATACCCTCGACCAAGGAAAAGTACAAGGTAAGGGTAAATTTTACAGTCTCTTTATTATCTGAGGTTGTTAATACGTAAGTATCTACTGGGACCTATTTATCATCCACATCCATGTTTCTTAAAAATGTATTTCAAAACATTTTTACTATTTACTATAATATGGTTAAATTTAATTTATACCCTTCTTTGACTTTTTATAAAGGAATCTTTTCATCACTTTCCAAACAAGGTACTTTATGACCTTTTCGATAAATTAAGGTAAGAATGTTTTTTTAACTTATACGGCGGGTGTGGATAGTTTCCGCCATTATAATACTTTTGAATATTCCCTTACAAGATTATAAGAATATTTTCAAAATAAAGGTTTCCCTTTATAATTATGTGACTTTTAAATTATTTCAAAATAGAAATATATATTTCTCTCAAATAGTTTTGATTTCATCTATGTCAACATCCTTTGATTGATTTTACTTTTGTTTGAAGTTGATTTATTATGATACAATCTTATATATTATATTTAAGTTTTTGTGATATGTTTGATTGTGGATGTTTTATTTTTATACCATTCATGGTTTATGGTTAAATTATTAACATTTCATGTGCTAGTTTTAATACGAATGTTTATGTTATGTTTCAACCTTTTCATGTGAGAAATGCATTGGACTTAGTAAGTAACGGGTGGAGCCCTCTATAGCTCCTTGATGCATCAGTAGGTCTCATGAGACAAACTAGTATCTTGGAATAAGGCCTTAACAAAATATTATTTGTAGTCTTGGCACAAGGCCTTAACTATGTGGTTATGATGTCCATCATTATGCATTCCATCATTATGAAATTGGCTATTGATATTGCATGTGATTATTTGACTAGTATAATATCCATGTGAATAAGTAAATATAATTATTTTATTTATATTTTCTATATTATGCTGAATTTTAAGTTTAAAAGGCTTATTTTTTAGTCTTATACATTTCCTTAGATGTTTATGCTTATTTATAAAAGTTTCCGCTATATTGTTATCCTTACTGAGCATCTGAGATCACCCCTTCCTTATGTTTTATTTTTTCTATGATGTGAAGAAGTATATTATGATTGACTTGCAAGGATAGGATATAGGATATGTGTGTGTTAAAAGGGGACACAATTTTGTTTTTTTTTTATTTCATGATGTAATGTAAAACTTATGTATGTATCTAGTACTTCTAAGTCTACTAAATTAATCGGTCTTTCGAGACTTGATCTCTTGTGATCATGCCAATGTTATGTAATAATGCACCGACTTTGGGTAACTAGGGTTAGGGCATTACATTTAAGGTAATATTTTTATTAAAAAAAGGGTAAGTAATGAGATTATATTCAGTGAAGTGTATTTACTACTTCTTAAAGGTGAAAAGTATTAATTTATGATAAAGTATTCATGGTTTACATGTTTTTTGTAAGACTAACAGTTTCCTTATTTGTGTATCCCTTACTGATCTTTTTATTATCATCCTATGTTTTGAAAAAAAATCATAGGATTTAAAGAAGAATAGAGTCAAGTATGGGATCAAGGAAAATTTATGAAGTTTAAACATCAAACAAAAACATATTTCTTTTTAAATGTTTTTTGTTTTATGAAAAAAAATGGATATTGAGTAGGAGTGTCTAATTTTTAATATTTGAGTTGTTATATATGATTTATGGAATAATTATATAAATCTATAAACCTAAAAAGATCATCAATGTGAATGAAAGTAAAATTATTGAATTAACTCAAGATTAAGTAATGTTTAAGGATGTGGACTTATAGTTGGTATCAAATTTCAGTTTAGATAACTTTGGGAGTTTAAAATATTATTAATAGAATATCCATAAATTATTTTTACTTTATGGACAAATTTAAATGATATAGTATTTGACTATTATCATGTTTCTTCATCTAAGATATGTTTGTTTAGAATGGTTTTCCACAAAGGAAATAGGGTAGCTATTCTGGGAAGGCATACAGAGGAAAACAACCTTCCAAATTAGCATCTTGAGATGGTCAGAATCGGAACTGAATAGTTTTTTTCAATGATGGATCAGTTTAATCAAGTGAAAAATGGTGGTCATATCCATGCACGAGATCAACCAGATCAACAGTTGAGGAATATGTCGGTAGTGGAGCATTTCATGAGGCAATTCCCCCATCATTCAGATGATCATCTAACCATGTGCAAGATGAAGGGTAGATTAAAGCACTAGAAAATATTTTTTTATGTAATGGGGTGTTTATACAATCAAAAGGTCAGTCTTATTGCTTATCATTTTGAAGTTGAAGTCTATCAGTGTCAATGATTAAAAATATCATAGGAAGTGAAGAGATTGATTCTATGGAATGGGATGAATTTAAGAATATCTTCCTTGAGAAATATTTTCCTAAGGATGTTAGACTTAGGATGGAAAATAAATTCTTGGAATTGATACAAAATGAGTAAGATTTTTAGGCTACATATGAATAAAATTTCACATGTTTTTCAAGGTACATCCAAAATTTTATTTGGGATATTAATAGTAATAAAATTGATTTTACTCGGGATTGAATCAAAAATATTGAAGGGCGTTAGCTTCTCATGAGTTCAAAAGCTATGATAAATTTATCAGATGTGCTGAGAAGGTAGAAATATAGTTTTTTAATGATCATGTAATTCACTAGAGTAAGCAAAATAAGAAATCCAATTTACAGGTAATGGGAAAACATTCATCAAATAAGTTTGGAGGTAAGAAAACTAAATTTTTATCTTGTGATAATTGTGGTAAAAATCATCCTAGAGAATGTATTTAAAAGTCTAGGAAGTGCTTATGATATGGTAATACTGGTCATATTTCTCAATAATATAAGTAAGATTGTCAGGAAAGCAATGAAAATTCAGCGGTAAGATGTTTTAGTTGCAATGAGTTAGGGCATTATGACAATGTGTGTCCAAAGTTGATTACCTAAGGTAGAAACCAGTAAGATCAAAAGAACAAGGGTGTGGAAAATCATTTTCTACTACTACGGTTGATGTGGGACCATCAAATGAAGTGGTGACAAGTATATTGTGGGTTTTTTAAAATATGCCAGTACTCTATTTGACTCTGGATCTTCACATTCATTCATTTCTGAGAGCTTTGCAAGTAAATTGTAAATATTTGCTCATGAATGTGATATAGAACTTTTGGTAAGAACTCTGAGTGGAAGTATTAAAGAAACCAAGATTTATAGGAATCTTCCTATTATCATTAGTGGGGTGGTTTTTCCTATAAATCTTGTCGAACTTCCCATAGTGGAATATGATGTCATTTTGGGTATGGATTGGCTTTCAGTTTATCGTGCTAAATAGATTTCAAATCCAATAAAGTTTTATTCAATGATTTCATACATTTTATAACACACCAATAATCTGAGATATTTATTAAAGATGGCAGTGAAATTTATCTAGCTCATGTTGTTGAAAATAAAGTAACAGTTTTGATGAGTGACATTACAGTAGTGAATGAATTTATAGATGTTTTTTATAATGAATTACCTAGTATTGTACCTGATTTGGAGTTTGAATTTAATATTGATTTATTTCCTAATTCTAAGACTATTTATAAACCCCCTTATCTAATGGATCAAGTATAATTGGTGGAATTAAAAAACAGTCACAAGAATTACTTGATAAAGGTTTCGTTCGACCTAGCACTTCACCATGGGGTGCTCCTATTTTATTTATGAAAAATAAATATGGTAATATGAGACTTTGTATTGTTTATAGATCCTTGAATAACATCACTATTAAGAACAAGTATTTGTTTCCTCATATTGATGATTTTTTTGATCATCTCTAGGGAGCTCAATATTTTTTGAAGATTGATTTGAGGTTTGGGTACCATCAGCTGAAGGTGAAGGAGGGTGACATTCCAAAGATAGTGTTCCGAATGAGATATGGGAATTATGAGTTTATAGTTATGCCCTTTGGATTATATAATTCACATGTTGTATTTATGAATCTCATTAATGGAGTCTTTCATCGTTATTTGGATCAGTTTGGGGTTGTGTTTGTAGATGATATTTTGGTATATTATAAAAGTCAGGAAGAACATGAATGTCGCTTAAGGATTGTTTTTTAAACCTTAAAAGAAAATAAAATATATGGAAATTTTAGTAAGAGTGAATTTTTGTTGCAAAAAATTTCAGTCCTTGATCATATTGTTTCTAAAGATGGAATAACAGTTGACCCTTCTAAAATAAATGTTGTCGAAGAGTGGAAAATACCTACCAATATCACATATATTTGTAGTTTTCTTGGATTAGCAGGTTATTACCAAAGGTCTGTTGAAAACTTTTCTCGGTTATCTAGACCACTAACTAAGTTAACACATAAGGTATTTAAGTTCATCTGGACAAAATAATGTGATAATTGTTTTTGGAAACTGAAAAGAAGATTGGTAAATGTTGCAGTTTTGGCCCTTCCTTCTAGTAATGGTGAATTTGTTATCTATGGTGATGCTTCATTAAAATGAATTGGTTTTTTACTAATTCAGAATGATCAGGTAATTTCTTTTTCTTCATGTCATTTGAAACCACGTGAGTTAAATTACCCTACACATGATTTGGAATTAGACACTATTATTTTTTCATTAAAAATTTGGAGGCAACATTTTTATAGTTTAAAATATGAAATATATATTTATCACAAAAGTTTGAAGTATATATTAACTCATAAAGAATTGAACATGAGACAAAGAATATGGTTGGAATTAATCAAGGATTATGATTTCATGATTCATTATCATCCAGGAAAAGAAAATAAATTAGTTGATGCTTTGATTCAAAAAAGTAATGCTACATTAATCATGCTACATTTTGGAATGATATCCTTTGGTTAATGATTTGATGAATTTTTTATTGGTATATTTTGGTGCAAGAAATTCCTCTGTTTTGTTTCAGGTGTTAGTGAAATCATCTCTATCAGACAGAATTAATCAAGTACAAAAGGAAGACAGTGAGTTACAGAAAAAGGTAGAATTGGTTCAAAAGGGTAAGTTACCTTAATTTAACATTGATAAAGATTGTTTTTTGGGGTTTGGAAAGAGATTATATGTGCCTTGTGATTCACATTTGAAGAAATATTTGTTATGTGAAGCTCGTAGTTCTCCATTTTCAGTTCATTCAGGAATCACTAATATGTACAGAGACCTTCAAGAGTATTACTGGTGGGATGGAATGAAAAGATATATTACTGACTTTACCCTAAGATGTTTGATTTTTCAACAGGTTAAAGTAGAGAGGAAGTTACTAAAAGGGATGCTTCAGTCTTTTCCAATGCTAGAATGGAAATGCGAAAATATATCTATGGATTTCATATTGGGATTACCAAAATACTTCTCGATGTAACAATGTGATCTGGGTTATTTTTGATCGATTGAAAAAATCTTCTCATTTTATTTCCATTGAAGATAAACTATTTCTAGATCAACATTCTCATTTTTATATTAAATATATAGTCAGGTTACATGGAGTTACCCTCTCCATTGTATCTGATCTCAGGTTCGCTTCTAACTTTTGTAAAGACCTTCAGAAGTCAATGGGTACTGAATTAAATTTCATTATAGCTTTTCATCCTCAATCTGATGGGAAGTCAGAATGAACAATTTAGAAATTGGAGGATATACTACCTGCATGTTCAATGGATTACCAAGGAATTTGGGATCAATATCTTTCTTTGGTTGATTTTTCTTATAATAACAGTTTTCATTCTAGTATATAGATGGAACCATTTTAGGTATTATATGTAAAGCGGTGTCGAACTCCAGCTTTATGGGTTGAATTTGGTGAAAGGTTGTTGATGGGACCAAAATTAGAAGAGGAAATGGTAGATAAATTTCAATTGATTTAGAGACACATGAGGACAGCATAGAGTGGACATAAAAGTTATGCAGATAACCGAAGGAAGGATCTTTTGTTTGATTTAGATGATCATGTCTTTCTCAAAGTTTCTTCATGGAAAATTTTGATGTGTTTTGGTAATAATGGGAAGCTGAGTCCATAGTTCATTGGACCCTATGAAATCCTAGAGAAAGTTGGATCAGTTGCCTACCAAGTGGATTTACCTCAGATTATATCCTAGGTACACAATGTTTTTCATATTTCAATGTTAAGATAGTATATTCTGGATCCATCTCATATTTTGAGTCCATAATTAGTTCAGTTGGAAGAGAATGTTTCTTATGAGGAATATTCAGTCTAGATTCTTCACCGTAGAGAGAAATTGTTGCGGAATAAGGTGATTCTTTAGGTTAAGGTTTTGAGGAAAACCCATGTGTTTGAAGAGGAAACGTGAGAATTTGATAATACTATGAGGGAGAAATACACCCATTTATTTGATAAGTAAATAAAATTACGAGGACGTAATTTCCAAACGGGGGGAAGGATATAACATCCCAGATAATTATAGAATAAGACTTGTTCATATTTATTAATATTTATGAATTAGATGGTGATTTTACCTAACATAGATGCTATGTCTGATAGAACACTCGACACATAACAATGGGTTTCTCCAAAATCTTATGTTGTGCTGAAGTCTAAGTTATACTGAAAAATAATATATTATTAATATTATAATTTTAAATAGTAATTATCACATAGTCGTTGTATTGGTGGGAATGAAAAAAACTAACTAAATTATATTTACATGTGTTTATTAAATATTTTTACTTTCTTTTAATAAATTTTAGAGGCTTAAAATGAAAATAAATCCAATTTTAAGCATAAAATACTCTAATATTTTTAAAAGGTAGTTTTACCACCTTTTGATGGTAGACCCTTTTTAAATATAGTTTTTGTCACTTTTATATATTCTATTTGAGAAAAAAAACTTCTTAATTGGAATCAAGACATCAAAATTTACTTTGGTTGAATTTTTTGTATTTTTCTAATTAAATTCATATTTTAATGAATAGTGAAAAATACTACATTTTAATTCAAATTGTCTTATAATCGAATTTATTTATATTTTTAGATTACACTTTTACATGGTTTTAAGGTATATTTAGATGAATTTTTTATCAGTTAATCCAATTTAGTTCGTTGGATACTTTTTCAAATTAAAAATAAATAGAAAAACTATGTGAACTTTTGAACGTTTTACTTAAAAAACTCGTTTTCTCGATTCGTCAACGAGATTAGTGTTAAACATAATTTAACCACTTCTGTGAATTAAATTTTTAAAAATGGACATACATTTTTGTAATCAGTATGAAAAATTTGGTCCAATAGGATCAAAATAATTTTTTTTAAAGTAATTGTAGTATTTTATTTACCACGGTTAAAGGTAAATAGGGTAACTAAAGGTAAAAATAATAATATAATATTATAAAATTACCCTAACACTTGTACTAATATTATTTTATGAGTTATTATCAACCATGACCATCCTTGGGATGAAATTGTGACCTTTAAAAGCCACTTGGGTGTTATTATGACATTTATAACATTTAATTTAAAGTAAAGGCAAATATGTCATAAATATATCTCTTCTTACTAAAACAATTTTAATATGGGGTTATGTAAGTGATATCTTAGACTATGAATAGTCCTTATAAATCTAAAAATATTACCTACAACATGGTAATTTATTTATAATTTTTATTAATTAAATAATTAAATTTAATTATGACATAATGATGATGTAGTAATAGATTTATTAAACAAGGAATCAAATAAATGATATTAATAATATTAAAATAGATATAATTTGAAATATTTGATGACATACACAAATTTTTTGAATTACTATGACATGTTAGGATTGATTTTATGTAGTTTTTTTGGATGAATCAAGTTGTTATGATATTTTAAAAAAAATCATGTAATGAATAGTGTCAAAATTGACATAATTTAAATTTTAAAATATAAAATATTTAATTAAATGATATAAAATTTATAAAAATATAATATTCAGACAAAAAATTGATATAACTATAAAAATATCATTAATGACTCCTTAATTGGTCATTTGGTATGATTTTTTAATTATTTTAACCCTCTAATTTTAAATTACTTGATAAAATGGTAATAGTTAAAAGGTGTTAAAACAAAAGGATAAGGATTAAAAAATACTAAAAAAATTATTATTTTAATTGAATGATTATATATAAACCCATAATCATTATATATTCTAATTAAATGATTTTTTGACCAATTTATAATCAAAATTTAATTTATATTAATTTAATACTTTAAATAATTCCAAGGGTTCGCCTCCCCTCTCTTATAAAAAGGTACCCATTCCTCTCTATTCATTATACTTAAAAAACATTTTGGTTCATCCAAGATCTACCCAAACCACTTCCTATAATCCCTCACCACATTATTTAAGACTTATTTTAGGCATAACATCCTCCTTATAGTTGTTAAGGTGTTAAGAAAGGTGATCATCTGAAGGAAAGGTAATGTTTTTATTTAAGTATTTCTATTTTATTTCTTCTTCCACTTCCTTCAAATATTATTATTCCAAGATGAAATAATAACTCCAGTATCCTCAATATAATTATATTTTATTATTTTAATATCATCACATAAATCTATCTCCACTTCCATTAAATGGGAATGGAATTAATCGTTCGTGCGTATGTGTAAACTATCACCTCCACGAACTGATCTAATTTTTTTTTCCATAACCATCTCTAATGAATGGTTATAATGATGGAATTAATGTTCATATGTGATATTAATGACATATTAATCATTATAAGATAATAATATATCAATTACATTCTTACTTTCCATGCCCATAAAAATGATAACACCGTTCGTGTGTACGTGTGAACTATCACCTCCACGAAGTGATGTGATTCATTTTTATTCACTACATCACTTGTTTTATATATATATATAAGTATATTTAAATTATTAGTGTGATATTAATGATGATATTATAATTTTGGAAAGATAAAATAATAATTACCTTATTTACATAATGATCGATGAAAAATGGAAAATATTACTCATGTGTACATACGGCCTACCGTCTCCATGATTATAAAATTGTTCATTTTTCATAACTATACTTAATGGTTTGATTTAAAAGTATAATTTATGTATAAAAATGATAATAATTTCATGAATATTATTCTGTAGATTATGGACTTATGACCACATGGACTGGTGACATCATACCATATTCATTTTGGACTCAAGTACCGAATATCAAAAAAACGTCTGACATGAACTCAAATAATTAACTAATTATTATAATATGGTAATTAATGATATAAAAGGAATAGTAAAAATTAAAAATATTCTGAAGAAAGTATAAATTAACCTATTTTTATTTTTCATGAAGAATAAGGAACATACATGACAAATCGAGCTCAAGGTAAGGGACTTCATCTCAATATCCTTTCATTGAGGCATATTTTGATGTTATACACCACCTTATTTTATAAGGTGTATAATCATACCCTTTTACTTTTAATTCATTCCAAGGTTTTAAAAAGTAATCTTTTTATATGAAAAATTTTAATTTCTTTACAAAATGACAAAATAAATGTTTTTTAACGTATGCAGCGACAACGACTTCTCTATCTTTGTAACAGTTATTTGATATTTGGCTTCCTCTATAAGCCTTAATGTTTTTAAAATGGGAAAGAAATCCATTATTCCATTTTTTTGTATTTTTTATTGAAAATAGTTTTGAAAATTGATATAAAATTTTAATATCTTGAAATTATTTCTTGTGATTTAAAATGGAATTTTATGAGTGAAATGTTGATAATTGAAATTTTTTATGTGTTATAATTATATAATGGTACTTAGACATTTTATGGGTGGTTATGTGATAAAATAAAGACAAGTGGTTACATGATAAACCAAATATGGGTGGTTCTGTGATAAACCATGGATGTTTAGTTGTGTTATAACCTCCAATGCATTGGGTATGAAAGTCGGTCATATGGATATTCCATTTATAAGAGTGATATGTGTGGAAGTCGATTGTATGGTTATTCCATTTAAGTGTGATTATGTCCAAAATTACCTTTATATGTTATATATATTTTTCTATGGGTTTTAAGGTAATATTTTGATTACAAAAGCGTAAGAAATGATCTTATATTCAGTGAAGTGTATTTACTACTTCTTAAAAGGTGAAATGTATTAATTTATGATAAAGTATTCATGGTTTAAATGTTTTTGCAAGACTAATAGTTTCCTTATTTATGCATCCCTTACTAAGTTTTTTATGATCATCCCAAGTTTTTAAATGTTTTTTATGGGATTTAAAGAAGAATAGAGTCAATTATGGGATCAAGGAAAAGTTATGATGTTTAAACATGAAACAAAACCATGTTTCTTTTTAAAAAAATTGTTTTATAAAAAAAATGAATAGTGAGTAGAAGTGTCTACTTTGTAATATTTTAGTTGTTATGTATAATTTATGGCCTAATTTTATAAATTTATAAACTTATTAATGACCTTGATGTGAATGAAAGTAAAATTATTTTCTTAACTTAATATTAAGTAATGTTTAAAGTTGGGGACTTATATTCATGATTTCAGGACAATGTCACCCTTTATTATTCATTGATCCACTTCAAATCTTTCTATAAAAAGGAATGTGACTTTTTCATTCCTAAAGTACTAAAAAATCATGAGATCCATGATATGCCATCCCATTTTTCATCAGTTTTCATCAAAAAAAAATTATCTTGAACATGCTATCCAATATGCATAAACTCTTATATGGAGAGATAACAGTTTAATATTACTAACTTCATCTATAGTTTAACTTAAAATTTCCATAAATGGTTAACCTTATAACCCTTCCAAAAGATGAAAAGTCGAATATTTGGAAAGAATATCATGAAATCATCTTAACATTGATCCCATATATATCACAATGTACCACTTGGTTGCCACATTCCAAACGTGTGAATACCCTCATTGTATATTCCCTTAAAACATGGTAATAACATTAATTACCATAAATCCTTTTGGAAAACATGCATTCTTCCTTATTCTAATGATTAATGGATATATTTTTTAAATACAAGAAGTCATAAACTTCATCCTTGATGAAATATAACACTTTTTCAATAATCAGTTCTAGGGTAATCCATACTATCCAATTTACTTATTCATATCCATCATATCTTTATCCAAACATCATTATCTCAACGTCAAACATTAATTTAGTGTTACCTTTCCTTAATCAAATTATTTCCATTCTATGAAATCAATTTCCTATGTCTTCATCACCATTAAATGTGTCCTTTTCAATCCTTAATGAAAACTTATACTAAAAATTCATATATATTTCATGATTTATATAACATAATCTCTAAATTCAAAACATAAATACTTCATTCATCCAACATTATTCTTAAACCATTACTCAGGGTTCATCAACTTATTCCTTAATACCTCTTTCCTAGAATATAAAATATGAATCATTTCATAAGGTTCCTAAACCTCAATCTAATCATTCTTTTTATGTTTAATGTAACAAATACTAGAAGAACATCACATATCTTTCACATGTCATTTCTGATCTCTTTATCTTAAAAAGTTTAACCAATACAAATACCATCTTCAAGATTATATTTATGATATTTCCACTTGGTAAATCGATTCTCATAATTCCCATAATTTGAACATTTGAAACATTAAATTTTAACCATCTTCCTTCTAGTTCTCTCCATTGAATAAAACTAAAAATCATAGTCTGAGAAACATTTATCATATTTGAATACCATATAATCATGAAAAAAATTCTTATAGGGTGACTAAATCATGTCACCTACTTATTTAATCTATGGAAACTTATATTTATCCTAGGTTATTCATAGTCATCCTCTATTTAAATCCTTCATGATGGTTCATAAAAAGTTTATGAGTTCCCAAAGCATATCCTCTGAGAGTGTCAAACCAGGTGCGCAGCAAGGCTCATTGTCATGTACCATATTACCCTGAGTCAAGTCTAGGAAATCTTGTCAGATTTGTTAACCATAGGTACATATGTTCCAGAGCCACATCTACTTGTAGTATCTAGATAGGTATTTATTTCCAGGAAACCACTCACTCTATCCTTTACCAAAATTCCAGGACATTTTCCTAAACGTTGAATCATCCTTATACTTATCCTTAGAGACATCCCTAGACATATCCTTAGAAATATACCTAGGTATATCACTAAATTTTTATCATACTAGTTTCCAAATATTGATTAAACCATTCCTTTTATACCAACTATAATGACCCAGGCTTAACATACATGGATATTACATCATTTTAGATAAATATTCAATATATTACAAAAATACATGACTGAGGATTGTAATAGTTTAGTGTATTTGGAAACTTGAAAACAAAATCTTATATCCTAGTGAAATATCTTCAACATCTCCCATAAAGATCTCCACCTTTAATACTTCTACCTAAAACCTTTCTTCAAAACCGGTGGAAAGGAAATATAAGAAAGGGGTGAGCTCATATGCTCAGTAAGGGTAAATAATGGAAATATGTAAGGATAACATGAATAAAAGGGTATGGAACTTGAGCATAACATTTTATGGTCATACCCTACATATTAGATATCATAATAACGATTGTAATTTCATAATACATGGATCATAAGATAATTAAGAGAATAAGTCATGAAATCATAATATAGGAATAATACATGAAATTTATGGCATGCACATAAAAATAGAAAATCTTATGTCAAGGCTACCTACCAAGACCTTTATAACATGTTAGGATTGGGATATGACCTGTGTACCTACTTCAGGCTTGGGCTAACAACTCATGTACCCTTTTACTTTTAGGCTCAGGATAAAACCTATGTGCCTTCTTGTTTTCAGGATTGGGCTATAACCTATGCACCCTCTTACTTTTAGGCTTGGGCTACAACTCATGTACCTTCTTGTTTTGGGGATTGGGCTACAACCCATGTGCCCTATTACTTTTAGGATTGGGATAAAACTCATGTACCTTCTTGTTTTCGGGCTTGGGCTACAACTTGTGTACCCTTTGAGCTCATATACAACTTATCATTACCCAATTCATTGGAGGGATATATAGGTCTCACCCATATTATAATAAAATAATTCATACATGTGCCACAATATTATAAAACTTCCATCATATCATGACCCATAAAAAGATATAGGTTTTATAAACATCAAATCATAACCCATGAAATTAAATGGGTATCACTAACATTTCATCACATCATAACCTATAAAAGATATAAGTTTCATAATCACTTCATGAAATCATGGCCCATGAAAAGAAGCGAGTTTCAAAAGCATAAAACTCATGGAAGTGAAATGGGTGTCATAAGAATCCTTCCATCAAAACATGAACCATTTAAGAAATAATATGAATGGAACCTTTGGATCAACTCCTAGAAGGGAATGAGTAACATCAACGGAAGTTATCTTAGATGGAAAATAACTTGGAAGGATATTTTGAAAACATTTCTTTAGGTAAATATACTTTATTCTTTGAAAAATGACCTTCAAAACATAAAACATTTTTAAAACCATTTTCCTTAAAAACTTAAAAAAGAAGCTTGAAAACCTTTTGAAAACCATTTTTCTTAAAAACTTAAAAAATAATCTTGAAAATAATTTGAAAATAATTTTCCTTAAAAACTTATAAAAGAGCTTGAAGACATTTTGAAAAACATTTCCTTGAAAATATATTTTTAAAAAAATATTAAAAATTAAACTTTTAAACATGAAAATAAATCTTCAAAGAATTGACGGTGGTTAAACCAGTACATGTGGTATGATATAAAAAAGAACATTCCTTTTGCATGGTAAAAACATTAGAAAAATGCCTCATTCAGAAAGAGATAAGAAAATTCATTAAAAAACATTGGTAAAAGAAAAAAAAGGGTAAAAATTTCTTTTAAATATTTTATGATAATAGTATAATGTTCTTGGAAACCCTTTTTAGAAAACATTGTTTTTAAGGAACACATATTTCCCACTAAAGAGAGGGTAAAGTTGGGTTTTCTTAAGAACACTTTCTTAATGATATTATGTACCAAAGAGTAAAAAAATAGTACCAATACATGAATATATCATGAATAAAAATCTGAGAAGAAAAATCATGAATTTTCTTGATATATGGGTTGTAATATTTTATCAAAGGAAGCATAAACATAAACAATCTTGAAAAGAGATGAGATTACTTCAATAAAATCTTATCACTTGGTAACTTGGGATCATTCTCTCCATGTAAGAAAAGGATGTTGAGTCAATAAGGTTTTCCTTATGACTTTTCCATTCCTTCTTATTTTGAAAATCACAAACACCTTATCTTTAAGGAAAATTGCTTTTATAAGGAAAAATGCTTTCTTAAGGAAAATTGCTTTTATAAGGAAAAATGCTTTCTTAAGGAAAATTGCTTTTATAAGGAAAATTGATTTCTTAAGGAAAATTGCTTTTATAAGAAAAATTATCCTTATCATATTTTCATTCATATTTTTCTTAAGTATGAGATTCGGATTCATTTTCTCGGAATCATTAAAACTTTGATATAAAGCATTCTGTTTTAGGATTCGGTTCTGGACAAGAACTATAAGGAAGTTTCATTCCGAAATCCGGATATGAATTCTGACTAAGTTCTATTCCAGATTCAGGATACGAATTCTAAAGAAGAATTCTCATTACGAATTCTAATGAAGAAATCCCACTCCGAATTCTCATTACGAATTCTAATGAAGAAATCCTATTCCGAATTCTTATTACGAATACCAATGAAGAATTCCCATTACGAATTCTAATGAAGAAATCTCATTCTGAATTCTCATTACGAATTCTAATGACGAATTCTCATTACGAATTCTGATGATAAATTCTCATTAAGAATTCTGATGATGAATTCTCAATACGATTTCTGATGACGAATTCCTATTCCGAATTCTCATTCCGAATTCACCTATTAAACAGAATCTGATTATCTTTGTTTTATACACTCTGAATTTATTCACTCCGAACCTTCACTCCGAAATTTCTATTCTGAACTTTTATGTTAGAGTTTAAAACGATGTAGTACATTCTGTTACACTTGTTTTGTTAAAAACGATGTCGTCCATTTTGTTATAAACTAACCGTTGTCTAAGTGACACGTGTACAGGTCCCTCCGATCTTTAAGGAAAATATGACCGTTGGAGAGGAGCTGACCTTACCTATAAATAGGAGCTCATTTGAAAAAGCTGACAACGGATGGATGAACAATTTTTATTTTGTGCATACATGCTGTTGAAGTGATTTCTAGAGAGAGAGTCTTTTATTAACTCTCAAAGCTTCGTGCGACTCCGAATGTTGGTGATTACATTCGAGGGCTTCCGGGGATAGGAAGACAGAGGTGCCGACTACCTTAAAGATCGAGGGCTTCCTTGCTGAGGAAGACAGAGGTGCCGACTACCTTAAAGTTCGAGGGCTTCCTTGCTGAGGAAGACAGAGGTTTCCAACTTCCTTGAAGTTGAGGGCTTGCGGGGATAGCAAGACAGAGACTCCGATCTTCGTATCGAGGGCTTACCCTGGTGTGGGTAAGACAGACTTTCTTGAAAGTATAAATCAAGGGACCTTTATCCAAGGTTGTTGGATACCCTTCTCTTTGGGTTAAAAGACTATTATTTTGTTACTAGTAGTTTTACTACTTGTTTTTATTCCACTGCAATTTGTATTTTAAGGAAAGTATAACTTTCTTATACTTCCTTACTTACTCTGATTCATTTAGATTCTATACACTTTAAGGTAGAATCTCATATTGTAACTTTTGTTAAGTTTCAATTTCCGGAACCATATTTCCGGAACCTACTTTTGGAATCTCTTTCCAAGTTAAGTTCGGTGTTAGAGGTGTTGTGAATTTACTTAGTTTAACTTTGTTAAACTTAGCCCTTTCCTTTTCTTAAGGAAACTTTAGTTATTCATAACTAACTTTAAAGGTTCCAAAGGAATTTTTAAAGTATACAATTCACCCCCCCCCCCCTCTTGTATATTGAGCATCTCATATTATATTTCGATCCTACAATTGGTATCAGAGGTTGGAAACCTCTTACTCTATACCATTCTTACATTTGGTATCAGAGCCAAGGTTACTGAAATACTTGTACTCACATACAAGTTTTTCTTGCTCAACTTTTTCTTTCCGATCTCTGTCATTCCGATTTATCCATTCCGAACGTTTCCCATTCCGAACTTTGTTATTACCTGACAAGTTTGTATCCAAGTTATTTTCAGTATGGCAGGAATTAATGTTGGTTCGATTGACAATCTGAATCCTACAAGACCACCTATCTTCGATGGTAATGATTATGAATACTGGAGAGATCGTATGAAGACTTTTGTTATCAATACTGGTGTAGATAACTTTGTCATGCTTACTGGTGACTATAAAATTCCTGACAAGGAAGTCAGAACCTTTACTAACCAGGAAAAGCAAGAATATCAACTCAACTATAAGGTACGCAATACTTTACTATGTTCAATGACCAGAAATATATATAGCCAAATTTCTTCTTGTGAAGCAGCTAATTGTATATGGAAGAAGTTAGAGGTTACACACTTTGGGACTTCTAAAGTGATTGAGACTAGAAGGGCTATGCTTAGAGCTGAATATCATGGCTTCAATTTTCCTTATGGAGAACCTATCTGTAAAGTTCAACAAAGGTTTATGACTATTGTCAACAGTCTACAATCTATGGGAGAAAAAGGTTTAGATGATGAAGCTCTTGTGGACAAGATAATTGACATTATGCCCAATGAGTGGGAATCCAAGAGAACAACTATAGATGAGAACAGGAAGGTCACTCAAATTACTCTTGATGAATTATTTGGAACTCTTCTACAACATGAAACTAGAATGAAGAGAGATGCTGACAACATCAAGAAGAAGAATGGAAATGGTACTGTTGCTTTTACTACAACTTCAAATCAGATGAAAGCTAAGACTCCTGAGAGAGTAACCAGATCCAAGTCGAAGAAAGTCATTTTCCAATCCGAATCTAGTGAAAGTGAAGTCTCATAAAATGAACTAGCCAATCTTGCTCGATGGATGAACAAGATAGCTGGGCAAAGAAACTTTCAATCCAAGTATAAGAAGAAGGATATGAAAGACAAGAAAGATGGAGAAGTTACTTGTTACTAATGTAAAAGAGCTGGACATATTAGACCAGATTTCCCTATGCTCAGAAAGAAATAAAGGAAGGAAAGACATTCAGACAAGAATAGGAAGAAATATTACAAAGCCAAAGCTAAGAAAGTTCTGAAAGCTAATGACACCTGGAGTGCCAGTGGTGGTGACTCTTCAGATGAATCTTCTGATTATGAATCTTCAGGACAGAAGAATCTTGGTCTTATAGCCAGACTACCTATTGATAATCATTGTCTTATGGCTAAGGTACAAAATGCTGAATCATTGACCAATGTTTCTATAAATTCTAATGATAGTAAGTATTATAACTCTTCTGATGAAGAATCATCTTCTAATGAGGAAAATACTTTACCTACTTTTGAAGAAGTCTCTAGGTTTGCTGAACTTCTTGAGATTGAGAATTCCAAACTCAACAAGAAACTTGATAAGGCAAACTCTAGGAATTCTATTCTTACTAAAGAGATATCAGATCTTTCTAAAGATCTTGATAAGAAAAATGCTGATTTTGAAAATATTTCAAAAAATCTTGAGGAATTAAGTTCTGAGAAGAACAAACTTTCTAAAGAATTAGAAAAAGTAATTTCTAAGAAAAATGTTTTCGAGCCTAACTCTAGTTCCAAAACTAATGATTTTGAGGATAAAAACTTGGTTGTAAAACTCAAGTCCGAAATTTTTTCCTTAAAGAAGTTTTTATCAAACTTTACCCATGGTAAAGAAAATTTTGATAATATGTATTCCCAAATACGACCTTTAAGAAATAAATCCGGATTTGGTTATACCCATGCAAAACCTGTTTTCAGTAACAATTATTTTGTTCCTCAAAGTGCCCCATTTTGTACCAAGTGTCAATGTGGTGGTCACTGGGCAAGAAGTTGTTCCTTAAACAAAACTCAATCCTTAGGTTTTCATAAAGCTTATTTTTCTAAGAAAATGTGGGTTCCAAAAATTTTATTGTCTGGAAATCTCGGATCCAAACAAGTTTGGATTCCAAAAATCTAACTTTGTTCTTAATTTCAGGAAAATAAAGAAAGTACCAGCAACAATACATGGTACATGGATAGTGGATGTTCCCGGCATATGACTGGTAACAAAAGCTTTTTTGAAAAGATTATCAAAATGAAAGGAGGAAAGGTAACTTTCGGAGACAATGCTAAGGGAGAGATTGTTGGTATTGGTAATATTGTTCTTTTAGGTAAAACCTTGATTTCAAATGTTCTTTTTGTTAAAGGTCTTAAGCACAACCTCATTAGCATAAGTCAGTTATGTGATGAAGGTTACCTTGTGAATTTTAGGAATGATAAATGCTTAGTTCACAATTCCAAGGAAGAATTTATTCTCTCAGCCAACAGGCAAGAGAATGTTTACACCTTAAACTTAGAAGACCTAAGAAGCCAATATTTACCTTGCCTAAGTGAAATGGAAGATCATTCTTGGTTATGGCATAGAAGATTAGGACACTGTAATCTTAGAAATCTATGTAAACTCTCTAAGAAGAAACTAGTTAAGGATCTACCGGAGCTTAGATTTGATTCTTCTAAAGTTTGTGATCCTTGTCAATATGGCAAGCAACATAAATCTAGTTTTAAGTCAATCGGTGAAGTCTCAACAACCGATGCATTACAGTTGGTGCATATGGATCTTTTCGGTCCAACACAAACTGGAAGTATTGGAGGCAAATACTATGTGTTTGTTCTAGTTGATGATTACACTAGATTTACTTGGGTCTATTTTCTAGCAAGGAAATATGAAGCTTTTTCTTATTTCAAAAGTTTTAGAGCTCAAGTTAAAAATGAGAAAAACCTTCCATTGAAAACTATTCATAGTGATCATGGAGGAGAATTTCAAAATTCAGATTTTGAAACTTTTTGTAGTAAGAAAGGTATTACTCACAACTTTTCAGCACCTAGAACTCCTCAACAGAATGGTGTAGTTGAAAGAAGAAATAGAATTCTTCAAGAAATAACTAGAACCATGTTGAGTGAATATTCTATTGCTAGACATTTCTGGGCTGAAGCTGTAAGTACTGCTTGTTATACTATAAATCGAGTTTTGATTAGACCTTTTCTTAATAAAACTCCTTATGAGTTATGGAATGGTAGAAAACCAAGACTTTCCTACTTCAAGGTTTTTGGTTGCAAAGTATTCATTTTGAATACTAAAGATAACTTACATAAATTCGCACCAAAATCAGATGAAGGGATTTTCTTAGGTTATTCCACAACCTCTAAGGCATATAGAGTTTTTAATAAAAATACTTGTACTGTTGAAGAAACAGTACACGCAAAATTTGATGAGTCAGATCCTTTTGTTTTTAAAACCTCCCAACCTACATCTTCGGATGTGTTTTCAAAAACTGATTGTCAACCTTTGATAGAAGAACCTTCTGATAAGGAAATTGTTCTAGAAGATACTTTTGAAACATTTACCCCAGAAGACTTTCTACCCTATGTTGATGAACAGGTTTTACAAAACCCAAATCAGGTGTTTCTTAAGAATCATCCCAGTGATAGTATCATTGGTGATGTAAATCAACCTGTAAGGACTAGAAGTTCCTTAAGAAATGAAGTAGAACATCTAGCATTTCTTTCCCAATTAGAGCCTAAAAGCACTGATGAAGCTTTAGGTGATGATGATTGGATCAAAGCAATGCAAGATGAACTAAATGAATTTGAAAGGAATAAAGTCTGGACCTTGGTTGAGAGACCTAAGGAAACTTCTGTTATTGGAGTAAAATGGGTTTTCAGAAATAAATGTGATGAAAATGGAGTCATTGTTAGAAATAAAGCTAGACTTGTTTCTAAAGGCTATAATCAGCAAGAAGGAATAGACTATGAAGAAACCTATGCTCCAGTAGCTAGACTTGAATCTATCCGTATTCTACTTGCTTTTGCAGCATTCTTTAATTTCAAACTATTTCAAATGGATGTGAAATGTGCTTTTCTTAACGGTTATGTTCAAGAGGAAGTTTTTGTTGAACAACCTCCTGGCTTTGAAGATACAAAACATCCTGATCATGTTTTTAGACTTACCAAAGCTTTGTATGGTCTTAAACAAGCCCCACGAGCATGGTATGATAGACTCACTGGATTTTTTCTTCAAAATAACTATGTTAAAGGAAATGCAGATCCAACCCTTTTTATAAAGAAAGATAAGAAAAATGTTTTGATTGTTCAAATTTATGTTGATGACATTATATTTGGTTCAACTCAGCAATCTTTGACTGACTCTTTTGCTAGTCTAATGAAATATGAGTTTGAAATGAGTATGATGGGTGAGTTAACATTTTTCCTTGGTTTTCAAATTTCTCAAAAACCAGAAGGAACCTACATATCTCAACATAAGTATATTAAAGATCTTCTTAAAAAGTATGGTTATGAAAACACTAAGAGTATAAGTACTCCCATTGGTACCTCAAACTCTTTAGATCTTGATGAAGCTGGGAAACCAGTAGATCAAACATCTTTTAGAGGTATGATTGGAAGTCTACTTTACTTAACAGCTAGTCGACCAGACTTAATGTTTTTAGTATGCTTATGTGCAAGATATCAATCCAATCCTAAGGAATCTCACTTAAAGGCAGTAAAAAGAATTTTTCGCTACCTTAAGGGAACCATGGATCTAGGATTATTTTATACTTCTGGAAATGATTTTGTCCTAAAAAGCTTTTCTGATGCTGACTTTGGTGGATGTAGAATGGATAGAAAAAGTACATCCGGAACTTGTCATTTCTTAGGAGATTAATTAGTTTCTTGGTCCTGCAAGAAGCAACATTCTGTTGCACTCTCCACTGCTGAAGCTGAATATGTAGCAGCTGGAAGTTGTTGTGCACAAGTGTTGTGGATGCAACACACACTCACAGACTATGGCTTGAGTTTTACTAAAACTCAAATTTTGTGTGATAACACAAGTGTCATTGCCCTAAGCAAAAACCCTGCACATCACTCCCGTGAAAAACACATAGATATTAGGCATCACTTTCTTAGGGATCACACACTTAAAGGAGATATTATTCTTCAGTTTATCGGAACGCAAGATCAACTTGCTGATATTTTCACAAAATCTTTTCCTTCTGATAGATTTGAATATATTAAACAGAAGTTAGGAATGATAACCGTAAGGTAATCTTCCTTAATTAACTTTCTGTTGAAAAAATATCCTTATAGTAATAAACTCCTTTTCATAGGGGGAGTACATTTGATTGTTTGTTTAACAAAGTTTTTCAAAATTTGTTTTCAAACTTTTCGGAACGAATATTTCCGGAATGGAACTTCCGGAACTACCATTTTCCAGAATGGATATTTTCATACAGAATACTTCTGGAATGAAAGTATTCGTATTGAAAATTTCCGGAATGGACAACTTTCGTATTGGGACTTTCATAACCAGATTTTCGTACCAAGTTTTCTTTTTCGTATTTTGTTTTTCGCATTTTCGTATTTTCTTTTTCGTATTAACTTTTTCGTATTGACTTTTTTGTATTGACATTTTCGTATTGACTTTTTCGTATTGAGTTTTTCGTATTAAGTTTTTCGTAGTAGTATTTATATTACCCATTACGAATAACTTTCCTAAGCTAATCCGAAAGGTATGATTTCCTTACTGAAGTTTTCGTAATCATATTTTACTTGCTGGCAGTTTCTTTTATTATGTTTTCGGATTATAGTTTTCTTAAATATTTGTTTTAATAAAACCTCAAAAAGATCGGATTCAAGCTTTCAACCGTCAGATTTGATCTCAGATCATTCTAAACCGTTAGATCAACCGAGGAAGTTGAACCGTCATCCCATTGCCTATATAAAGGGGACCCTATTTTCGAGTCCCACATCGATTTCAAGCTTTTGCGTGCTGAAGCTCTGACTCTCTGATTTAAGGTCATTCCGAACTTCAGTCTTCTCAATTCTGAACTTCTCAGAGACTTCAGATCCGAATGTCTGCAGAGTTAGCTTCTCAAGAAATGTCTTCAACCAAGCCCATTTCTCAGTGGTTAGTCTACAGAGAAAGGTTAGTCCATCCGACTTTCTTCAGCAACTACGATTCTATTATTTCAAAGAATATCAAGTTGAATGGCTGGGAAGATGTTGCGGTATCAAAAACCGGCAACCAAGATGAAGTCTACTCTGACTTGCTTGTTGAGTTTTATGAGTCAGTTGCTTTCTTCAACGAAGATAATAGAGAGAAGTTTTCTTTCAAATCGTATGGCAAGACATATAAGCTTTCTCACACCAAGGCTGCAAGCTTGGTAGGGTTATCCTATGAAGGAGAAGCTGAGTTTATTTCCCACGTATTGCCAGACTCTTTGGGTAGTTTCAACAAGGAAAAGGCCTTAGAAACTCTCGGATTGGATGATGACAAGGCTCCAAAGATTGCAAGCCTATCTACAAACTTCCGGATGCTGGAGTTATGGGTGCAAGGGCTTATTGTACCGAGAAAAGGAGATAAGGACAGCTTGAAGAAGAGTGAGATATACATCTTAGATTTCCTGATAAATCTAAGAAAGTTCAACTTGATGAAGCATATTCTTCTTAATATTGAAAATTTGAAGAAGGGGAATCTGAGAGCTCAGATCGTGATGTACCCAGCAATATTATCAAAGCTCATAGTTCGGTGTCTAGAATCTTTTAAGGTTGCTTGTAGTTCAAAACCAAGGGTGTGAAAGATCATGCTAGTCAGCGATGCCACTCTTAAGAGAATGAATGTAGCTTTCGACAAGAAGTCCGGAATGTTTATTGATCTACCTCCTCAAGAAAAAGTGGCTCCGAAAGTTGCTGATCCGGAATCGTCTAAGCCGGTAAGGAAGAGAAAACTGAAAGAAGTGATAGTCGAAGTTGAGGAACCCAAGTCTAAGGAAGTCCACTCCGCACCTCCTAAGCCTAAGAAGAAGAAAACCTATACTGATGAGGTTGCAGCAAAGTGGAGAGCTGACAAAGAGAAGAGGAAAGAAGGGGATCCGCAGTTCGGATTGGATCCTGCAGAGGCTAAAGCTCTGAAAGAGAAGGCTGCTGATGAGCTCGAGAAACAAGCAAAGGAGAAGAAACTTAAGAAGAAAATGTCAGAAGCCGAGGCTGTGCAAGCGTTGTTAAAATTCAACGAAATGGTTTCAGCAACCATTCTCGTTCCGAGATCTTTCTCTCTGGAATCTCTACCTGAGACTCCAGGAAGAAATCTCGCTGCTCCGGAAGAGAATGTTTCTAAGAATTCAGAAGAAGTAGAGCAAGTGGAACAAGTTGAAGAAGCTGCTGAAGGAAGTAGTGAGACAGGAGATGTGCTCAAACAAGTAGATGAATACAAAGGAACTCCTTCGGAACACTTGTCGCTCCGAACATCTGAAGCTCAATCTTCGAAACTTGTTACTCCTGAATTAGAAGAAGAGAAAGGGGAAGAAGAAGTTGCCTATCATGGAGAAGAAGAACAAATTTTACATGATATTTCTCAGATGGGAAAAGTAGAAGTTGGTGTTCAAGAAGTTGCTGATGAGGAAGATTTGGTTGTTCAAGTTTCTGACAGTGAAAAGAAAACTCCAGAACAGGATTCTATTCCGGAAAAAGATAAGGGAAAGAAAGTTCTTACTGAGACTCCGAGCTCAGTAGTAAGAAAGAAGAAGGAAGCTGGTAGTTCTTCTAAGAGGAAGTTGGAGCTTATTGAGGAAGAAAATTCTCCTAGCAATATTTCAGATTCGGAGTCATCTTCGTTGGGGCATGATTTTGTTGTCCAGTCTTTGAAGAAGTTGGTGGGAACCATTCCGACCTTCTCCAGTATAGACTCCAGATGCCAGATGCTCCAACATGCGTTGAATCAGAAAACCGACTCCGTATCAATGGTTATGGATAAGTGTGTTGAGATTGAAGCTCAGTTCAAAACATTCTTTATTGGTTACGAAGCTCATAAAAGATCTTGCAAGAGGATGACAAGCTGGTCTAAGAAAACTGTGGAAGAGATGAGACTTTTCGATGAGTTTCAGGATAATGTTAAGGATGCATTTGAAACCGAGGACAAGAAGTTTCATGAGCTGACTGCATCATTCGAAGAGAAATTGACAGAGGAAAAGAACTTTCGGATTCAGGAAGTGAGAGATCTGAATGGAAAGCTCAATTCCGTCAATCAAAGTTGGAAATTTGAAAGGGATTATCGGATCGAGTTTGAAGAAAGGATGAAGGCTCAGGAAGAGAAAATGAAAGCTCAGGAAGAAAAGTTGAAAGCTCAGGAAGAAAAGTTGAAGGATCAGGAAGAAATCATTGAAGCTCAGTCAGCAAGAATAGTCGTCTTAGAGAAGCAAGCAGAGGAAGATCACAAAGACTTAAAGAAGATCAAGACGATTCTTAAGGGGCTAATGTCGAAGGAGAAAGATCCGAAATGACCAATCCGATCGTTTTGTTGTATTTTTTTGTTGTCGAGATTCCAATTTTAATGAAAGTCGTACTTGTTGTTTCTATTGTTGTCATTACTAATTTTTCAGGTACTTTGTTAAGTTTTTCCATTCCCTCCAATTCTTTTTGAAAATCACAAAGGGGGAGAAGGAAAAGATCCTTAAGAAAAAGAGGAACTCTAATAAGAGTTTATCAAAGGGGGAGAAAGAAAAAATACACAAGGAAAAAGAACTCTAATAAGAGTTTGTTTAAGGGGGAGTTTTTCTTAAAGAAGACCTTCTTATGAAACATCACTCCGGAAATATGAATACGATCCTTACAATTTCAAAGCCTAAGGGGGAGTTAGTCGTATTCATCTATATTCTTAAACCAAGGGAGATAAGCTTTAATATGTTTCTTTCTTCTTAGAATAGATTTTTCATAAGGATGTTTGTGCTTTCCAAAAAGGGGGAGATTGTTGAGTCAATAAGGTTTTCTTTATGACTTTTCCATTCCTTCTTATTTTGAAAATCACAAACACCTTATCTTTAAGGAAAATTGCTTTTATAAGGAAAAATGCTTTCTTAAGGAAAATTGCTTTTATAAGGAAAAATGCTTTCTTAAGGAAAATTGCTTTTATAAGGAAAAATGCTTTCTTAAGGAAAATTGCTTTTATAAGGAAAATTGCTTTCTTAAAGAAAATTGCTTTTATAAGAAAAATTATCCTTATCATATTTTCATTCATATTTTTCTTAAGTATGAGATTCGGATTCATTTTCTCGGAATCATTAAAACTTTGATATAAAGCATTCTGTTTTAGGATTCTGTTCTAGACAAGAACTATAAGGAAGTTTCATTCCGAAATCCGGATATGAATTCTGACTAAGTTCTATTCCAGATTCAGGATACGAATTCTGAAGAAGAATTACCATTACGAATTCTAATGAAGAAATCCCACTCCGAATTCTCATTACGAATTCTAATGAAGAAATCCTATTCCGAATTCTTATTACGAATACCAATGAAGAATTCCCATTACGAATTATAATGAAGAAATCTCATTCTGAATTCTCATTACGAATTCTAATGACGAATTCTCATTACGAATTCTGATGATGAATTCTCATTACGAATTCTGATGATGAATTCTCAATACAATTTCTGATGACGAATTCCTATTCCGAATTCTCATTCCGAATTCACCTATTAAACAGAATCTGATTATCTTTGTTTTATACACTCTGAATTTATTCACTCCGAACCTTCACTCCGAAATTTCTATTCCGAACTTTTATGTTAGAGTTTAAAACGATGTCGTACATTCTGTTACACTTGTTTTGTTATAAAATGATGTCGTCCATTTTGTTATAAACTAACCATTGTCTAAGTGACACGTGTACAGGTCCCTCCGATCTTTAAGGAAAATATGACCGTTGGAGAGGAGCCGACCTTACCTATAAATAGGAGCTCATTTGAAAAAGATGACAACGGATGGATGAACAATTTGGATTTTGTGCATACATGTTGTTGAAGTGATTTCTAGAGAGAGAGTCTTTTATTAACTCTCAAAGCTTCGTGCGACTCCGAATGTTGGTGATTACATTCGAGGGCTTCCGGGGATAGGAAGACAGAGGTGCCGACTACCTTAAAGATCGAGGGCTTCCTTGCTGAGGAAGACAGAGGTGCCGACTACCTTAAAGTTCGAGGGCTTCCTTGCTGAGGAAGACAGAGGTTGCCAACTTCCTTGAAGTTGAGGGCTTGCGGGGATAGCAAGACAGAGACTCCAATCTTCGTATCGAGGGCTTACCCTGGTGTGGGTAAGACAGACTTGCTTGAAAGTATAAATCAAGGGACTTTTATCCAAGGTTGTTGGATACCCTTCTCTTTGGGTTAAAAGACTATTATTTTGTTACTAGTAGTTTTACTACTTGTTTTTATTCCGCTGCAATTTGTATTTTAAGGAAAGTATAACTTTCTTATACTTCCTTACTTACTCTGATTCATTTAGATTCTATACGCTTTAAGGTAGAATCTCATATTGTAACTTTTGTTAAGTTTCAATTTCCGGAACCATATTTCCGGAACCTACTTTTGGAATCTCTTTCCAAGTTAAGTTCGGTGTTAGAGGTGTTGTGAATTTACTTAGTTTAACTTTGTTAAACTTAGCCCTTTCCTTTTCTTAAGGAAACTTTAGTTATTCATAACTAACTTTAAAGGTTCCAAAGGAATTTTTAAAGTATACAATTCACCCCCCCTCTTGTATATTGAGCATCTCATATTATATTTCGATCCTACAAAGGAAATTACATGAAACTTATAATATCATGAAAAGATGTATATTCATGATATATAATGTAAAATGGAAGTATACACATCTCAAAATTAATTTAGGCACATAACAAAACATGAATCTCAAATGAGGAAAATTGAGACAAAACTATTTTACCGATTTGGTAACTTTTAAAACTTAAACCCCATGAAATAAAGTTCATAAAATGGATATATAGATACCCATAAACTTAAATATAAGAATAATTTATTACATACATAGTCATTATACACATCAAACAAAAGGAATGGATGGTGAATAAAATATCACTACTGGAATTAAAGATATTTGTGATGGTCTATTTGCGACGGCATCCCATCGCAAATAGGCTTTAGCGACGGGGTCCCGTCGCAAATCGCCCGTTGCAGAAAACGGCATCGCAAATACATTTTTTTGCGATGGGGTCGTCGTAAAAAATATTATTTGCGATGGGAATGTTTCCTGTCGCAAATAAGCCTCCGATTATATACATTATATATCAATAAACATTTTGTGACGGGTAATTTCCCCGTTGTAAATAAGGGTCCGATGGTATATATTATATATATATAAACATTTTGTGATGGGCCTGTCACAATTAGTATTTGCGACGGGTTCATCGTCCCATCGCAAATAATAATAATAATAATAAATTATATTTAAATTATTTACGATAGGAGCCCATCGCAAAAGGTCCCGTCGCAAATACTAAACATACTAAAAAATTAATAAAATTATGATTAATGAAAAAATTATATTATTATTATTAAAATAATAAGAAAATAAAAAAATATTATTATTAGTAAAATAAACAAACATTAAAAAATATAATACTAAAAAAAAATATTTAATAAAATTATGATTAATAAAAATTTAATATTAATATTTTTAAAATAATAAAAAAATAAAAAATTATTAAAATTATCAATATTTACAAAAAAAAATATAAAAAAATCATAAAATATTATTATTAGTAGTAAAATAAACAAATATTAAAAAATATAATACTAATAATAATTAATAAAATATTAAAAAAATTAAATTATGCAATATTTGCACCAATACAAAAGACAGAAACTGTAAATAGTTCATATTACTACAAATCTTGAATTCAAATGTTTTTAACATAAAAAACAAATTACTGGGAGGTCTTCTAGAGGAGGTGGAGGAGCTGTAGGAGATGGTGGAGGAAACTACATCCCTGAACTATGAGTCAGATGGTGCATGTTCTCCATCTGCTCGTGATACTACTGTTGCTGCTGCTACTCCCATTGACACATCTCCTCCTTGTGCTACTACTACCGCTGACACATCTCTTCATGTTGCTTATGAAAACTCTTTATAAGCTCATCCTGAGTTCGCAAATGCTCCTAATACTGTGAGGCAGAAGATTATGCCTCTCCACGAGCTCCTCTCGAGCTGGACGTCGACATCATAGCAGTACCATAATAAGTACCAAGAGTCAAATGAGATACGATACCTACTACTCGACCCTTCTCAAAGCCATACTGAGTCGCCTGCATCCATACCGCCTCATCGAAATGGTGGGCACTGGTCTGCTCAGTCGTCTCATCCTGACTCTCAGTCTATGTCTGAGAGGTCGCAACCTCATATGACTCCTTCAATTCCAATTTGAAATTAAAATTGTGAAAATATTATATGCAGTTAATTGTCAAACTAAAAAAATAATACTAACCACAATATGATGTTGGCGATCACCTCTAATATCTTTAGTGGCTGGATCACTGTACATCCTCCAATAAACGTCGAACTTTGTAATATTGGGATGCTCGACTGCCTACAAAAATATAAAATAAATTGTTTATATTTAAAGTTATATAAAATATTTAAAAAATATACTTATCAGATGCTCTCTATGCATACTGAATGTACGGATACCATCTCGATGTGTCACCTCCTGTCTTCCCCAGTTCTATCGTCCCACTGAAGATCTCCTCTGAAATCCACCACTCAACCAGTGTAAACATAATCCATCCCAAACATGAGATGAAATGTACTCTGGTCGGTGAGATCTACACGACTCATCAAATTCTGTCACTCCTACTTTATTAATGGTTGTTCTTCTCAAATTGTGAAAAAACTGATGGAAACGTTCACACATAGACACCTTCCATGCCGCGTGGATAGCGGCACGCATGCTATCATTGATGGGATACCATAAATACTACAAATAATATATAATATAAAGTTATTAATAAAATAAATTTTAAAATAAATATTATTTATTTATGTACCAGCCAATGATTGAACATGTCGCGTCGTACATCAACGGGAATCTGTTCCCATGTGATCCATGGCTGAGAAAAACAATTTCCCAAGATAGAGCTCCCCTATCCAATAGCTACATACGCAAAACTGTGAAAAATAAATAAATAATAAAACAATTAGTGTATATATATAAATAAATTAATGAAAGATAACTAAAATATACAGGTTATCATACCTCTATGTGCGTGGATCAAATCCAAGACGTGGACGTTGCTCGGGGATAGGGTCAGGCATCATCAGTCGCGCAAGACCACGCCCCCTCTGCGTACCCCCTGAACTGCTAATAGGCTGAGGGTTAGATGATACAAAATCCCCCTCATCCAAAGGTAGCTCAGCCTCCTGCAACTCGTGAAATAGATCATCATCCATCTGAAACAAAAAATGATTATTGGTAGTAGATAGTTGAAAATAACTATTATATATAGATATATATTACTTATGATTATAACCAGCATTTAATTGTGTCAATGTCCATCTTCATCCTCATCTCTATAGTTGTTAATATCAATGCCTTCATCTTTCTCCTCAGCATCATCAATATCCATATGAGTTTTAGTTTCATCATCTCTTGTCATTTCAAATTCATTTGTAATATCATTAACATCTTCGTCATCATCGATCCTTAATTGTGGGGTGTCATCATCAATATTTACGTCTCTTTGTGAAAAAGATGAATTTTGAGCAGTCTCTTGAAAAATTTCAATTCCTTCCACTTCAACGGAACCACATTTAGTTTGAGTAAACTGATTTTCCCAAGATTTCATTTTTATTATGCTTCACTAATCACTCAAGTCTCTTGAAGTAGAATAATACTTTGCATAATAAATTTGATGTTCTTATTGAGCCAGTAAAAATGGTTCATTTACTACAAGAAGACTTTTATATTTAATATCGACGATTCCATGATTCGGATGAACATGCAAGCCTCTCTCAGTATCCAACCACTGACATTTTAAACATCGTTATGTAATTTTTTCCTAGATAACACAGATCAATAATTTCATCCAGAATGCCATAAAAGTCAACTTCAGTTTCTCTGTGATGCGATCCTCTCAAGAAAACTCCACTGTTCATTGTTCTTTTTTTTTATTCCCCGTATGCACGTGTATGAAATCAAAAACCATTCATCACATATTCATTATAAGATTTAACCATTTAGGATGGTGGGTTACTCAATATACACAGTTTTTTATCAATTTTATCAGCATATTGAGACACCTGAAAATTTGTAAAACAATTATCAATATAATAAATAATAAATGTAATTGATATTAAATTGTCAATAATTTATGTTACCAGTTTTTGAAACCATCGAGAGAGAAAAAATTCTGTGTTCTTCAAGAGCAGCTGCTATAATTTGTGTAAGTTGTTTCTTAATATGATTATCATATAACCTAAAAATAAAATAAGTTTACATATTGTAACATAAATTATAGAATAAGTGATAGAAGTACTCACAGTACAAATGATGTAATTTCTTCATAGTTGAGCAGAACATATGTATGAGCTCTGTAATGTTCATCATCTGAAAGTCATCGTTCATGAACTCCACCAAAACCAATATTTGGATGATTAAAAACTAATAATTGATTGTTTATTTCTTCATTAATATTACCCTAGTTTCATCCCATGCGATTGTGTTTTGAGGGATATTGAGATTCAAAATAATGAGAGCAGAAAAAAAACAATTTTCTCTTGCAAATAAAATTCAGCAATTGATCCTTCAACTGATGCTTTGTTACATACTTTTTTCTTCAATTTCTATATGCATCTCTTGAATGGGTAAATCCATAAAAACTGTTCTAGACCTCCACATTTAGCTTCATGTGGAAAATATAATATCATATGTTCCATTGAGTCAAAGAAAGCTGGTGAAAATATTTTTTCCAATTTACATATAATTATAGCAACATCTTCTTCCAGTTTACTTAGTGCATCATAGTCTATTATCACTGCACAAATGTATCGAAAAAAATATGATATGTATGTTATCTAATCCCAAATCATAGAATTCAACAAACCTCTGAATCTAATCTGCATAAGTATTTCCATGATAACATGACAATCATGACTTTTTAATCTGGTAATATAATCATTCTTAACACATCTTCCAAAATTGGAAGCATAGCCATCTGGAAGTCTCAAATATTTAATCCACTGACAAAATAATAATCAACTCTTTTTGGAGAATGTATAAGCTGGTTTTGGCTTCATTAACCTCTGTGATCTGACATTTTCAAATAGTTCAAGTTCTGGTCGCCTGTAAATTTGGGCAAGATCTAATCGTGCCTTTATAGTATCTTTGGTCTTACCTGGTGTATCCAAAACTGTATGAAATAAATTATCAAAATAGTTCTTCTCAATATGCATGACATCCAACATGTGGCGAACCAACAAATCAGAACAATATGTAAGATCCAAAAAAATGCTTCGTTTTATCCAATTATGTTCTTTCCCAAAGCCATGATTTTTTTTGTTGGTTTACTATTGGCCCAAATGTGATGAGAGGTAATGAAAATACAACTGATTTTAACTCTATACCTGAGATCATTTTTGGAGGTTCATCCCTTTCAATTGTACCTTTTTCTGAAATGAGATTTGTTCCTCCGAAAAGGATGATTGGTTGGAAGAAATCTATGGTGACAGTCAAAATAGAAAGGTTTTTTTCCATTGACGAGTATAAATGCTTTGTTGTCTTTTATATAGTAAGGACATGATTTCGGACCATGTGTACTCCATCCAGATAACATGTCATATGCCGGAAAGTCACTAATTTTCAACATCAATGCAGTTTTTAATATGAAATTTTGTTTCACAGCAACATCATATGTACTAACACCATAACTCCACAATGCATTTAACTCATCAATCAATGGTTTCAAATAAACATCAATATTCTTTTTCGAATGTCTTGGGATTAATAAGGTCAAAAAGATATAGGTCTAATTCATCAACATCTATGGAAGTAAATTGTACGGAGTTATAAAGATTGGCCAACATGAATACTGACTACCATAAGAACCAAATGGATAGAAACCGTCAGTAGAAAGACCCAATCGCACGTTTCGGGATTCTAAAGAAAAATACGGATGCAGACAGTCAAAATGGTTCTATAAATCACCATCATATGGATGATTCAAGATTTTATTATTTGAAATATTGGTTTTGTTCCATGACATCATTAACGTTCTGTTTTGATACATAAATAAACACTGCAACCTGGGTGTAAGGGGGAAATATCTCAACTACTTTACTAGAATCGATCCATACTTCTCTGGTTGAGCTTCTTTATACCGCGATTGTCCACATGTGGGACAACTATCCAACAAATCATTTTCACCAGAATATAATATGAAATCATTTGGACATGCATAAATCTTCCGATAACTAAGCTCCAGATTACGAACCAGCCTCTTGCTCTCATAGTAATTTTCAGGCAACACATTTCCTGCAGGTAACAGTGTTTTAACCAAAGAAAATATTTGATCAAAACAGTTGTTTAAAATTTCATTATCTGATTTAATAGCCATAAATTTTGCAACCTCTTCTAATTTTCTTATCTTGCAACTAGGATATAATGCATCCTCAGCAGACCTCAACAACTCATAAAATTCAGATGGTGCCAACTCAGGAGTTAAATCAATATCATCTTGAGTTTCAGTTTGTTAAACAGATGGACCTGAAACATCATGTACTAAATTTTGAAACCGTGATGGATCCGGAATCAAGTTATTATTATCTTCTCTGGAACTGTGTTCACCGTTTTTATACCAAAAAACATAATCTGGTTGAAAACCAAACCGCAAGAGATGTCCCCCAACCTTGTCAATTGTGTCAAACGTTCTCAAAGCACATTTTTTACAAGGACACTTTATTGTGCCTTCTGAAACATATTCTGGTTTTGATGATGTAAATGATAATAAAGCTTCAACACCCTCAATATATACAGGATTTAAACTAGAACCATTTGGATTTCTGCACTGATTTATCCAAGCACGGTCATCTAATAATGACTGATGTCAATTTCCTTGTTCCATATTTTTTCTACAAAATATAAAATCATCATTGTTTTTGAATAATTTGAAATTATAAAAACACTATCTAAAAAAATAAGATAAATAATTACAACTACTTCTTAATAATTATCATTAAATTTGGGCGACACAATTTTCAGTGGATTGACGGCTACTCTTTTGTCGGATGGCTCATTTACTTGCATCTTTCTCACACTAAAATCACAATGAAGAATCTGCTCGAAGGTACACTTATTCATTCTCGTGTATACAAGAATGAATAAGCGTACCTCCGAGTAGATTCTTCATTGTGATTTCAGTGTGAGAAAGATGTAAGTAAATGATTCGTCGGACAAAAGAGCCCCCTTTTGTCGATGAATCGTCTTCTTGCAACTGTCACCGCCTGAACACATTATGAAAAATGTGGTCCTATGAATGCATATTCAAAATCATGCATACGAGATTGGATATGCATATGTAGAATCATACTTTTCATAATGTTTTGAGTTGGTGAAAGTTGAAAGGAGAAGAGTCATCAAGCAAAAGGAGTGTCGTCAATCCAATAGAAATTGTTCCAAGTTATTTCAAGTTATTACAATTTATTACAATTGATTTTCTTCCTAATTGTTGCTAATTGTTTCTAATTGGTCCTAATTATTGCTAATTGTTCCTAATTATTGCTAATTGTTCCTAATTGGTAATTGTTGCTAATTGTTTCTAATTGTTCCTAATTGTTGCTAATTGTTGCCAATTGTTGCTAATTGTTCCTAATTGTTCCTAATTGTTCCTAATTGTTGTTAATTATTTCTAGTTGTTCCTAATTATTCCTAACTAATTATTACTAATTATTACTAATTATTACTATTTATTACTATTTATTACTATTTATTATTATTTATTACTATTTATTCCTATTTATTACTAATTATTCCTATTTATTACTAATTATTTCTATTTATTACTAATTATTCCTAATTATTACTAATTGTTCCTATTTATTACTAATTGTTCCTATTTATTACTAATTATTCCTATTTATTACTAATTATTCATATTTATTACTAATTATTCCTAATTATTACTAATTATTTCTATTTATTACTAATTATTCCTATTTATTACTAATTATTCCTATTTATTACTAATTATTCCTATTTATTACTAATTATTCCTATTTATTACTAATTCTTCCTATTTATTACTAATTGTTACTATTTATTACTAATTGTTACTATTTATTCTTAATTGTTCCTATTTATTCCTAATTCTTCTTATTTATTACTAATTCTTCCTATTTATTCCCAATTCTTCATAATTATTTTTAATTCTTCCTAATTATTATTAATTGTTCCTAATTATTACTAATTGTTTCTAATTATTACTAATTGTTCCTATTTATTCCTAATTCTTCTTATTTATTCTTAATTGTTCCTATTTATTACTAATGTTCCTATTTATTCCTAATTCTTCCTATTTATTACTAATTCTTCCTATTTATTCCCAATTCTTCCTAATTATTCCTAATTCTTCCTAATTATTATTAATTGTTCCTAATTATTACTAATTGTTCCTAATTATTACTAATTGTTCCTATTTATTCCTAATTATTCCTATTTAGTCCTAATCGTTCCTATTTATTACTAATTGTTCCTATTTATTCCTAATTGTTCCTATTTATTACTAATTGTTCCTATTTATTACTAATTGTTCCTATTTATTACTAATTGTTCCTATTTATTACTAATTATTCTTATTTATTACTAATTATTCCTATTGTTTACTAATTATTCTTATTTATTACTAATTATTCTTATTTATTACTAATTATTCCTAATTATTACTAATTATTCCTATTTATTACTAATTATTTCTATTTATTACTAATTATTCCTATTTATTTCTAATTATTACTATTTATTACTAATTATTACTATTTATTACTATTTATTACTAATTATTACTATTTATTACTATTTATTACTATTATTACTATTTATTACTAATTATTACTAATTATTACTAATTATTGCAAATTATTACTAATTATTAATAATTATTACTAATTATTACTAATTATTACTAATTATTACTATTTATTTCTATTTATTACTATTTATTACTATTTATTACTATTTATTACTAATTATTACTAATTATTTCTAATTATTCCTAATTATTACTAATTATTCCTTTTTATTACTAATTATTACTAATTATTTCTATTTATTCCAATTTATTCCTAATTATTACTAATTATTACTAATTATTCCTAATTATTCCTAATTATTACTATTTATTCTTAATTGTTACTAATTATTAAGAATTGGTATTAATAATTTCAATTTATTATTATAAATAAATACAGATAACAAAATAATTTAAATCAAATTTAATTAGAACTAATCAACAATAATTAAAATTAACATAAAAAATGAAATAAATACTAAATTAAATAAAATATAAATACCTTTAAACTTGATCTTCTATTGATGTAAGCAACTTCACAACTTCTTTGTAAAAAAACTAATTAAGAAAACTTTTCACTCTAAAAATAGAGTTTAGAGAGAGAGAGCAAGTGAGAAATGAGGAGAAGAGAAAGAAAAACGGAGGGGTTATATATAGGTTAGATTAGTTGCGACGAGACTATTTGCGACGAGATTACCGTCGCAAAAGGTTCTTTTTGCGACGGGACCCATCGTAAATACCTTCACCCACATTAATTGTTGTCGGTGGTTAAAGGGTATTTGCGACGGGGGTCGTCGCAAAAAGGGACTTGTCGACACACCATTTGCGACAGGACAACATCCCGTCGCAAAAACTCAATTACTGTCGCCGGTATTTGCGACGGGTCTCGTCGCAAATAATCTTTCTCGTGCTTTGGCACGCAACCCGCGCCAAACCGCACATTACATTTTGCGACGGGATCCCAAAACTTGTCGCAAATAACCTCTGGGATAAAATTTTTGGGACGGGAATTAATCCCGTCGCAAATAGCCCATCGCAAAAGCTTGTTTTTCCCGTAGTGCATGTATCTCACGGAAATAAAATGTGAGATGAAATCCCCTTACCTTATGTCTTGAATCTCATCTTACTCATTTGAACCACCTGTATAATAAATATAAATTTATTATATATATTTTAGATAACCATATTATTATATCTAATACCATATATGGTTTGATTGTGACCTTATATTACCCTCTTGTTAACAATCCTATGTTAAGGTTTCACTTTGGGTAATATTCGCTTTGTTCTTCGCATGTGTCTTAATTTGTTATATCTTCGGTCCGTATAGTTATATCATGATTCCAGAATGTAAACCATGATAAAAATATCATTTATATTCATTATATATTTATTATAATAATCTCTATAATATAGAAGTATGAAATATAATACACCGTTCATGAAGATGGTAAGTCGTACATAAGCATGAATGATGTTTCCATTTTTATTGTCGAATTGAAATAAAGAAAGAAAATGAACTATATGTATATATGTATATAATATCATTAAATTATCATTATAATGTTATATATATCATATAATTTCACTAAACGCGTCCTTAATACATTCTGTGTAGTGTGTGAACGAATCACATCGTTTTGAGGGGCGGTAGCCCACGCTTCCTCAAATGAAATTATCATATTTACACCAAATAGAAAGTAAAAAATGATATGTGTTGTAAAAGGAATACATAAGCTTAAAGACATGATAAATATAATATATAATATATATAAATATATTTTCCATCATAATTTCCACCATGATAGGTGGTATAGGAAAAATGAAAAATCATCGTTTAGTGAGGCGGTAGTTCGTTGTACATGTAAATAGTATGTTCATTACCTATTAGATGGAGGTGTGTGTAAGTGTAGGTAGAATACTTAGAATAAAAAAAATCCTATTATATTTATTATACTATTTTTGTTATACAATAATGGAATAAAGATATTGTATGGGGTGGATAAGGAAACTAAAATAAAGGAACTTGAAAGAAGGCGTTACCTCTTAATCGGACAACTCCTTTTGGTTTGTGCCAAAAGGATTTCTTGGAAGACTTTCTGTCCAAAGGGAGGCTTCAATGAGGAAGGTAGGGATGTTTTGAAGTGTATTGGGTATATATTGTTCAAAAATAAGTGGTTTTAGAGATGTGAATAAGAGGGAGAGGTGGTGGCCTTTTATAGGGAAGGAGGAGTGTCACTCCTGTAAATATTTGAAGAGAGAATTCCACCAACATTTTTCATGTTGCAATTGGATCCAATAATGATGAAAAGTTGATAAAAGGGAGTATAGGGTATAAATATGTCCATACAATGGATTTTGGACAAGTTTCTAGGTCATTTTGAGCCTTAGGGTTATGGTTTAGTCCCTTATTAAGCTTAATTTAACCTTAATCGATATAATTAATTTTAATCACTTTCACTAATATTTTTGGTAAAAAACTAAGTTGACCTTATTATATATTATAAATTATGATTATTAGAAATATGGAATCCATTTTTCCAAATTCTAATATCATTATTGGCATAAATTAATTTAAAATTAACCCCGCAGTCGGGTCGACAATGCGAGGTTTTAAAGTAAAAACATTCAAAAGTTTGCTAAGTTTTTATATCCAATTTCAATGTAAAATTTATCTCAATAACCTAAATTGTATCAATTAATAAAAATATTACCTAATTAAACTTTGAAACCAATTTAAAATATAATTTAACTTTATAAATAAATTAGATGAAAAATCAATTTTGAACTAAAATTCAGTATATTTAACTATTCATTAAAAATGAAACCAAACAGAAAAAACCAAAAAATTATCCTTACCTAATTTTTATGTTTTGATTTCAAAGATAAAGTTTATTTTGTCATATTAAGTCTAAAAAAGTGTCAAAATTGATGTTTAAAATGGTTTCTCCATTAAAAGGTGGTAAAACTATATTTATAAAAATATATGGTTTTAAGCATAAAATTGGGTTTGTTATTTATCTTATGTATATCAAATATATTGAATGAATATAAAAAATATTTTATTGAATATATAACATATATATTACATTAATATCACTCACCAATTGTATTTAATTTAATTTATTAGGGTGATCAGTTTTGTGACCATAAAAATAATAATATTACCTTTTTATTCAATCGGATTTCATATTCATTTATAATTAATTGGTAACCTATGAATTCATATTATATTGTGTAAACCATATATTTTCATAAATTAGTTAATACTATTCATAACCTCTAATTTAACATCTAGGTTATATCTTATTATATTAAATAATAATATTTTAATAATATATTATCATTCGGTAAGCCTCGGTCTTGCATGTTATGCAAGTCATCAAGGAAAGTCATTGTTGCATATAATGCAAGCTAACTTTGATGTTACATTTATAGAAAGCGAAATTTTATGTTGTTTGTAGTGCATGATTAACTTGGTGTTGCATATAATGCAATCCAGACATAGTGCTTTAATATAAAATAAATTGTCTTTAGTGTTGCATGAAATGAAAAATATCAAAAAGATTAAATTAATGCAGAAAAAAATAATTCAAAAAATCTCGGGGTGCTACAATGAGTCGTGCGAGACTTCTATTATCCTTTCGGGGATATTCGTTACAAACAGTAGCATATATACTAAACTAAGTACCAATTAAATTGATAAATAGTATTCCATATGAATTTTGGAGTGGAATAAAAACCATGTTATCAAATTTACATGTGTGGGGAAGTGAAGAATTATTTAAGGCCTCTTTAAGTAACAAACTTTCACCCCAAGGAACAAAGTGTACCTTTATATGATACCCCAATGAAATGAGGGTATATTACCTATACGACCCCTCAGACAAAAAATTTATAGTGGAAAGACATGTCATATTCATTAATATGGAGCACATCTCTAAAAGTGATAGTGGGAGCGAGATAGACTTCAATGAAGTTGAGGCTCAAGGTACACAATAGTTGGTATAGGAATAGATTCCACAAATCCCCATGGAATATGAAAATGTTTGGGAGTCACAAGTAAAACATAGAAGTATGAGAGAGGTTAGAGAACCAGAAAATTATGGTTTTCTTGTCACCAAAGATGGTGATTCATTATTAATTGATAATAGTGATCCTCTAACCTACAAAGAAGCAATAAGTTGCATAGATGTTTCCAAGTGGAAAGAAGCCATAAATTTTGAAATGGATTTCATATACCAAAACCAAGTCTGGATTTTGGTAGATCCTCTAGTAGATGTAAATCTCATTGGTTGCAAATGGGTATTCAAGAAGAAACTAGACATGAAAGGACAAGTCAGTACTTATATGGCACGACTGGTTGCAAAAGGGTTTGAATAGTGTCAAGGCATTAACATTTTTTAACGGGAACCTTCAAGAAGATGTCTATATGACACAACCTGAAGGGTCTGTGACTCCAAAGGATGCTAATAAGATATGTAAATTGAAAAAAAATCCATTTATGGATTAAAGTAAGCATCTAGATCATGGAACATTCATTTTGATGAAGACATAACAGAATTTAGTTTCATAAAGAATGAGTGTGAGCCTTGTGTCTACAAATGGTTTAGTGGGAGTGTAGTCGTTTTCTTACTAGTATATGTTGATGACATATTACTCATAGGAAACGGAATACTAGTAATACAGTCTGTTGATATGTGGTTGAATAAATGTTTCTTCATGAAGGACTTGTGTGAAGCAACTTATATTCTTGGGATCAAGATCCATCGTGATAGATCCAAGAGACTGCTCGGCCTAAGTCAAAGTACATACATTGACAAGATAATTAAGAGATTTGGTATGGAACAATCCAAGAGGGGATTGTTGCTAGCATCGCATGACATTTACCTTTCTAAGAAAATGTGCCCTCGGACACTTGAGGAAAGTAATATAATGGTAAGAATTTCATACACGTCAGCGATTGGGTCAGTCATGTATGATATGCTATGTACTAGGCTAGATGTTTCCTACACATTGAGTGTGATAGGAAAATATCAAGTTAATCTAGGTGACCGCCATTGGATGATAGTCGAGACTATCCTTAAGTATCTGATGTGAAATAAGGATATGTTTCTGTTCTATGGAAGATATGAGGAACTAGTCATCATAGGATATACAGATGCTAGTTTCCAACTGATCAAGATGACATGAAGTCACAAACGGGGTACATCTTCACTTTGAATGAAGGTGTTGTGAGCTGGAAGAGCTCAAAGCAGGATGTGGTCGCAGATTCTACAGTAGATTCTGATTATATTTTGGCTTCTGAGGGAGCTAAGTAGTATGGATGCGCAAATTTTTCCAAGAGCTTGATGTGGTACCTAGTAGTAAAGATTGTATCACTCTATTGTGATAATACTATAGTAGTGGATCTTGCAAAAGAGTCAAGGTCACATCAACGGACAAAGAACATACTAAGATTTATCCCACACCCTATTCAGGCACCTTTGGTACCCAGGAAGACTATATGGATGCAGGTGTTGGCAAAGGGAAGTGGGTCACTTTAGACACTTGATTGCTTGCTGTTTAGATTGGAGCTAGTAGCATATTACCGAGTTGGAGCTCAGGATGCTTGGTGTAGTTTTTGATTCCTTTTTGCTACTTTTGTATAACATGCATGTATGTTGTTTGTATACCTGTTTTCCAGTTTTCTAGATACATGACATATCATCATCAGCTTTTGTATATTTATATCAGTTGTTCAGATGTTATTACTTCAGTCTGTTTTCGAGGTGTTGTTTATTATTACATTGCTTCCATTACTTATCTCTCATTGTTCTATATTACTTATCCATTATGCTACACTCTGGTAATGAGGGCGTAGTTTCACCACTGACACAGCACATGCACTCACTACTAGTCGGCAGCCTCTGACATTCGGAGAGATGCGCTTGAGGTCATGTGGTCAACTGGGCTCAGGGCACCTCCTAAGTGGCATTCGGGTCCGGGACGTCACACCCACCACCGCACGCTTCTGTTGTGCCCAGAATCGACAAGAAGAACTCTATGGATCTGGTTTTGTTAAATTGTTTGATAAATAAATGCCATGATTGATTGATGAATTTGTTTGTGTGGAACGAGTTTTTGATAAAAGATGGTTTTCCCCTTGTTTTGGTAAAAAAAGGTATTTTCAAAGCATTGTGAAATGAATTTCTAAAATAGTTTTCAAATCATGGTTTTGATGAAATGGTTTGAAAAATAAAGCATAGGGAATGCTTTGGGTACTTACGTGGAAGATACATCCTAGGTCCATCGTCCATGTATTATCGAAGGGTTCACTTATGGGGTGTTCCTCTATTCCCTAGGTCCGTTGTTCTAAGGAATTGATATTGACACTGTTGGAGGATTCACTCATGGAGTGTTTCTCTGCTCCTTATGCTTGTGTTCTAAGGATTTGATTATGCACCAGTCATTGACTGTGGTATGAGTAGTCTGTTAGCCTGACATATAATGATCTTTGGTGTGATGTTACTTATGCTTTAGCATCTACTATTTTTCTTATACTACTATGGATTTGATATGATATGTGATACATGTTTAAATGATTGGAAAGACAAGGCGCTGCAGTAAGACAACAAGGTTTTATGTCAGTTGTGTCTGGATAGTTTGTGGTGAAATGGTGAGAGTTTGTCCACGCTATGACATGGAGTAGTTAGTTTATGTTTTAATTGTAATCCGCATGTAATGATTTTAATATGGCTATGGTTGTAAAACAAAACTCCAAACCCACTAAAAGACCAATTTTTGGTCATCCATCCTTAAACCATTCACGGCGAAGAACCCCAAAGCACCTCTGCGAGGACGTTGGCGGCTTCCGCATCCGACAAGGCGGCCTCCCTCACCCTCTTCAACACCTCCATCTTGAACCCCCGCTTCTCCCTCTGCCTCAGCCCTTCCCCTACCTCCAGCTGCACCGCAAACCTAGCCACGCAGCTCGCGAACGGCCGCATCTCCATAACCGCCGCCCACCCCTCGCGCTCTGCGCCCTCCCGATCCCCGCCGATTTCCGATCTCTGCAACTCCATCAACCTCTCCATCAATCCCTCCCGGAGCATCGCCCTGATCGCCTCCCTTCGCCCGTAATACCCGATGTCCAGGACGCAGTCCATGGCGGCGGCGCCAATTCGGGGGTCGGGCGAGCCTAGGGCGGCTATAATCTTGGGGATCCCTCCTCTGAACTCGATCTCGTCCACCAGGGGGCTCTTGATGCACCGGATGAGGGAGCAGAGGACGCGGAAGTAGGCGACCGACGGCGTCGAGACCAGGGCTGCGACGGTCGCGCCCATCAGGACCTCTCCGACGAACACGTCCTTGTTGAATCCGATGAGCGCGGCGACGGCAAACGCCGCCGCCTCCCTCACCTCCTTCGACCGCCCCTCCGCCTCGCACAGCACCCCCTCCAGCGACGCGAAAACCCTAGATCTCAGAACCAGGTCCTGGAGTTCCCGGTCGAACCCCTGCGACACTCGCGCTTCGAAGGCGGCGAGCGCGCTCCGCAGCCGCCCTTCGCCGCCCCATCCTCCCGGGTCCCTCAGGAGCCCCAGCAGCTCCTCGATGCTCTCCCTGTCGATCCACGCCTGGATCTCCGCCTCGATGGAGGCGGCGAGGCGGGAGACCTGGCGAGAGGCGCGACGGCGCGCGAGGAACGAGCGGAGGCCGTTGCGGGCGCGGATCGAGTGGATGAGGGATTTGAGTTCGGCCAGGTGGCGGGCCAGGCCGGCGAGGTTGGGGTAGGAGGCGAGGATGGTGTCGGCCTCGGTGTGGAGCTCGAGGAGGGCGTTAATGGCGGGGGAGTTGGGGTCGTGAGAGCTGCGCCGGAGGTCTTGGGAAGCTTGTCTGAGGGCTTCGAGTACCTTGAGAATTTGCTCCGGCCGGATTCCTCCTTTCGGAATCGCAGAGGCGGCGACTACTTCGGGCCGCTCTTCCATGGCGACTCCACTCGAAACCCTAGCGTGTGGAGGAAGAAACGAGGGATTATTGATTGATCAAGAACCGAGCAAACCATTCTTGAACCGGCTAAAAATTTCGGGTCGGTCGGTCCAAACCCAACCTCCAATTCTTCAGGTCGGAACGGGTTTGTCAGGCCAGATCATGGGCCTGGGCAATCAGATCTTTAATATCAAATTAAAAAAAAAAATTGCAATTATAATAATTTTCATAAATTACATATATAATTATTGATATTATAAAAATATATTATGCACAACAACTGGACTAGTTGATCGAGACGCAGCTTTGGAAGACAAGGGTAAAGAGTTAAAATCTCTCATATTGTAAGTCTTCTGGTAATTTTTTTGGGTTTTTTTCTGACCCTCGGGCTGGCCCTACAAGTCAGGATTTCGAGCCAGGTAGGGCCAAAATACAATGGCCGAGGCCCGACCTAACCAACCCCTCGGCCCAGCTCGAGTCGAGCTTTGGGTCGGGTCGAACAAGCTTTTGGGCTAAATTTATACCCTTAGTTAAATTAATTAACTATTAATTAAAAAAATCTTAAGTTTGTAAAAAAAAAACGACTTCAATTAATTAATTTACATTGCATATACATTCATTATATTATATGTTTAATTATTACAATATTAAAAAATAAGGGTTTTTTAGTGGGTTTTTAATATTTTTTTTAAATGGGATAGAGTTTTGGGTACTCTTAAAAAAGGGTCACAAGATGCGTGAACAAGGTTCACACATCCTGTGCGAATTTTATAAAGGAAGCGTGAATTTCGTTCATGCTTCTTTCAAAAATTTTAATTTAAAAAAATCATCAATATTTATAAGTAATAAATAACTATAAATACATATTAATTAAAAAATCATCAATATGTATATAATACCAATAAATATAAATACATAATAATTAAAAAATCATCAATATGTATAAGATATCAATAAATATAACTTAATAATAATACATATTAATTAAATAATCAAAAAATTAATAATAGTGATCATGATAGAAGAGGTCTCTTCACATTACAATTTGATTTTTGTGGAGATTTTTTTTCCTTATTAGCCTTCATGGATGATAGTAAACAAAAGGGCAAAAAGCTGAGGGAACCAAGGAGGGGTGTGGATGGAGGAAAAGAATTCTAGCGCCCCTGGATTCAGATCGTTTGGAGAAGAGGAAGCCATCGTAAACCTCCAAGAGGGATGGAAGAGGTAGCACAATGACACAGTTAGTGTTTTTTTTTTCTTTCACTTTTTTGATTCAATCTCGTTTAACCGATAAATATACAGATAAAATCTCGTTCTTGACAGGACTGCTAATCACGACTTAGGTTTTTGATGTGATTGAAATTTTTTATCTACTTGCAATTCTAACTCGATAAAACGGGTTTTATTTTAGTTATATAATAGAATCTATTACTTGATGAATGATATACTTTTTATACCTTATTCTTTGAGTTTTTTTTTCAGCGACACATAACATATAAGACTATATGTGTTTATTACAAACGGTCGAGAGAGGGGAACTACAAAGCTACAAAGAAACATGCACACACACAAATATGTTTATAACGTATATAAAATATGAATATATGTGCAATTTGTACTTTATTAAACATATGTTTATACATGTATTTATGTAGACAAAAAACATTAATGTTTAGTAAACATGTGTTATAGATATTAATAGAATATATATAAGTAATGTTAACATTATATATATAACATCTTTGTTAACATAATATATTTAATGACTCCACTGTTTTCCAAGGGTGGTGACAAACTCCTCGAACTTCCATAATTTTATCACATATTGGAGGTATTTGAACCTTAAAATCCTCCAGTGAAGATTGTGAGCCAGTAAAAACTGTGTCCTTTTATAAAGTCTGAATATGTATCTTCTCAAAATTGACCAAATGAACTAATTTCATACATCTCATATTGTGATTTTTCTGATCTTCAATCATGATCATCTACTCTTCACATATATCCATTATTCATTCATGTTCTTCTTCATACAACATTTTTTTGTTAACAAAGATTCACGTTCCATGATCTTCTACGCTTTTACATCCAATTTCAAATCAAATCAATAATTTTTTTCAAGATTTCTTCAAGTTCACGTATCTTTTCGTATCCAGAGTCTTTTTGAATTCAAATTAAATAATATTATTAATATTTATTAATGAAATTAAGAATATTATTTATTATACATATATAGATAATAATACTTAGTATTATTATGAATATCAGAAGTGAAATTATTGATTTTGGTATATAATATGATAATAGTAAAATGCTTATTAGAAAAATGAATAAAACTCTCTACATCAGAACAGTAAGACACATACAACATGTATCATAAATGTAATATCAACCTAATCTATGCCTGTGTCGTGGATGCTCCTCTGTCCCATAGTCAGACGTATACTAGATGCATCTACGACGTGTACGTCTATGTCTCCGCTCTGGCATATGCTTCTCTTGTATATCATCATCGACAATCACCTCCATATCCTCCTGTGTGATAGGCGGTGGATGTACAATCTCAACACCTGTACCATGACCTGCCTCTAAGGATGGTGGATGCTGGCTGGAACTCTCACCAACATGTGAAGTAGATGGCTGCTGTGATGCGGATGTCTACATAGAAGGGTATAAAGCATCCAACTCAACCCAATCAATGTCTATATCTGCCTCTGGCTGAGACTGAGAAGCTAAAGGAGCATCTGACTGATCATGATGAACACCCTCCTCCTGTGGAACAACAACATCTGACTGATCATTATGAACACCCTCGTCCTGTGGAACAACAACATTCATAACAAGGTAGTCACCTCCTAATACATCTAGATCAAGCTCAGCAGGCTCCGCAACCTCACCATCATGTGGTGGATCAAAGAAAATGTCATGATAAATCTCATTCATCGAAGGAAGCAACTCTACCAAAGCCCTGTGAAAATATGTCTGGTCAAATGCGCCTCTCTCTACTAGATCAGACATGTGAAGTAGATGATTGCGAAAACAAATTCTTCTGTTAAGTAATGTTAATAAAAAATCTGTTGAACAATGGAAGGAATAATGTATACCAACTCATGAAAGCCTCGTCCGTATCATGTCAGAAATCTGACTGGGGACCTACAGTACCAGGACACATAATCCGACTGATCGTACAAATGAAAACGTATTGTCCCCGCCCCTTGTAACTAGAACTCCTATTTTCTGTCCCATAGATCAATATATGTGGCATGATATCTCCTCCAATCAAAGTCTATCTTCCCAAACATTTTTAAGGAATGAAGTGAAGTTAACTGACTAGGCGGGTCATGAATAAGCTGAAAGAATCCGAACTGCCTCATAACTCTGTCGGTCTGATGCCACTCAACTATATGAAAATGAATCAACGGAACCATGCAGGAGCCGGTAGAAAGCATCATCGTACAATATGGTGGAATACTCTGGATGATATCATCTTTATATGACATCCATGTAATTTGAAAGAAAAAATGAATAATAACTTAATAAATGAAGAGATGTATAGTAAAGAATAAAGATTTAACAATATAAATAATAATCACTTAAATCCTCTCATAGAAGGATGTCCAACATAAGTCTGTAGGCGTGGACGTCGTGTCTGGAAATGTCTAAATGTTGATATGCCTGACTCCACCTTTAGATAGCATTGTTATAGTTACATTTCACAACATAAAGATTTACAATTAAGTTAGACATTAAAAGGAAGGAATAACATATCATCATCCACACGGAGCCTCTGCTACAATATCGGCATGAAATAGCGCATGGGCATGTGGAGCTAAATGAGGGATGTGCTCCCATACCCATATCTGTAGAAGAACAACACTTCCTGTGATCTGCATCTTATCGATGCGACATGCGCTGCATAGAGCCCTATATGTATATGCTAGACAAGAAGACCCTAGCTATACCGACATGCCTAATCCAAATCCTCTAGAAGAGGTAAATGCATCAGATGTAAAAAAGTAGTGGAGTGATAAAAAAAGCATGCCACCGATCAGCCTCAAAATATATGCACGTGCAAATCGCAGCACAATGATCTCGTCACCATCCTCTACTAGATGTACGAAGTGATGGTATAACCGGGGCATGCGTAATCTACCACCAACGACGGACCTTCCATCATCGTGAACCTCTATGCCCAGTAATCTATGAAAAACCTCGAACCAATCTACTCCAACTCGGCCAGTCAGAGCCGCATCGTCGATGGGGAGACCAAACATAATGGACACATCTTGCAGGGTAATAGTTATCTCCCCTCTCTAAAATGGAACGTATATGACTCTAACCTCCATCTCTCTACAAACGTAGCAATGATATGATGATCGACAAAGGTGAAGTCACACATCGCTACGATATAGAATCCAGCACGATGAATATGGGGGATGATAGTGGGCGGTGGTACGACATGATGAAAATGATGAGATCTACGTACACTCAGAGGAGGCACATGACGTCCCTCTAAAACCAGTCGTGATACATGAGTAGCTTGGGATGTGAACAATGGAAAATCTTCCATATGGACAAATGATATCATCATTACTTTCTTATAATGAATTCAATAAAAATCATAAACTTTTATTAAAAAAATATACAATAAGAAAAATAAGGTATGAAATATATGTGGGTCGTATTGTTGGTTTAGGTTATGAATTTCTTATTTTATTAATCTCTAATGAAGTTTAATTTATTCTAATTTTTTTATATAATGCAACAGTGATCAAAAACCCACTTTGAACATGTGGAATCATGATGTATTCATTTTCGTTGTTTGTTTATTTTTTTAGTAGTTATAGTATCAAAAAAACTCTTTATGATAGAATCCAGATACGAGACAAACCAAACTTGAAACATGTTTGAAATGGAGAAAGTTATAAATAAAAGGATTCATTACTAAAATATCTACATACAAAACAAAATATACACATTCATGATAAAATACATAGGCTCGATCATGGTTGACGGGATGTGGAGCTCTGTCCTACCACTTGGGGACATCTCTTACGAGTATGTCCTGCTGTGTGACAAATACTGCATCATGGTCCCCCTCCTCATTGCTGAGGCCAACCCATCTCATTTCTGATTCGAGTTGACCTTGGTCTTTCTTAGGGACACAATCTAGTAGTATGAAGCCAATAATTTAAAAAATGATAGAAATTGAAAAAAACATAAATGAAAACAAAACCAACTTATGAAATTCGGAAATATCATGGACGATAATCAGCTGATCAATAGACAAATGGGATAGAATGAAAGTCACCAACAAGCATCCAAGCTACACTATAACAGTTAGTTAAAGTTCTCATGTGATACACTAGGTCAACATAGAGCTCTCATGATATATTTACTGAAGCACAGGCTGCAATAACATGTGCACATAGATATCTCAATGCCTGAAAGTTTCTGTAATCATAGTACCTATTATCCAACATCACCACAAGAACTCGACCATTGATGCATGTAGCCCGGTCATAACACTCTCTTACCTGAAAGCTCCTCTTTTCCTTATCATAGGCTACAACACACCATCTTGAAGCCTCGTTCACTATATGATCAATATCACTTTGAAAATGATGAGTAAAATGCATATCATTTTCTATCCTCTGATAGGCCTTTTAGGACCAGTCAACAAAGTAGTGCACACATATATAAAAAATATCTTACACTAACCCTGTGATCAGGAGTTTGCACACACCCTTGAGGACCCCATTTATGCACTCCACTATATTAGTGGTCATATGGCCATATCTCATGCCACCATCATATGATAATGACAATTTTTCCTTAGAAATCGGTATCATATATTCATACACATATTCATTAGCACTTTGAATATCTTCGATACGTCGATCAAATTTTTCTTATTGGGGATCATATGCTGAAACAATAAGAGAATAATGTATTAAAAGGATATTAAATTTTCTATAAAAAAAGTAAGTTTAGAAAAACATACCAAACTTGAGGACCGCCTTCTTTATTGCCTCATCTTTGAAATGATTATACACATTACTTGAAATATGTATAATGAAATATCGATGATAAGCATTCATATTAGTCCATGAAACCCCATCACTATTTATCGCCTCTATAACCTCTCAATGGTGATCAGATATCAGACATACGCCCTGGTTTTGTGTGACATGAATGTGTACACATGCCAAAAACCAGCTCCAACATTAAAAATTATCCTTTTCAACAATAGTGAATGAAAGTGGTAGAAGAGTATGATTACTATCCTGAGTGGAAGTAATGATTAGAACACTTTTATACTTTCCATAAAGAAAAGTTCCATCAATTTGAATGAATTGTTTACAATAGGGAAAAGCAGCGATGCATGGCCTGGATGCCCAAAAAAGCCTATTGAACTTCACCTTTGATCGATCAACTCGGTGATTGGGGGATACATAATCAACGGTTTCCAAATGATAAACAATCTTATTGTTGAGAGAAAAAAAATTCCATAAGTTGTGGTAAATTTTCATAAGATTCATCCCAATAACCATACACATTTACAATTGCTTTATGTTTTGCATTCCAAGATTTGTTGTAGGATATCTTATAGTTATACAACTGCTGAATTATTTCTTGAACAAGGGAAACAGGAGCATCCTGGCATTTTCATATCATCTCAATAATAACAGTTGATATAAACTCTACATCAAGTGAAGAGTGATCATGCAATAAGCTTGGATGCACACAAGTATGTGGGCCTTCTAATTTGGTAATCTTCCAACATGAAAATTTTTTATCATATATTGCCCTCAATCAAAATTTACATTCTACCTCATATTTTTTTTACAACGAATGAGATATTTTTTCTTTTTTGACTCATCAACCATAAATGTGAAATGCCACTCTATGTAGTATTTCTTTATCACATTTTTTATGGAAAGTTTACTTTCAAACTCCTGATCGACATAGATGGCGTTATCATTTGATGCATATCTATTCCCTATAATGCTGATGAATTCAGAAGCTAGTGTAATGAAATACTAATACAACTATCATTCACACGACATTCCTTTAACCAAGGAACTCAATATCGAAGGATGAGTACCACTAACTGGTGGATGTTGTGGATGCTTGGCTCTCATAGGAACCTCAAAAGGATCATTCCCCACATCCCCCTGTCGTGGATGCCTATATCTAATAGGAACCTTAGAAGGTTAATTCCCCACAACACCCTATCGTGGAAGCCTATCTCTCAAAGGAAATTCATAAGGTTCATTCCCCACATCACTCTCACCCACATCATCTCTTGATGACTTAGCAAATTCTTCTGCCTCAGATAAACTTTCATTCACTATAACACCAGTACACAAAGGGATGCCATCTACATTTCTTTCCAAATTCGGATCATATTCTTCATAATTTGGTTCTATCACAGGAGTCATATGAGAAAGAGGCAATGAATAAGACTGTTGTGAAGGACTGACTTCTATAGAGCTCACAAAACACGGTTATGTAGTAATCAATTGCACCACATCAATATCACAAATCACCACATAAAATTTCATCAAACCATTAACACACTATTGTCTAAATAATAAAGATGCATCCATCCAATCCTCATCATTGACCAGAGGGTACTAAGTGTGCCAGAAATGTTTAGGACGTTGCAGATATCGATATGTTATTGAAGTAATGGATTGATCAACCCTTGGTTTTAACCGACTATGAATCTTATTTCAAAATTCATCCAATGTCATACAATTATGAATATTTTCCACTCTTTTAGGTGGAAAACTATAACTAAAACCCTGCTCAGTATAAATTACCTCACCATTGCAATAAATTTTCACAAACATGATTACCTCGAAAAATAATAATTAATAAAATATTATATACTAAATCAAAATTTTAAATTGTTTAAATTGATTATGATTGAATAATTGACTTCATCTTGATACTTTTTCTTTGTATTGGTTTATCATTATTGAGGTATAGTGATGTTGATATTATTACCAAAGAAAGTTTAATATAACATTATATATTTTTATACCACTTATCAAATGTTTCATAAATTTTAATTACTTATGAATAAATAACCATGAATTGATCTTGATACTTACTATGGATTAGTAACCAAAACCATGACTTGATCATTATTTGATAAACTAACCAAATCCTATGGGTGGACTCCTAGTGTCTCTATTATCAAATATTTCAGCAACTGTCAGTCTCCTTTCAAACAGTAATTCCTCTAGTCGAACACCTATTCTTGAACGCCTCTTCGGGGATGCCTCTTCAGGGATACATCTTTGAGGGCACCTCTTTGGGGACTCCTCTTGTCGATCATCTTTTAATTACAAATTTACTCACATGCATGTGAGGTGGTCTAGGGGTATGAAATACATAAGTTTTTTTAAGCAGACACGCAGGTCCTTACAAACTTAGTGAAAGATGACTCGCATGTCATCAATGCGGAAACAAAAATGCAATTATTACAAATTATATAACCACATACACAAAAAAAGACATGCAATTTCCATTATTCATTGGTCGGCCATCTCAAGACCAGTAATAACACAATACTCCTAACTTATTTTTTTGATATACTTATTATGTTCTACATATTATATAAACCTATTACTAGATGAAATATATATTAAATATCTACACCTGTTTTCCAAAAAATTTAACTTCTAAATTTTTATGTATATATATATATATATTTAATAATATCATTAAATAAATATAATTAAAACTAATGTAATTTACACTTATATAACAACCATTACAATACTGAACACTAATGTTATTTTCAATTTTATAAAATTACACACACACATATATATATTGTTTTTTTCATTATACTACTTTACAAAATATAAGTAAATATATTTTATAATTTATTACTTGAAAAAATAATTATTCATACTAAATAGAATTTCAATTTATTGATTAAAATTATTAGTAGTAGTAAATAAAAGTAATATAATTTACACTTACATAAAATCCATTAAAATAATATAAACTTATGTTATTTTCAATTTAATAAAATTACATATATATAACTTTCTTGTAATTTTTCAATTTTTCAATATTTAATTAATTATATTTCATACTTTATTACTTCAAATAATAATTATATACACTTAATATAATTAAAAATTATTATTTATAGAAAAATATTTTTTTATACCATTGAAAAAAATAATTTTCTATACATTTTTTAATAAATTTAAATATGATACTTAATATAACTAATATATTTTTAATAAATTATATAACTAGTGTATAGAATATTATAATTTAAATTAATATTACATTAAAAATAACATATTTTATATACATATAAATATGTTAAACATTCCATTTAAATTAAAAATATATACATTTAAAAAAAATATTTCCCTAAATATAAATTACATTTTAGACATACAATATTTTAATTTTCTATACATTCAATATGAATTCATACAAAAAACAATAAATCATTCAAAAATTAAATCATACAAAAGATAATAATTTATACATTCATACATGCATCAATACATATTAAATAAATAAACCATAAACACAAACACTAATTTCTACACATTAAAAATTAAATAAATAAACCATAAAAATAAAATAAATAAACACAATTAAACAATTCAAATTTTAAATAAAAATTCTACCTTCTTAAAAGTAGTATATATTTTTTGAGAAATAAATTCTACAGGGCTTCACAAAAAATTCCAAAATAGAAGAAGGAGATTTGAAGGGGGCCTCCTTTTATAAAACTCGACGAGGAGATGTGTGAACCTCATTCATGCATCCTTTATCCACTTCGCGAAGGATGCGTGAATGGGGCTCAAACATCTCTAGCGGTAGAGGAAGATGTGTAAACCTCGTTCATGCATCTTCTTGGGATCGAAGATGCATGAATGGGGTTCACACATATCAAGTCCACTTTTTAAAAATATTCAGGACCCTATCCCATTTAAACAAAAAATTCAAAAACGCATTAAAAAAATCCAAAAAATTATGTTATTATTATTTTTGACCAAACAAGTGTAGTAGAATAAAAATAAAAGGGAGATAAAAACTCACAAAAAGATATTTCAATCAAATGTAGTTTTGTCATTCTCATGAATAAAAATTCATAATTACATAGTCAATGATAAATAAAATTAATAAAATGAGACTAATTAATAAATTAGTTGACATAAAATGAAAAAATAATAAAAGGGGAAGAAGAGAATAATGACTTGGTCGAAGAACAATATAGAATAAGGAAATTTTAGGGTGACCTTGGAAGAGTTGCACCATTGTGTAGGTGGGTGGGGGGAATCAGTGGTGTTTTCAAAATTCTTTTACAAGTTTTTCTCCTAGGAATAAACCTCTGTGATCGGTTATGATCCAAACCTATTTTGTAACATCCCAACCCAAGCCACCAGGTCTGAGCCAGAATGTCACATAACCTCATGCACGTCTCCTTGTACACAAGTGGACACCAACTAGAAATATGGGTCTAAGTCCATCGGTGAGGAGACTATATCATTAGTATCATTTCATCAAACAAATATTAATAAATAAAAGACAATAAAAATAATAAATAAATAATTAATTTCATGAACCAAGTTGGGGCGTTATCAGAACTGATGCCCGAACCGATCCATGGCATGGCTCGAAGGGAATTCTTGATCCCCACAGGCTGGCAATAAGTGCCAGGGTATTAATAATAACACATGGGAATGATTTTTCCCAATTTTATAGTCATAAAAAACCACAAAAAAAATGATCCAAAATTGAAAACACTCAACCAAACATGGAATAAACCATTTTTCTAGATTTTAGTTTACAAAATTTAGACTAAACAAAAGAGAACTACAATAAGAGGGAAACAAGATAATATCCCAAAAATCACCATGTGATAAGAGGAGCATCGCCCTCAAGCCACCACCATCAAAACCGCCCAAGGGAGACCTCTATCAACCCGAACAACCATCTCCAAACATCTTTCCATTACCTATATCAAACATAACTAAGTGTACTTACAACCAAAGGTGTAAGTAAGGTGTGAGCTAATTCCTAGTAGGATTCCACCCAACAAAATATTATATGCTATAAACATTATATGATAAATAAACATGAAATTTTTATAAAAGAAAGACCAGATACATTTTTATATAAAACAATTTTAAAGAAATCATGATTTCTTTTAGAATAACCAACAAGTATACCATATGCTGACGGTGTGCACAATATCACAAAGAGCACCATGTAATGGGAGAACCCTTCTAGGCACTATCTAGAAATGATACACTAGGTACATAGTATCTCAGTGGAATGTGGCATAAAAACCATGACTAAAAACGTTCTCGTGCACGATCCACTAGAAGGGGAAACCCCCTGGGGCTAGTGGTCTCCAATCATCACAATGTTTATTTAGTGTTGTAGCTTCAATACTACTAGATGAAACTGGGATGAACCACTTCCAAATCATCTAGAATACTAGTCCTAGTCCCCCCACATAGTTACTTGGTTTTCCCTTTGTGTTCAATTATGTTCCACATTTCACCTAACACATCATTTTCACATTACTCAAGAAAAACAATGCAACACATAAACTATAATACCACTTGCACAACTAATATAATCTTTTGAAACCAAAGCACACCAAAACTATTTTAAAACCCAATTCTCACCACTTTCACACTTTAAAAACCATCTTGCATAATTTAGAAAACATGTTCAAGAAGCACAACATGGGTTCACACAAAAATATGCCCAACTTCTTATAGAAATACCATTTTAAATCCACATGCATATCAAATCCTATCAAAAAATCCTTTCTCACCCCACACATAAATCATATAACACATCCAAATACTCAAGAAAGAATAAAAAATTCATCAAATAATGTTTAAGCATGGAATCACTTACCTTGGGTTTGAGAACTTCCAAAATTTGGTGCGAAACTTCAACCACACCCCAACCACACCTCGAAGAAGTAAGATCGAACCTATAAAATAAATATTAAACTCTAAGAACTAATATCTAACCCTAAAATTGGCACTCTACCCATTGGAAAATAGAAGCCCCAAAGAAAGAGTGAAGAAACCCTAGAATAGTTAAGGAAATCAAGAGAGGAGACACCTACTTGAGGATTCAGAGGGAAATTGCACCAAAAAGTCCACCAATAAGGAGCCCAATGAAGGGGAGAAGGAGGTAAATGTTTATATAGGGTAGAAATCCCAAGTGGGAAGAGAGTTAGGGGGATTTGGGGTTAAAATCAGGGAGAGTGAAAACCCAAAATCCAATTTTTTTAATGACCTGTATAGGACGCACGGTGAGTCCGTACGATTTGAAAAACCATGCAGCGACCATACGATTTCCATTGTCTACCTAGGACATGCCACATGTTGGAATATATTTTACAAACTATGCTCTAACTATGTGATAAACCTCTATCTAAACATGAAACCTTGGTGTACGATTACCTGGGAAAGGCAAACAGTTTCCCCTAACCATGTGCAAGCCGTGCACCACCCCCTATCAAAGCCAAATTTTCCATTTTTATCAAGAAACTCAAAAGAAACCCAAAGAAAAAATGTAAAAAAATAAATAAATAGAAAAATACCTTAAAAAAAATCACAGGTGTGAAAATTCTCCCCATCATGAAAACTTTCCGTCCCCAGAAAGTCAACTCGAAACTTGATTAAAGAATAAGAACATGTATTCTAGATCAACCCACATCTTCCACTCCCAAGTATCATGCATATCATCACCATGCTTCCAAAGGACACATACCAATGAGATAGACTTACCACAAAACAATTTATCTTGGGAATCCACTATCCACATTGGCCGTTCAAACATAGATAAATCGGGATCTATCTCTAATTATTACCAATTCATCACATGTGATGGATCTGGATTATATTTCGTCAATTGGGAGACATGAAATACATTGTTAATCGACATTAACTGTGAGGGAAAATCTAATCGGTATGCCATATTTCCAACCTACTTGGTGATTTCAAAAGGTCCGACATACCTTGGCGTTAGCTTCCCTTGCTTTCCTAAATGACGATGAACAAAATGAGGTGTCACTTTCAAGAACACATAGTCACACATAGAGAACTCAAGATCTCGGAATCTATGATCAACATAATATTTGGGGTGACTCTGAGCTGTCAACTACTACCTAATCAACTTGACTTTCTTAGACGTCTCTTGCACAAGGCTCGACCCCAACAATAAGGTCTCACCCACATCAGCCCAAAAAAAAGGAGATCGAAATGGACAAATATAAAGTGCCTAAAAAGGATCCATTCAAATAGAGGATTGGTGACTATTATTATATGAAAATTCAACCAATCTCAAATGGATATCCCATGATCCCCCAAAATCTAGGACACACGCTTGAAGCATGTCTTCCGAAATATGATTTTCTCACTCTATCTGACTATTCATTTGAGGATGGTATGCCATACTCCTCTTGATTTGAAACCCTAATGACTTTTGAAAGCCTTCCCAAAACTGAGAGATAAAATGAGGGTCTCTATCAGAAACAATTGCTGAGGACACACCATGAAGCCTTACCACCTCTTGAACATATAATCGGCCCAACTCCTCCACTTTTGCTGAATCTTTGATTGGGATGAAATAGACTGATTTGGTTAAATGTTTAGTCACCAACCAAATGGAATTCTTTCCCTAAGGTGTACGAGTCAAGCCAATAATAAAATCCATGGTAACCTTGTCCCACTTCCAGGTAGGAATGGGTAATGGATGAAGCAAACCAGAGGGCCTTTGATTCTCTACATATAACACCTCGATACGAAGTCAACTATATACTTGCTTATACATGGCCACCAAAACTATCAAAAAACATCATAATACATATTGGTATCTCTAGGATGAATAAACCACTAATATTGGTGGCTATCCTACATCATCACCTTCCTTAGAGACAACGACACCACCAAAAAACCATTGAAACATAGAACTCCCTTGGGAGACAAAGACCAATATCAAGATGTATCCCTTCCATGAAGGAGCTACATAGACTACTAGAATAGCTCATTACTAGGATGATCCCACAAAATCAGCTCTATAAGGGAAGGATACAACTGAAAACTAGCCAAGAACACACCTCCACTATGTTCCTTAGTCTCTAAGAACATCTGGGCAAAGTGCCCCATTAAGGTCCACTCATCACTAGACTCCTTCAATGTCTGTACTAGCACTTTTCTGCTCAAATAATCTACCACTACAATACCCATGGATAGGGTGTAGACTATATCAAATTAAAACCCCTACAAATACTCAACTCAACAGAATTTCCTCAAGTTTAAAATTTTTTGGAAGAAGATGTTGGCTAAGATTTTATGATCAGAGTAGACCAAAAATTTATCCCCAAAAAGATAATGACACCACATCTTCAGGGCATGCATCACCACTGCTGACTCTAAGTCATGGGTTGGTAAATTATATTCATGTGGTCAGAGTTGTAGAGATCCATATGCCACCACATGGTCATATTGCATGATCACACATCCGAGACCAATACTTGAGGCATCACAATAAACCACACACTCCTTCCTAGATTCTGGAAAGATCAACACAAGTGTGGTACTAAACCATCGCTTCAGCTCCTCAAAGGATTCCTGACACTCTAGGATCTATAAAAACTTCACCCCTTTCTAGGTGAGTGCCATAATGGGAAAAGAAATCTAAGAGAAGTCCTAAAAAAACCACCTGTAATAACCAACCAGGCTAAGAAAACTTATAATTTCAAACACATTATTTAGTTGCTCTCATGACATAACTACACTGATATTCTCAGGGTCCATTGAAACCCCCTATTTTGAGATAACATGGCCCATAAATTTCACTTCCCTGATCCAAAAAGTTAACTTTGAGAACTTTTCATAAAGACGATGATCCCGAAGAGTTCCCAACATGATCTAAAAATTTCGCTCATGCTCCTGTTCAAATTCTAAATAAACTGGGATTCCATCCATTAATACCACAAAAAATGAATCAAGATACTTGTAGAACACCCTATTCATAAGCACCATGAAGACTGTTGGAGCATTCTTTAATCCTAAAGGCATGACCAAGTACTCAAAGTGGTTGTACCTGATTCAGAAAGTCGTTTTCGGGATATCTGGCTCTCTCACCCTGACTTGGTGGTAACCAGAATGAAATTATATCTCATAGAACCACATTTCCCCTTTCATTTTATCGAACAAGTCATCAATTTAGGGAAAATGATACTTTTTCTTGATGGTTACCTTATTCATCTTTCGGTAATCGATACACAACCAGAGAGATCGATCGACATTCTTGGAAAATAAGACTGGGGCAACCCAAGGAGTGATGATAAAGTGAATGAATACTTTGGATTTCAAATATTCTAGCTATATATTTAATTACCTGATATCAGTGGGGGGATATATGATATGAGGTAAAAGATATAGGCTGTGTTCCTACTTCCAAATCAAGCAAGAACTTCACATCCCGCTCCAGAGGTAAACCCAAAAAATAATCTAGAAATACCTCTATGAACTCATCCACTACAGGAGGTAATAAACCATCAAAAGAACCACCACCACCTTCTAGCATGAGCAATGATAATTGAAAAACAAGACTACTCAATTCTGGGAGTGGAGGTCCAGCATGACCTGACCGAGTATCCCATTCTCCAAGAAAAACTTGTGTATTCTCATTAGGTTCCATGAAACTCACCCACCGCCTATAGCAATTGATATGTGCTTGAACGAAAACCATCCAATCTATACTGAGTATTACATAAAAAAGGTCCATATCCATGACCAATAAATCCCATTCCAACTCAACCCCTGACATAGTGAGTGCACAAGATGGTCACATGAGACCCTGCTCTTTCTTCTTATCTAACAACGTTACCAACTCCATCACATAAGTTATGAGATCGGTTGGAAAATTTAGAAATTTCACAAGGTTAGAAGAGATAAATGAAATTGAATCACTAATATCAAATAAAATAGATACTATAGAAGATGAAATCAGAATGGTACCTAGAACTGTTGAAGGTCCTGCATCCGGTGCCGCTGGTGCTTGATCCACAATATGATGATGCCTAGTCTCTACCTGAGTCTAAACATGACCAATGACCTATGGCTCTTCCCTAAACTGACTCTGAATAGAAGAGGATCCAGTCCTACCACCACGAACACCAACTCAAGATCCCACCATCTTGGATGGCTCTGACTGATCTAAGATCCCCCTAGAGGCAACAGATCCCACACCACCCTGACATGGACACATCACCTTGTAAAAAAGTTTCAAGTGTCCCATAGCTCCACATTGATGACATGTTTTGGGAGGTTATTTACATAAATAATGAGCGTTCCCTTCCCTCCCACACTGGTGGAATTTAACTGACCCTACATTGGAAGCCACATATGAATACTGTTGGGAAGGGTGGACAGAACTACCACCTCCCTTTTTCCCCTACCCATCTCACTTACTATTCTTCTTAGATGAAATACCACTGAACATCATTGACATATCCCTAGAGTAACCAGACTTACCCTTTCATTCAATCTCCACTATACAAGATTGATCAACTACTTCAGCTTAGGTCTTTATCTTTAATAGAAAGACCTAATAATAAATCTATAGCTGCAAACCACTTTTGAACCTCTAAGCCTTCGTCTACTCATTGGAAATGATTTTGGGTGTATACCTAACTAGCTCAACAAATCTATTGGAATACTCCATCATTGATTGGTCCCCTTGAATGAGATCTATAAACTCCTGGGATCTAGCATAATCCAAGACCACATGGCAATATTGGTCATTAAAGACGGTCTTGAAATCTTTCTAGCTCATCTGCTTGTTTCTCCCTGTTTGGACTATTGAGTCCCACTATCTTTGATTGGGACCTTATATAAAAAATGAGGTGAAATTCACCCTAACTTCCTTAGGAGTTTCAAGGAATCCAAACATGCACTCTATATTCTCAAGCCACTCCTCTGCTTCCTGAGGCTCCATGCTATCTCAGAAAGAAGGAGGTTTTTTTCAAGGAACTCCTAAGATTTTTCCTTCCTAGGACTAGGTTAAACTTCTCTAATTGGGGTAAGACCAAGACCCAATCTCTATCCCAAATCCTGAACAACCCAAACCACAACTTCCACTAACCTATGATCAATTTTTGAGGGATAAATCTCTCCATCTTCTTACCACAATTGCGAATGAATTCTCCGGGGAGGCATTTTACTACAAAAATAAATAATAACAAGAAAAACCATAAATACAAAAAATATTAAAAATTTCAGCAATAACAATAAATAAAAATAAACCAAACTTGTCATTAAAAAATTACAACCAAGAAACTTCACCCCCACACAGTGTCCATGCATAGTCTATAGCCTGTATGTCTCACATGGAGGAGAATTCAAATAAAAATTCCCAACATCCCATGGCGACTGAAGATTTCTCATGAGGTGTGCTGGCCAGACACCCTACTCCTAACCAGAACTTTGAGCCCCAAAAATCCTAACTCCAGTATATTTAGACTCATCCAAAATAAAATGAACCAAAAGAGATTAACCTTCTCTGATACCATTTTTTCATGAACCATGTTGGGGTGTCATTTGAACCGACACCCAACCCAACCCATGGCATAGCCCAAAGAGTGTTCTCAATTCCCACAGGCTAGCAACAAGTGATCAGGTATCAAGAATACAACATGGGAATAATTTTATCCGATTTTATAGTCATAAAAAACCACAAAACAAATTATCCAAAATTGAAAACACTCAACCAAACATGGCATAAACCATTTTTTGCAGATTTTAGTTTACAAAATTTATACTAAACAAAATAGAACTACAATAAGATAGAAATAAGACAATATTCCAAAAATTTCCATGTGATAATAAGAGCATATCCCTCAATCCACCACCATCAACACCTCCCAATGGAGACCTCTAGAAACCCGAACCACCCTCTCTAAAAATATTTCCTTTACCTATATCAAACATAACCAAGTCTATTTACACCCAAAGGTATAAGTAGGTTGTGAGATAATTCCCAGTAGGATGCCACCCAACAAAAGATTCCATGATATAAACATTATAAGATAAATAAACTTTCAAGTTTAATAAAATAATGACCAGAGATATTTGTATAGAAACCAATTTTAAAAAAATAATGCTTGTTTTTAAAATAACCAAATAGGTATACCATATGATAACAGTGTGAACAATATTAGAAAAAACACCATGTCATGGGAGAAACCTTCTAGGAAATAGCTAGAAATGGGACACTAGGTACATCGTATCTAAGTGGAATGTGGTATAGAAACCACGACTAACAATGTTCTTGTGCACGAGCCACTAGGAGGGGAAACCCCATGGGCCTAGTGGGATTCAATAATCACAATGTTTAGTTAATGTTGTAGTGTCAATAATGTTAGAAACAACTGGGATGAACCATTTTTGAATCATCTATCATACTAGTCCTATTCCACCCACCTAGTTACCCAGGTTTTCCTTTGTACTCAATTATGTTCCACATTTCACCCAACACATCATTTTCACATTACTCAAGCCAAACAATGCAACACACAAACTATACCACCACTTTCACAACCAAAATACTATTTTGAAACCAAAAACACACCAAAACTATTTCAAAACCTAATTTACACTGCTTTCACACTTTAAAAACCATCTTTTATAATTTAGAAAACATGTTCAAGAAGTACAACAAGGGTTTACACAAAAATACACCCAAATTATTATAGAAAGACCATTTTCAAGCCACATGCATATTAAATAACATAAAAAATACTTTATAACCCCAAACATAAATCATATAACACATCCAAATACTCAATAAAGTATAGAAAATTCATCAAATAATGTTTAATCACAAAATCACCTACCTTGGGTGTGGAAACTTCCAGAATCTGGTGCGAAACTTCAACCGCACCTTGAAGAAGCAATATCAGACCTATAATATCAATATTAAAAAATAATAACCAAGATATAACCATAAAATAGGCACCCTACCTATTGGAAAAGAGAAACCCTAAAGAAAGAGGCAATAAACCCTATAATAAAGAAGGAAATCAAGATAGGAGACACTTACTTGAGGATCCAGAGGGAAATCACACAAAAAAGTCCACCAAGAAGGATACCAAGGGAGGGGAGAAGGAGGGAGAGGTGTGATTAGGGTATAAATCTTGAGTGGCAGGAGAGTTAGGAGTATTTGGGGATAAAATAGGGGGGAGAGAAAACTCAAAATCCAATTTTTTTATTGACTTGGACAGGACGCACTATTTGACAAACCATGCATTTTCCACTGTCTACCTAGGACATGCCACACAATTATCTCACATGGTTTAAAAACAATTCTCTAACTGTGTGATAAGCCTCTATACAAACATGACACCTTGGTACACAGTTACCTGAGAAAGGTTCATGGTTTCCCCTAACCATGCGCAAGCCATGTACCACCCCCTTCCAAAGCCAAATTTTCCATTTTTCTCAAGAAAATCAAAATAAACCAAAAGGAAAAAAGGTAGAAAAAAAAATAAATAAAAAAATACCTCAAAATAAATCAAACGTGTGAAAATTAGAGTACATGTATAAATAAAAAGATGACATACATGACATACAAATAAAAGAGATCCCAAAGTGGCAACCCAAACCCAAGTACAAAACAATGGGTAAATAAATAAATAATCAGTGGGTCTGTCAGAGTCTGTCTTGGTCCAATACAAGATTCATACTACTCTAATCATCTATCCACCATAGGGACCTTGCCCTTCTCTAAGACTCTAGTCCTAAAATATACAAGTTCACCGAAATGTACGAGTATGTCATGAGTAAAATACTCAGTAGGACACCATCAATGCATCATTAACATAAATTCACATAATATATAACAATGTATGGCATGAAAAGTAAATTCTAAAATAAACATACAACCATACATGTGTTGAGTCATTATTCACTGACCAAGCCTCCACAAACTACAACCCCACATGCTTCGACTCGTTGTTGGTAAGGATGCAAGATAATTCAATCAAGTACCCCTTTTAAGGTAACACAGATCACCCCACCTAGATGGTGGTTGTCATCAAGAACACTTCACATTCCACCATGTCAATCCTTGGTCAACTATAATTTTATTAATCTACAACACAAGTCCATAGGAACCCCATTATGACATCTTTTAGTTATCAACTTATGCACATACCTCTATAGGGATAGCTATGCCCGCCTTTAAGGATGTTTGGACAACGTTAGGTTGGTTAACTGACCATTTTTGAACATACCTCTACAGGGATAGCCATGCCTCCCTTTAAGGATGTTTGGATCGCATCACACCAAACTTAAGGCTCCACTTGATCATATTGATACTTGAAATTTTTTTACATAGGTTATGAAACACAACAAAAAATACTTGTCGTAGAAAGAGACAACAAGGAACACCAAGATCAAACGTCAGGATCCACACATAATCACATGGTCATAATCAAAAAGACTCATGACCACTCACGCACCCACATGAAACTCATAAAAAGAATGGATTAATCAATCATAAACAACATATCATGAAAATGTCATATACATGGCCCAAAATGGTAAAGAACTTCCTACCTCATGGTTTTCATGTCAATGTCAAGGTCTTTCAAAGACATCATCACCTAAACCATGTTTTCACACCAATCTGAACATGATCACCCACAAAGGACTCCTAGATCTAGTTTCAATTCAATCTAAATAGGGTTATAGATTAAGTAAAGGATAAATAATCCAAACAGTATAACCAATTATTACCCAGGGTCGATCATCATCAACATTCCTCAAGACTGATCTAATAAGGAAAGAGGAGTGCTCTATAGAAATCTAGGAGGATCCAAGGTGAAAGGTAGGATGATGCGATGTGGAGGTGTACTGGAAAAATCCACCACAATGTAGGTTTATCCACCATGGTGAAAAGTTTCATTGGAAGAAACCACCATAGTGCAAGGTGGAACACCACGATATAGGGGTGCTCTAGAAGAAGACCACCACAACATAGGACCAAGTGATATGACATAGAGACTACCTGGAAAATGAAATTTACGGTGTAAGGAAGAAGACCGTGGCGTATGAACCTGTTGTAGTCCAAACTACTGCGTCATAGAGAGAGCACTACGACGTGGTGTCCTCTATACAACCCTTCAAAACTCCTATAATCCTCATCGAACAAGGAACAAAAAATGGTATTTTCAAGGAGGTATTCAGAGGTTAAGTCCACATGAGAAACCCCTCATAAATCCTCATCAAGACTCCCTATTCAATTTTGAAATGCATTCCCAAATAAATTATGAAACATATCCTTTAAATCCACAACTCCTGAATACCACAATAGAAGACTGCGTTTTGTAACTGACACAGAAAGATCTCTACAGCATTTTCTAAATCTCCATGACACAACCTCCTTGAACCAGCCCTCTATGGCCAAGTCTATGACTTAACCTTCTTTTAATAGTACCGCTATAGTGCTACCCATTTCTTCTAGATTGTGGTCTCAACTCCTTAACACATTACGACACAAACACCCATGCTATGGCGTAATAATACCCTCTATGGTGTGGTCCTATGCGTTGCGGCGTAGTATCTCATATTTTGAAACAAACTTTTCCAAAAATATAATTAAGCCTCTAAAAACTTCCTGAATCCCTCTGGACTTTATCCAAACAAGGATCAACTTAAAAAATGAGGAAATGAAAGGAGATAAGGTTTTTCATTAAGGAAACACAATTTCAGGGTTTTATAATTCTCCCCCTCTTAAAGACTTATCATCCTCAAGAAGCGCCTCTAGTGTTCTTGTTCAAACAACCTAGGATACTAAGATCAATCATCAACCTCCTACTCCCAAGTTTCCTCATGTATCTACCCATGCTTATACTGAATATAGACAAGTGGTGACATCTTCCCTTAGATTACTTTCTCACTTCTGTCTAAAATCCACACTAAACTCTCCTCATACGATGCATCTAGTTCCAACTCAATGTACTCATAGTCTATAACATGGCAGGATCATGAATGTACCTCTAAAGCTGAGAAACATGGAACAAAACATGCATGACTCTATAGGAGTTTTTTATGTGTTTTTTTATTTTTTTTAAATGTGTGCAGGTTAAAAATATTTTTAAAACTATACATGAAAGGAGGTAGGCCCACTACTACCTTTCAAAAAAAAAATTATTTAATTATATGTTTTTATATTTATAAATATATATATTTTTATATTATGATATATATATATATATTGTATTTGTTTTTTTGTTTAGAATTATGTCATTAACACTTGAAAGTAAAAATGTTATGTTTTTAAGTAATAGATTTCGTGGCTCTCAAATTTGTATTTAAATACAAAATCCAAGTTGATTTTGAAATACCACATGAGGAGAGGAGGATTTACATGTTTCTAATGGAATGAGTTTGGTTGATATATCCATTGGATCCCACCACCACATATTTATAACATGACTTATTTTGGTTTAAAAGAACTATTATTATATTCTCAGTTTTACCAATAACATATCCATTTCTTTCCATGACATGGAAAGATTCATTTTTAAGTTTTAAAATAAAGAATGTTACTTTTATAACATTTTTCATGATATATCACAAATCAATAATGGTGTTTATATATATTAAATTATAAAAACCAAATATGGACAATTGATAACAAATTAAGTTCGCACGACTCATTTCAAACCCAATTGTGGCATCACCGTATTGGTTATATAAATAATAATCATTTTACAAAGTTTTATGAATATGATAACTTAAAATATTTTGAGCTAAAACTAAATGAAAAATGTAACACTTTTTTACAAGGAAAAATAACCAAACCACTATTTGGTGGACAAGGTAAAAGGGCTATAGATCTTTTATAATTGGTACAAATTGATATCGATGATGAGTCATACAAGAATTTCATTATCCTTTTAGAGATATTCATTACAAATTAAAACATAAACACTAAGACTTGTGCCAAAAAAAGTTCCAAATGGTATCCCATACCAGTTATATATGGATTGGGAAGGAATCTATTTTTCCAAACATGCATGCATGGGAATTTGAGACAATTTTTAAGGACTAAACATGAAACAAAAGTAGTCCCTAAAGGAATGAAGTGTATCTTTATAGGAAATCCTAATAAAAATAAAATATGTTATGTATACAACCCTTTAGATACAATAATTGTGGTCACCAAAGATGGTGACTATTTATTGGTTGAAAATAATGACCATCTTTCCTATAAGGAGGCAATAGAGAGCTTAGAAGCTTCAAGATAGAAAAAATCCATGAATTAAAAAATGGATTCCATGTATCAAAACTAAGTATGGGTTCTATTTGATCTTCACATTGATATAAATATCATTGGGTGAAAATGGGTCTTTAAGTGAAAAATAACCATGGAAGTTAAAGTGAATAGATATAAATAAAGGATAGTGACTAAAGGGTTTAAACAATAATAAGGCATTGGATACAATGAAAACTTTTCTCCAGTTTCCATGTTTAAATCCCTCATAATTATACTTTATATAGAAATTATTAATGTTAGAAGGGTTCAATATATAAGGTTAGTTTGAATATATAATGTTACAACTTCATCAATATTTTATTAAAAATAAATTTATTATTGTTTTAAAGCATTACAATGATATTTATAATCTTTTTTTTACATTCCTTTCACTTTCATATATTTATTATATTTATGAAATTCATTTTATTTTTAAAAACTTTTTAGATGTTTAGGATATGTTTTAAATTTTATTTAGATTTCTTTTATAATGTATATTTTATAATATTTTAAAATTATCTACTTGAAATTTAATAAGTTTTTCTATGTTTCAAGTAGTCAAATTTGAAATCTTATAAAATATAAACTGTGACTAAAATATTAATGAAAATTTAAACACTGGATAGAAATGTAAAAATAGATGATAGTAATAAAAATATCTTCATTTAAATAGACATAAAACATATACATGAACAAGTACAATCAATGTATATGGGGAGGAAATTCCATCCCATGGTGGTCTGTGAAGGGTACGTCCATATCAAGATCACTGAGCTCCGTGATGGTGTAGAGTCTGATGGATTGGAGAGGGATGATCCTCGGGAAATGGAACGTTGGCCATCACATTCTCCACCTATGTGTTAGTGGGAAGAGGTTCCTACTACATGTTGTATCGAGCTCCTGATCCTTCTCCCACTAGGGTAGTAGAAGGAACTTCCATCATCACAGTGGGGAACTAAGGTTGTGATGGATCTGGACCCCAATCTAGAAAGAAATGTGGATATCCTATTAAGAAAGATGGATCCCATGCCGCCTGATACACATCCACAATTGGAAGAGGATGGACTACTAAAGGGCCAACCTCTTTTTGTAGAATAGGTTAGGGATCACATGTAGGACGACATGGTCTACATTGTCTTCGTCAAGGCTCTTCAGCACCAGTAACTGCTGGAGGATGTTTCTGAGTAGGAGCCTACACTCTTGGGGTAGGAACCTCTACTATCTGTGATGGAATCTCGAAGATGCTCTCATGAATCATAAGATAAGATGAACTCAATTCCAGTACTGTATCATGGACTATGTTTTGGATAAGGAACCCCTCCTCCTCTATATAAATCACGTGAATAATATACTATGAGTGAGTATGCTATAAAGATATTAAAAATGAATTAAAAAATAATTCAACAAATAAACTAATGGAAATTTATTAACTTACCATATTATGAACCTCTCAGCCATGTTGGGTAAGATATAATATAGACTTCAGTCTATACCATGGATCATACTCGACTTTCTCTAAAAGATAGAATCACATTGTAGGTACACCCTGGATATGAAGCTATAAACATATTCACTAGAGGTCAAGATAGTTGACATGTACTCAACACCAGTCCTCATCCTACCTCCTTGTCAACTTCAAGAGATGAAGCCAGACTATCTATCTCAGCTGCAATGGAATCGACTGAACACAACCAATCTGTCACATGACTCTATCAGGTTGCTGCCACTCAATAACATGGAAGTGAATAAGATACACTACAACCATAGAATCATGAAGTCTAGCGGTACAATATGATAGAAAATGGTCTAATATATCTCATTATGGCATCCATGTAATCTGAAATGACACGTGACCTTTGTCAAAAAATATCCCTTCTAAAAACCAAAATTGATGCTGTTATTAAATATTTTAGATAGTGATAGATTGTATATACTTACCTGGTTGGGTAGGAGACTATCCAACTTGAGGTGGTATACATCCAAATGGTGTGTTAGAATTGTGATGAGTCTATTTTTCTGACTCCACCTATAAAATATGACATCAAAAGTGATAAATAATAAGAAATTAAATTCAATAACTCCTAATAGAATCAGAAACCAATAGAGATGAGTGATCATACCAGTGTCCACATGGAGAATCATACAACACCTCTTTCAGTAGTGGTGGAACAGAAAGCACATGTTAGAATGAAGGTATATGCTCCCATGCTCACATCTGAAGAAGGATGACACATCACCTAAGGTCCATGCTGTCTCTAAGACATACCATGCATAATTCTCTATATGTGTATGCCAAGAAGGATGATCCCCAACTGTATGTCCCAGCCCGATCAAAGTTCTCCATTAGGCCTAGATATATCATGTGCACATGCTTCCCTGAGTGATCAGAACATAGGGTCCCTCTAATGAGCCATAATATATATTCACGGGAATAACTAATGATAGTATGGTCATCAAAATCATTGGGTATATGTGCAAACTGCTCCTCCAGCTAGGTCATAGATATCAACCCACCATCTATAGCCCTACGATCAGATAAAATTTCTACACCTAACAATCACTGAACAAGGTTAGGCCAAGATGCATGGGTGGGTCAAATAATAGATTCCCTCTAGATATGAAGTCAAATAAGCACTGACACATCCTTGAGGGTGATGGTCATCTCTCCCTCAAGAAGGTGGAGTGTGTGTGTCTCTAGTCTCCACCTTTCCACGAGGGCAACAATCAGGTGATGGTCAACAAATGTGAAATCCGATACTACAATGCTGTAGAAGCCAACACAGTACAGTTATGGTATAATGAAAGGTAGAGGTGGGGTGTGATGAAAATTGTGTGCTTGATGCACCATGATCTCTTGAACATAACCATCATCTTGCAAGACCTGAGAAACATGCCTATCTTGCTCAGTGAGTATTATGGTATCATCCTTCTGTATGTAAAAAAATGTAATGAGTCATAAGTGTAAAATGTAATTATAACATTATGGTTAATAGAATATTATGGCTTGTAGAATGTAAGATATGAAACATTTATTTGAACTATTTTATGAAGTTATATCGTACCAAAAGAAAATGGAATATCTTCACATTTTTCAAAGCATATTACTAAAGTTTTTTTGAGATATGTTTTTACCCAAAAAAGGGTGTTTTGTAAGATATGGTATTATATATTTATATATATAAACATTTTGTCTTCATAATCTAAAATTTCATTAGAAAATAGTGTTCTTTGTAATTTATGTATGATTTCACACATGATGGTATGTTTAATGATTATTTTCTCACATGTTTTCTTTATGGTTTATCCATGGATAGATTGATTATGCATTAATGTAACCTTAAATACACTTAAGAGACAATACATCATTGTGGATGAGAGTGTGAACTCTATCCAGTAATGTTAGGGAATCATTTCCAGTTATGACCTTCTTGATGACATATAGTGCATCTCAAACTTTTATTATATTCTTGAGGCCAGTCCATCTCATTCTGCATCCTGCTACACTTCGGTTTCCCTCATTTATGAAACCTATTGATGTCAGGTATCCCTATTGACTAGCCTTTAGGAATTGGGAAATATTGAAACCCCCAATAGACATCCATGGTGCAACATAATAGTTAGCAATGATGTCCATCTGGTACACTAGATCAACATATGCTTCCCATGATATGTTCACAGATGCACATGCTATGATGGCGTGTGCGCATGGAAACCATAAGTCTTGGAAGTTTCCACATTGGAATTTCCTAGCTTCCAATAATACCACCATTTTTTCACTGATGATATTTTTGATGGGGTATGAATGCTCATGAACTTCAAATAGAGATTCTTCTTGAAAGAAAATGATGACATGATAACCAGAATCTTCTTCAATGTTCTTTTCAATATCTCATTGAAAGTTCCTTCTGTACCTTATCCCTTCCTGAATTCCATTCGAGGATGGTTTTTTCTATCAAAAAAGTAATTCACAGAATAATATAATGTATCTTGAACTAGGGCAGTTATAGGTAACTTACGAAGCCCCTTGAAGACACCATTAATGCACTTCAAAATGTTTGTGGTCATGTGTCCATACATATTCCCCACATCATATGCAAATTTCCAATTTTCTTTTGGAATCCTCATCATATAATCATACACTTCTTGATTATCCTTACAGATTTATTCGAATTTTTTTTCAAACTGTCATTGATTTGGATCATATGCTATACAAAAGTGATCATATTTCAGATAAATTGATTTTATCTTTACATTGAAATAGTAACAAATAAAAAATACATCCCATACCTATCCTCATGATTTCATTCTTCATAGGTTCTTTGTGGAATGTTTTCCTCACATTGCTAGTAATGTGTCCAATATAGTACTAATGATGTGCATTTGGGGGTCTCCATGTATCAGGATCAGTCTTAACTAAATGAAAGTATGAGATGCCTCAATCCTCAAGATTTTCTAACCTCTAAAAGAAATATCCAGAATTACCCTCAAGTGGAATCTATAATCATCCCCAAAATTGTCACACCATCTGAGGTATTTATTATGGCATGATTCCTAAACTATATATCCGTAGTACCTCTCAATGTGAAATCTCTTTAGTGTGTTTTTAATGAATATTTACTTGGAAAATCCCTTCCAACATATAAGGCTTTTTCCATATCAATAAACCTATCTGGTACAACTCTGGGAAACTCAGTTGTGGGTGTGAGAACATTGTAGTTGAATACAGACACACGTGTCATTGCTTCTGACCAAGTTACAAAGAGTGGTGGATGATTTATTGTGGGTCAAGGATACTGTAGAAACTAATGGATTTATAGAAAATTCCTCCCTAACTTTCCTTATTCCCTCCTCATTAACACTATTGTCACCATCTGTTCCATCATTACAAAAATCCTAATCAAAAGTTAGATTTACATGTATATCTAGGAGATCATCTAAGTTGTCCTCTTCTGCATCATATGGAATAACCTCAGTTTCTTGGTGAAAAATTTCTTAAACCACTCTTGTAAGTATACATATTTGTACAATTGGATGTTGTTGTTTTACAGTAGAAACATCAATATATAACTACATCATGGTACCATCTGACCACTGGGAAGATAAATTTATTGTTTGGACCCACCATGCATCAACAACCAATGGACAAGCTAGATTCCACAATGTAGTTGAGGATTGAAAATGTTTATAGCTTATAGAATTGATCTCTTGACCAGGTCCAAAATTTAAGGAACCATGAATTCTATCTTTAAGTTCATGTAGGGTTACAAAATTAGTTATACTAACCACTACTGTTGGTTGTGTACTATAAGAAGATACTTTCTTAGTTTGAATAACCTCCCCATAGCAGTACACATAGGAAAATATGACTCTACATCAAAAATGTTTTGTGATCAACATTATGATAGTCTAAATAATATTTACAATGATGGTTGACCATGTAATATTTATTATACTGAAATTTTAGAATTTCTTTTTATACCCTAAAATAGGATACTAATGTTTTTTATATAAAATTTTATTAGAATATAAGTCACAAAATGTTTTGGAAACTGAGGTAAAAAGAAAAGAACACCAAATTAGTTTAATTATCATTGATAAAATGACAATTATGATCATATAAAATGAAATGGATAAGAACAAACACATTAAATAACATATGAATTATTTACAACCTATAATAAATACCTTTAAATTTTTCAGTAGAACATGGTTTGGATCAGATGAGCCTCACTTTGAAAGTGAGGTAAAATCTAGATTATTTTTAATTGGTATCTTAATAACATCTTTGAAAGGGATGTACTTAACTTTTGAATTTTCAAAATATTTCTTCCTTCTAATGAAATATCTTAGGTGTTATCTTATATTTCATTAAAAGGACTAAAACTTTTGAAAATTAAAAAGTTAAGTACATCCCTTTCGAAGATGTTATTAAGCTACCAATTAAAAATAAGCTGGATTTTACCTCACTTTTAAAGTGAGGCTCACCTCATCCAAAACATGTTCTATTCTAGAATGTCAAGGTATTTCTTATATGTTGTAAATCATTAATGTGTTATTTAATGCATTTTTTCTTATCCATTTCATTTTATATGATCATAATTGTCATTTTATCAATGATAATTAAAATTATTTGGTGTTCTCTTATTTTTTACCTCAGTTTCCAAAATATTCTATGAGTATTATTCACAATGAGGGTTGACCATATAATATTTATGATTATAAAAATTTACAACATCTTCTTATATCCTAAACTATGATACTATTTTTTCTTAGTATATTTTTTAATAATTCTAACGGTATTTTAGTAGCTTATAAAGAAAATATGAATCATCTAAATCATATCCATAGGGAGTGTCAAACTAGGATGAAACAAGGCCCATTTTTGTGTACCAGGTTACCTCAAGTCCATCCTGGGACACCTTGTTGGAGTTGTTACTCCTAGGTATATCTGTTCTAGAGCTACATCCACTTGGTTGCATCCAGAAAGAGATTTTATTGCTTAGATAACCACATAATATTTATGCTACCAAAATTTTAGAACGTCTTCTTATATCCTAAAAGACAACACTAATAATTACTTAATAATTACTTAATTATTAGTTAATAATTATTTAATCATTAGTTAACTACTATTTCATCATTATTTAATCATTAGTTAATAATGTCTTAACCATTAGTTAAACATTGGTTAATAATTCCTTAATCATTATTTAATCATATCTTAACTAACCTTTAATCACCCCTTAATCAATTTTTAATCAATCCACAATCAATCTATAATCATCCCTTAATCATTCTTTAATAATACATTAATCATTATTTAATCATCCCTTAATCATTATTTAATCATCCCTTAATCATTATTCAATCATTACTTAATCATTCTTTAATCACTACTTAATTAATATTTAATCATTACTTAATCAATAGATAATCATTACTTCTTTATTCATTCATTAATAAATATTTAATCATTACAAAATCATAATTTAATCATAATTTAATCAATACTTAATCAATATTTAATCATTACATAATCATAACTTAATCATAATTTAATCTCTACTTAATCATTACTAATAATAAATATTATTTCTAAACTATATATAACCAACTAAACCAATTAATAAATAAAATATTTTAAACTAACTAAAAATAGTTCAATTAAATAAATAAATAACTCTAAATTAAATAAGAAAAATACTTCTAAATGATGCTTTGTAAAAAACCGAGACTTATTTTAGGCCATCAGACCCACTGTGCATGAAGAAGAATTCTTCTAGAGAGAGAGGATGTAATGTAGAGAGAAGGGTGGATTTTGAAGTGAGAAGGGTGGGTGTGTGTGTGGGGGAGGGGAAAGGCTTCCCTTTTACAGATAATTAAGAGGAATGTGGTTGGGGTGAAACCTTTTTCTTATATTGTAGGAAAAAGGCACACCCCTTGGATACCTTTTTCTTTCTCTTTAGGAGAAAGGTGTACCCCCCTACCGCCTTTTCCATATCATCGATCCGAGGCAAGGTGGATGGGGGGGGGGGGGGGAGAAAGACGGCACCCCCTTTCACATTTCAGGAATAATTTTTATTTTTTTTCAACCTACACACATTTTAGAAAAAAAAATACATAAACACATAAGAAACTCACTTGATAGTATAGAGGATGGTTCAGATGGTACGGCATTGTCCCTACACATTTGGTGATATCAAAGGGTCCAACAAAATATGGTGCTAGATTGACTTTCTTTCATAGACATTAGGTACCTAACTGAGGATTCAATCTCAAGAAAACCCAATCTCCCTTAGAGAACTCCAAATTCATCCTACTTCTGCCTACATATGATCTTTGTCTTATCTGAGCAATGATAAACCTCTTCTAAATTGGATTCACTCTCTCAGAGGTCTCTTGATCCATAATTGGCTCCTGATGCATCTGAAAGATATCATTAAATTCTCTATGTGTGATCAAATTATAAATTTATATTAAAACTAAACTATATTAACTATAAAGGCATAATATTGTGGAAGAAAAGGGTTGATCCCACAGAGAGAGGGGAACACAACAATGAAAAATCTTGACTAAAGGTTGGATCATCCAGATTTTGATTTGATTTTATTTAAACTAGGTATCTTAGGGTTTAATTCAAATTGAAAAAAAAGGAAAAGGTTCAATTTTAGGGTATTGGAAAAAGATAATCATAAATCTAACTTGGGATAGACCTATGACATAGCTTGAAAACCATTGAAAAAGTCACCAATTGATCTTGGAATAACCAATTGGATCAATCTAATTTGACAACTACTCTTTAGTCTAGAGTAATTAATAACATAAGCATAGAAATATTAGATTATAGGTAGAAAGAATCAAAGGCTATTGGTCCTAGCCTGATCAACTCTAACTAGGTAATGTTCCTTCAATTACACCTTCAATCGTCATGGTAAGTGCAATAAAATGAGATTGGAAATTGTTTTAAACCTAGTTAATATCCATAAGGTTACCATGTTTGATTTTATATTTTCATTAAATTCAAACCACCCATTACTCTCGACCCCTACAGATTTAACCAATCATCATTGGGTGATTTCCAAGGATAAATAAACAATAACCCATAATAGAGATACTAGAAGAGAAATAATTATAAAGAAAGAAAAGAAAATCAACTAGAATTAAAATAATGAGAAAAACAACATTAAATAAAATTAGGAAAAATAAAATAAAATCAAAACAGAAACCTATCTATAAAGAACTTTGGTTCAGAACCCTATGATATCCTCCCAAAAATTGAGCCTCTCCACACCTGGAATTGAATTCTTTATCTCTGTCTAGAACCCTTATTTATAAGCCCAGATATAATCTTCTATCTTCCATGGGTCAATGATATGTTTTAAAGGCTATTCAAGTTATCAAGTATATATTTTTGTTGAAAGATACAATGAAAATCATGTTTTTTTATTTGTCTAATGTTTTCACATCATGTAACATTCACATGATGTGTAATGTATGAGCCTTGAAATGTTCAAAGCATGCTTCACAATGTAAATTAATTTCTAGAAAATTTTAGGAAGTGTCACGATGTGATACATATGTGTCACACCATGACATATATGGTCTTAAATCTAGTAACTTTTCTTCTTATTTATGTCTTGTAGATGGTTCACACCACATATTACTTCACATCATGTAATGATTACGTAAGATGTAAAATGTTTTTACAGCTTAGAAAGCTCTATTTTGCCTGGGTTCTTCAGTTTTGTGCCTTCTAAACCTCCTGTGATAATATAATATCATGGGAAAACTTTATTAAATGGATGTCTTGGTCTCTTTGGATTCAATTTTCAATTATGGATTCTTCATATTTCCATTTTCGTGCCGCGCCGCTTCGCATCGTGGTGCTAAGTGCCTTTATATTCCTCAATTTTTGTGTTTTCCTTAGTATTTCTCCAAATGTTAGTCCTGCATAAGAATATAAAAAATGTTAATATAAAGCATATATATTATGTTTAATCAATTAATATTCAATAAATTCACATTAAATACCCATCAGTATATAGATATACAATAGAGATATTAGCCCCACAACTTTTTCCTCACCTAACTCATGCCAACAGAGTGGTGAACGACACAACCACCTATACAGAGCCTTATAAGGTGACATCTTAATTAAAGGTCAGTAACTATTATTTTATGTGAACAAAAAAAAGGATATATGATCATACCATGATCTACAAAATTATATAACTCAAGATCAAATTATATCCTTTTAATATGTGTATAGTCCACTTGGAATGTCCATACACCTGAGGATGGTACACTATTCTCAATCTCAACTGAGTCCCTAGAGATTTCTGAAAGCCTATCCAAAATTAAAATATAAAACATGCATCTCTATCTGAAATAATGCTCAAGGGTACTCTATTTAATCATACAATCTCACATATGTAAAAATTTCTAAACTCATCCACTGAGTGAGTCTCTTAGAATGGTAAAAAGTGTGCAGCTTTCATAAACCGATCAAAAAACTCCTAAAAAGTGTCATGACTCCCCAGGGTCCTGGGTAACCCCATCACAAAGTCCATCATGATGTCCTCCCACTTCCACATGAGAAATTTAAGTGGCTGGAGCAAACCACCAAGATGTTGGTGCTTGACCTTCACCATATGATAGGTAAGGCATCAAGAGATGAACCCATAAATGTCCCTCTTCATCCTTATACACTAGAACTATTTCCTAAATTCTTGGTACATATTAATTGATTCAAGATGTAATACCCATCTAGAGGTATTATAATCTCTTATTATATCCTCTCAAATGTAAGTAGGGACTAATATTATTCCATGTATGAGGATCATATCTTCATTGCTCAAAGTCCACCTAGGTATCATATCACCTCTAGCTAGCTGTTCCCACATCACAACACACTCTAGGTATGAATCCTGTATAGACTTTAACCGATCTACCAAAGAAGATGTGACCATCTAGGGAACCCAATCCATTGATCCCAGATCCTATAAATCATCTATCCTCTAATCATAAAACAGGTTCATCAAGCACCACTACTCCTCAGAAGGCCTCTCACCAATCTTTTATCCAATCCACATATTATGGATAAGAGAATATGCAACAACATTACCCTTCTCTGGTGCACAAGCCATCTCAAATTCAAAAATTTAAAGATACTTTTCCCTGCACCTCTATCTTATATTCTGGTCCCTCTATGTGATGATATAACAAAGTCTCTTGTCACTACTACAAAACAAGTCTTTAACAGCATTGAAAAGGAATTGACTACATGAGAGAGGTTAAAAGACTTGGTCTTTTATCAGTGATGAAAAAGTGATGATAAAGGGGTCCTTAATCAATTCTAAAACAAGAACTGATAAATGGGACATTTATCATCACTTTTAAAAGTGATGATAAAGGAACCATTTATCAGCACTTTAATTTAGAGACACTAAAGGAACCATTTATTAGTTCTTTTATGAGTGATAATAAAATATAATTTTATCATCACTAATAAATGTGGTTTTTATCACCACTTTTAAAAGAGCTGATAAAGGGCCATACTATAGTGTGATGTAATAGCACATTGCAACACCACTACAGTGTGCTGTAACAGCACACCGGAGCACCGGATACACTAGATATCAACAAAAACAAGTCCCAATATAGGATTTAAATGAAATGAAATTTAAAACACAAAATAAAAATAAAAAAACACTATTATATACATTTCAAACATTGTTTCATATAATTATATAAATATAAATAATTACATACATTTAAAAACATCAATGTTCCTTTTAATACTGACCCGATTCTTGCTATTGCCAAACAAACCACCCCTTCTCGAGTAGAAAAACACACCTGTATAAGGAAAAAAAATCTTATGTTAGTAATAATATAAAGAAATAAATTAATAGAAAGTGTTAATTTTACTAAAATTGATTTCAATTTTAAATAAAAAGAGTCACTTAGAGTCATACTGGTCACATCATGCATCATATTAAGGTGTGGTTAATACCTACATATCAAAAATGACTTATGAATCATTTTCCTAAAGTATTCAAATAATTTGAATGTGTTTTCTCGATTTTGAGTAGGTCAGTTGGCCTTTTTACTAAAATTAACTTCAATTTTAAATAAAAAAACACACTTGGAGTCATTTCAGTCACACCGTGTGTCAGATTGAGGTGTAGATAATTCATCCATATCTCAAATAACTTATGGATCATTTTCCTAAAGTATCAAAAAAATATGAATGTGTTTGTTTAGTTTTAAGTAATTTAGTTTGTTTTTTACTAAAATTGATGACAATTTTAAATAAAGATGCACTTAGAGTCATACCAGTCAAACCATGCATTAGATTGAGGTAAAGATGATTCCTACATGTTCCAAATCACTTATGGATTATTGTTCTAAAGTATTAAAAAAATATGAATGTGTTTGTTCAGTTTTGAGTATGTCACTTGTCTTTTTTACTAAAATGTCATTTTAAACTTGAAACACTCACTTTTACCCATAAGAATCACATCATTTATCAGTTTGACATGAGACTGATTTCTACACGTCACAAATGATTTATGAATCAATGCCCTAAATTATCAAGAAAATCTAATCAAATTTTCTCAATTTTTAGTGAGTGAAACTTTTTAAAGTCAAATAATGATTTTAAACTTATAAAGGACACATTGATCTAATTGTATTTTTTACTAAAATTAATTTCAATTTAAAATAGAAAGAAGTACTTGGAGTCATACCAGTCACATCGTGCTTCATATTGAGGTGCAGATGATTCCTACACAACCCAAAGTCTCAAAACAATCCAAAGTGTCAATGTTACCATGATTTCCATTGAATTTCTTTATTGAACTGCCAAAAATACATGAGAAGCTTTGAAAAAACCACATAAAATCAAAAAAAAGAAGAATAGAACTATATAGAAAACATTTATTATGTGAGTAATACTAAAGTAAATAAATTAAACATAAATATGAAATAATACATTAATTTTATAAATAATGATTTTACTATGGAAACATCAAGATTACCTCTATAATTGAGAAGAGGAAGCATCATTTCTCTTCCTAAAAAGTTAGTAGAGGTAACTTGAAATAAAATGATAAATACAAAATTTTAGGGTGAAAAGGTTTTAAGGGAGAAGAAGCGTGAATGTTGGATAGAGAACCCCAACTCGAACAAAATAATCCACCTATATAAGAAAAAAATTATTATGTGAGTAATACTAAAAAGAAATAAATTAAACATAGATATGAAACAATAAATTAATTCTATATATAATTATTTTATTGTAAAAACATCAAGATTATCTCTGTAATTGAGTAGAGGAAGCTTCGTTGCTCTTCCTACAAAGGCAGTGGAGGTTATTTGAAAGAAAGTGATAAATGCACCACTGTAGGGGTGAAAAGGTTTTAAGGGAGAAGAAGTATGAAAGTTGGATAGAGCACCCAAACTCAAACAAAAGAATACACCTGTATAATAAAACATTTATTATGTGAGTAATACTAAAAATAAATAAATTAAACATAAATATGAAATAATACATTAATTTTATGGATAATTATTTCACTGTTCAAATATCAAGATTACCTCTGTAATTGAGTAGATCCAGCACCGTTTCTCTTCCTATAAAGTCAGTGGAGGTAACTTGAAATAAAGTGATAAATGCACCACTTTAGGGTGAAAATGTTTTAAGGGAGAAGAAGCATGAAAGTTGGACAGAGCACCCCAACTCAAACAAAAGAATCCACCTGTATAAGAAAATAATTATTATGTGAGTAATACTAAAAAGAAATAAATTAAACATAAATATGAAATAATACATTAATTCTAAAGACAATTATTTTAATATTCAAACATCAAGATTACCTCTGTAATTGAGCAGAGGTAGTGTCATTTCTCTTTCTACAAAGGCAGTGGAGGTAACTTGAAATAAAGTGATAAATTCACCACTGTATGGGTGAAAAGGTTTTAAGGGAGAAGAAGCATGAAAGTTGGAAAGAGCACCCCAACTCGAACAAAAGAATCCAGATATATAAGAAAAAATTTATTATGTGAGTAATACTAAAAATAAAAAAATTAAAAATAAATATGTAACAATATGTTAATTCTACGAATAATGGTTTTATGTGAAAACATCAAGATTATCTCTGTGATTGAGTAGAGATAGAGTCATTTATCTTCCTACAAAGTCATGAAACATGGATAGAAATCTTCTAAAATAAATTAAATCTATAAGGAATAATGAAAATTAAATCAATATTTTATTATATAATTTTTTGGTAAAATATAGAAAGTATATCATAACGTTATCTTTACATCTTTCCAAAGGGTTTCCTTCATTATAGTTTTTTCTTCCATCATGTGAATAAGAAATTGTCTGCATGAGTAGTCAAAAATTTAATTTAGATTATGTTAATGCAGTATAGAAAATATAATATTATGAGGAAAAACATAATATATTAAAAAACACTTTTACCTTCTCATTGAAACCACTTTTTTTTAAAGGTTTCAAGGATTTGGTTCCTCTATTGAGAATCCAAATCCCCTCTTTGTGGTCCCCTCTAACATATAATATATTGTCTATATTGGGACCAAAATGAACTAATTGTGATGTCCCAATGAAAGAGTCATCCTCAATTGAATTTTCATCCGACTCAACATTTATTTTAGTCACCAGCAGAAAAATCGACCAATTCTTGTTTGTTGGATAAAAGACATAAAATACTTGCACTGCTTGTGAAGGCATTATGAATGACTCATATTTTTCTCCTTCCACACTGAAATTCACCTTCTCAAATCCCATTTCATCAACTTTAACTTCATTGATATTGTCAACCCATTTTCAATAAAAAATAAATACTTGAAATGTTATATAATCCAACTCATATATCTGTTCGATAATGCCAAAATATGATATATTTTCATAAATTGGATTTTTATCCTTGGAACCAGATATGTGCATCATTTCTACCACAAGTGTAACACTACTATTTTTCATCGTACTGAAGTCATTGTGTTCTTTTTTATAGAATTTATAACCATTTATTACAAAACTAGTGTAAGATATAACATTTTCATTTGATCCTCTAGCTAGCAATTGAAGTTGTTTGATAATTGAATTCGTATTTTCATACAACTTCTTATAAATTTGATCTTTGAACCATCCTATAAACTATTTATTATGTGTATTTGATATCCATCCTTCAGCCCTTGATGGATTAAAATCTCTAAGAATTTCTTTGTGGGCTTCAATGTATGGATCAATATCTTCACTATTACATAATATGTAAATATGTTCTTGCTCTTGCTCTATCATGGTAATTGTAACAACATCTCTTTTGGAAATCCCTTTTCCCATAAGGAATTATCTATGACGATAATTTGGGAGACCGATGCTTTCAAAATCTAATAGGTAATCAGAACAGAATTCAATAACTTCTTAAAAAATATATCATTCTCTAATAAAACCTTTTAGATGAATTAAATTCTTGACAAACCCTTTCAAAATATTTATATACCATTCAATGTGGTACATCTATCTGTAATGAATATAACCATAGAGTTGAACCTCTATGAAAAAGTGAACCATCAGGTGGACCATTATATCAATGAATTATGGTGGGAAGAACATATATAATTAACATAATATAACTAAAATCTCCTTATTCATGATGGGAAACTTTTCCGGGTCTACAAATTTACTGTATATGTCTTGGAAAAATAAGAAGTCTGGTTAATGTATGTCGTACATTTTGATTCAAGATTAAATGAAAAGAAATAGGCATTAAATCTTTTATCAAAACATGATAGTCATGTGATTTTAGTCCTTATAAATTCAAATTAGTCATTGACACGATATTATTGATATTTGATGAATACCCTCATAAAACTTTTACACTAGTAAGTAAAAGAAAAAATTTCAATTTTCTCTATCTGGATAGAGTATAAGCTACTAGAGGAAGAAAATTCCACCCTTTACCCTTCACCAGTGCCAACTATTCCCTTATCTCCATTTCAATCAAGTCCAACCTATCCCTGATGCCATCTTTCATTTTTACAGGAACATTTAGTAACGTGCCAATAACACTATCAAATAATTTTTTTCTACATTCATGAAATCAAGAAAATGTATGAAATACAAACAATTCCAATATAGTAATTCAAAGAACATTGATCTCTTCTTCTAACCTGATTTTTTAATGTTTTTTGAAAATGGTTTACTGAAAATAGTGTCAATCTTTTTTACCTTTTTGTATAGTTTATTACCCGTTGTTGGAGATGATGTTGTACCTTATTTGATATTCCTATTGAATTCTGTCATCCAGGATTGGTATTTATGTCATCAAGGTGAAAATTCCCGATTTCCTAAAAACACAGTCTTCAAGGAATGTTTCAATAGAACTGAGTATGTGCATTTTTCACAAATGGGACACCCCAATATTCCTTTAATTCTATAGCCTGATAAATTTACATAAGTGGGGAATTAATTTATCATTATGTGCAACATGGAACTCAATGTGAATTATTCACTTCTATGAGCATCATACATTGTAATACATGTATCCCACATCAATTTTAGATCTTTTATCAATAGAGAAAAATAGACATCAATATCATTACCAGGTTGCTTTGGTTCAGATATAAACAGAGACAACATAATGTATTTTCACTTAATGCATAACCATGGAGAAAAGTTATAATTTACCAACATGACGGGCCATGTACTTTGAGTACTACCCTATACACCAAAAGGATTTATTCCATCTATAGATAACTCAAGACGAAAGTTTCTCGACTCATCTCAAAATTCAGGAAACTCATAATCAATTTTCTTCCACTGAGGAGAATCTACTGGATGACATAGGTTCCCATCTTTAATTCTTGTATCTTCATGTCATGTTATTTGTCTTGCGGTTTACATACATCCATATAGTCTTCTAAACCATGGAATGATAGGAAAGTACCATATATATTTAGAAGGACTTGATTCATTTTTCTTGTATCGATTTGTGCCACACTTAGGTTATTTTATGAGTGATTCATAGTAATTATGAAATAATATGAAATAATTTGGAAAAGCATGTATTTTTTAGAGATCATACCCATTGAACGTAACATTCATTTAGAATCATATGTTCAGCATGGTAGTTCATTTTTTTCTGGTAACATATCTTTCAGAAGACCAAGTAGTTCTGTAAAGTTGGTACCACTCCATCCGTTGCCAGCTTTCAAATTATATAACTTCAATACAACTAAAAATGTTGTGTATTTAGTACAACAAATATACAATGGTTTCTTGGAACAACTATTTAACTCCTAAAGCAAATTTGGACAATCATGAAGTTCATCTTCAATTTCCATTGTCATTTATTCCATGCGATCTGCATAATCTTTTACAAAGGTATTCATATCAAATGATTCATAAACTGTAGTATCATCCCAATAAATGTACACATTTAGTTTTTCCCCATGTTTATTCCAATATTTATAGATTTTATCTATTCCTTGAAAAATAAAATGATCTTATAACTCTTCTAGACTAATTTTTCTTAAATAATAACGATGTAAACACATATAGAGGATTTTAGAAGGGTTGTCTGCATGCTCTCTTGCAAACTTGATGAACTCTTTAACTCCATCTTCATATTAATTTGTCAAACGATTAGCATAAATTTATTTTCGGTTCATATCCATACTATTGGGTTCATAAAATATTAATTTTATACAATATATAAATAAATACACATAAGATATTCATTATCAAAACTGAAAGTTATAGACAATTCTAATAAGGGAAACTCAACATTTGATTATTTCAAAGAACTTTAGTATATTGAAGAAAATGGGTAATTGAATTTAGGAAAATAATTACTCCACATAAAATCTTTCTTAAATCCCCTAAACAAATGAAAATATAATATAGTCAATTAAGGAGTAATAAGAAACTCAAATATAATAAATAAGAATAATAAACTCTCATTCAATCAACTAGAAGATATAAAACTGTATTAGAACAAGTGATGTAGCAACCTAATGAATTATTACATTTAAAATTAATGGTATATCAATATTTGAAAACATATCAAGACTCTTGGTATGTCATATCACCACATCGACCCATCCCAAGGAAATTCAAGGTACTTCAAATGGATGTAAAATTAGCATTTACTAATGGATTCCACAAATAGAAAGTTTAAATCAAACAAAAAAAATAGTTTTCTCATTCTTTAATATGAGAATAATTTTTGTAAATTGAAAAAGGTGATGTATGAATTAAAATAAGAACTAAGATCTTGGAATTGATGGTTAAATGAATTATTAAAGAAAATTTAATTTAAAAAATGAGGAATTGATCATAATCATTACATAAAAAATAATTTTATGGATATATTGAAAGTGTTTATCAATGTGGATGACATAATATTTAGTTGTCCAAGGGATGAAATATGATAATAATTTTCTATATTAACAATGACCGTTGTTTAAATATTGATGATTAGTGAGTTGACATTTTCCTTAGTTTATAAGCGACTCATGGAATTCATGAGATATTTATTTCCCAATCCATGTATGCGGGGGAAGTGTTTTATAGATTTCAAAAGGAAGATTTAAAACCCATGTTTAAACCCATTGAAAATTGAATAAAATTTTCATATGTTGTGGATGGAATTTCAATCTATATTATAGAGTGTGGGAGATTCATTATATGCCAACTTTCTTGATAGTAAAAAGGTTTGACATACTATTTTTCTACATGTCATATAGCTAGGTATCATAGTGATTACATGGAAATACACTTGTTATTAGTTAAATAAATACTCAAAGGGGGGGGGGTAGATTCTTGAAAATCTATATTTATGAGCAAGAAATTATAATGTCTTATAGTGGTATATAGGTCTCAAAAAAAGTGGTATAACTAGAAAGGGGTAATCTCAAAAGGATATATATTTTTTTAAATTATTAAGAGAGGGGGAGTAGGATGATGATAAAAAATTATAATGTAGTTGGAAAATAGTACATAGCATTAAGGTATAATATTTCATATATTATTATTAAAAGGATTTATAAATAATGTTGGATTAATCTAAAAAGGGAGAAAAATAAAAAAATATATTTTAAAAGTGTAGAGACATAGGAAGTTGGATTATTGGGAAAAGGTACAACACATTTAACAATAGATATAGTTTCAAAAACAAACCCAAGACAACCATATATCAAACACCTTAGCTGGTCAACGATAGCGTCAAAGGGACATTCTCGACCCCCCTCGGGCTGGCAACAAGCACAAGAGTATGAAAAAATACATAGTGGGAATGATTTGGCCCAAAAAATAAATAAAACTAGTAGAAAGAAAATTTAAATAAAAACTTCTATGATGAATTCATACATTATATTCCCACACCAACCTAGATAAGTAGAAAAAAGAAGATATAGATCAGTATAATATAAAAGAAATCCCTAAATCTACCTTTAACTCCTTCACACACAAAATCCCCAGTTTCAATTTCTAAAACTCCACATGTATGGAATACCATTTATAAAATAAATAGTGAAAAGTATGTATGATATCTTTGGGTGATAAATTTGGTAAATATAAACAAATAAAACAACCAACTAAACTCTACGTGACTCCATGTGTCACCATCAAGTCAAGAAACAATAAACTCTCCATGAGCAATAAAGAGTTGAATAAAAATTGAAAACTGAGAAAATAGGAAGGCCTACCTCACTAGTATAAAATCACTGGATCAAAAATAATGACATCATCGAAGAAGAAATCAAAAATGAAACAAAAAATACACAAAGAAAATCGGAAGGCCTACCTCACAAGGTTAAATAAAATAAGAAACCCTCTATGGAAACCCTAACTTCAATTGAACACCAAATGTCGGACGAGATGTTTGAGAGGCAATCAAGTGGTATGATTTGAGGTTCAATTCACTGAGGAGGAGCACTGGTAGCGGGGGGCTTCCGTAGAAAGCTTCTGATATCACAACGGGTTTACAGATTGTTAGGGTTTTTTAATTAGATCGGGAAACTTTTATCAGCGCTTAGAAATAAGCACTGATAAAGTTAGGTCTTTATTAGTGCTAAAAAAACATTGAAAAAATCAATCTTTATAAGTGATAAAATTATAGCACTAATATATTTTAATTTTATCAATACTCTTTTTAGCACTGATAAAGCATCATCTTTATTAGTGAAAAAAGCACTGATAAAGATTCTTTTATCAGCGCTTATTACTTAAGCGCTGATAAAGGATTTATAATTATAAATAATTTTTTTAAATATTTATATATACTTAATAAATATATATAAATATAAATATAGTAAATATATTCCTTTTTAAATATATTTATTATATTTTTATAAATATTTATTTATAATTATAGAAATATTTTTTAAAAATAATATTTATATCATTATATATATTTATATAATTATAAACATATATATTTAATAAATATATATAAATATAGTAAATATATTCATTATTTAAGTAAATTTATTATAAATTTAATAATTATTCAAATATATATAATTATATATTTATAATTATATAAATACTTTTAAAAAATATTTATTTATCTATAATTATAAATATATAATTGTATAAATATAGTAAATGTAAATTTATAAATATATTTATTATTAAATATTTTTTAACATTATTGATGAATATCTAATTTTAAGTACATGCATATATGTTAAAAATGAGTGAAATTAAATAAATTAAGAATAAGTACACTATCAATATTGAAAAATAGACAAGTTTTATGTGTGTGAATTGTATATAAAAATTCCTTAATTACATATATGTAAAATCAATATGACACATATTTGATCTATATATGTTAAATTGAAAAATCAAATGACATTCAATTACATGTCGAGTACTATGTTCCCCTAAGGGTGTATCCTAGTGGTTATATCTATGAGGGGTCTTGTGGGAGGTCTCAGGATTGAGTCTCCTTGAGTACTTGTAGGTGCAATAGTTTCTTTGTTTTTTTGTAATCCCTATCCCCAAACTATTGTAATATGTCGAGTTCTATGCAATTAGTCAATATTTTTAATTCATATTAATTTTTAATTATAAACCATTATTCAATAAATATATGACCATTTAATGTAAAGAACATAAATATTTTGTAATATATAAATCATATTTATATACATTAATATATATCTATATATTTAATATATACAATTTAATAACTTTAATTATCATAATTATCTAATTAATAAAATATTTAATATTTAATAATGTATAATCAATTTATTCATTTTTATAAATATTTATTTAATTAATAAAATTTGTAATATTTTTTTAATATACTCATTTTTAATTTTTAATTTATTTAATTATTTTATTTTATTTATTCGGACCGTTATCAACACTAAAAAATAAAGCGCTAATAAAGTATACCCTTTATCAGTACTAAAAATAAAGCACTGATAAAGGTTCCCTTTATCAGTGCTACAAAAAAAGTACCAATAAAAGCTTAAATTTATCAGTGCTTTCCTTAGCACTGATAAATATGACATTTATCAGAATTTCTTTTCTAGCGCTGATAAATACCATCACTATTAAATGTGGGTTTTGTAGTAGTGTGTATTCTGTGTACAAAAAAAATATCTCACTGAAGAGATAGTGTTGCTAATACTTCAGAGCGTAAATCATAGCTGCCAACTCCAAGTTGTGCATAGGGTAGTTCTGCTCATGGGGTCATAGATAATGAGACCCATAGGATGCTACATTTTATCTCTACATCAGTACTACTTCAAGACTAATGTTTGATTCATCACAATAAACTACATAACCAATCCCCATATTAGAGAGTTTTAGTACTAGAGTTTTTATCAACCTCCACTTCAGCTCATTAAATGAATCTTCACACTTGTCCAACCATTGGAACTTTACTAGCTTCTTTTTCAGTGAAATCATGGGTGATGATAAATGGGAGAAGTCTTGTATAAAGCATAAGTAATATCCTGCTAGGCCCAAAAATCTTCTGATCTTGAACATATTTTGGGGACGTGTCCAAGACATTACTGCCTCTAATTTCTCTAGGTCCATAGATATACCTATATTATACAAAACATTCTATAATAATCTCACCTACCATATCCAGAATTCACACTTTGATAGCTTGGCGTAAAGCCAATGTGCTCGAAGCGTAATTAGGATTATCTTGAGGTGTCTCGCATGTTGCTCCGACATCAGTGAATATATGAGGATTTCATTGAAAAACACCATAAAAAACAAGTCTAGACATGGGTGGAAGATCTTGTTCTTGTGATCCATGAACACTGCCAGTATGTTTAGTAGCTCGAATGACATCACTAAGTACTCATATAATTCATACCTACTATAAAATGTCTTCTTTGGAATGTCCTCCTTTCTAACCCAGCTGGTGATAGCCCAATCAAATATTGATCTTGGAGAACCACTGAGATCTCTATAATTGATCAAAAAGATCATCAATATTGGGTAAGGTATATTGATTCTTCACTACCACATGGTTCAACTTCCGATAATCAATGCAGATTTGAAGACTATCGTACACCTTCTTGGAAAACAACATGGGTGCACCCCATGGAGAAGTACTTGGCCTAATAAATCCCTTATGCTCTAAGTCCTCTAGTTATAACTTGATCTTTTTCATCTCGTCTAGCTCCACACAATAAGGGGGTATCAACATGGGATGTGAACCTTCCATGAACTCAATCTCAAAATCAAATCCTATATCAGGGGGAAGTCTTACAAATTCATCTAGAAAGACGTCATGATAGAGATCCACAATTAGAGGAAGTGTATAGGAAGCTATCACTCATTCCATCTAAATATCCAAGCCTGCAATATATGCCGTGATCATCCTGAGCTAAATAATGTCTAGTTTAACTCTTACTACCCCTAGTTCCTACTCTCCAATCATTACAAACTTCTCTACCTTATGAAAATTTAATGACACATGTCTCCAATACAAGTCAATGTGATCCTAGAATCTAGTTAACTAATAAAAGCTGAGAATGACATCAAAAGTTTTCATCTCTTGAATCATGAATTCTCATAAATGTACATAGCTGAAAACTACTATGAGACACTCTAGGAATCAATAAATATGGTTTACTTGTGTGCCCAAGGGTGTGTCAAGTGAGACTAACTCAGAGGATAACATGACCAACTATTCAAGTTCAAAAAATAATTGTGTAGAAATGATGGAATGGGAAGCACCAATATCGAACATAGTAGTATATTAGGTGGATGTGATAAAGAATATACTAGGAATGGGAAGCACCAATGTTGAACAGAGTAGTAGATAAGGTTGATGTGATCAAGACTATACCTTGAATATTATATGGATCATCTCCATCATCTGTTGGAACCTAATACATTGTATAAAATTTACCTATCTCAGCTCTGAGACCCTATCCCTGAGTCACTATCATCTGTGAAGTATACATCCTCTACTGAGGTTCTCCACTCCCACTTTTCCCTATCCTCCTAGTACCCCTTTGAGCAGCCTTCAAGAAAAAGCATTAAAGATGACCAGTATTTCCAAAATGGTGTCACTCCACAGATAGATTCCTACAAGAACTGCTATAATCCCCCCTTATCCTGTAATTATAGCACATATTGGAATCATATCCCATATAGGATACTAAATAAGTAATTCTATGACCTGAATGTCTGCTACTATACTACTCCTGGTCCATCTTCCTCTTCCTGCTACTAGAATATACTCTTGAGGTAGTGAGATAAAGATCATCCACTGGATCACTATAATCCAAAAGTAACCTTTCTACGCTATCCCCGTCCAATACCTTCTCAAAGGTAAGGGACTTAAAAAGTATCTTGAGTATTTTTTAGGTCAAATCCCCTAACCTGATGTATGAGCTCTGGTCAGAGGCCTATCTCAAACTCCTGATCCTTTTATACCTCATTTATAGACAAAAAATAAGTAAAGTGAACTAACTCCATAAACTAAGAATAGAAATAAGAGACGGTTATAAAACCCTACTATAACTCCATAAACTCCTGGGCATGGTCTAACTTCATCATGTCAGAAAAAAATTACTCGATAAATAGTTTCTTGAAGATCACCCATGTAATATCTTCATTTCTCCCAGCCTAACTCATATAAGACCACCATCTCCTGGATGTTCCTTGGAACATAAATTTTTCAAAAATCTCCCACCCCTCCTTATAAGTCTTAACTAGCTCAAAAATTCTATTGATAGAGTAAAACTAGTCCACTATATCCTATGGGCCACCAGTACCCTGAAATGTTGGAGGATGATGGAGCCAAAAATCCCAAGCATGGTTAGTCATGGTCCTATTAGTGGATACACCTTGGATGGGAACTATCTAGAACTATAATCTGAATGGGATCTATAACTTTTATCACTGGTGCCAGTATATAAGTATACTGGGAAACATCCTGGGATGCCACAACTGGAAGTATCATCAAATGTCCCTGAGGCAGAATCTCTACAACATGAATAATGTTAGTAAAATAAACAGGTTTTAACATACAACATCCCTAGTTTTTCCATGAAATACTTTGGAATATATTAAGGAATATTTTTAGAGCCAAGCGCTGAGATGACATGAGATTCTAAGGCTATGAGATCCTCAATGTTGATATAATAAAAATATTAAATATATTATATCATGGATGTCTATTTTTTCATAAATAATGGAATAAATCCAAAATAGGGACTTAGATGAGAAATCTAAGACTAATTTTGAGTCTAGAATGTGATTTTTACCCTAGAAATGACATAATATTTACACACATTGAGTGTTTGGATTGAGTGTTATCATGGAAAAAATAATTAAATAAATTAAAATATTTATTTAATTTATTTAATTAAAGCACAACATAATCTTCTTATTATAAAAGGCATGTTATAAAAAATCCCTAAGGTTATCCGTATAACCCTAGGGATTGATAGAGGACTCATTGGAGGACCATTCATGGGTGACCAACATCAGATCATACTTTGGAGATCGGTGCACCAACATAGTTCATGGATCTCACCAACAATGATGGTATGAAACCGTTATTCATGAAAAATTGATCCAAAATCTATGTAGGATGTTTTTGTGTGTGTATTTTATCCTTTTTTCAATTATACCATTTGAGCACAAACCAATTCTTCTAATAGTTTGATTTTTGGGTTGATAAATGACTTGCGATTGATGTTTTATCTTCCTAGGAATAAGGATTTAATAGAGTTTGATAAATTTTTATTCATTTATCATTTTAATGACAATAGATTAATAAAAATCCAAAGAGTGTATGAGTTTCATTCCTCATGTTTGTGTTTTGTGGTTTTCTCTCCCCATTCTTCATGTGTTCAACACCGTCATTCCATTTTGCTAGTGGTTTAAAAAATATTTTTTAATAAACCATTGCACAACCATTCTTTAGTGAAAATGATTGATACTGAATATTCATGTTTGAGATTGATGGTATGTTTTTGTTGTGAAGTAATGGAAGATGATCAGTAATAGATCGGGACTTGTGATTCGTTTATTAGCATATGGAAACAACATGGAGTGATGGGAGGAGAATCTCCAGTAGATCAAATGGACAAATTATAGCCACCAATGACATAAGGGATCAGTCAAATTAGATCCAAAAATCATTGGTGATATTTTTAGTGAAACCCAGGGTGGTAGTGGCATGCATGGACATGTGAAGCACCTATAGGTTCTAGAAAATTTCCAAATACATGATGTGTAGTCTGAAGAATAGACTCCGTGTAGTACCCCAGCTATGATATCTAGGGTTTCATGTAAATAAAATATCACACAACGTGTGATGTGTGTCACATGACATGCAACCCGTGGCTAGTGGTAATGCGTATACCCTTGGGGTATATAGGCACAAACACTGCCAGGTACATGAGAATGACTAGAGTACATGTGCATGACCTGGTACTCAAGAACAACCTGGTACTCAGGAACAACCTGGTACATGGGCACAGACATGGATAGGTACATGGGAATGACCATAGTACATGGGAATGACCCAATACATGGGAACAACTAGGTACACGAGCACAAAAATGGCTAGGTTCACCAGCATGGGCTTGATTACACCACACAGGATAAATCAAACATGATGACCTGAGGTAGGAAATACATTCTATGTACTACCATTACACACCATGTAATTTCACCAAGATATCTTGAGGCCCTTATGCTAATTATTATGGACCATTTTCCTCAGAGTGTGTTCCCTTGGTTCATTCCCCATGAGGGAAGAGTGAGGAATCATTTACTGAGCATAGGGTGTGACCTTCTTTATGGGATTAGTCTTAGATAGAGTTGTAGGAATTCCCTATGAGGACTACAGTGGGATCCTTTATTGTATCTTCTTCCCTAAGTGGGGTTCTAGGAATCAGTGTGACCAACATACATGGGTGTTGATCCCCTACTTATTGGATCAATATAGTCAGGGTTTGTGGTGTCCCTCATGGACTTGGGTGTGATCCCCTACCCGTGTATTGATCTGTTCTTACTTTTAGTGCATACTTCTTCCTAGTGAGACCTAATGAGCATGAACTCTCAGTTGAGATCCATCAGTGTTATCTGGATTGTGGAGTGAGTTCTCCCAGATGATCATTATCTTGTAACCTTGTGCTGAATCCTAGGATAGCTTTATTATTGTGACCTTACTCTAAGAATTAGTGTCATCATGAGTATATATGGTCATTATTATTATGTGTCTAATATTCTTATTGACATATACTTATGATGAGTTGAATACCCTCTTGATGATTTATTTTTGGTGATTTCAGGGTGTCCCACTAGGTATTGTTATACTCACCCCTACATGATATATTCCTACACATGTCATGTCTTATGTGGATGGCATGCCATTCAATGAGGTACTTGGTAGACTAAGAGAAGACAAGGCATAGTTGAGATATACAGATCTTGGTTCAAATTGGGTGTTTCATTTGACTATAGTCCCCTCATTCTCGTAGGTTGGAATTCCTTTATAGTTTTAGTGAGATTTTATTTTTCCATTTATGAAATCCATTACTTTTTTTGTACATTGATTGGGGGATATAATTTTATACATGCATTGGGTATCAGTTTTAGTTTTAATTTTTATTATTGTATGTGTATTGGAGATGTGCTTGTGAGTACAAGTACCTTAGGCTAAGGCCTCCCATGTGAGTTTTATACCTACTTGGAACTTGTTTCTAGCCCCTGTCCTATTAAAGGTTGGATTGGGGTATCACACTCAACTTACTGATAGACAGGAGGGCCCTGATGAGTGGAGATGTGATATAGTTGTATCAGAGCGAGTTTCACCTTAGTACCAAAGTTTTGGGATTCTTTAGTAGTGAGGTTTGATTTGGAATTTATGGAAACAATGTTAGAGTGTTATAAGTTTATCTCTCAGGCCAGAGAATATAGTGTTGGTATAAAAGTCCATGTATCCATTCAATAGGAATTTGATAACCCTATTATTGACTCAATACATGTAGGAAATGGTTGTACGGAAAACATTGGTACATGCATCATATTGGAATGGGTTGTGAATTCCATGTCCTTCTTGCATCAACTCCCCATATGTACTCTTGAACGTAGTATATATTGTCTATTTTAGGATTCCTCCATGATTTTTTTCTAGTTCGGATTCCATATAAGGATCATGAGGATGATCCAATTAGTGATGAGGCTTCAATACAGGGACCTGTTCAGGAGGTGATACCTTTAAGTGGGTTTCTAGCCATACCTCCACCCTTCGAGAAGAATATTGTGCTAGAAGTATTGATGGATGAGATGAATAGTATGGTCACACTTAATGAGTTTAAATGATATAAATACCTTATATTTTAGTGTAATCCAAACCCCCAGGTAGCTGAGGAAAATATTGAATTAGTTATATGAGTCTTTCCCCTCATTAGGACATCTGTATACCAAATGGAGGTCCTGGTGAAGAGCATTCTATATGGATATGTAGGGTGATGGTGGGGCCTAGTGACTTTATTGTATTATGAAATGACTCTTTATTAGATGGATTTTGATCACCTTTTTAGAGATAATTTTTCTTCAGATATATTTTGGGCAATGTGCATCCAAGAGATTCTGCAGCTTTAGTAGGGAAAAACGACCATGGTTGAGTATTCATCGAGGTTCACTAACCTATCACGATACTCTATGGATATAGTTATAGATCCATTATTCTAGGAACATAAATTCAATTAGGGACTATATAGAGATATCCAAACTAGTGTGATAACTCTTTGTAATCCTACCTATGTTTGGGTGATAGAGCATTCTTTGATAGTAGAGAGTTTCTTGGCTAAGAAGACACCACTAGTGGGTTCTAGTGGTGGGGAAAAAGGAGATGATACATTGGTAGTGGGTAGATAATGGAATATATAAGGATTAAAACATGTGATAAATTTTAGGAGATGATATTATGATAGAGGGTTTGTAGTTTAGGGTTCATAAGAAGGTTTTAGTTAGCCTAGGGAGAGGTGGTAATACTCTTGTGATGGTCATAGACATCTCACACAGGATTGTTCAACCCTCTATATAGCTGATAGAGAGATTGTGGATGGACTAAATAGGTTGATACAATGGTGGGAATAGGGAGGTTAATAGAGAAAAAAATGTGATAGAGGATAAAGAAGAGTGGTTGGAGGTGGAAAATAGTTCAACCTATTTCCATCACCACCAGGTGGTCCCCACCAGGCTTGGAGAGTTGGAAGATATGGACAAGGGAAACTACAGGCAGTGGAGAACCATGAACCAAAGGATCTAAGAATGATTGTATCTTTGAAGAATATGTATCCATTTACAAGGATCTATGACTTCTTTAATCAGTTGATAGGGGTCATATGGTTCTCAAAGATAGACCTCAAATCAGTTTATCATTAGCTCTGAGTACTATACATGGATATACCAAAGATTACATTTCCGGTGTTTCTACAATCATTATAAGTACTTGATGATGCGTTTCACCATGATGAACTCCCCAATAGTGTTCATGGGACTCATGGAATAGATATTTTATCCTTTCTTATACTGGTTTGTGGTAGTCTTCATTGATGATATCCTAGTGTACTTAATGACCAAGGAAGAGCATGCAAGAAAATTGAGGATGGTTATAGACATACTATAAGAGAAATGACTTTATGGGAATATCTATAAGTGTTAGTTCTAGATTTTATATGTCCACTTTTTGGTACATGTCTTCTCAACAAAGGGCGTAGCAATGGACTTGGTAAAGGTTGAAGTAGCGAAAGATTATGATCCACCCAAGAGAATGATAGAGGTGTAGAGCTTCCTTAGGTTGATAGGAAACTTTTAGAGATTTATGAATTATTTATATAGGATATTAGAAACTTTTACTAATTTGAACCAGAAGGGGAAACCTTTAATGTAAACAGAAAGGTGAAAAAATGCTTTTTAGGAGTTGCAACATAGGTTGATGAGTGCCCCCATCTTGAGACTACCTGAGGACGGTATCGAGTATGTAGTATTCTATAATGCCTAGGGACCAGAGTTGGTTGTGTTATGATGTATAGGTAGGTAGTGATTTCCTATGGGTCTTAACATTTGAGACCTTATGAGCATAACTATATGAACCATGATCTAGAACTGTTAGCGGTAGTTTTCACCCTAAATATACGGTGACACTACCTTATGGGTGAGAAATTTATCATTTATTCTGACCATAATAGTCTCAAGTATATCTTCTCAAATAATGATATTAACTTGATATAGTGGTGATAGATAGAGTCCCTATAGTATTATGACTTTGAGATATTCTATAATTTCAGAAAGGGGAGCATGGTGGTAGATTCTCTCAATAAGAGATCTTGTTCGTAGTTTATAAGTGATGTGTCAGAGTAGTTAGACTTGTTACAGTTATCCTTAGTGAATGAGGATGGTACAACTTACCTCTAGTTGATGGTAGTTACCCCACCACTTCTACAACATTTTAGGGAGGATCATCTTGAATATACCAACCATGAGGCCTTAGGTAATCATATATGTCCACTGGATGTGCTCTTGATGGATTTTATAAAGGTGGGGAGCACATAATCTTCTTACATGGATGGTTGATAGTACCCATGATGTTTCATGATGAAGTGCTGAGGGAGTTTCATACATCCCACTTGGCGGTATATCTAGGTGTGGTAAATATGTATTAGGACCTCCAACATCAGTTCTGGTGGTGAGTGATTAAGAAGTGTGTAATAGAATTTGTCTTTTGATACCTCACTTGTCAGTTGTTAAAGGATGAACACCAGGTTCCAGTGGGTTTGGATCACCCCTTGAGGTTCCAAAGTGTAAGTGGGATGGTATATCTATAGAATTTTTGAAGGTATTAACATAATAATCTAAAGAACATGATTCCATATAGGTGATAGTATACTAAATCACTAAGTCATCCCACTTCTTAACTATAAGAGATAATAGTTAACCTGAGTGATTGGGATGCCTTTATATACGAGAGATAGTCTGACTTCACAGAGTTACCTTGATGATTGTTTCAAACCATAATGATTTCTTCATGTCACTATTATGGAGAGTATTTCAGGAGGCCTTTAGGAATTAGTTTCATTTGAGCATGAAATTTCACACTTAGAATGATGGACATAATTAGTAGACCATTCAGGTTTTGGAGGAAATACAATAGGATTCCATGTTAGACTTTGGATACAGTTGGGAGGATCACCTACCTATGGTGGAGTTTTCAAACAGCAATAGTTACCATTCCATCATCATTATGGAGCCATTTGAGCACTTTTATGGGAGACCTTGTAGCTCACTGCTATGTTGGAATGATCCAGGTGATTCAACACTCATAGTTATGGAGTTGGTGAGAACAACAATAGAGAAGGTGCAGATCATACAGGAGTGGATGAGGACTACCCAAAGCCATCATAAGTCTTATGAAGACTGATGATAGAGGCCTTTAGAGTTTGAGGTAGGAGTCCATGTGTTCCTGAAGGCATCACCTCAACATGGATTGCATATATTTTTCTAGGGTGGCAAGTTATCTCCAAGATTCATTATCCCTTTCCAGATACTGCATAGAGTTGGTGAGGTGTCATACCACTTAGATACACCTCCAAATTTAGATCAGGTACATGATGTATTTTATGTGTTTTAGTTGAGAAGATATGTGCATGACCCATTTCATGTTATTGACTAGGGAAAGATGGAAATTGAAGATGGAGATTCTTTTGTAGAGTACCCGACAAAGATCGAGGATCGGTGGTAGAGTATTCTTCATGGATGAGAAATTCCCTTAGTGCATGTTTGATGGAAGCATGAGAATATTCAGGAGATAACCTAAGAGAAGGATACCTAGATGTGATCTTAGTAACCTCATCTTTTTGAGTAGGATTTTTTCTTTTTGGGATAAAAATACCTTAGGTGGGGAGAATGTAACGTCCCTATTTTTCCTTCTAAGACTTTAGAATATATTAAGGAATATTTTTAGTGGCAGGCACTAAAACGATGCAAGATTCAAAGGCCTAAAGAGCCTCAATGTTGACATAATAAAAATATTAAATATATTATATCATGCATGCATAGTTTTTTAGAAATAATGGAATAAATCCAAAGTGAGGACTCAGATGGGAAATTTGATACCTCCATTGAGTCTAGAACACAGGTTTTAAGGCGCAATATAATATTTTTACTCATCGGGTGTTTGGATTGAGTTCAATAATGGGAGAAATAATTAAATAAATTAAAATATTAATTTAATTGTTTTCATTAAAGACTAACCTAATATAATCATTATAAAAGGAATGTTATGAAAAATCCATAAGGTTAGCTGTATAACCCTAGGGATTGAGAGAGGATTTATTTTAGGAGAATTCATGGGATACCAACATCAGATCATGCTTTGGTGATCGGTGCACCAAAAGAGTTCATGGATCTCACTAATTACTATGACACAAAAATGTTCTTTTCCAACGATTGATCCAAACTTGAGGTAGGATGTTTTGTGTGTGGATTTTATCCCATTTTTGATTATACCAGGTCAAAAAAAAAAATTTCTTCTAACGAATTTATTTTTGGGTCGATGGATGATTTCTGGTTGATGTTTTATATTCCTTGGAATAGGAATTTAACACCGTTTGATAAATTTTTATTCTTTCATAATTATAATGATAAAATATTGAGGTTAATCCAAAAAATGTATGAAGTTAGTTCCTCAATTTTTTTGTGGTTTTCTCTCCCTGTTATTTGCATGTTCATTGTCAACATTTCATTTGTCCAGTGGTTCTATAAATACCTAGTAATCAACCATTGCACAATCATTATTTAGAAAAATAGATTAGTAATACTAATTCAGGTTTGAGATTGACAACACATTTATGGTGTGGAGTGATGGAGGATGATCATGAATGGATTTTGACTTGTTATTTTTATCTTGGAATATGGAAGTGGTGTAGAGTGACATGAGGTGATTCCCAAGTGGATCGGATGGTCAGAATCCATCCACCTATGATAGTAGGGCTTGGTTAAATTAGATCCTTAAATCATGAGTGATATTTGTGGTGAAACCCACAAAACCGGTAACAAACATAGATCCATGAAGAACCCACATATTCTATAAAATTATAGACTAAATGATGTATAGTCTAAAGAACACACACCGTGTAATACCCTAGATACATTGGATAGGGTTTTATAGAAATAAAATATCACACAACATGTGATGCATGTCACATGATGTGTAACCCATGGATGGTGGCTCAACATATACCCTAGGGATACATGGAAACAGACACAACCAAGTACATGAGCATGGCCAGAGTATATAGGCAAGACTCGGTACTCGAGCACAACCTGGTACATGGGAACAAATATTTCCAGGTACATGGGCATGGCCAGAGTATATGGGAAGGACCTGATACTCAAGCATGACCAGGTAGATGGGTATAAACACGACCTAGTACATAAGAACAACCACAGTACACGAGAACAACCTAGATTAAATGGAAATGGGATAAAGTACATAGGAAAACCCAAGATAATAAAGAAACAACATGTATTACTAGTACACTCCATTTAATTCCACCAAGATAGCTTAAGGCCCTTATTCTCTTCAGTATAGACAACCTTACTTAGGGAAAATTCCCTCAGTTCATTCCCCATAAGGGTATAGTGGGGAATCATATAATGAGCATAGGATGTGACCCCTTATGTAGGATTAGTCCCAGATAGAGTTTTATAAATCTTCTATGAGTCCTAGGGTGGGATACTCTATCATATATTCTTCCTTAGGTGGGTCTCTAGGAATTGGAATGAATAACATACATGGGAATTGATCCCATACCTAGATGGTTAATTCAGTTAGGGTTTGTGGTGTCCCCCATGAATTTAAGTGTGATCCCCAATCTATGTATCAATCTCTTCTAACTTCCACCATACACTTCTTCTTAGAAAGACTATAAAATAATGAACTCTTAGTTGAGAACTATCAGTGTTATCCAGTTTGAGGAGTGAGTTATCATGGAAAGAATTATCTTGTAATCTAGAGTAGAATCCTAGAATGGATTAGTAGTTGTGACCTTACCCCAAGTATTATTGTCCATTGTGAATATATCTAGATTCTATTATTTTATGTCTTATATTCTAATTGACATTTCCTAATGGGTATTTTTATACCCACCCCTACATGGGATCTTAATATACATGTTATGTCTTATGTAGATGATATTCCATTTGATGAGGTCCTTGGTGTAATATGATAAGAAAGGGAATAGTTGAGATAGACATTTTGTGGTTCATACTTGGTGTTGCATTTGACTTTAGTCCCCTCCTTATATCAGATTGGACATCCTTTATAGTTTTGGTGGGATTTTATTTTCCCTTTATGATCTCCAATAATTTTTTCATACTCTAATTGTGATACATAGTTTTATTCATGCATCAGGTATCAGTTGTAGTTTTACTTTTCAGTATTTTATTTGTTTTGGAGATGTGTGCATGCGTATAGGTATCTTAGGATAAGGTATCCCATGTGAGTGTTATTCCTACTCAACACTTTTCACAAGAACCTAGCCCATTGTATGTGGTATTTGGGTTTCACACTTAGCTTACCAAATCTAGGTGGGACCCGATGGGTTAGGTCATGAAATAATCATTCTAAGGGATCACACAATGTTCTTCTAGAAGTCAACCCATAACCCAAGGTATGCCCTACTAGAACAGAACCTTGTCTCTATCTGATAAAACAAAATTTTATTGAAAATTTTATTGATAATAAATGAAATAATTTCCTCAAATTGTTCTAAATATGTTAATTTATAGAATATTTGGGATTAGATCATTCATTTGAAAATTTGATGGAGATTCTAGCTTTACCCTTTTAAAATTTACTGTAGTATTTCATTCATAAATATTTTTATGTAAATTATTTTGAATTGAAAATTTGTAAATGTGTTCATGACTTAATGATATACAAATTTTATTTATTAAATGAGAGCTATATCGTGCATTGGAGTGGAGTAAACGACCCATGAAGATAAAATTGGACTTAACTATCCAGATTGGATATCATTTCACCATTTGAGCCGTATATTCTTCATACGAGCTTGGATTGGGACCAAATTTTGAGGGAAGATTGGGAACATTATTATTAACAAATAATACTTATATAAGGATATACAATTCATGCGTTTTAGAGGAAAGATATGCGGTGAAATTGGGATTAAAAAAGTTAGTCAAATTTCCCTTTCACATTTAAAAATGTTTTGTAACCCTAGACCTCCACAACTATATTTAAAGCATTTTTTCACTATTTGGGAGGGTTTGTAGAGGATTTGGGAAGGTTTGGAAGAAAGGGTGGCTCGTGTGAACCCCTAAAATCTCTTGGAAGAAGTAAGGACTTGTGCAAATATCTCTTCCAAGAAGGATCTCCTCTCCCACCCCTCTTTGTATTTATTTGCTTTCATGCTTGTATCTTGATTTTTTCTTCAATTAATCTTCAGTGTTTTTACATTTTCATATTCTTATTATTCTTATTGGGTTGGAATATAAGAGTGGAGATGAGATTGGGTGTTCCCCAATCAATCCATTTCTTATGAAAAACGTCTCCACTATGACAACTCCGCCCATAGAAGAGTGATTTATTTCACAGTTTATCTAATCTATAATACCTTAATTTATTCATTTTGAGTATATAAAGATAATTTAATTAATAAATTGTGATAAATTAATTGACTTTTAATTTCTAGGTTTCTCGATTGACTTGCATTTGACCGCGTGGTCGGGCTTGTGTAAATCGTGAGATCGAAACTTTAACCACAAAATCCAATCAACTTGGGATAGAATTGTAGGGTTCAAGTATCATCCCAAACTAAATTAATTCTATACTTTAGGGAGGATATGATTACCTAATTTACCACTGAACACAAGTTGGCTTTTGGATCGCAATCAAAGCAGGGTGCTATGATTGGAGGTCCTGAAGTTAACCTAGGCCTCATTTTCAAAAATTTATGGTCTTGTTAATTTCCATAGGGTTCGGGGGTTGACAAGATTAGGGGATCATAATTGAATGAATTATAATCATATGGGATAATGATAAATTAATGGTGAAGTGGGTAGATTAGATCAAATACGTCTTCTCATATAAGTGTTTTTAAAGAAATTTTCTCTTTGATTGTTGCTTCTCATTTTCTTGTTTAGTTTACTGTTAGAAAAGTCACAAAACAAACCCCCATATTTCTTTTCATTTGTTTTTAACTATTTTCTTACTTAATTCAATTAATAGTTGTTAATTCACTTCCTACTTAAGAGAATGACCTTGGTCAGCCACTGTGCTGCACTTATTTAAATCAAAAACCTTTTTTTGAGAGTGTGTGCGGCAACTCTCATAAGGTATTAGCCCCTCCATTTGCATGCATAGGATTATTTTGGAGGATGGGGATAAACCATTGAGGCATCCACAAAGGAGACTCGATCCAACCCTTCTAGAAGTTGTTAAAAAAGAAGTTGAGAAATTGATCAAGGTAGGTATAATCTTTCTCATTTCAAATTCTCAGTGGGAAAGTCCTATTTAGGTTGTGCCTAAGAAAAGTAGTGTTACAGTTGTCAAAAATGAGAAAGATGAGTTAGTTCTAATGAAGGTGAAAAACAGTTGGTGTGTGTGTATTAATCATATGAAACTAAATAAAACCACTTGAAAATACCATTCCCCCCTCCCATTTATTGATCAAATGCTTGAGAGACTAGATGAGAAAACACATTATTGTTTTTGGATGGATTTTTTGGATATTTTCAGGTTCCTATAGCTCCGGAGGATCAGAAGAAGGCAACATTCACTTGTCCATTTGGCACATTTTCCTACCGGAGGATGCCATTTGGACTTTTCAATGCCCGAAGTACCTTTCAAAGATGCATGGTGAGTATTTTTTCTGATTTTATTGACACCTACATGGAGGTATTTATGGATGAATTTAGAGTATATGGATCCTCATTTGATGAATCTCTAAGTAGTTTGGGAAAGGTTTTGAATCAATGTATTGAGAAGAATTTGGTCTTGAACTTTGAAAAGTGTCATTTAATGGTAGATAATGGCATTGTGTTAGGGAATGTAGTGTCAAAACATGTGATAGAGGTTGGTAGAGCTAAGGTAGATATCATTTCATCCTTACCCTATCATTTGTGTGTGCGTGATGTTAGATCTTTCCCAGGGAATATATGGTTTTATCACAGATTAATCAAATATTTTAGTAATATTGCTCTTCCTTTGTCACGATTAATTCAAAAGGATTCTAATTTTGTGTTTGATGATTCATGCAGGGTAGCATTTGATGTGATGAATAAGTGTCTGACCACTCCACCAATCATACAACCCCCACAATGGGACATTCCTTTTGAGCTTATGTGTGATGCATCCAACTTTTTAGTTTGAGTTGTCTTATCACAGAGGGTGGGGGGAAATTCACATATGATTTTCTATGCATCATGGACATTGGATTCAGCCCAATAAAACTACACTACTACAGAAAAAGATTTTCTTGACATTTTATTTGTTTTAGATAAATTCTATTCATATTTATTGGGCTATAAAGTAGTTTTTTTCTAACCATGCAGATCTGAGGTACCTTTTGAAGAATCTAGATGCAAAGCCTAGACTTATCCGATGGATTCTCCTTCTTCAAGAATTAGATATTGAAATAAAGTTCAAGAAGGGGTTATAAAACATAGTGGCAGACCACATGAGTTGGATTACTCACACACTAGAGGATGAAACCTTGGCCCAGGTACCACTTCAGGACACTTTTCCTAATGATCATCTTTATTCTATCTCAGGCACACATCCTTGGTATGATGATTTAGTGAACTACCTTTTTGCATTCGAAATACCTGCAAATTTAAAGAAAAATCAAGTCAAAAAATAAAAAAAGTGAGCCTCGGTATGATGTGCGGGATGAACCATAACTCTTGTGCATGTGTAGTGATCAAGTTATTAGGAGGTGTGTTCCTGATCATGAGTTTGAGTCTGTTCTTCAATTCTGTCATACACTTGCTTGTGGTGGACACTTTGGACCCCAACAAACATCTAGGAATTTTTTTGACTATGGATTATATTTTCCTAACTTATTCCATGATACCCATGTTTTTTGTAAGTCATGCACTCGTTTCCAACACATAGGGAACATTTCTAGGAGACACGATATGCCCTAACAACCCATACTATTCTGTGATATTTTTGATGTATGGGGAATTGATTTTATGGGTCCTTTTTATAGTTCATTTGTTTTTTTGTATATTTTGGTTTCTGTTGATTATGTGAGTAAATGGGTGGAGGCTAAGGCCACCCGGACTGATGATTCTCATGTTGTAGTGTACTTTGTCAAGAAACAATTTTTTGTAGGTTTGGAGCACCAAAGGCCATCATCAGTGACCAATGGACACACTTTTGAAATAAGAATTTGTCTTGCCTCCTTCAGAATTATGGGGTGACACATAAAACATAAAAACCATACCACCCCTAAACAAATGGCTAGGATGAGGTTTCAAACTGAGAGTTGAAATGTTTTTTGGAGAAAACTGTGCATCCGAATAGGAAGGATTAAAGAAAGCACTTGGATGATGTGATATGGGCTTATAGGACATCATACAAGACACCCATTGGTATGTACCCATTTAGAATTGTTTTTGGGAAAGCATGTCATATCCCCATGGAGGTTGAGCATCGAGATTATTGGGATATTAAGAAATGAAACATAGATTTGGCCCAAGATGGAATCCAAAGGAAGCTGAAAATTCAAGAACTTGAGGAGATTCTATTGTCTTCATATGAGAATTCAAGGCTCTACAAGGAAAGGTCAAAATCAGCTCATGATATAATCATCCAACAAAGGGAGTTTCATGTTGGAGAGAAAATTATTCTCTACAGTTCACGACTAAAGCTGATGTATGGTAAGTTGTGTTCCAGATAGTTAGGTCCTTATATTGTATCTATTTTTTTTCCTTATGGTGCAGTGGAGATCACCCAAGAGGACACTGGAAGGAGATTTACAGTCAATGAGCAACATTTGAAGAAATACATTGAGGGACTTCCTACTAATGTAGTGGATTTCATCACACTGCATAACCCCACCATCACTTGAGCATATCAGGATGTTCCTAAACCTTTCACTTTTATATTATTTTTCCCATTTAAAATTGTACTTTTCATGTGCACATATCATCTCATAGGATCACATTGAGGACAATGCAATATTTTAAGTGTGGGGGAGGGGAAAACATTTTGGGGTAGATATTTAGGATTTTCATTTGTGTGTTTTGTGTGTATTTTCTATTAAGTTTTTGGTTAAATTTTTTAAAAAAAAACACACAAAAAAAACAAAAAAATAAATAAATAAATATATATTTATATCATGTGGAACATATAGAAAATGCATGTTTTCAAATTTTTTTGGTAGAATGATAAGCATGAGTAAGATTTCAGCATCAAGGGTTGATTTTTATAAAAATTGAATTTTTCGATGGTATGATTGGTTATGTCATAATAAAACCTTTTTGATTTTGACACCATTCATTGTGATTTTTGTTCATGGTAAATTGTGTCATTAATTTCTCCACACATCCTTTCACACAATCATGACTTGTGAGTTTCTCTTACCCAATTGAATGTGTATTTAGGGTAAGTAATTCTTTTCAGCTTATAACATGGTCTTTCCATACGTTTGTTTCTCTTCATATAATTTCCATTACTGTACCAGATTGACCTATGCATGTGAACCTAATATATGACTATTGTATGCCCTAAAAAATATATATAAAAAAAATCAAAAATAAAAAAAATCAATAAAGTGGGGAGTGAAGAAATGTACAACATGTGGGGATATTTAGGTCGAGTGCTCATGGTTTGACTTTTGGGAATGCTTAAGTGAGTGGGTTTTGGAATTTGATTATAATGGATGTTGAACAGGTTTGATGGAATAGAATCAAATAAGAAGAAACATTTTTATTGTACTAAATATAATGGATAAAGGGTGGAGAGACAAGATTGAAATGATTTTCACACACACACATGGGGAATTAGTGACATGGTAGACCCATGAATTATTTTTTATCTGATTACTATCCCTTCACATTAAGAACAATCATTATATATATATATGTATATATATACTAACAAAATAGTATGCTCATTTTAACTAATTAATGTTGACAAATATATATTAATGGGAATACCTATATATCACATAAGGAGAAACTATACCGAAAAGATAAAACAAATCAATGTATTTAATTAAATAACTACTATAAAACACAACAATAGGTATATATATATGGTATGAAAACCTATATGCCTAGTCATAATACATGAATGCACTCAAAATCTTATAAATCACATATCAACATCATGTGAATCACCCAAGGTAAATTTAATCAATAGTAATAACAAAACATAATTTCCCCCATTTTATGGAAATTTAGAGGTCCAATATATAGTGGTTTCTAGGCACTATCATAATTCCTATCCTGAGCCCCAACCATCTTATCTTATATCTACTCTATTCCTAATCAAGTTAAATAGAATAAATAAGTTAGTAAATCCTAATCATCTGATACCAATTTTTAACATCCTGACCCAATCCACCAGTACCAATCCAGAATTTCACATAACCTCATGCATGCCTCCCCATACGCAAGAAGCTTCCAACTAAAAACAAGGGTCTAAGTCCATCAATGGGGAGACTATACTCTCAATATCATGTCATAAAAAATACAATAAGAAATAAAATACAATAATAATAATAAATAAATAATCAAAGTACATGTGGAAATCAAAAGATGACATACATGGCATAAAAATAAATAGGAACCCAAAGTGGTAATCAAAACCATTATAAGAAGATAAAGATAAAAAAATATATAATCAAAGGGTCCCCCAAAGTCTATCTTGATTCACTACAAGATCTGTACTCCTCTACTCATCCATCCACCACAGGGTCCTTTCCCTTCTCTAGGTCTCTAGTCATGAAATCTACAAGAACACCAAAATTATTGAGTAGGGTGTGAGTACAAGACTCAGTAGAACACTAAAAATTAATCCTTAACATAATTTAACATAATATATAATAGTGTATTCCTTGACAAGTAAATGAACAAATAAATATACAACCATACATGTGTTTAGTCATAATGCATTGAACAAGCTTCCATAAAACCTAGACCCACCTGCTTTGGCTCTTTACTGGTAAGGATTCCATATAAGTCAATCAAGTACCCCTTTAGGGTAACACAACTCACCCCACCTAGACATTGGGTTTTCATCAGTAACACCACACATTCCACCAAGTTGATCCCCGATTGGATATAATTTTAATCACATATGGACCAAGTCTATAGGAATCCCATACCGATATCTTTCATTTGGCCACTTATACATATCCATATATAGAGATATCCATGCCTACCTTTAAAGATATTTGAACAACATCAGACCAACCTCAAGGCTCCACCTGATCATCTCAATACATTAAGAACAACTCCATGTTCTATGAAACACAACAAGAAATACATGTTGTATAAAGGAACAATAAGGCACACAAGGATCAAATGTCAGGAGCCACACATAATTGCATGTTCATAATCAAGTAAGCCTCATGATCACTCATGCACCCACATACAACTCATAACAAGAATGGGTTAATTAAGTATACAAAACAAATCATGCTAATGTTATATACATGAAAAAATGGTAAGGAACTTCATACTTCATGGTTTTCACATAAACATCAAGGTCTATCAAAGTCGTTGTCACTCAAACCACGTTTTCACACAAACTATAGCAAAATCACCTACCAAGGACTCCTAAAACTAGTTCAAATCCAACATAAAATGGGTTATAGAGTAAGGTAAGGAGAAACAATCCAAAGGGTAGAACTAATTTTTACATGGGGTTGGTCAAAATCAATAGTCCTGAAGCTAGTTCTAATAATATATGAGGTAGGATCTTTAAAAATCTAGTAGTCTCCATGGAATAAGGAAGGATGATTTGACATGGGGGTTTATTGAAAAACACCACCATGATGTATAGTTAGCCAACATAGTGTATAGGTACATGGGAAAAAACCACCACGGCGCAGGGTGGAACACCATGAAACATGGGTGTGATGGGAGAATACCACCATGGAATAGGACTGAGTGACATTATATAGATACTAACAAAAAATAACCATTGCGGTGTAAGGATGAAGACTTCAATGTAGGACCATATTGTAGTCTAAACTGTTATGGTGTAGGTAAAGCACTATAGTGTGGTTTCCTCTCTGCATCCCTTTGGAACTCATGGAATCCTCTTTGAATGAGGAGGAAAAATGGTATTTTCAGGGGGTATTTAGAGGTTCAGTCTGCATGAGAAACCTCTCATAAAGCCTCATCAAGACTCCCACTTTAATTTCAAAACACATTCCCAAATAAATTCTGAAACAGATCCTTTAAATCCATAACTTCAGAAGAACACATCAGTAGACCACTATCTTTAACTAATGTAGAATGATTTATATGGCATGGTCCAAGACTCCATGGTTCCATGACCAAGGCTACGGAGAAAAATTCTTCGAATTGCATCACTAAGTTGAAAACCCTTTCCAATGTGTCATGGCCTCAACTCCTCAACACACTATGACACAACCACCTATGATATGATGTAATTAGACCCTCAGTGGCATGGTCCAGTGTGCCATGAAAAAAAAACTCCTATTTTAGTATAAAATTTTCCAAAAACAAACTCAATCCTAAAAAAATTTCTTGAAGCCATCATGACTTTATCCAAATAAGGATCAACTAAAAAACAAGGAGGAAAGAAAATAATAAAATGATTTTCATTAATTATTTTTTAAGGTTTTACATATTTAACAAAAACTCTCATCATTTCTTGATGAAAGTAGAAAATAAATAACATAAGGCACAAAATAATTTTTACAAGATTTAGCCTCAATGTGCGAGCATACTCCTTGCTATAGTCATTTTTTTTTCAATCCATATATATTTCCACTATAACTTTAAAATATAATTACAGTGGGTATGGTGGTTTCATCCTACACCTACAGTTCACATCATCCCACTGGTTATAAGTTATTTGTTCCTTCTAGTTACAGTGAAAACACCACAAAAATAGATGAAAAAGATCTCATATGTGTTGTTCAGAGTAGTTAACTCAAGAGGGGAGGGGTGAATTGAGTTACTATATAAAATTTTTTGTTTAAAATATATTAGTTTTAAAAATAATTATTTGTCCAAATATAGATACAGCCCAGTTAATCAAGGTTATACTATTATAAGAGTTTGACTATTTAAAAAACTTCTTAGAAGATTGATTAATTCTCAGTAATCTTAATTGGTATTATTAAAATTACTTTTGAAGTCATCCTACTAAGACAAATCAGATATAACTTCCTTCCAAGACTAACTATCAAAGTGAATTTAGTGTTTTTCTGGATTATGCAGTAAGGAAGTAAAACAGAGTATACTAAATTTAAATAACATAGCGGATGTAGAACAAGTGGTTCAGTCTCAAGCCAAGACCAAATCCACTCCACTTGGTGATCACCTACCACCAAGTAGTTTATATAAATAAACTTTGATCCACACCCTGGATCGGGGTTAATAATAGTACACAGACTGTCCAGGTCACACAGGGACCTCTTTCATAGTTTTTGTGGGTGAACAAATAAAAACCAGTCCACACAGGGACCTCTTCCATAGTTGTCGTGGGTAAAAATAAGTAGAAAGTTTGGTGTAAGGATTTAGAAATCCTTCAGTTTAGCACATGATTCAGTGTGTGTATGGAATATATAGAGCATTCACACTACTCAAAAGGTAAGTAAAATAATCACTAAGAGATAGTAGATATGATTTTATAATTCTCTAGTGATTTGAAGTGTAGCTCTGGACTCCTTTGATTTAGCAGAAATGCTTCTGAGTCCTTCTTCGGTTTTTGTATTGGAAAACAAAGTGTCACGATTCAGCTTGTGTTCTCCATGATCTTTGAAAATGTGAAGATGTTCTCTAGATTTCAGTGTACTTCGTATTTTCTTCAGCAAGGTTGGATTGCATGCATGCGAAAGTTATTTCTTTGAAAATCTTTCAAAGTGATCTTCATGGTCGTGCTCAGACGCTTGTTTTCTGTTCAGTATCGCACTGTATCGTTGTTGGGAACTCTCTACTCTTTGAATGAATGAGATTTAGCTGACAGGTTCCATGTGTTTCGTACCTCGTACTATGTCTACAAAGAAACATAAAGTATGTTAGTGAATTAAAGGCATCAAATATGACCGTTAAACATTAAATTGAAAGACAAAAAACTAGTTTAAGAAACGGTGTCACAGTATGTTATGAAAACAGTTTCTTCTTCAAGGTATCTCCTTATCACGATGTCTCCTTCACTGTGTCTCCTTCACGGTGTCTCCTTATCACAATGTCTCCTTCTCAGTGTCTCCTTTTCATGGTGTCTTGCTTATGGTTTCTGGTTTCTGGTGCCTTGCTCATAGTTTCTGGATTCACAGTGCCTTGATGACTGTGTCTTGCTAACTGTGTCTAGCACTTAGGCAAATAGAGTGTATGGCTTATGGTGTCTGTTCTTAGTGTCTTGCTTTACGGTGTTAGGCTTACTATGTCACGGTGTCTCATGGTCACAGTGTCTCATTGTTCATGATGTCTGAGACTTAGGCTTCATGGTGTCTCATTGGTCATGGTGTCTGAGACTTAGGCTTCACGGTGTCTACTTCACGGTGTCTATGTCTTGCTCACAGTGTCTGACTTACTGTGTCAAGCTTCACGGTGTCTTGTACTTAGGCAAATAACTATTTTCAGACTTAAACAGTAATATGCATAAAATGAATTGATCTTAGCCATTATCAAGTATGAGATAACTTGAACCATAAACACACATGATTGATAAGATTTATGAGATTTGTGATCATTAATAAGATTTGTAATTATTATTGAGATTTGTGATCATTAAAACATGATTAATACATGAGGATTCCAACAATATCCCCCTTTTTGATGATCACAAATCAAGTAAAGTTAAAGGGTAAATTGAATGCAGCTACAGAGAAAATAACATATAGAATAACAGATAAATTCTCACTTTTTCTCCCCATTTTGGGATTATAAAAAAGTAGAAAGAATAGAGGGAAAATAGAGCATATATAATTAAGAGTGTTCAAACAACAAAATACAGTAGAAATACAAAAAATCAATGACATTCCCATAAAAAAATAGCAGTCACTGGTCTTCTTTAGGGTTTGGACTTCTCTTTGCCTTTATCAGTAGCAAAAGAGGAAGCCATAGGGGCAATTTATGATGTAGAAGAAGGCATATAAGTGGTATATAGAGAAGGTAATGGGAGACCTTCGAAGATTGAGGGAGCCAAAGTAGGAGCAGTAGAAGATCTGGTTCGTTGCTGGTCAAGAATGACGGGCCTGATCTGACTAAGATCCTGGCCAACAGACATGGTTGTTGAGGGTAAGGTAGAGGTAAAAGTAGGTAGTCCAGGTTTGAGAGGAGTAGCCGCTGGAGCAATAATTGTTGTACTCTGGACATGGAGATACAGTCTCAGAATTTTGATGAAGTCTGCAATAATTTCTCCACTATATTGCATGGCCTTTTCAAAGTCATCTTTGTTTTCCATGAACTTGTCCAACAACCTGGTAAACTCAGTGAGATTCTGGACTTGGTTTTTGAAGGCCTGGGTTACAAGAGGAATTTGTATTTTAAGTGGTTGGTCATATCATTCTTGGAGAAAATCCAGTTGAAATAGAAATCCACTTTCATAGAGATCTCCTACTGAGCATCATTGGCAATCTTTGAGTGAATATGAACCAGGTCAAGCACTCTATCACTATTATTAACAACTTCAGATAAAGGAGCTATATAAAAGCCACTAAAGGAATTATGAATCTCTTCCTTGACTATATATCTGAGCATAGAACTATCCAAAGAAGGAGTAGAGGTTTGACCAGAGGAAGTGGAAGCTTTGACTGTTATGGTCAGAGACTTGAGCTGTTTCAGGACCTTTTGAAGACAGCTAGTATATTCATCTGTGAGCTTATTAAGGTTCTACACAAGCTCTCTCATGTGTTGAAACATGATTTTGTGCCTTTATCCAATATTTTCATCAAAGTATAAGAGGTATGGATGAATCTGGGACACAATATCTCTAGAAATATGAGAAACAGTAGGTTCAGGCGAAGCAGGAGCAGGCTCGAATCTGGAATGCAATTCTCTCTGTAGGTCTTCAACCATGCTTTTCAGAGTTGCAAATTCATTACTGAGAAACTTGTTTTCAACCCTTACTTCTTGAATTTCATGAATCGTCTTGGGTTTAATGTTCCAAATAATATTTTCTAAAAGCAGCGAGGCATCTTCCTGACTCAGTTTGGTCACAAGAAGAGGTTGAGAGGACATAGGTTTCTCAACTCTAGCTAAGATAGTGTCTCCAAAGTCTTTCAAATCATCTTTACTGACAAAATATTGCTGTTTAGGTATAGGTGTAGGTGCAGGAAGTGGTATAGGTGCAGGCTCAGGTTGAGGTTCAGGTTGAGGTACAAAGTATGTGATAGATTTCAGTTGAAACAAAGAAGAAAGATCAATCCCAGTGGTAATAACCTATTGAGATTCATGCACATCATAAAATATAGGTAATTTATACTGAGTGTCCACAAAATATGACTCAGTTGGTTGAGATGCTTCAATAGAATCAGCTTCTCCAGTATCAAGATTTTGAGGTTCCTCCCCCTTAATAAGTGATTCCTTTTCAGGACCTTGAGGCTCAGGTACTTGTTCTAAATTCATTGGTTCATCTATAATTTCCTCATCGATTTCTTGGCTATCCAACCTGAAGGCTATCTCCATCCTCTCTTCAGAAGAGGGTATTATCTCAGGAACAGATTGTTCCACAGGAAGGTCTTCCAGATTAGCTTCTTGGATAGTAGGGAGTTCTTTTTGAGTTGCGTCTTGCACAGTAGGGAGTTCTCCTACTACAGCCTCTTCCAGGGCTTGATGCTCAGATTCTGGGACAACTAATTCTCTTGCATCCTCAGATTGGATTTCCAGATTAACAACAACTCTAGGGGTAGGAGGTTCTTTTCCAGGAATAATAGGAGGAACAACAATCCTTTCTTTCTCAATAACAACTTCTTCCCTATGAGGTATATCAGCCTCTTCTCTATGTGGTACTTCAGCTTCCTCTTCCTCTTCTTCTTCTTCTTCTGAATAATCAACAACTTCATATGGTTCCAAACCAGGATCAGAAATGTCCTTTGGACTTGTTGGATAATCCACATGATTATACTTCTCATAAAGCTTATCATTATCTTCAAACCATTCCTTCTTCCAGGGGTTCCGGTTAATTTTCATCCTCTTAATGGTAGGTTTATATAAACAATATTCAAAATCCATAAGTTCTTCTTAATTGGGTCTAACTACTCCTTTTGCAACAAGCATTGCTGAAATCATCCTAGAGTAAAATAGAGAGGTGGATTTGGATGTGACATTGATCTATTCAAACATATGGTGAATGATGTATTTTCATAGATTGATTTTGTGTCCATTCTTCATAAGATGAATCAGGAACACATCTTGGTACTTCAAGATAGAAAAGTCACCTTTCCTCAGGATAATCATATTTTGAACAAATTTAAACAACAACCTTGTCTCTCCATCAAGTTCAGCAGCTGTGGCCCTTCTCTTGGTGCCATTTTCAGTTAGGGTTTCCAGTGCATTTTCTAGGTCAAAGAAATAAGTTGTAGGTGGGGGATCTCTCTAATAATCATCATAAATTCCTTCATGAAGAATCCTAAGGCATGAAACCCAAATCCTTGAAGATAATGAGCATCTTTGTCCATTGACCCAACTCCTCACAACATAGATTTCACCAGCATAAAAAAAAACTATACATACTGATAAAACTGAGCTACCAACCTCAGATAAATAGGTCTATCCTTCCTTGAGAACCATTCAATCTAGCCTTGTTCTCTTAAAACTTTTAAAACTAGATACTTTCTAGACAAAATCCACTCAGGGAAAACTTCCTTTTCAGGAACAACAGAGAGATTTACCAAGTTTGGATTCAAGGGTCCTTCAGGCGCCAGCTTCAGTGCTATCTTATTTTTCTTCGAGCTGCGCTTCTCAAGTGTGGATGAAGATGGATGCTTCATCCTTGGAATTCAATGAAGGTTGAGAGAGAGAGAGGGTTGTAAGGTTGAAAAGGTTCGAAAAGAGTGAGTAGGAGAAGGTCCGGGTGAAGAACTGAGTGAAACCCTTTATTTTTATCATTTGGGAATGTCATACGTCACAAAAATAAAAACTTAGGAAAGTAAAAGAGGTGAAAAAAGAATTACCATGATACAGGTTAAAAGAAAAGCATAAATAATTTTCATGGTGAGACTGTGAATAGTCGTTACAGTGCGATGGTACATGGTCTTCACGGTGAGATAGTCAGTGGTCGTCACAGTGAGACAGTGAATGGTCTGTTCTGTCATAATGAGACAGTAAGTAAACTGTTCAATCACGGTGAGACAGTAAATGACAGACAGTGAATAGAAAGTGCTAATAGTGAGACTGTAAATATGAGATACAATAACCGAGAAACAGTGAACAAGAAACGGTAAAGTAAAATATAGTAAAAGATTAAACAGTAAGACCAGTATGATATCTATTTGTGATTGATCATGCCAAGATCATGTATGATGTAATCTATTCTCTCAGAATTTGATGGTTTAGTGAATATATCAGCAAGTTGATATTTATTACTAATGAATTCCAAAGTGATATCACCTTTTTGATAATGATCTCTCAAAAAGTGATGTCTTACATCGTTTTGTCCTAGAATGTGAAATATGATTTATTGAAATGTTAATAGAACTTGTGCTGTCACAATTTATTGGTACATGTCTGAATTGATATCCATAATCTAGTAAAGTGTGTTCCATCCACAAAATTTGTGCACAACAACTGCCGGCAGCTATATATTCAGATTCTGCAGTAGATAATGCAACATAATTTTGTTTCTTACTACACCATTATACTAGTGACTTCCTAAAAGGTGACATGTTCCAGAGGTGCTCTTTTTATCTAACTTACAGCCACCGAAGTCAGCATCAGAATAAATAACTAGTTCAAATGATTGTCCTTTAGGATATAACAGTCCTAGATTGGGTGTATGATTGAGGTATTTAAAAATTCTCTTTACAACATTTAAATAATATTATTTAGGATTTTCTTGAAAATGAGCACACATACACACATTAAACATAATATCAGGACGACTAGCAGTTAAGTAGAGTAGACTTCCAATCATTCCTCTATAAGTGGTTTGATCAACAGATTTTCCATCTTTATCAAGATCCAACTTATAGGTGGTACTCATGGGAGAGTCACTACTTTTTTTCTATCCAATCCAAAACATTTTAGAAGATATCTAGTGTAATTAATTTGAATCAAAACAATTCCATCATTATTTTGAATGGTTTGAAATCCAAGAAAGAATTTTAGTTCACCCATTAAACTCATTTCAAATTTGTTCTGCATCATTTTAGAAAAATCTATACATAATGAATTTTTTAAAGATCCAAAAATAATATCATCTACATAGATTTCAACAACTAAAACATCATTAGATATTATTTTTATAAAGATAGTAGGATCATCTATTCCTTTTGTAAAATCTTTGGAAATTAGAAAAGTACCTAATCTGTTATACCAAGCTCTTAGAGATTTCTTTAAACCATATAAAGCTTTTGATAGTTTAAAAATTTGATTTGGAAAATGAGGGTTTGTAAATCCAGGGGGTTGTTAAAAAAACATCCTTAGCTATATACCCATTTAATAATGCACTCTTAACACCCATTTGATATAGTTTGAAATTCAGATGTGCAGCATAATCAAGTATAATTCTAATGGATTCAAGTATGGCTACTGGAGAAAAAGCCTCCTCATAGTCAATTCCTTCTTCTTGACTATAGCCTTGTGCAATTAATCTAGCCTTATTCATAACTATATTTCCAGCTTCATCTACCTTATTTATAAACACCCATTTAGTGCCTATGAAAAAAGTTTCCTTGGGTCTTTCAAAAAGTTTCCAAACTTTATTTCTTTCAAACTGATTGAGTTCTTCTTGCATAGAAATTACCCAAAATTCATCATTGATAGCATCTTCAATGTTTTTAGGTTCAATCTATGACAAGAAGGCTTGATGTTCAACCTGAAATCCAAGAGAAGATCTAGTTTGTGTTCCTTTCTCTAAGTCTCCTACAACATCATCTAAGGGATGATTTTTAAGAGTTATAACCTTTATTGAAAAAGAGGGACTAGTGAATTCAGGTTCATCAACAGATTCAAGTTCATTATGACTTGATTGCACAAAATTTCTAGAATTGGAAGTTTTCACAGATTCTTTCACAGAGGTATTTGAAGATTTTGAGTTGATGTTTATATTTGATACATCATCCTCCAAATTTTCTAGGATGGTTCTAGGCTCATGTGGATTTGTTTCATCAAACTTGATATGGACAGATTCTTCCACACATTTAGTTCTTTTATTGAATACTCTATAAGCTTTTCTTGAAATTTAATAACCTAGGAAAATTCCTTAATCACTTTTGGATGCAAAATTTTCAGATTATCCTTAGTGTTGAGAATAAAGACTTTGTAACCAAAAACTCTAAAGTAATTAACCTTAGGCTTTCTATTGTTCCAGATTTCATATGGGGTATTCTTGAGAATTGGTCTAATCAATACTTTATTGATTATGTAGTATGCTGTATTAACAACTTCAACCCAAAAGTAAATAGGTAGGTCATATTCACTAAGCATTGTTCTAGAAATTTCTTGCAAGGTTCTATTTCTTATTTCTACAACACCATTCTACTAAGGTGTTCTAGGGGAAGAGAAATTGTGATTATAAACATTTTGTGAGAAAAAGGATTCAATCTCATGATTTTAAAACTCATGACCATGATCACTTCTTAAATATTTAATTTTAAGGCCACTAATATTTTCTACAGACTTGGCATAATTAGTAAAATAAAAGAAAGCTTCACTTTTGTGAGCCATGAAAAAGGTCCAGGTATATCTAGAAAAATAATCTACTAGAACATAAACATAGTGCTTCCCATTTAAACTAGAAACTCTAGATGGTCCAAACAAATCCATGTGAACCAATTCGAGAGGTTGATAAGTAGAAACTTCATTCTTTGTTTTTAAAGATATTTTGTGCTGTTTTCCCTTTTGACAGGGATTGCACACTTTGTCATTTGGAAACTCAAGTTTGGGTAAGTCTTTAACTAGGCCTTTTATAGTTAACTTTATAAGGGAGTGAACATTACAATGTCCTAGTCTCTTATGCTAGAGCCAAGATTCTTTATGAAATATACTTAAGCATGAAACATGTTGAGAAGCTAAAGAATCTAAATTAACAAAATAAACATTTTCATTCCTTGATGTAGAAAATACTAATTTATCTTTAGAATCAAGGACATTACATGCATCATTTTCAAATTTAAAATGATATCCATCATCACACAATTGTGAGATACTAAGAAAATTATATTTTAGACAATTAACAAACAATACTTTAGAAATTATAATTGAATCAGTGTTACCAATATGGCCTAATCCAATGATCTTCCCCTTTGCATTGTCACCAAATGTGACATGTCCTCCATCTACTTTTACCAGGTTCTTGAAGCATGAGTAGTCTCTTATCATGTTACTTTAACACACACTATCCAAGTACCACAGATTTGTGCATGATCTCTTTAAGTAGCTTTCCTACAACATGATCAAGCAAAGAAAGATTTTGGTACCCATACTTGTTTGGGTCTAGTAACATTAGTAATAAGTGCTTTAGGAACCCATATTTGTTTCATAGGTTTTCTATAGGAATTATGTAAATTATTTGAAAAATAAACTCTATTTGGTCCACAAAAACTTGAAATAGTAGAATATGTATCATGACTCTAGCTAGTTGAGCTGTGTCCAGAACTGGGAACAAAATTATATGTACTAGACTTTGAAACAAAATTTGTTCTACCAAGGTTTCTTTTACCAGGTTGATAACCAATGCCAATATTATATTTAGGATCATTTTTTTTCATAGAATTTGGGTAAGGGTATTTTTACCATTAGTAAACTTTTACAAGTCATTTTTTAATTGCTCATTAAACATTTTTAGTTCATTGTTTTCTTTGAGAAGTTGATCGATTTTCTCTTTTTTAGTAGTAAGTTCAAATTTAACAGTTACAGTGAGAGCATGCTATTTCTTCAATTATTTATATTTATCCTTTAATTCATTGCATGTATCTTCAAGAATGTTTCAATATTCAAACATTTCTTCATTGGTCATATTTTCAGAGTCACTTTCCTCTTCAGAATAATATGAGTTATTCATAGAAGAGTTCAGTGTTACCTCAGAGGTGTTTTTTATAAAACACATGTTGGATTTATTAGCCTGTTCATCATGTGATGTATCTGAGTCGCTTGAACTATCCTCAGAGGCACTCCAAGTTGCTTTCATTGTCTTTTTGTACTTCTTGTCCTTATCTTCATACTTCTTCTTATACTTGAGCTTTAGACAATCAGCTTTTATATGTCTTTTGCACTTACATTCATAGCATAAAATTTCATTAGTTTTATTACTTCTTTTACAGTCCTTTTTACAGTTTCCTTTTTGATTATACTTGGCCTTGAAGTTAGGCTTTCTGAAAAAGTTTTTCTTCTTGTAAAATCGTTTGAATCTTCTGTCCAGTTGAGCCATCTCCTCATCACTGTCTGGTGATGATTGTTCAGTGGTGGAACTGTCTATAGAAGCTTCAAGTTTTCCTTTGTATTTGTGCTTCGAGAGGGAGGTCTTGAATGTAACAGATTTTTTCTTTGGTTCATACTCCTTTTCTTTGTTGACTTTCATCTCTTCCTCATACATCATCAGTTTCCCAATGAGTTCCTTTACAGGTAGCCTGCTGATGTCGCATGACTCTCTAATTGAGATAGAGGTTCCCCTCTATCTGTCAGGTAGACATCTGAGAATTCTCATGATCTGTTCTTTGGCAATGACTTCTCTTCCTAGAGAAATCATTGTGTTGAAAATCTCATTGAACCTAAGATACATATCAGAAATAGGCTCATCAGGTTTCATATTAAAATTATCATATTTTATAGTATAAGTATTAAGTCTCATTTCCTTTACACTAGATGTGCCTTCATGTGATACATACAAGGTATCCCAAATTTCATGGGCAGTTTTACAAGCAGAAATCCTATTAAATTCTTTATCTCCTAAGGAACAGTAAAAGGCATTCATAGCTTTGCAATTTTTATTATAATCAAGTTTGGTAGGTTCATCCCATGTAATTATATCAGTCACAGGACATTTGTATTCATCTATAATGGATGACCAGATTTCAAAACTCATACTCTCTAGATGCATTTTCATTTTAATTTTCCATTAAGCATAGTTTGTTCCATTAAAGAATGGTGGTCTGTTAGTTGCAGCACCTTCCAAACTATTATCCATACTAAAAAATTACTTTAAAAGAGATATAAATTTATAATTAACATAAATTTACAGATATTTAAAGTACAGCTACAATCATAGTTGAATAAGATTACACAAAGTCCTAATAAAGAAACCTTTGATACCAAATGTTGGTCGGGGTAGTTAACTCAAGAGGGGAGGGGTGAATTGAGTTACTATATAAGAATTTCTATTTAAAAGATATTAGTTTTACAAATAATTATTTTCCAAAAAATAGATACAACCCAGTTAATTAAGGTTATACATTTATAAGAGTTTGAATGTTTAAACAACTTCTTAGAAGATTGATTAATTCTCAGTAATCTTAATTGGTATTATTAATATTACTTTTGAAGTTATCCTACTAAGAAAAATCAGATATAACTTCTTTCCAAGACTAACTATAAAAGTAAATTAAGTGTTTTTATGGATTATGCAATAAGGTAGTAAAACAGAGTATACTAAATTTAAATAGCACAATGGATATAAAACAAGTGGTTCAGTCTCAAGCTGAGACCTAATCCACTCCACTTGGTGATCACGTGCCACCAAGAAGTTTATATAAATAAACTTTGATCCACACCCTGGATCGGGGTTAACAACAGTACACAGACTGTCCAGGTCACACAGGGACCTCTTCCATAGTTTTCATGGGTGAACAAATAAAAACCAGGCCATACAGGGACCTCTTCCACAGTTGTCATGGGTAAACAGAAGTAGAAATTTTGGTGTAAGGATTTAGAAATCCTTCAGTTTAGCACACAAGTCAGTGTGTGTTTGGAATATACAGAGTATTCACACTTCTCAAAAGGTAAGTAAAATAATCACTAAGAGATAGTAGATATGAGTTTATAATTCTCTAGTGATTTGAAGTGTAGCTCTGGACTCCTTTGATTTAGCAAAAATGCTTCTGAGTCCTTCTCCGGTTTTTGTATTGGAAAACAGAGTGACGCGATTTAGCTTGTGTTCTCCATGAGCTTTGACAATGTGAAGATGTTCTCTGGATTCTAGTGTAATTCATGTATTCTTCAGTAAGGTCAGATTGCATGCATGTGAAAGTGATTTCTTTGAAAATCTTGCAAAGTGCTCTTCATGGTCATGCTCAGACACTTGTTTTCTATTCAGTATCGCACTGTATCATTGTTGGTCACTCTTTACTCTTTAAATGCATGAGATTTACCTGATAGTTTCCATGTGTTTCATGCCTCATACCTTGTACTATGTCTAAAAATAAACATAAAGTATGTCAGTGAATTAAAGGCATCAAATATGACTGTTAAACATTAAATTGAAAGACGATGAAATAGTTTAAGAAAAGGTGTCACAATATTTTATGTAAATGATGTCTTCTTCACGGTATCTCCTTATCACGGGGTCTCCTTCACTGTTTCTCCTTCACGGTTTCTCCTTGTCACGGTGTCTCCTTCTCAGTGTCTCCTTGTCACAGTGTATTTCTTATGGTTTCTGGCTTCAGGTGCCTTGCTCATAGTTTCTGGATTCACGGTGCCTTGATGACTGTGTCTTGCTAACCGTGTCTGGAACTTAGGCAAACAGAGTCTATGGCTTACGGTGTCTGTTCTTAGTTTCTTGATTTACGGTGTCAGGCTTAATGTGTCACGATGTCTCATGGTCACAGTGTCTCATTGGTCACGGTGTATGAGACTTAGGCTTCACGGTGTCTCATTGGTCATGGTGTTTGAGACTTAGCCTTCACGGTGTCTGCTTCACGGTGTCTGTGTCTTTTTCACAGTGTCTGACTTAATGTGTCAAGCTTCATGGTGTCTTGTACTTAGGTAAATAACTATATTCAGACTCAAACAGTAATATGAATAAAATGAATTGATCTTATCCATTATCAAGTATGAGATAACTTGATCCATAAATACACATGATTGATAAGATTTTTGAGATTTGTGATCATTAATAAGATTTGTAATTATTATTGAGATTTTTGATCATTAAAACATGATTAATACATGAGGAGTCCAACAATATGGATTTAGGTTGCATCAATAATAAATGAAATATCCTCTTATTCGAGCCTTTAGATATATTCAAAAAGATATAACTCATCTCTTCAAGAAACTTGAAACCCGAAGATACCACCTGAGGAAAATTTAGAATCATCAGTTAGTTACTTCTCACTAAATATAGATCCTTAAAGGTCTACTCCTATCAACCACTGAATGCTTATTCTTACCAAAATTTTCAAATCTCTCCAACCTCTTAGCCTCAGTCCCAATTTTTTCTTATGCTTCTTCATGGATCTTCTCACCTACACTAGTCTACACATGTATCAACTTATTTTATCAATTATTTTCAATATAAATATTATCCCTCTTAAATTTATATTTCTGTATAGGTGGATACATTAATTTTTAGGATTTTCAATATACTAAAAATGGTAATATTGTATGTATTTAGTATCTCAACAGAAAATAGAACGATCATATTCCCATTTTTATCACCATGAACTTTCATGTATGTGTCACCAAACACTGTCACATAGATCAATCACCCATGCCCACTCATGAAAATACCAAAAATGTCCTTTTCTTATTTCTAGAATAATAAATAAAAATAAGATCTCATGAAAATAACACCTTCAATACACTTTTAAAAATAATCAAAGTAATATATTTTTGAATCCCATAAATACCCAATAGTGATTTCCTTTTCATTTCACCGGTTGAACATCAATTATGATTTTCTTCAACCTACATGCAGGATGAAGCAATTTTTCACTACATAATAACCACTTAATATCTCAATATATTTACAAATCAGACATTTGAAACCTCATCTTGAATCAAAATAATATTTTCATGTGATTATTTTAGTTGGAATTATCAATGCATCATTACAATTATATCTTCACTATTATTGAAAACTAGTTAAATTTATTTGAGTTATTCTCATCTAATTGTTCTCAGGAGTGATCCTATTTTTCATGGTGTGAGGATAAAAGATTCTTCATAATGCTTTAATCACAATTCATCTGTGATCTTTTAATCACTAATTTCATCTTTGGAATCATCCCATTTCATCTTCTCCTCTAAATATAAATTCTGGAAATTTCTTAGTTTTTCACAAAGTCTTGTATCCTACACAGATAAGGTATCTTATGAAAATATATCTTACGAGACATATCATACATTGTGACCAAGAATAATATATGTTTTATAATCTTACATGGCTCATATCTTACATGGGTCCGCTATCATATGATAATGACATATCTTATGAAAAAATATTCTTATATAACAGAAATCTTATGCGTGCTAGCCTATGGTACAAGATCTTCACATCATATAGTGTGACCTTTCATGTGAAGTAGGTTATCATAAAAAACCACATCATACACATTTGGGATATCTTATAAGATTCCATATCTTATGGTAAAGTCTGTCATATGAAATTCAGAAAAATTTATGAAGAGATTCACTTAAACCTTATGAATTCTTGTGAATTGAACCTTATAGTGGAAAGAATGAACCTTAAAAGTTTATGTTCATGGTTCACGACTTAGCCAGATTCTGAGAAATCTTCTCCTATATAAAACTTTTTTATGATCTATATAATTAACCTTATAAACATATAAATTCTAGAGCTAACTTAAACACCCACAAAACGTCTTCCAAATGTTCAAATCCATCTACAAACACCTTAAAAACATTTTATACAGCTCCAATAACACCTCAGTATCCTCTAAAGATTCTCCAATCAATGTTAATAGAAAATACAATCATCAACAATCACATAGGTCACTTTAATCTATCATTTTATATTTGATGGTAACTCTATACAACTCTCTTAGCTCAACTAAATTATTTTCTAAATTTTTAAATATCATAAGAATCATCAAATCACATCCAATCTATAAATATAATTATCTTGCACCAAAATACTATATAAGGTAATGTTTTTGATGGAATCCCATACCTTGGTGTTAAGAAATTATATCCAAGTGACATAAATGACCCCCATTAATTCACACTTTTAGTTTTTATATTCTTCTCCCACATTTAGAAATATCCACAACTCTAGATTAAAATAGTATTTCATACTCCCCTTTTGAAAAGGATTCTCTCCTCCTTTGATAAAGAGTTGTGTCACTATTTCACACCCTTGTAAAACATAATAAAAATCCCCAGGGGGGGTCTTCCAAAATTTTTAAATGATAGGGGAAGGCTAAACATAGAGGTTTAGAATTAAGAAAAATAACCCACCCTTTGACAATTATTTAGTAAATATATCTATAACTTATTCCTTGGTGAAAAAAACTCAAGCTGAACATAAAATTCTACCACATTATATTTGATAAAATGATATCTAAGATCAATGTGCTTTCATCTAGAGTGTTGAACCAAATTCTTAGAATGATTTATAACACTTTGATTGTCATAGAAAATGCATAGTGTCTTCTCAATCTCAACTCTAAAGTTAGCTAGTCGTATATGTATCTATATCATTTGTGTAAAAACATGTTTGGATGCTAGGCACTCAACTTAATTATGCTTAATTCTATTGAAACTTGCTTCTAATTATGCTATGCCACACAAATTTCTCTAAGAAAGAAATATCCACCTAAAGTGGACTTCCAATCAAAACAATCTACTTCCAAAAAACATTAGTAAATCCATATAAAGTCCAATCTATACTGGTATCATACAATATTCCAAAATTTAGTGTATTGTTGATATATATCAAGACTATATTAGTTTCCAAGATGTGATATCCATTCATATCACTTTGAAATCTAGCACACAGTGTCACAAAAAATACTATGATAGGTCTGGATGTTTTCATATATAGAATTCTACTAATAAGTTTTCTATATTCAATTTGATTCACATAATTTCTAACCTTATATTTGTCTAGTTTAGTACTAACATCTATAGGACTAGAAATACCTTTGAATTCCTCTATTCCAAATCTCTTCAACAATCCATTGGATTATTTTTCTTGATATAAGAAAATATTATTAACTCCTTGAATGAATTTTAACCTAAAAAATATGACATTTCACCTAGTATAGAAATATAAAAAATTTCTCTTCATTTACTCAATTTTTTTTATAAATATGATCTTTTTCACTTGTAAAAATAATTTCATTAATATATAATTTGAAAATAAGACTACCCAAGGGTATCTCCTTTATAGAGAGACTATTATCAACTCTTCCTTTTAAAAAATTCATGCTTCTCAAAAATCCATCCATCTTAGAATATCAGGATCTAGGGACCTGCGTTATTCTATATAAATATTTTTTAAGACATCACCCCATGCTTCCATATTTATCAAGAAGAAAATCCTCAGGTTGTTCAATGAAAACCTCTTATTCAAGATCACTATTTAGGAAATAAAACTTCACACCCATTTTATAAATTTTTTAGTTTTTCTTATCTTCAACTACCAAGAACATCATTATAGTTTCATGTATTTCCATTGGTGAAGAGGTTTCTTCAAAGACAACTCCTCCCATATGAGAATACCCCTTTCAAACTATCCTTGTATTACTCCTTGTGAATTCACCTATCTTATTCATTTTATTTTTTAAAACCAACTTGGTGTTAATTATGTTTTTGTTTTTAGGGCTTGGAACCAGCTCCCAAGGGGAGTTATTCTCAATATTACCAAGTTACTCATTCATAGAATCAATCCATTATTCATACTCAATTTCCTCATAATTAGTTTGAGGTTCAACTTGATAGATAAAGAAAATTTTGTTTCAAGTCTTAACCTAATCTATGTTTGAAAAGGCACATATTTTTGGTCAATAATATTGTCTGAATCAATATGATTATTCAATATTTGATGCCTCTACCTTTGATTTTTAGTACCTTCTTCATCACTGGTCTCATCTTAATCAACATCAACCATAAACTTCTCATTTCCATCTTTCTCACCAATTTATTTTTAAAAATTTATATGTTTCCAGTTCAAAAAATTTCATATCTAGGCTCAATAAACACATATGTTTTGTACCGATTTTCAATGATTATGACATATGAACATTCTACTAGATTGTGTTGATTTTTTCTCAAATTTTTTAGTCACTACCATTAGAAAGATATCCCATGAATGTCCATTATTCTGTCTTTCATTAAACATTCCCAGATTTTTATTTTTTATCTTCATGTAACAAGGGATTCCAAAGACTTTAAAGTACCGTACAATTGGATTTCACTTATACCACATATCATATGATATCTTGGTCTCAAAAAAAATCTATTTTGAATGTGTAATATAGTGAAAACAGCTTCTATCCATAAGTACTTATGAAGTTTATGTTCAACCGACATTTTCCTTCTCATCTCAATAATGATCATTTTTTTCCTTTAAAATATACCAATTTTTTGGGAAGTGTATAGTGTTCTATATCAGTTCTTTATCCCATGATTTTATAGATAAATATCAAATTAATTACAAGTTCATTCCTTTCCATTGTATGATCTCACTTTCTTGATATAGATACCAAGATCCTTTTCAAATTTCCTTATGATGATTTTAAATATTTTAATTTATTCATACTTATGATTCATAAAAAGGTAATATGTCATATAGGTGTAATTATTAATGAATTTGATGAAATAATAACCTCCTTTGGTTAACTTGTGTCTCATAAGACAACACAAAAATGAATAAATGAGCTACAAGGGTCTAGTGGATATAATTTCTACTCTTTTGTGTGACCTTTGAACTATCTTCCCCTTTTGATAGGTGTCATAAATAGATTCTTTATCACTCTTGAGTTAGGTAAGGTCTATCACCACTTCGTGTTTTGATATTTTCTTCATGTTTCTTTGGACACTATGGCCAAGTCTCTTTTTTCCTTGGTTATTTTCATCCTTTTCACTCAAGTAACATGAGTTTTATGGATCATTAATTTGAAACAAGTTCCCACTTGTTATTTCACCTCTGATAATAACAATTCCATATTTGTATCTTTTGATGATTCATGAGTTACTTTAAAAAACAAATTTATTTTCTTCATCACACAACTGGATAACACTAAGAAAATTATGTTTCATCCCTTACACAAATAACACATTTTTGGATTTGAGTCCTTTTGAATCAATCTTAGAATTTCCAACACTTTTATTCTCAAGGAGATATCATTACTGAATATAACTACTTTTCCTTCATGATTTTCCTTATTTTTCAAGATTTTTTTTCTCCAGTCATGCATGAATAAATACATAGTATTTCTCTCTTGATTTTATTTAATTTCACTTCCACTATGAATGAATTAATTCTATGATTCTTATTTTGAAATTATTTCACATTTTATCCATAGGAGGACCATCCAAGGATATTTTTCATACTCTCCTCTGCATAATTCCCTAGTTTCTCACATATTCTATGAAATTATTTCAACCTTTCAAACCTATTTTGGATAGGTATAATTGAGTTACATTTATTCATAACTTTCTTATTCTTTGGATATTCATTATTTTTCACATCAGAGGTGATCCACCCTAATTTATGTCTTATTATAGGTAGATACATGTTATACTATCATGTGTAGGCTTTATCACTAAATATTTCACAATACCAATAATATCCACTGAATCTAAATATTATATTATAGCTATAGGTATATCTAGAAAACAACATTCCATATTCTACCTTTTCTATCCAGATCTACCTTGATCTATTTTTTCTTTAATGTGGTTGATTTTTTTGAATTCTTCTCTATTCCTTAGATATAGTAGAGTGTTTCTCATCATATTTTCTACCCAAAACTTATGTATATTTTGAGTTATTACCTACATTTTTAATCAAAAAAATTAATTTTTTATGAACTTTTTAGTATAATTTTAACTAGATTTAATGTGCTAGAAATATCGTCTATTATAAATATTCCATCCTTGAATTTAATAGATTTTTTGATATCATATTCAACCCTTTTTTTACTCATATTCATCTATAAGAAGTTTTGATTCCATATTGATTATTTATTATTCTTTCAACATAATATTTTATTTAATATCTTTCTTGACCTTTTTATGCTCAAAAACCTTCATATTGAATTTATTAAGTTATTTAATGAGAAAATTTTCTCTTTTGAGTGATTCTTCATTTGTTTCAGCTTTCTTACCATTAAATTTCTTTAGAAATTTAATCTCCTTTTTCTGTCTTTTTGTTTTTATTAAGATATGATTCTAATTCAGATATGAGAATACGATCCATGTATATTTATTCACCTTCTTCCTCATCATTAATTGAGTAACTTTCATGCAATTTGACATGTTCCATGAAGTTTGTGATTTTTTTAGGTGCTTCATCCTCTTATTGGATGCTAGAGGAAGCATTTTATTCTTCCTCTTTATTCACCACACTTCTCATTTTCATTCTTGGTAATTTATTCCTGATATTATCATATTTATTCATTTTTTTTGAAATCTTTCCTCATTTATTCTTCTAAGGTTTTTCATCTTGATCACTAGAATAAAAATCATTATTTTTCTTCTTTGTGTGGTTGACCATAAAGCATGTAATGTCTCCACATTTTAGACACTTTAAGGGAACTTTACCATTATTTTCACCCTTTTCTCATGAATTTAAATTCTATATCTTATTTTACATTCCTTTTAAAGGTAGGTTTCTTCTCATTTAATATAAAATGAGATTTTTTAGATCTCATTTAAGTAAAGATCCTTTATATCCTTTAATGCTTATATTTTTTGACCAAACCTATTAAGAAAATTTCTCAAAAGATTCTTCATAATAGTGGAATCATCATGATTTTTCAATAGCCTCTAATGTCACTCAATTTCATTGAATATAGTGAAATAATCATAAATAGTATCCTCTTAATTATTTTAATATCAAAAAACATGATTCTCTAAATTTTTAGCTTAGATTATTTTAATTTTACATCTCCTTTAAATCTAATTTTAATATTGTATTTAAATTCTTTTATATTTTGGAGTTCCATAAATTTTGTGAATAATTTTTTCAGAAAGGGATATGAGGATGGAATTTATGTCCTTTCCATTAACTTCAATATTTATTTTATCAATAATTTTCATCTGATCACCCCTTTGAATAAGTGAAAATTCCACAGTAATAGTATGTAAAACTTCAAGACCAAGAGATAAAATATGTAGTAGCATAATGTTTTTCTATCCATGAAAATTATTTCCATTGAAGGTAGGTACACCAAAACTATTCACTAATTTTATATTATCCATATTGTACTAATATAGGATCTAACATAGGGAACCCAATGCTATGATACTACTTGAGGGTGATCCAAGAATGGTTTCACCACTGAAGGGTGAGGGGGTGATGAATCAATTGTTCTTTTAATATTATTTTACAAAATTTTCTTCTAGAAATAAACCATTATGAACAATTAGGATCCTATCCTCTCTAATAGAAACTATTAGCCTCATTTGATGAAAGTATAAAACAAATATCATAAGACAAGTGATAATTTTTACAAGGTTGGGCCTTTGTGTGAGAGCCCACTCTTTATTGTAGCCAATTGTTATCATGATACATATATCTTTTCACTATAACTATAAAACCTAATTATAGTGAGAAGGTTGGTTTCCTTCTCCACATACAGTTCACATCATCACACTTGTTATAATTTTGTTGTACTAGATCCCACCAGTTATAGTGAAAATACCACAAAAATAGATGATACAGATCTTCTATAGATTTAGGTTAATTTAGTAACAAATGTAAGATTCTTATCCTTAATACTTTAGTGATATTTAGAAAGTTACAAATCATCTGTTCAAGAAACTCAACATATTATGATACCAATTGAGGAAAATATAAAATCATCAGTCTAATATTTCTTACTATATATAGAACCTTTAAGTTTTCCTCCTCTTAATCACTGAATTCTTGAGATTAATATGTTTTTAAATCTCTCTATCCTCTTAGCCTAAGTCTTAGTTTATTCTCACACTTATTAATAAAGCTTCTCACCCACACTAGTCTATACATATCTCAATTTATTTTCTCCCTTATTTTTAGTCTCAATATTATCTCTCTTTGATGAAATTTTCTTAATAGGTGGTTGTATTAATTATTTGGATTATAAATATAATAGAAATGGTAATATTATATATATAAAGTATCTTATAAGAAAATATTAAATTCCCATTTCCAACACCATGATATTTTATTCATCTCTCACTAAACATTTTCATGTTGATCATTCACCCACATCCACTCATATAAATAACACAAATTACCTTTTATTCTTTTTAGTTTGATAAATAGAAACAATATATTAGGAAAACATAAAATTTGATTCCATTTTAAAATAATAAATAAAATGTATTTGTGAATACCAAAAATACCAAAAAATAGTTTTCTTTTTCATTTTAGTGGATTAACCTTGATTTTGAGTTTCTTTAACCTTATTTCAGTGCAAATAATTTTTTCATTGTACAAGCACTATTTAATAACTCAACCTCTTGATAATTCTGACAGTTGAATCATCATCTTGGATCATAACAAGATTTTCATGTTATTATGAAAATTGTAATTAATAAATCATCATCATAATTATATCTTTATTCTTATTCAAAACAGATCAAATTTATTTGAGTTTTTCTCATATAGTTTTTCTCAAGAGTGATCCTATTATTCATGGTGTGAGGATAATGGATTCTTTATAATACTTGAATCATAATTCATTTTTTATATTTTTATCACTGAAGTTTGGATTTGGGATCATCCCATTTTGTTTTCTACTTATAATATAAATTTCTCAATTTCTCAATTTTTCACAAAATATTGTATATTACACATATAAAGTATATTTTAAAATGATATATTATGAGAAATATCATACATTTTGACCAGAAATATTTCCATTTCAGCATCTTTCATAGTCTATATCTTACATGGGTCTACTATTATAGGATAATTTATTATCTTATGAAAATAGCTTCTTACATGGTATACATATTATGCATGATGAACTATGGTATGAGATATTCATATTATACAATGTGTCCTTTTTTATAAATCTGTATATCATATGAAACCGTATTATACACATTCAAGATATCTTATGAGATTCCATATATTACATGAATAGTTTTTGTTATGAAATTTATACAACTTTATGAAGAGTTGTACTTTAACCATAAAAGTCCATTTAATTGAAACTTATGATGGAAAACATGAACCTTAAAAATATATGCATAGGGTTCATACCTTAGTTAGATTCTCAAAAATCTTCTCATATGGATAACCCTATAAGTATTTTTAGAATGAACCTTATGAACCTAAAATTTTTAGAACTAATGAAAAAACCCATAGAACCTCTTCTAATCATTACAAGACATCTCTAAACACATCAAAAGCATTCTGGATAGCCCCAAAGACATATTAAAATCCTTAAAATATTCTTAATTCAATTTTTACAACAAATTCCATCCTTAATAATGACACATGGAACTTCAAAATAGAATGTGTATAAATTGAAGGAAATTAAATCTGAATCAGCAGATATTGTAATGATGAAGAACCCAAATCATTTGTCCCATATTTCACATCATTATGTCTTAAAAGTGTATTTACACCTTTCTACACATCATTCTTTTCCACTTGTGAATAAATCAACCTTGATTTGGGATTAAAATTTGGACACAAGAGATTCTTTGAGGATTAAAATTGAGATAGTTCTACTTCATTGAAGGTATAAGAAATATTCATACAACTTTGAAGATCCACTATATAATAATTATCATTTATTTTTTGAATGATAGTGTATAAAACATACTTAATTGGTTGAAAATTGATATATGTTCCCACACAAAACCTTTATTGATGAAGGAACTCTATGACTTGAACACCCTTCTCAAAGTTTTGGTGTTTCCCATGTTTGTTTTCTTCTTTTTTATATTTCTTTTTGGTAGCCTGTAATTTTTGTTTTATGAATTTATATACCTTTGAAGTAGGATGCATGAATATTTTTCATATCCTCATCTAGAAATTAAATTAAGAGTAAAATGACATGTGGCACCTTAGTGTAAACTATATAAAGAGTATATCTTCTAGTAATAGATTGTACAAAATCATTGTATGAAAATTTAGTTTATGGAAAACTAATTTCCTGTTACTTTGGTTTATCCCCAAAAATGTTATGAACCAAGTTTCCTATGGTTTGGTTCATATATTATATTTGACCATCATTTTGGGGATGATTTATACTACTAAAATTGATGTAATAATTGAATATATTCTATAGAGATCACAAAAAATGTCTAAGAAACACATTGTATCTGTCAGAAGTGATAGTTTTGGGTACACCATGTAGGTGGACTATTTATTTGAAAAATAATTTTGCGATACCGTCAAAATTTTATGTCTTCATTCATGTAATTAAGGGGGTAATCTTTAAAAACTTTTCAACCAAAATAAATATAGAGTCAACACCTCTTTATGTTTGAGTAAATATAAACACAGAATCCATTGATATTTCTTTTAATATATTTTCAAGAATATGAAAAGGTATGTGAAGCCTAATATTCTTGGACTTCCCCATAGTAGATTGGAACACATAACATAGATAAAAAATTTCAAAACATACTTATCAGTTTAAGACCAATATAAATGTTCTTTAATAATAAAAATGATAAAAGACTTATCATAACCTAGGTGACCAGCTAAGATACCACCATGAAAGACTTAGATCACCTTTTACTTTAAAGAAGTGATATGAATTCAAAGATATTTACCATGGATTAAATATCATTTATATAAGTAGAATACATGAATAGTATTCCTAAAAGTTCATTGAGTATAAAAATCCATAAAATGTTCAACTCCTTTATAAGAATATTTCATCTGATCATGCCTAGAAACTTAATTATTCAAGGTAATAATTAAAGGTTCCCATTGAATCAAATATTTAGTGGAATTATTGTGCACTCAATCCTTTTTATTTAATATAAAAGGAAACTTATATGAAAACTAACACCTATTGGAATTAATTTCAACACCCAAAGATTTTCTAAATTATATTTTTTTGAATAAATTAAATTTCTTTGATAGCTTGTGTTACACGCAACATTAAGTTATAACGAACCATGAAAAACTAGTTATATTATTTTTTAAACAATACCATTATCACCTATATATTAAAATTGGAATAATGAATAGTAATATATACATTTCAAATATTAATTATAATGGTTTTATATAAATAAAACATATTAGTGAAAAAATACTTAATTTTCGGTTATGTCTTTGTATGTTTTGAAAATATTATTTTCTCAAAAAAATGTTTTTATTATATTTTTTGAACAAATAATAAAAATAATTTTAATAATTTTAGAAAATTTATTTTAAAAATAAGATTAATTTTTGAAATTTACATGTCAAAATTATCTTGGAGGAAATTTTTTAGATTTTTTTTAAAAGATAAAATTTTCAATGAATAGTGGAAAATACGAGTTTTAATTAAGAATTGTCATTTATTTTAAGGATTTTGTAAACTTAAAAATTATTTTATTGTGATTTTAAAAGTAAAATTAGTAAAATTACATATATATCACTCCAATTTAGTTCATTGGAATCAATTTAAAATTTAATTTTTATATAAAAACTTTTTAAACTTTTGAACATTTTGTCTTTGGAAAATCGCTTTCTCATCACGTTTGCTAGTTTAATTTTAAATTAAAATTTTACAATTATGTGAATGGAAATTGAAAAATTGTATTAAACATTTTTAATCATAATAATTTATTTTAACTAATAATGTAAACTTAATTTTTGACCATAATGAATAGTAAAAACTGTAGAAATTATTTACTGTGGTTAAGGTAAAAATGGATTTATCTGGGGTTAAACTAAAAGGATATGGGTTAAAAATATCAAAAAACTTGTAAAAAACTAATTTTATGGAAATATTTAGACCTTATAATGTCCAAGTCTCTATAATGGACCATTTTTGAGCCATTTTTTTGTGTGAAAAACGTGGGTACACCTTTTTCTTTCCAAAAATTACTAGTGTGCCACCCACCTCACTTATAAAAGGCCACCCCTTATCTTCTCCTATTCACACTTACAAAAATATTTAGTTTGTAAAATACCTACCTAAATAAAATCCTTAATTATATCCTATAATCATATAAACCTTAGTTTATCCATAAATCTATCCTATGAAGCCTTTTGGTGAAAACCAACAAAAGTTGTCTGAAGATGAGGTAATGACCCTAGCCGAGCGTTTTATTTTATTTTTTCCCCACATACTTCAATTATCATTAAAACATGTTTATATAATAACATAAGTATATTACATATAATTATATGTTTTTATGTTAAGGTAATTACTTATAACCATCTTCACTTCCATCAAATGTGATACAAAATCACCATTTGTGTGCACGATGGACTACCGTCACGTGAACTGATGTTATTAGTTTTCCATCACCACCTATCATGGAAAGATATAATTATGGATTGAATGTTTAAATATGATATTTATTATATTATTATACTTATTTAATTATTATATCACACATACCACCTTAATTTCTATTATGTGGGAATACGATAATGTCGCTCATGTGTACGACAGACTACTGCCCCGCGAAGCGATGTGATTCGTTCACTCTTTACATGGAAGGTAATAAGGATGGGTTTAATGAAAATATGATATAAATATGAAATAAAAATTATTTTGTAATGTTAATATTTTATTTACCTTTATTTCTTTAAATCCATCGAGAAAATGGAAACAACGTTCATGCATACGCACGACTTACCGTCTCCATACACGACTTATTTCATTTTCTACATCAAAATTATATAGATTAATATAAATAAATATATAATGGATATGTATTATATTTATATAATGTTTAAAATTATTTATATTCTGGAACCATTATCAAAGTAGTAGGACCAAAAAAATAACAAATCAAAACATACATGAAAAAAAAGTAGTTATTGCCAAAAACACGACTTTAACATGGAATTGTTAATAAACGGGTAATAAAAGGTCATAAGTAAATCATGTATGATATGATATATATTTATGGTTTTTTAATGTATTTATAATACACTTATATTTATTTTATAGTATTTTTTAACGTGTATGAAATAAATCAATACTTAAGGTAAGGGATTTCCATCTCACTTTTTTACTTCTGTGAGACACATGCCATATTCACCACATATTAATTTCATGTGGTGTATGTATTTTACAATGATTCTACTAAAAATTATTTGTATTTAAATATATATTTTAGTATCTCTCTTTCATGGGGTTTATAATTTAAAAGTTACCAAAGAGGTAAGAGATTTTTGCCTCTATTTGCCTTCTTTAAGACACATGTTGTGTTATAAACCTATATTATTTTATGAGGTGTATAGAATTACCCTTTGGAATGTTATATAATTAATATATTTCAATTAATTATATTTTATTTTTTCAATTAATTTTATTCTTTCATGGGGATTACGATTCAATGTTACCAAAGTGGTAATGGTTTTATAATACAATCTCATCGTTTATCATGATTGTTTATGTTTATGCATTCAATGATGAAATCTTAAAATACTTATCTCAAGAAACACAATAATTTCCTTCTCTTCTAGTTATGAAAAAAATACATGTTTTATCTTCATTTCTCTCTCTTTATTTACCTAATATTACAAAAATAATGTATTTAAATAAAACTGACTTTATTTCTTATTTCAGTCAAAAAACCTTTTTTTCCATATCCATGTTTTCTAAATATGTTTTCAAAAATGTTTTAACATCACTAAAAAGATTTATTAAATAATTTTTTCCCATGTTTGAATTAAAAAAAAGGAATATTCATGTCATTTTCCAAATAAGGCCCATTTGTATTTTACCAAAAATGTGAAAGGAATCTTTGTTTTAATGTATATAAAATTTAATGTCATCATGACCACTCAATGTTTTAAATATTACTTTATAAGTTTTAATGTTTTTTAAATAAAAGGATTTCCAAAATTTCGTATGAATTTTTAGTTTTAAAAATTGATTTTCATTTTTTTTATTTTCCTTAATAAATTTTTTAAATGATTTTTAAAGATTACTTTATAAGTTTCTAAGGTTATTTTTAATGAAAAAGATTTTGGAAATGTTTTATGTATTAAGAAGTTGGTTTTAAAAGTGGGAAGGATATTTTAATCAAGAAATATTCCATGAAATCTTTCAAAATCATTTTCTATATAAGATGAAATCCTTTGATGTTACTTATGATTTGTTGGGGATATGATCCAAGGATACAATTCTTATTATTTCTTTGAATGGTTTAGGTTTATGATGACATGATATTTATGAAGCCCATTTATATTCCATAGGTTATAATATGATAAATTTTTTATGAAACCTGTTTTTTTTTCATGAGTTATAATTTTATGAAATGATGAAATGATTATGAAACCTATTTATTTTCTATAGGTTATGATATGATGTGATGCTTATGAAACCCATTTCTTTTCATGGATTTTGATATGGTGAATGTTTTATGATCTTGTGGTACATGTATGCATGATTTTAATTATGAGATGTTTGGGACCTATATATCCCTCTAATGAATTGGGTAAATATTGAAATATCATGAGATAAACATGAATGAAATGGGGAGTGAACCCGGTTCAATATGGTAATTTTTACACTACCATAGTCTAGGGAGGGAACATTGACTACTACGATGGTTTGGGGAGTAAACCCATTCCACTATGATAGTTTTGGTAATGATACTTTATTACTAAGAAAATGATATTATATGATTATGTGTATACCAAAAAACCATGTCTTATTACAATGTTATGTTCTCATGGCTCATGTTCTTTTTATTCCATTATGATTAATGTCGTATGAACTGCCATGATTTATACCATGACTCAAGTTTATAATCTATTATATACAAGTTATGGTTTTAAAATTATATTATCATGTTCTAATACCGTTATTCCCATGTTATGTTGACAACTCCGTTGTTTACCCTCACTGATTATCTTAACTCACCAGTTCTTATGTTTCCTTTACCTAGGTTATGAAGAAATTTTTTATATTGGGTATTTATAATAAGAGTACAATGTGTGAAGATCTTTATTAGAGATTTTGAATATCTTTCATGAAATAAGAAGATTGTGTTCCATGTTTCCAAAGGCACTATACCATTATTATCCTCAGGAATGTGTTTGTGTAATGTAATGAATATTTATAAAAAAATATATAATATTTATGTGTGATAAGTTTGGGTATTTATAGTTGTTATCATTGGATAGGTTTAGTTAACCTTTGGAAATTAGGATATGAAAAATTTAGCAATAACTCTAAGTATATATCTAATTATATGTTTGAGAATATGTCTAAGAATTAGTCAAAGTATAGGAAAATATCCTAGAATTTTGGTAAAGGATAGAGTGAGTGATTTATATTCAATTAAATCCTTGTCTAGATACTACAAGTGGATGTGGATCTGGAAAAAAGGTACCTAGAGGTAATAAATCTAAAAGGGTTTATTTATTTAGATTCAATTATCAACTGGTGCAAGAAAATGGGCCTTGCTACACACCTAGTTTGACACTCCTAAGGGATATGTTTTGGAAATTCAAAAACTATTTATAAACCATCATGAAGGATTTGAATAATGAACATGAATGACCTAGGTTAAGCATAAGGCATCATAAATTGAAAATAATGTGTCATGATTTATACATCCTATAAATGATTATTCATGATTATTTGGTTTTACACCATGATTAGTGTTTCTTACACTATATTTTTTGGTTTTAGTCAATGCATGGAACTAGGAGGAATCACGTTAACACTAAATGTGATGGAGAATTCGGTGATTATGAGTAACAAAATTAGATAATGACCTGAGATAAAGATATTATGATTATTCCTAATCATATATCATGATATATTATTAATAATGTGAACCTAAGTGAGATTCTTAACATGTAAAATAATAGGAATATGGAATTTTATAAAAGATCATGTGGTAATGAACATAGAGGAAAGAAGATTCATCTTCCAAAATGTTAAGAAGGTGGGAAGAAGAACCTAGAAGAATATCTCAAATGGAGGGGAAAATGTTTTCTATGTGGAAATGAATATCATAGAGAAATGAATTTCTAAATAATTCTATGTCTTATATGTGAGGAACTTTGGAATTATCCATGTTAATAACCTAAACTGATGGTTAGCCCCTAGAACAAAGAAGGAACTATATAATACAAAATCATTAAATTAAAAGGGTTGAGGTGATTATGAATTTGGATTCAAGATTTATTTTATATAATTATTTTACCCATGGTATTTTGGTTATAATAATCATGGAGCATATAAAGATTTTGTTATTTTTGGAAGCATATATGTCTCCATGTAATATTAACTTAAGAATTATGGATTCAATCATGGTTTATAATTTTAAGGTTGATCGTAAGTTCAAAGTCATTAACACCCATTTTGAGGTTTTAAATGATGGTAATTTATCAATATTAGGGATATTTTAAGAGAAATTTATGGAAGTAAAACCCTTTGGTTTTGTATATGTTTTATTGAAAAGTTAATTTAGAAAGAATGCCTTTACATTTGGGGGAATAAGATTAAAGGTATTAGTAACCCTTAGGGTTAATATTATCTTTAATGTTAATGTAAATACGGGTTATTGAAAATTTTTAATTATATAAATATAGTTTTGGAAAAAAAGATAACCTAATTTCTGGGTGACAACCTATCACACCCGAAAAAGTTGAAGGGCTTGAACCCACAACTGAAGGATGACAAGGGCATAATTCCTACCACTGACCCATAATGAAGGGTTTTTTCTGGTAGGACTACATGAAGATAGATATTTATGAGTAGGTATCTCATTGATTGGTATGTTTTCAAGTTAATTAAGAGAAAAAAATGTCTAGGGGGATGTTACAACTATTATCCATACCATAATGTACATGGGAAAACATAACTATGGGTTTTGTCATTAGACTCCCCAAAACATCTAAAGAGAATAATGATATTTGTGTTATAGTCAATCACCTTAAAAATACATCACACTTAATAAATATAAATAAATATTTCTCTCTAGATCATCCTTATAGGATATACATTAAGGAATTTTCAAGTTTTTATGTACCACATTTAATATTTTCTGATCGGGATTTGAGGTTTACCTCAAAGTTCTGGAAAAGACTTTAGTAATATCTTCATACGAAGTTGAGTTTCAACATTGTGTATCATCCTCAAAAAGATATTCTTTTTGAGATAAAAATTCAAACCCTATAAGATATGTTGAGATCCAATTCTCTGGGTTTTAAAGGTGGTTGGGATCAACACCTTCCCCTTGTTTAGTTTTCATATAATAATATATTTCACTTGAGAATTTTGAGGGATCCTTATGAAGGCCTCTATGGAAAGAAGTGTAGAACTCCAATTTAATGGAATGAATTTGTAGAAATTAATCTATTGGTACCAGAGTTATATGATGAAATGGTAGATAAGGTTAGATCCATTTAACAACACATAAGGGCAACAAAAATTCAATATAAAGGTTGTGATGATAATCATCGATGCTATCTATAATTTTAAGTTGGAGAGTAGGTGTTTCTATGAATTTTCCATGGAATAGATAAGGTAAAACTAATCCTTTGGTGTATCATTCCCATTTAAAATATTTATCATATCAATACCATTTCTTATCTCTCAGAAATTCCACCAAAACTCTCTCAGGTTCACAATGTATTCCATGTATCTATCATGGGGAAGTACCTATTTGATCCATCACATGCACTGAAATAAGAGGTTATACCACTGGATTAAGAAATTTTTTATGAGGAATAATCAGTGGAGATTCTGGATTTAACAAATAAAGTTCTATGAAATATGTCCACTCACCTGGTTAAAGTTTTTTTTGGTGAAACCACCAGTTTGAGGAAGCTATGTGGTAACTTAAGGATACGATGAAGTAAAAGTATCCTCATATATTTTTATCGAAGTGATAGAACTTTGACGGAAAAATTCATTTTAAGGGTTTATAATGAAACACCAAAATATTTTATGAAATATATTTTTTCAAATGAATTAAATTTCTTTGATAGATTTCGTTACATGAAAAATAGAGTTTTAACAAACCATAAAACTATCAATATTACTATCTAAACAAGACCATTATTACCTAGATATTAAACTCAGTGGAATGAATAGGAATAATTTTTTTTTAAATATTAAGTATAATTTTTTAATATAAAAAAATAATGATAACAAATACTTAATTTTTGGTAAAGTCTTTATATGTTTTAAAATAACTATTTTCTAAAAAAAATTATTATATTTTATGAAAAAAATAAAAGTAATTTTAACCAATTTTATATAATTTATTTGAAAAAAAAAATCATTTTTAAAATTTACATGTCAAATTTATCTTGGAGTGATTTCTTGATATTTTTTGGCAAAGATAATTTTTTCAGTGAATAGTGAAATATACTAGTTTTTATTAGGAATTGTTTTTTATTATAAAGATTTTAAAAACTAAAAATTTATTTTAATGTGTTTTTAAAAGTAAATTTAGTTCAATTATATATATATATATATATTAATCCAATTTAGGTCATTTTAATTAATTTCATAATGAATTTTGATATTAAAACTTTTTAAACGTTTGAACACTTTCTCTTTGGAAAACCACTTTCTCATCGCGTATGCAAGTTTAATTTTAAATTAAATTTTGGAAATTATGTGAATAGAATTTGGAAAATTTTAGTTCATATTTATAATAATAATAATAATTTATATTATATAATAATTGAAACTTAATTTTTGACCATAATTAATAGAAAAAATAGTAAAAATTATTTACCACGGTTAAGATAAAAATGTGTTTACCGGGGGGTTAAAATAAAAATATATGGGTTATAAATGACCAAATACATGTAAAAAACCATTTTAGGACTTTATTTATACCTTAAAATATCTAATTCTCAATATTGGTCCATTTTGGATCCTTTTTTCATGTGAAAAATGTGGGTACACCTTTTTCTTTCAAAAAATTATAAATGTGCCACTCACATCATTTATAAAATGCCACCCATTATACTCTCCTCCTCACACTTCAAAAACCAATTTTTTCATCCAATACCTACCAAAATAAATTTCTTAATTCCATAATATGATCCTATTATCCTTAGTTTGGTCATAAATCCATTCTATGAAGCCTTTTGATGCAAACCAAAAGAAGTTTTTCGAAGATGAGGTCACGTCCCTAACTGAGGATTTTATTTTAGTTCTTCATAAACACAATTAAATTAATATTAAAACATTATGATATAATAAAATCATTATATTAAATATAATAATATATTTTTATGTTAATTTCATGACCTAAAACTATGTCCACTTTCATAAAATGGGATACAAAATCATCCTTCATGTATACAGAGAACTACCGCCCTACGAACCGATGTTATTTGTTTTCCATAACCACCTATCACATATGGATATAATGATGAATTCAATGTTTATATATTATATTTATGATATTATTATACTTGTTTAATTATTATATCACCTAAATCTCCTTACTTTTTGTTATGTGGGAATACGATAATGTCGCTCATGTGTATGGCAGACGACTGCCACACGAAGTAATGTGACCCATTCACGCTTTAAATGGAATGCAATAAGGATGGTTTTAATCAAAATATGTGACATATATAACTTAAAAATCATTCTTTAATGGTACTATATTATTTATCTTTCTTTATTTCAATCTTTCAATAAAATGGAAACAACTTTCATGCATACGTACGACTTACTGTCTCCATGAACGGTGTATATCATTTTCTACCTCTAACTTTTATAGATTACTCTAAATACATGTACATTTAATATTTATTATATTTATATAATGGTTAATATTATTTATATTATGGAACCATGATCATATTAACAGGACCAAAAAAATTAACAAATAAAAAAATACATGAAAATCAAAGTAGTTATTGTCCAAAATGTGACTTTAACATGGAATTGTTAATAAAAGGGTAATGAAAGGTCATAAGTAAATCATATATAGTATGATATATATATTTATGGTTATTTAATAGATGTATAATAAAATTATATTTATTATACAGGATTTTTTAACGCGTTCAAAGGAAGTTGAGACTTAAGGTAAGGGATTTCCTTCTCACTTTATACTTTTGTGAGACACATACCATATTCACCACCTATTTATTTTATGAAGTGTATTTACTGACCATGAATGTATTTTATGATTATTAACCTAAAAATTATGATGATTTACATAACAATTTTAGGATCTCTATTTTATTGGTTTTACAATTCAAAATTCACCAAAGCGGTGAGATTTTTTGTCTCAATTTTCTTTCTTTGAGACAAATGTTGTGTTATGAACCTATATTATTTTATAAGGTGTATATACTACCCATTTGAAATTTTATAACCTAAATCTCCCTCAATTATTGATATTTTAAGTTTAATTTAATTTTATAATTTTATGTGACTTACGATTCAATGTTACCAAAGTGGTAATGGTTTTATGATATAATCTCATCGTTTATCAAGATTATTTATGTTTATGATTTCGATAATGAAATATTATGATCCTTATCTCAAGAAAAACAAAAATTTTATTCTCATATGGTTATGAACTGAAAATACATTTTTTCTATTTATTTTTCTCTCTCTATGTACTTCATATTCCAAAATAATATTTTTAAAGAAAATTAACTCTATTTCTCATTTTGATTGAAAACCCGTTTTCTTCCATATCCATGTTTTCTAAAAATGTTTTCAATTTTTTTAAAATTACTAAAAGGATTTATTAAATAATTTTTATCCATGTTTGACTTAAAAAATGTTTTAAAATGAATCTTAATTTCATTTTAAAAACAAGGCCCATTTTTATTTTACCAAAAATGTGAAAGGAATCATTATTTTAACGTGTTCCACATTTCCTGTCATCATGAACACTCAATGTTGTAAAGATTCATTTATAATTTTAAAAGTTTATTTTTAAAGAAAATTATTCCCAAAATATTTTATGATTTTTTAAAAAAGATGATTTTAAAAGAAAAGTTATTTTTATCAATAAATGTTTTAAATTATTTTTTAATATTCATTTATAAGTCTCCAAGGTTATTTTCAAAGAAAATTATTTTGAAAATGTTTTTTGTCTAAAAAATTGGTTTTCAAAGTGGGAAGGAATATTTACTAAATAAATGTTATATGGGATCTTTGAAAATCATTTTACATCTAATATGAAATCATTTGATGTTACTTATTCTTTTCTAGGGATATGATCCAAGAATATCATTCTTATTATTTCTCTTAATAGTTTATGTTTGTGATGACATGATGTTTATGAAACCAATTTTTCTTCCATGGGTTATACCTTGATAAAATGCTTATTAAACCCAATTATTTTTCCATGGATTATTATTTTATGAAATTATAAAATAATTATGAAACCTTTTTCTTTTCCACAGGTTATGATATAATGAGATTTTTATGAAACCCATTTCTTTTCATGGGTTCTGATATGATTTTTGTTTTATGATCTTATAAAACATATATGTATGATTTTAATTATGTGATGGGATGTACCTATATCTCTCTCTAATGTTTTGGTTAAATATTGATATCTCATGAGATAAATAGGATTAGAATGGGGAATGAACCAAATTCAGTAAGGGACTTTTCTACTATGATAGTCTTGGGAGTGGACCTTGAATACATTAGTGGTTTATAGAGTAAACCCATTACACTATGATAGTTTTGGAAATGAGCCTTGACTACTAAAAAATGATATTCTATGATATTCTATATTCTATAAATCTATTTCTTATGCCAATGTTATGTTCTCATGTCTCATGTTCTTTTATTGCATTATGATTCATGTCTTATGAACTGTAATGATTTATTCCATGACTCAAGTTTATGATCTATTATATATAGGGTATGATTTTCAAATGTTATTGTCATTTTATTATACCATTATGCTCATGATATGTTGATATCTCACTTGTTTAACCATACTGAGCATCTGAGATCACCCTTTATTATGTTTCCTTTCCCCTAGTTATAAATAAATGTGTTAAGTAGGTTATGTCTAAGAAGAGTACTATATGGGAATATATTTAGAATATATGTTGAAGATCTTTTATGAAATTAGAATATTATGTTCCAATTTTCCAAAGGCACTATACATTTATGATCCATAGGTATGTTTTTGTGTAATGTAATGAATATTCATCTAAAAATATATAATATATATGCATGAGAAGTTTGGGTCTTTACATGAATTCCTTCAATGATCCACTTATATATATTTAGGAACTTCAAGGCCTCATGGACAGAATAAAAAAATTTACTATTCACCAACCAAGTATTGTTCATTTTAGTAAAAATTACTCAATTGTTTTTTTTGGATTTTATTAGTTGTTTTTATTGAAAAACCATGTTGAAGATTTGTTATAATTCTGAATATTGATTCATTGACAAAGATATGGTTTTTAGAAGTGTTTGGAATTGGTTTTGTGTTGATCAGGAAATTTTTTATTTATATGAGAATTTTCATGAAAAATTTAGAGGAAAATAATAAATAAAATGAAATAATTATGTGAAACTATTAAATATTACATGGATACATGAAAGAATTATGCAGAGGCAAAATCCTGTGTAAGAATTACACAAAGGCATGATTCCATTAATGTTTTTCATGGATGGAGAAACTCATAAAATATTTACGTAGAGGTATGAGGTCACAAAATATTTACATAAAGGATGTTTATTTTGTTAATGGAAGATGAAAGTGATGTGTGGATTGAGATAGGAAATTCATATGTGGGAAGAATGAAACTCACAACATTGAAGGATCATTATTATATAGAGATCTTCATTTGTTGTCAAAATACATCAAATTTTATATATTCATTATATTTTATAAATATATTGTTTTTCATAGTCCTTTTCTTATAAATAAACCCCTAAAAAACATCATTTAGTGGAGAATAAAGAATTAAAGGAGGATTAGGGTGAGTTAATTGATATGTTTTTACAAAATGTGGTCTTTTGTGAAGAAATCACACAAACCATCTACTTTTGAAAAATAATTACACGGATTAGACAGTACCATGAAGAAATTACACTGAACAATAAGTACTGTGAAGAAATTACATGGACAAGGAAACATGATGAAGAAATTATATAGACCAGGGGGAACTCTATAAAACATACATGAAATAGTGTTTTCCCTAAATAAGATACTTAATCAATCTTATGAAGAGTATATTTTATATAGAGATGTATTTCTAATTAGAAAATCTTATCTGATAAATGGAATTCATCACTTTGATGAAAGATAAGATTCATGTCAAACCAATGTCAATGTGAATAATTTCTTAAATGATGCATATTTTTTAATGATTATTCTAGAGGAGTAGTTCATTCACTTTAGTTGATAGAGTAGTGCACTCTTAATTGAAACTGTTCATAAACTAGGTTAGACAATGGGTTTTCTCATAACTTGTAAACAACATTAAGCTATAGTGAAATTTAGTTTTCCAGCACACTATTGTGGGTATGATCCTGGACATAGCCATGTGAGGATGAACTATTTAAAAAATATATTTTTCTTTTTTAATTTTATTTTCATTATAAATTTCTATGAGATAAAAAGATAAGTGTGTTATGTCTCACAATGGAAAAATATTAATCGGGGATTTTTTAGAACTATCAAACCTTGATTCTCCCCACAAGTTATTTTACCTATCATGGGATCATCACATGGTATTAGAGTAGAGTATTAAAATTAATGGAGTTATTCTCTTTTGTATTTCATGGTAGTAGTGAATCACAATGATATTTTTATCTTTTATGGAACTAAGTTTCAACTATAGAAGAATTAGATACAACATTACTTTTAATCATTAGGCATGAATGTTTATAAAACTTCTATCCATGAAATTTAAATCAACATTAATAATATTGATTTATCATAGAGAGAGATTATAAATATTTGGATATTTAATCCCAAGGAATTAATTTATTAGGGAAGCCTTATCCAATAAAATTCACTTTATGGTGATTTCATGTAAATCCTCACACTCCATGTGTTAAATTTTTCTTAACATCTATGAAGGAAAATCAATGGTATGAAAAGTTAATTTTCTATTTTTATAAAACAAGTATGAAGATTTTAGGTTTCAACCAAATGAATCCATTGATGCATTCTTTAATTAAGTGAATGTGTCTGTGAATGACATGTGCCGACTTGGGAAAACCCTCAATGATGTGAATACTATGAAGTGCATCTTTAGATAATTTTCACCCCGATTCAATGATACAGTCTTGGCACTCGAGTAAAATGATCTAAATAAGGTGATGTTGGATAGTATTTAAAAAACTCTCATTTCATATAAAATGAGGAACACTGATAATGAAGTTGTGGAAGAATAAAAATATTTATAAGTGAAGTTCAAGGAAATGAAGAAGATCTGAATGGAAAATGATCATAAAGAAAGAGAAGTTGTGTAACACCCGAGACTTTTATGTTATATAAATCATCAAAGGAATCTTTTGCTACACAACACTTGCTTGGCTTGCTTTACACGCAATCACGACCTTCCTCGATAGCTTGCGTCGTACGCAATACCGAGTTTCACTAAACAAAAATATGCTATTAAAACTAGCCGTTATGAATAGTAATAACCACTTTTTGAAATTTTATAAATTTTATTTTTCAAAATAGACTTCATTTTTGGACTCAGAATATCGAAATTAGCCTAGGGTGAAATTTTGGTATTTTTCTGAAAACTTTCAATTTTTGATGAATAGTGAAACCACTAAGTGGTAGGTTAAAAACTGAATTTTGCATAAAACTTAATTTTACCGCTTCTGTGAATGGAATTTCGAAAATCCGACAGACACGGTTAATATCAAGGACTAAAATGTGGTTCAATGAGATGAAAATAATTTTTGGTGAATAGTAACTTTTTACTTTTTTTTACCGCGGTTAATAGTAAATAGGGTAACTAAGGGTAAATATGATATTACTATTACCCTAACACATGTCATAATTCTATTGGATAAGTGTAATTCGACCAAAAACAACCTTATGAATAAAATATGACCATTTAGGACCACTTGGATTAGATTAGGACATTTATTATTAATTTATTTAAAGAAGGGTTAAAATAGTTAAAATCAAAGTTTAATAAGTAAATCATTTTTAATATGGGGCTATACATAAGATAAATTCAACTATAAATATTAATTCTAAATCTAAAAAGATTTACTACATAATGGTATTTTATTTGTAAATTTTAGACATTAAATAATTTAATTTATTTATGACACAATGATAATGCAGTAATTATCTTATTTATGAAATATTGATATAATTGATGTTATAAACACCAAAATAAATGTAATTTGAGACTTTTTATGAATTACACAAATTTTCTAGGTTACTATGATATATTAGTGTTGATTTAATCAACTTGGTTCGAACATATAATTCTGTTATGACTTTCACAAAAATCATATATCAAATAGTGTCAAAATTGACACAAAATAGTTTTTAAATCAAATATTATATTATTAATTGTTATTTTATTCCTAAAAATCTAAGGTTCGGACAAATGACTTAGATAAGGATATATATATTAATAATAAACAATTTGGGGTTCGTTTGTCATGTTATAGTAAGTTTATTAACCATATAGTGTAAGGAAACAAAAAGACACGGTAAAAGTTAAATTATCTAACTTAGAGTTAAATCTAATTGATAAGGTTAAAATAATATCCTAAACTTGTCTAAATCCTATTGGTTGATATTATTTCAACCCATCCCCACTTTAGCTTCGAAATAAGACCCTTTGGAACCATTATAAACCGATTTTGACTTTAATATAAAATAATATTTTGAGATATTCCTAAGGTGCCCCTCTCCTCCCTTATAAAAGGGCACCTCCTCCCCCTCCTCCTCACACCAAATTGAGCACTCAAGCTCGGCCAAACCCTGCCATTTTCTCCTCTACACTTCCATAGAATAATCCTAGAGGTCCTGGTCTTCTTCAAAGACCAATATTAGTTCCCTAAGTGGAGGATTCAAAGAAGCGTTCTAAAGAAGAGGTAATATCCATTACCGATCTTTTCAATTTCTTTCTTCTTCAACTTCTTCTTCTTTAGTTGTTTCATAATAAAGTAATAACATAAGTATTACTTACATACTGATATTTTATTATAAATATGAAACAACCCTAATTCACCTTCTATCCATCCTACGGAAAAATGAAATCACCGCGCGTGCGTACGTACGGAATACCGTCTCCACGCCGTGGTGTAATCTATTTTCCACCACCACCTTACAAGGATGGGTATAATGGTGTAATGAGTAACTATTTATGATTATTATAAAGTAATATTGATACTGAAATAATATATATATATAATCCAATACAATTCCACGATCATAGGAACGATATCATCACTCGTGCGTACGCACGGAATACCGTCTCCACGATGTGATGCGACTCGTTCTACATGATCATCATTACATAGTAATTATATAAATGAATTGAATTAATAAATATGATATATGTTACACTAATAACATTCTGGATATAAGGTATCTATAACCTTAAAAGAAGAATAAGAATTTATTCGACAAAACACGCATAAGAACAAAAGGCAATAAAGACCCGAGTAGCAAGTAACAATGAAATATTACTAATAAGAAGCTAAGAATATGACCATATATGATATCATATCAATATGTATGATTCTGGAATAAGTCAATAACATTATTTAAACCATTATACAGGAGCTTCAGACATGTACAAAGCAAATCGGACCTAAGGTAAGGGAAATATCACAATCTCACTTTTATCCGAGATTGTTTTTACTTTGGTAATTACTGGGGTGTATTTTATCATCCACATCCATGTTCCCTCAATATGTAATATTATTTCCATACTTCTACAATAGTTTATATCCAATTTTACCCTTTGGTGAGTTTTTAGTAAAAGATACGAAATGAATCTTTTGTCGTTTTTCGTACAAGGTACTTTTTGACTTTTCCAACAAAAGTACGAAGAATGTTTTTTTTAACTTATACGGCATGAATGGATTTTTAAAACATTATTTCCAAGAAGCTTCCTTTACAAGTTTTCAAGTTTATTTTTAATCAACTTCTTTTATTTTAAAGTCGTATGACATGTTATGAAAGGAAAAATGTTTTTGAAGTAGAAAGGATATTTTCCTCAAGAATGGAGTTCAAGTATTTTATCAAAATTATTTTCCATCTAAGATAATAAAAGGGTTCTGTATTTATCCCTATTATTACATGGATTTGATTATATTGTGATGGAAACATTTATATGAATTCCTTTATCTTATATGAATTGTTTTATGATGTCATGTTGTTTAAGAATCCCATTTTTATTACATGGGTTACGTTATGATGTATGGTTTATGATTATGTGGCACACATAAGAAAGGATTCATTATAAGATGGGTGGGACCTATATCTCCCTCCAATGCATTGGGTAAAGATTTTATATCTCATGAGATAGACATGGCTGGAACGGTAGGTTATACCGGTTCAGTGAAACAGGACTGGAACGAGGGTGACTCGGTTCAGAAAGGGACTTTGTCCACTAAGATAGTCTTGGAAATGAGTCATAACTAACAAGAAATGATTTTCCATGATTATGTGTGCATGCCACAAAGTTTCAAGTTTTATGTTATGATTATGGGGATCTCATTTTCACTTCTATGATTTATTCCATGTTAAGATATTATGATCTCTTTTGCAGGTTTTTATTTTCAAAAAGATATGATATGATTTTTATTTCCTTTATTTGCCCTTTCTGAGCATTTGAGCTCACCCTTTTATGTTTTCTTTTCCCCAGGTCAGGAAGATGGATATTAAGTAGAATATTCTTAAAGGGACCCTAGATATGATGAAATAAATGGGAGACACTGTAGAAGATTTATGAACCAGTTGTTTATGTTTCCCAGTTTCTAAAGACACTATACCTATACGGTCCTTTGTGGTTTTGTCATATGTTGTAATAAGTGTGCTTCAATTTTGAAGTATTAACAATGTATGTAAAGTATGGGTCGTTATAGTTGGTATCAGAGGAAAGGTATAGTCAACCTTTGGAAACTAGGATTTGAAAGCCTTAGTAAGAACCCTAAGGATAAGTCTAAGCATAGAACACAATCTTAGTGTTTTAGAAATGGCCTTGAATAACCTAGGATAAGACCTTAAGCATGAAAATTTTATTCTTGAATTATGTGGTTTTCCTATTATAATTAGTGTTGCTCACACTATTCTTCTTGGTTTTAGTCAATGGCTGGAACCCGAAGGAACCGTGTTAATGAGGAATGCGATGGGCAATGCAATGATTGTCCCCCTGAGCAACCAAACGATATGGGAGATGGAATGAAAAATCTTGTAGCCATGCTCACACAACTTTCTCAAGCTATGAATCATGCAGGACTTCCAAACGAGCAAAGGAAGGAGCAACATTCTGTTGAATCCTTCATGAGGCAGTGTCCACCTTCTTTTAGTGGGTCTACTGATCCATTAGTTGCTGAACAATGGATTAGTACTACTGAAAAGATATTTTCAGTTCTTCAATGTTCTGAACATGATAAAGTCATCCTAGCAGTGTATCGTTTGGAAGGAGATGCTGATCAATGGTGGAATCTTATTAAGAATACGAGGCAAAGGGATGAAATTGAGTCTATGGAATGGGACGAGTTCAAGAACTTATTTTTCAATAAGTACTTCCCTCGTATTCTCCGAACAAAGATGGAGAAAGAGTTCCTTGAATTGAAGCAAAGGGATGATGAATCTGTTGGTACCTATGAAGCAAATTTTACAAGACTTGCAAGGTACGCTTCTGGTATTATTATCCAACCTGAGAGTAAGATCGATCGATTCTTTAGTGGCTTAAAACCAAGTCTTAGAAGGGCGTTAGCCATAAGGGACTTCAATAGCTATGAGGAAATCATTCGATGTGCTCTCAAAGTCGAGATGAAGATTGGAGTAACCCATCAGTCACATGGGTTTGATAAGAAGAGGAAGATGGAATTCAAAGAAAAATCTAAAGAGCACACGGAAAAGAAGATGAGTTTTTCCTTATGCTCAAAGTGTGGAAAGAAACATGGAGGGAGTTGTCTTAAAGGGACAAGTAAATGTTTTAAATGTGGAAAGGAAGGTCATCGGGCATTTGAATGCCGCGATAATGGGAAGAAGATGTCTAATGATGCAAACAAAGGAAGGGATACACAGAATGAACCTACTACACTTCAATGTTTCAAGTTCAAGGAGATGGGGAATTATGCCAATCAATGCCCAAATCCAAGGGTTGATGATGATAAGGCTAAAGACAAAGGAAAGTCACATGCAATTTCTATCAGCGATGTGGAGTACGATAACGAAGTGGTGAAAGGTACACTTACCATCCAATCTAAAGTAGCAAATGTTTTATTTGATTCTGGATCCACCCACTCTTTTATTTATAGAGAATTTTCTAAGGGTATCACCATATTACCTCAACAATTAGATGTTGAGTTAGCTATGACAACACCTAATGGCACAACAGTCGCATCAAAAGTTTATAATTCTTCTCCGATCGAAGTTTGTGGGAAAGTGCTTCCTGCAAATCTTGTGATCCTTCCTTTAGTAGAATTTGATGTCATTCTTGGCATGGATTGGATTTCTCTACATGGAGATCATATCAATTTCCAAATAAGGGAAGTCACATTTCATATTCCAGATCAATCTATGATCGTCTATCAATGCAAGGATGAACATAACCTTCTAGTGGAAATTCCTTCCATCTTATGGGTCTTGATTCCACTAAATGAAGGTTATTTATCTCAAATTGTTGGTGAGAAACTCACGATTAAGAATATGCCCATTGTACGGGAGTTTGATGATGTCTTTCCGGAGGAATTACCGGGTCTTCCACCAAATCGTGAAGTTGAGTTTTCAATAGAACTCGTACCGGGTGCTTTGCCTATTTCAAAGACACCTTATAGAATGGACCCAATTGAGTTGCAGGAATTGAAGAAGCAACTCCAATAGAATCTTGATAAGGGATTCATACGCCCTAGTGCGTCACCTTGGGGAGCACCTTTTCTATTTGTTAAGAAGAAAGATGGATCAATGAGACTCTGCATTGATTATCGAGAACTTAACAAGATCACTATCAAGAACAAATATCCTCTCCCATGCATTGATGACTTATTTGACCAACTACGCGGAGCTCAATACTTTTCCAAGATTGATCTTCGTTCAGGGTATCATCAATTAAGGGTCAAAAGGGAGGATATACCAAAGACGGCTTTCCGTACAAGGTATGGACACTATGAATTTATAGTGATGCCATTTGGTCTTACTAATGCCCCTGCTATCTTCATGGATCTAATGAATAGAGTCTTTAGAGACTATCTTGATCAATTTTTGGTAGTTTTTATAGACGATATTCTTGTCTATTCAAAGAGCAAGGAAGAGCATGAAGATCACTTGAGAATTATATTGAAGACCCTAAGAAAGGAGAAGATTTATGCCAAATTTACCAAGTGTGAATTTTGGCTTCAAAAAGTTGCATTTTTGGGTCACATAATCTCAAAAGAGGGGATATCTGTGGATCCAGCAAAAACAGAGGTTATCGAAAGATGGTCGAGACCAACAACAATAACTGAGATCCGAAGTTTTCTTGGTTTGTCTGGATATTATCGACGTTTTGTAAAAGATTTTTCACGATTATCTAATCCACTCACCAAGTTGACTCGGAAAGGAGTTAAGTTTGTCTGGAAAGAGGAATGTGAAGAGAATTTCAAGGAGTTGAAAAGAAGGTTATCCAGTGCACCTGTGCTCACACTGCCTTGTAGTGGAGAAAGGTTTGTGATCTACAGTGATGCATCCAAGAAAGGATTGGGGTGTGTTCTTATGCAAAATGATATGGTGATAGCTTATGCCTCACGACAGTTGAAAATCCATGAGCAAAATTACCCAACACATGATTTGGAGTTGGCTGCGGTAATCTTTGCATTAAAGATTTGGAGGCATTACCTTTATGGTGAAAGGTGTGATATTTATACTGATCATAAAAGTTTAAAGTATATTTTCACACAAAAGGAGTTGAATATGCGTCAAAGAAGATGGTTGGAGCTGATTAATGATTATGACTTCTCAATCCATTACCACCCTGGGAAAGCAAACAAGGTGGCAGATGCATTAAGTCGACAAGACCATGCTAGTTTATCCATGATGAGGATCACAAAAGATCCAATATTTATGGATTTACAAAGGATGGATCTTGGAATTATAATGGAAGGGGAAAAATCTTATCTTTCTCAAATGAATGTTCAACCATCTATACATGTGAAGATTAAAGAGGCACAAAAAGAATATGTTGAGTTACAAAAGAAGGTGATAAATGTTCCTGAATTCAACCTTGATTGTGATGGGATAATAAAGTTCAGGAATCGGGTTTGTGTTCCTTCCATCCCCAAATTCAAGAAGGAGCTGCTGGATGAGGCTCATAGTTCATCATTCTCTATTCATCCTGGAAGCACGAAGACGTATAGGGACCTGAAAGAGTACTTCTGGTGGGATGGCATGAAAAGAGATGTTGCTGAATATGTATCTCGATGCTTGGGTTGTCAACAAGTTAAAGCTGAGAGACAAAAGTCTAAGGGGATGTTACAACCATTACCCATACCCGAATGGAAATGGGAAAACATCACTATGGACTTTGTCACAGGACTTCCTAAAACATCCAAAGGCAATAATGCTATCTGGGTCATAGTTGATCGTCTTACAAAGTCTGCACACTTCATTGCTATTAGAGAGGATTTCTCTCTAGATCAGCTTTCCAGGATATATGTAAAGGAAGTGGTAAGATTGCATGGAGTACCACTTTCTATTATATCTGATCGGGATCCGAGATTTACCTCGAAGTTCTGGCGAAGTCTTCAGCATACTCTGGATACAGAGTTGAGTTTCAGCACTGCTTATCATCCCCAGACAGACGGTCAGTCTGAGAGAACAATTCAAACCCTAGAAGATATGTTGAGAGCTTGCTCTATGGATTTAAAATGAGGTTGGGATCAACACCTACCTTTGGTGGAATTTTCTTATAATAATAGCTTTCACTCCAGTATTCAGATGGCTCCTTATGAAGCTCTCTATGGAAAGAAATACAGGACTCCAACTTACTGGGATGAAGTTGGGGAAAGAAAGCTATTAGGACCTGATCTCGTTGATGAAATGGCATAAAAGGTTAGATCTATTCAACAACACATAAGAGCAGCTCAGAGTCGACAGAAAAGTTATGCCGACAACCGAAGAAAAGACCTAGAGTTTGAAGTGGGTGATAAAGTGTTCTTACGAATATCTCCCTGGAAGAGGGTTATGAGATTTGGAAAGAAGGGGAAGTTGAGCCTTAGATATATCGGTCCTTTCGAAATACTGGATCGTGTTGGGAAGGTAGCTTACCGATTGGCGCTTCCACCGAATCTCTCTCAAGTTCACGATGTGTTCCATGTATCTCTCCTGAGAAAGTACATACCAGATCCTTCACATGTACTCAGCTCAGAAGTTGTACCGCTGGAGCAAGATCTTTCTTATGAAGAACAACCGATAGAGATTCTGGATCGTAGTGAAAAAGTCCTACGAAACAAGACCACTCGCTTGGTGAAAGTTTTATGGAGGAACCACCAACTTGAAGAAGCTACATGGGAGCTTGAGGATATGATGAGGGAGAAGTATCCTCATCTGTTTGTTACAAAGTGACGAATTTCAAGGGCGAAATTCTTTTTAAGGGGGGTAGAATGTAACACCCGAGACTTTTATGTTATATAAATCATCAAAGGAATCTTTTTCTACACAACACTTGCTTGGCTTGCTTTACACGCAATCACGACCTTCCTCGATAGCTTGCGTCGTACGCAATACCGAGTTTCACTAAACAACAATATGCTATTAAAACTAGCCGTTATGAATAGTAATAACCACTTTTTGAAATTTTATAAATTTTATTTTTCAAAATAGACTTCATTTTTGGACTCAGAATATCGAAATTAGCCTAGGGTGAAATTTTGGTATTTTTCTGAAAACTTTCAATTTTTGATGAATAGTGAAACTACTAAGTGGTAGGTTAAAAACTGAATTTTGCATAAAACTTAATTTTACCGCTTCTGTGAATGGAATTTCGAAAATCCGACAGACACAGTTAATATTAAGGACTAAAATGTGGTTCAATGAGATGAAAATAATTTTCGGTGAATAGTAACTTTTTACTTTTTTTTTACCGCGGTTAATAGTAAATAGGGTAACTAAGGGTAAATATGATATTACTATTACCCTAACACATGTCCTAATTCTATTGTATAAGTGTAATTCGACCAAAAACAACCTTATGAATAAAATATGACCATTTAGGCCCACTTGGATTAGATTAGGACATTTATTATTAATTTATTTAAAGAAGGGTTAAAATAGTTAAAATCAAAGTTTAATAAGTAAATCATTTTTAATATGGGGCTATACATAAGATAAATTCGACTATAAATATTCATTCGAAAGATAAAAAGATTTCCTACATAATGGTATTTTATTTGTAATTTTTAGACATTAAATAATTTAATTTATTTATGACACAATGATGATTCAGTAATTATCTTATTTATGAAATATTGACATAATTGATGTTATAAACACCAAAATAAATGTAATTTGAGACTTTTTATGAATTAAACAAATTTTCTAGGTTACTATGATATATTACTGTTGATTTAATCAACTTGGTTCGAACATATAATTCTGTTATGACTTTCAAAAAAATCATATATCAAATAGTGTCAAAATTGACACAAAATAGTTTTTAAATCAAATATTATATTATTAATTGTTATTTTATTCCTAAAAATCTAAGGTTCGGCAAAATGACTTAGATAAGGATATATATATTAATAATAAACAATTTGGGGTTCGTTTGGCATGTTATAGTAAGTTTATTAACCATATAGTGTAAGAAAACAAAAAGACACGGTAAAAGTTAAATTATCTAACTTAGAGTTAAATCTAATTGATAAGGTTAAAATAATATCCTAAACTTGTCTAAATCCTATTGGTTGATAGGATTTCGACCCATCCCCACTTTAGCTTCGAAATAAGACCCTTTGTAACCATTATAAACCGATTTTGACTTTAATATAAAATAATATTTTGAGATATTCCTAAGGTGCCCCTCTCCTCCCTTATAAAAGGGCACCTCCTCCCCCTCCTCCTCACACCAAATTGAGCACTCAAGATCGGTCAAACCCTGCCATTTTCTCCTCTCCACTTCCCTAGAATAATCCTAGAGGTCTTGGTCTTCTTCAAAGACCAATATTAGTTCCCTAAGTGGAGGATTCAAAGAAGCGTTCCAAAGAAGAGGTAATATCCATTACCGATCTTTTCAATTTCTTTCTTCTTCAACTTCTTCTTCTTTAGTTGTTTCATAATAAAGTAATAACATAAGTATTACTTACATAATGTTATGTTATTATAAATATTAAACAACCCTAATTCACCTTCTATCCATCCTACGGAAAAATGAAATCACCGCGCGTGCGTACGTACGGAATACCGTCTCCACGCCGTGGTGTAATCTATTTTCCACCACCACCTTACAAGGATGGGTATAATGGTGTAATGAGTAACTATTTATGATTATTATAAAGTAATATTTATACTGAAATAATATATATATATACTCCAATACAATTCCACGATCATAGGAACGATATCATCACTCGTGCGTACGCACGGAATACCGTCTCCACGATGTGATGCGACTCGTTATACATGATCATCATTACATAGTAATTATATAAATGAATTGAATGAATAAATATGATATATGTTACAATAATACCATTCTGGATATAATGTATCTATAACCTTAAAATAAGAATAAGAATTTATTCGACAAAACACGCATAAGAACAAAAGGCAATAAAGACCCGAGTAGCAAGTAACAATGAAATATTACTAATAAGAAGCTAAGAATATGACCATATATGATATCATATAAATATTTATGATTCTGGAATAAGTCAATAACATTATTTAAACCATTATACAGGAGCTTCAGACATGTACAAAGCAAATCGGACCTAAGGTAAGGGAAATATCACAATCTCACTTTTATCCGAGATTGTTTTTACTTTGGTAATTACTGGGGTGTATTTTATCATCCACATCCATGTTCCCTCAATATGTAATATTATTTCAATCCTTCTACAATAGTTTATATCCAATTTTACCCTTCGGTGAGTTTTTAGTAAAAGATACGAAAGGAATATTTTGTCGTTTTTCGTACGAGGTACTTTTTGACTTTTCCGACAAAAGTACGAAGAATGTTTTTTTTAACTTATACGGCATGAATAGATTTTTAAAACATTATTTCCAAGAAGCTTCCTTTACAAGTTTTAATGTTTATTTTTAATCAACTTCTTTTATTTTAAAGTCGTATGACATGTTATGAAAGGAAAAATGTTTTTGAAGTAGAAAGGATATTTTCCTCAAGAATGGAGTTCAAGCATTTTATCAAAATTATTTTCCATCTAAGATAATAAAAGGGTTCTGTATTTATCCCTATTATTACATGGATTTGATTATATTGTGATGGAAACATTTATATGAATTCCTTTATCTTATATGAATTGTTTTATGATGTCATGTTGTTTAAGAATCCCATTTTTATTACATGGGTTACGTTATGATGTATGGTTTATGATTATGTGGCACACATAAGAAAGGATTCATTATAAGATGGGTGGGACCTATATCTCCCTCCAATGCATTGGGTAAAGATTTTATATCTCATGAGATAGACATGGCTGGAACGGTAGGTTATACCGGTTCAGTGAAACAGGACTGGAACGAGGGTGACTCGGTTCAGAAAGGGACTTTGTCCACTAAGATAGTCTTGGCAATGAGTCATGACTAACAAGAAATGATTTTCCATGATTATGTGTGCATGCCACAAAGTTTCAAGTTTTATGTTATGATTATGGGGATCTCATTTTCACTTATATGATTTATTCCATGTTAAGATATTATGATCTCTTTTGCAGGTTTTGATTTTCAAAAAGATATGATATGATTTTTATTTCTTTTATTTGCCCTTGCTGAGCATTTGAGCTCACCCTTTTATGTTTTCTTTTCCCCAGGTCAGGAAGATGGATATTAAGTAGAATATTCTTAAAGGGACCCTAGATATGATGAAATAAATGGGAGACACTGTAGAAGATTTATGAACCAGTTGTTTATGTTTCCCAGTTTCTAAAGACACTATACCTATATGGTCCTTTGTGGTTTTGTCATATGTTGTAATAAGTGTGATTCAATTTTGAAGTATTAACAATGTATGTAAAGTATGGGTCGTTATAAGTTGAAAAAGTTATATAATTAATTTCCTCAAATATAAAAAGGGGAAAAGTAAATTTTAAAGGGAAACTTCTAGTAACATGACTTTGGTGTGTATATGTTGTCCACATCATTAAAAAGTGTCTTATGAAATTCAAAGTTAAAGTTCAAGCAATGAAATCTTCAAAAGATGTGAATGAAAAAATAGAGGTCAAAATAGAGATTCTTAAAAAAGAATAACATTATTTAGTAATAAAGTGTTAGCCCAAAATAAATAGAAGCACAAGAAATTGAGTACTACAAATAATTCAATAAAAAAGTTCTTGATTATTTCATAAAAAAACTAAAAATAAAAGAATATAATGATAGTAACAAAGATAATGTTTAGGGAAGAGTAGAACTCAAGGGGGAGTTAGAGGTTACACTGGAAGAAATAGTTTCTCGAGGAGCCAAAATGAAGAAATACAACAAGGTGGTTTTTGAATCCAAACTCTACATAAAATAGAAAGAATAATAGAAGTTTGAGTTAAAGGATTAGATCAAAAGGATCAAATTTTAGCATCCATAGAGCACAAAGAAGGTATATGAGTACAATCTAAAAATTGAATAGAAAATATGAATTATTGATGGTTTAGACCGTATAGAGAAATATTGAGTACAACACATAAAATATATTAAATAATAAACCATTGATCTATGATAGAATATTGAAGATCAAGAGAAAATCTTGACTCATGATATGATATCAAAAATCTAGATCACATGGGATGTGGAAATGAAAAAGGAAAAACAAGAAGATCTAATTTTTTTTTGGAAGATTTCCTTTAAAAATAATGATTTAAAATCAAAGGAAAATAAGGTATGTAAATTTATTTTCAGAAAAACTTGGTCATGATTTATGGAAAACAATAAACACCCACTCTAAAGAGGAGGATTTATTTGGGTGTGAATCATAATCAAAACACACAAAAGACCCAAAAAGCTATCAAAACATCAATGAATCCACACAAGAATACACAATGGATCATGTGTTATTATTGTGTAAATATGGGATATACTAAAAAAACATGTTCCATCGATAATGGGTATTAGAAGGGATAATAAAAATAAAGAAGATCAAGTAGAATTCAATATCCTTGGTATGATTTGGATAACTATTATTTTTGGTGTGGTGGATATGGACATATGGACAAGTACTTATCATCATGGATTTGGAAGAATCTACCTATATAGACCTGAAGTGTTCATACACACCAGTTCATGGCATCATTAAGTGGGATGAAAGTGAAAAATAAATTTTTAACCTTATAAGATGAGATTGATCCATCATATCCTGAGGTTGAAAAAAGGTATCAATCACCACCAGTTGTGATGTCAAGGACCTTTATAAAAAAGAAAAGGGTTGATAAATATGTGGTTATATATTTTTCCTCAAAAGTGATAGATCGAACCATATTATATATTATTTAAAGTGTATATAATTTGCATATAATGGGAAATAAGGATCCTGTCATGGGTATTGAGTATAAAAAATAATTTGTCATTCAGTTTGGAAACAATGAACACTTAATGATTATTGGATCCAAGAAGGCCAAAATTCAAGGAAAATACACAAGACACATAGATGTCTTGATAACTGAATGTCTTCGGAACAACATGATTAGAGTTATCCAATTATGTGACTTGGGGTATGTAATAAATTTCACCAATAATACATGTATCATGAAAGGAAGGAATGCTGAAATTTTTATAAAAGGGAAGCATACGTAGGGGAAATTTACCTTATTATTAGAGACAAAGATATCTGTTTCCTATCCAAGGGGGATGAAAATAGGTTTTCATATAAAAGTCTTGGTCACTTGAGCTAAAAATCCTTGGAATATTTTTTTTAAGAATAAATGATCTCATGATATACCTAATTTCTCACATGTTCAATGTTTTTCAAAAGGGAAAGATCAATAAAAAAAAGTTACAAGAAAAAAAGTTAATAAGTCAATAAGGTTTCTATAATTGGTGCATACTGATATTTTTGGGTTAATATCACTAAGGTACACTGAAAAAAGTGGTATTATGAGTTATTTATTAATTATTACTATAGGATGGCAAGGTTGATCCTGATCACCCATAAGTCTGAAGTGATCAATTGCATTACATGTAATTAGAGAATAATGGAGAAAATGTTCAATTAGAAAATTATAAATTTATAGACCAATAATGACATGGTAATTAACAATATCCAAGTATAGGACCATCTTTAGAATCATGGGATAAGTCATTAAGTGTTAATAGTGATGACTCCTCAAAAAAATAGTTCCATTGAGAGGAGATACCAGATCATAAATAATATGGCTCACAAGATGGAAATTGAGAAAGAGATACCAGATAAGTATTAAAAGGATTCCATATTAAAACTATTATTTATTAAAAAAATTATTTTTTGTGTATGGAAAAGGATAATACCCCATATTCAATGTGGTATTAGAAGAAGGAAATACTGAATTAATTTTAAATATTTGAATGTAAATGATTTATTCTTAATAAATATAAAATCAATAAGAAGTTTTAATATCATAGAGATGAATCCATTTTTATTGGATACTCTTAAAATAGAAAGTTGTAAAAGTTCTTCAATATATTTATTAGAAAAATAACTGAAAGAAAATATTTCACTATGGTAGAAATCAAGAAGAAAAATAAACAAAAAGAAAGTGACCAGGATTTAAGAATCTTAGGGGGTACACAAGATGCTAGTGTTAATTATAAGGAAGAAATTGATGATGAGTAGGATGATGTAGGATTATAAATTTCATGGAATTTAGGAAACATGGATGATATAGATGAATATAACATCATTGGTGACTGAAAATCTCTAGTAAAAACATGAAGGATGAAGTATCTATAAAAACATCAGTCATTTCAAATGTAGAATATAAATATTTAAATTGGATTATAATGATGAGAATTAGATCAAGGATATGAATGAATTGCCTGGCCAAATTGAGAAGAACCAGGATTGAGAGATTATAGAGAGGATAGTGGATAAAAATATTATAAATACCAAATGGGTTTTTCATAAAAAAACTAAATGAGGATGACATGGTGATTCAAAACAAGGCATAACTCATGTGCAAGTCATACTCTTGGATTTAAGGTGAATATGTAGATGTAACATCTAATCAGGTGGCTAGGTTGGAAACTATTTGATTATTCTTTTCCATAGTAGTGAAATAGTGGTTCAATTTTTTCAATATAGGTATTAAATTGGTGTTTCTTAATGTATTACTTATATAAGAAATGTGCATTGAGTAGTTGAATGGTTTTATTCTTCATGAATTTGAAAAAAAAGTTTTCTTATTAAAGAAGGAAATTTAAGGGATGAATCAAGAACCCAGATCATGGTATTTTAGAGTTGATCTATATTTGAATAATATATATTTTGAGTATGGAGTTGATCATAATAATTATAACAATAAAGAGAGTGATCAAAGGGTTATGATGCTCATATATTTTGATGACATAATCTTTAGAGGATCAAAAATAGCATAATGCAATAATTTTATATAATTTATTAGTTGAGTGTTTAAATTTTAAATTATCAATTAATTTATAATTTTACTTGGTTTAGACATGATACATGGAAGGCTTGAGACATTTATTTTTCAATCCAAATATAAAAAATAAATTCTCAAAATATTTATAATGGAGGATTATAAGGTAATTAAATCAATGTTTCAACTCATTTGAAGTTGTTAAGGGATGAAAATGTAAAATTGGTCAACATAATAAAGTATAAATAGATCATTTAGAGCCTATTTCACTTTAAAAAATCACAAAATGATATATTTTTTCCACCTATAAAGTTACATGGTACCAGAGTAATCCTAAGTAAATCCACTTGTATCTAGAGAAAATAATATTATAGTATGTCAAAGGTATGATGTATTTTTGTTTGATTTACATTAAAACATCACAGGATGAGATATTGGGATATAAAAATACATATTGGGTCAGTTTAGTGGATGATAAAAAGTATACATTAGGTGGTTATTTTTTTTATCTTATTGTATTGTGCATTTCTTGGTTCAACAAAAAACAAAATTTCATTTAATTGAGAACTGTTGAAGCTAAATATATAGATACCAATAAATATTGTAAGAAAACTATTATGAATAAAGAAATAACTTGAGGATATGGGAGTTTAAGTGAATTACCCTATTGGACTTAATTGTGACTATGCAATTTTTATTAAACCTAGAAAAAATTCTGTACATCTTTCAAATATGAAGCATATTTAAATTAAGTATCATTTTATCAAGGAGAAAGTGGTTTATAATTTGATAAAATTTGAGTATGTGTCTACTAAAAATTAAGTTTCATATATCATAAAAAAGTATATTCCTAGGGATATATTTGAGAAGCATCAACTGTACCTCAGAGTTCAATGGACTCTACATACTTAAATAGTGTGTAATCGAGACACAAGATCTCCAAGGAATGTCATGGATTCCCTCATGTGTTGCGGTCCAGAAAAGTGTGACCTTTGGGTTCATTGAAAAATGGGGTATATTTATAAATAATTATGGTAAAAGGATAGTGTGTATCTAGAGTTATAATAAAATGTGATAATTTTTCAATGTTGAATCAAGGGGAGAAAAATTAAGGGGGAGAAGCAAAGTTGTGGCTAGAATGGATTTCAAGCACTAAGTGGTGATTGAGATGAATGAAGTGATTCATTAATTAATTTTTCATGTTACTCTTGTTTCTCATGATGAACATGACTCATATAGGCTTAAGGTATATGTTAAGTTAATATTTTATTACTATATAGAGTTGAATAAAATGAATTATTTTTGAAGCATAAAATATAAAATTTTTTATCAACAAGTTTATTAATGTTTTTGAAGTATTTTTAACACATATAAATGGAAATATTATTATAAAAAACCCCTCAACTAGTTTTTTTGAGTTTCTTAATTTTTTTGGTTGAAAATCCATGTTGAAATAAAATTCTATAATCTTGAATCCTGATACTTTAATAAAGAGATGATTTATAGAATTGTATGAAGTTGTCTTTGTGTTGATTGAAAAAAATTTGAGAAAAAGGAGAAGTTTCAAGAAAAATATTGAGTAAAGTAAGAAATTTCATGAAATAATTATGCAATTTCATGAAAGAATTATGTGAAAAATTAATCCTATAAAATAATTTAATAGAGGTAGGATACTATAAAATCTTTACATAGACAAAGAAATTCATAAAATATTTATATGGACCTAGTAATTCATGAAATTTTGACACGAAGATTGCATAATTTTAAAATGGAAGGTGAAAGTGAAGCATAGACCTTGGAAAGAAAATCATATAAAAGTTCCTTGAAACTCTTAGCATTGAGGATTATTTTTAAGTGGATCTTATCATTTGTGATCAGATGGAATCATATTTTTTGGAATCACAAGATTCTATACAAAGAGTTTTTAGGGTATTTTGTATATAAATAGACCCCTAAACAACTCATTAAATAGATAAGATGGAATTATAAGAGGATTTAAGTAAGTTAATTTCCCTATTTTCATAAAATTTGTTGTTACATGAGGAAATCACATGGACCATATTTATACACAAAATAATTATGAGGATCAATCTGTATCATGAATAAATTACATGGACAAATTAGTACCAGAAAAAATCATTTGAACTGATCAACACTATGAATAAATTATATGGACCAATGGGAACTGCATAAAACATATATGAAATAATATTTTCCATGAATAACTTACAACATCAATCTTTTGTGGAACTAGTTTTTTAATGATAAAATATTATGTGTTCAAGGAAAATTCATCACTTTGATGAAATAAGAGATTTATGTCACCCTAATGTCCATGTGAATAGTTTATATATTGATTTACATTATATAAATATTATTTTATATGATCATTGAATTTGATTCAATTGTGATAGAATTTTTTCTCCATTATAATTGGTTGTAAACCAAAAATGATAGCGATTTCACTAAAAACTTGTAAAAAACATTTCTATATATTGAAGTTTGGCATGACGATACTCTATTGTGTTTCTACTATTTGGACATGGCCATGTGAGGGTGAACCATGTAATAAAATTTTGTGTTTAAGGTCCTGTATCTATGTAGACTAACTATTTTTTATGTTTCTGAAGCTCATGGTGCTTAGAGGATGCCTAGAGTAAGTCTGGAGGGGTTCATCTACTTAAAGTTGGAAGAAAAGAAAATACACACTGTGTATTTTCACATCGTGCATTCAAAACATGTAAATATACGAGATTAAATGATGGGAGAAGCTCATGTGAGGGTAATACAAGCAAAGGTGTTTCACATCATGCATTCAAAGTTCACAGCTTCTTAAAGATGTTTCAAAACATGTCAATATCCAAGATTAAATGATTATAAGTGATGTGTACTTTGTCAATATATAGAACCCAACATTTACATGACATGAAAGGAGTTCACACCATGTAAATCCCTTATGAATCATGTTTATAAATGGTACAATGCCTCAGGTTTTTCCTCAAACCCTATAGTGTCTCCTAATTCTAAGTGATCTAGCAACATTTCCTTCAAAATTTTGGGATTCCTTCAATGGGGATTGATTCTCATATTTCCTTCTTCGATCCATGGTGAACCAAGGTGCATTCCTTATTCTTTTTCTAGAAGGTTATCCCTGACCATTATCATTTCCTCCCATTTATTCTATCCATTATTTGACACTTGATCTATTCTATTATAATGAGGTTTCTCTGTTTTTGTTAGTGTATTTCTTGCATGACATCTTTAGGAGATCATAGTTTCCTTATGGGAAAGGTGATCATAGATATTTAATGTTTGTCTATTTTTGTGCGAAGATCATTGCCACATTTTTGGTAGGGTATTAATTTCTTTTATATTTATTTATGTGCAATTGTAAATTGATCATGGTTTATCCCTTTAGATGGAAGTGAAATTAACCTAATAATTATTGATCTAAACTGATAAATAATTGGTTAGAGATCACACGTTGTTGTGATTTATACCATTATGATGGGTTGCCTATTGATTTTCTAGATACTATGATATCTATGATTTTATTTATTAGAATATTCTTTGGCTTGGATTATCATGTTGAAATTGATAAATAACATAAATCTAGAATTAATTGATAATCAGTTGGTTTAAGAGTAATTAAAGAAGAGGAATGTTTGTAATCTAGTGATTATTTTAATTTGATGACAATCAAATTGATGTGAGTATGAATGTTTAATTAAATTTGATCTTCCAAGTGATTAATGGAATTTATATTGTGGAGCATGTTTATTCTTTTTGATAATAAATAAGAGGCATGTTAAATGAGAATGGTACTTCTTAAAGTTTTATGATGTTGGTTAAAATGCTAGAGGGTTTGTTTAATCTTTTGATAGCTTGTTATAAATTGATGCCTTAGGTTTCCCATAGTTGTAACCTGTGAATAATGAATCGGTTAATTCAATATGGAATAAGAACTAGTTGTTTGATAAACATAATTTAATGGGACTAAGTTTCCCATCTGCTTGTGATGCTCGAGTGGCTTGAATTTGGATCCGTGAGAGCTCATTTATGTGTGAAGTATGGATGCCTTTTTAGGTATTATATTTCACTATTAGCTTTTCTTGGTTTTTTCCTAATGATTTTGTGATGTTCTATGGATTTTATCTTCACTATATGATGTGATATGAGCCTGGGATAGTTGATGTGATGGGGAAAGGAGGACTAAATGATGTGGTAGTAGTTGATGTCTGTGATGGAGAGAGGCATCATGATATGCATGTGGGTGTCATGGATGGGACTCTAGATGATGTAATGGGTTTAATATGGGCTTACACATTAATGTGATACTGATTTCTGGTATACTCGCTTATGAATCTATTTGATGGATGATGGCCAATTTGGTTATTTTATCTACATTCCTTTCCCTATAACATAAGACAGTGGGGTATGATTGGTTACATGTTTCCTCTTTGTTTTAGTTTAGTTTGGTTTTCCTAGAGTACTTAGATATATAATGATGCAAATAATAATGAATTAAATAATTCTTAACAAATAGGGTTGGTGTTGATGGAATGAAAATTCTATAAGATGTTACTCTTGAGAAAGCATGGGATCGATTCAGATTATGTCTGGAGGGTTTTGAATTTACTATGATGATTAATTTAATGTAATGTGGGATATTTTTAATGGTTAATTAATGTATAATAAATTAATTAATGGAAAGAAATGATAAAAATAATAGAAGTAATTAATGTAGAACTTTAAATGCTTGCATGCTTATAGGACATCATGTCATATCAATGGAATGCGGGAGTCTGACTGCTGTTAGCTACAGTTGAGTCTAAATCTAGGTTATACCTATAGTGTGGTTGTGAAATATATTATATCCTATATATTTTATGATTTCATATGCTTCCCCAACCATGTCGGTTAGGGATACTGACACCCTATGGACTTTGGGAGGATGTTTTCCCCAACATCTCAGTGGAAGGATGGATGACTGACTACCCCCTATAACCTCACTCTCATCTCTTAGTAGTTACTTGTGATGGTATGCATGAAATTTATTTTCCCCATATATGTGTGTATAGGTCTATGATGGATTGTGGTTATTTACACACATGTAATCCCAGATATATTATCCAAAGGATTATTATAGGTATGACTTGTGTAGGTTATAATGGCTTGATGTACTTACTCAGTGTATGGGATATAGTGGACTGAGGTATAATAACTGATGTATGATATATGTTATATGAGCTTTGGTGGATTTAAAAAACTACTTGGTTACTTTATATGGATATGTGTATGGATGATGTGATTATGTGATGTTTGAGGTGCATGTTGTGATGCCTTGACCAGGTGTCTTCAGGCTGGCCTATTTTGGAAAGATATGGATCAGGACGTTTGATATTATAGAAACGTGGATAACCAGTGGGGAACTAGGAGCGGGGTACCCTTGATGCTTCACTATTATATTTCACTCTCTCTTGTATGTGATAATTGGTGAGAGTTATCCATGATGAGGTTGAGAAATTAATATACATGTTTAGGCAACGAGTTAGTTTTCACTATTGTTCACTATACTTTAGAATGATTTCATTATCTTTTACACAAGAGGATTTTGTGAGTATTCTACTAAGTATAATGTTATGCACACCCTATATATTTATAAACTATTTTCAGGTCATCTAGAGTATGAAGGAGATCGGGCTGGATATTACTATCTCTCGGTTTTGCAGGAGCTGTTTGGGCTTTGTGGTCATTTCCATCCTTAATTTTTGGTACTTGTAGTTTCCCTTTTAGTTGTTATAGTATTTTATGACATTACATATATTCACTTGATATATATATATATATATATGTAATAACATATGTTGAATGGTGTATCTATCTAATCTATCTCTTCCGCACGTTCCTTAGTGGGTAATTCCTCTTATATGCATGTTTTTTACACCCTTAGTGATAGTCTCTAACCCGAGTCCTACTAGAGGTGGGGATCGAGAAGTCACTATATTTATGACCTCATTGCGGTATCTTTGTGGGGAGGGGTCATGATAGAGTGTTATACAAAGTTCATGTTGAGGGATAGGAAGGGGTTTGGAGTTAAGAACAAGTGATATTTTATGGGTTGGTGGGGAAATGGTGTCAGTTAATTTTATTAAGCAATGTAAACATGGGATACCATATGAGACATGAGCATTTAGGCCCCCCTATGATATTATGAATTTACCTTTATGTTTACTAAGCCTACTAAATGAAGTGATATTGGATCCATGAAAGAGACCTAGCAAAGGATCATGTATCATTATTTTTTTCACCTATGGTTGAAATGGGTAGAACTTAGGATAGGTGAAAACCTTTACAAGATAATAAAATAATTTATTAATTAATGTTAAATATATCATATTATAGGTTTATAAGATCTAACAATTTGTTATTTTGTAGGTTTGGATCTAGGTTGATGTCCTCATCAAGCTCAAACCAAATATGTTCAACAGGATATGCCAATAGATCGCTACAAGGTGGAGGTCAAAGATAAAGACACTTGGAGGAGGAAACTCCAAGAGTTTCAGCACTAGAGTCTATAGAAATATGAGGGCTCCATTTTAGATTCAGTCACAAAATACTGGTTGGAGGAGGTTGAGATATATTTCAGTTAAATCCATGCTTGGAAAAAGCATTGGGTTTCATTGGCCATGATAACTTTGTTTGAATGAGTGAGGTAGTGGTAGTTCTTATTCCTTAGGGATTGTGAGGATTTAGATATCTCATGGGATATGTTTCAAGAATATTTCTAATTAGAGTTTATTTCTTCGATCGTGAAGGAGGAAAATGTCTATGAGATTATTACCCTTTGATAGGGGAGTTCTAGTGCGTGATAGTTGGAGATCTATTTTAAGACCCTTCTGTGATATGCTTAAGACAATTTTCTAGATGTGTAGGCCATGGTAAGGAATTTTGAGGAGGCTTTACATCTCGAGATCTAGTGCCAAGTTACCCCATTTATCCCAAAGATATATTAAGATGTATTGATAAGAGAATAAGTTATTGAGAGGATACTGGATAGAACCATATCATCATGGCATGGGATTCATCAAGATTCCTCATAAGGCAATGCTATGGTCTAGGGTTCCAATTTGTTAGGAAAAATGAGTTTTCAATCATCTGGGGGTAGGTCACATCCATCATCATATCATTTCTTCAGGGATATAAGCTCTCACACTTATTCCAAGGGACCAAACACATGTTTTTTAGGAGGATGAGGTCATCAGTGGTGAGATTTTCAGAACTTTATGAAAAGTTAATGTGTTCCAGGTGTTTTGCTTCAAGTTCCTCCATTGATTTAGTTTCATCTGAAGAATCTATATAAGGGTGCTCCATTTTAGGATCAGTAGAGAGGATATGGTACATGTAGAGTAAATCTCCAAGGCACTCCTCTTCCTCAGAGAGAAAATATTGGTTGTTGAGGTGGTTGTCATCATGGTTAGAGAAGTCATGGAGTAGGTCATGTACAAATTCATGCTTTAGTGTTTCTAGAACTAGGTGATCCAAACATCATTTGAGGTACCCTTTTCTTGTTTTCTACATGAGTACATGATTTTTTTGATTCAGGAGTGAAACACTCCTTTATATAACCTACCCTAATCCATGTTTTGGGACATGAGGTAGAGAGTCTTCCAGTGCCCTTGGCATTGAATACATAATTTAAAGGTCAAACTAACTTAAATGAAGTATGTAGAGACTGTGAGATAAATCTAGGGTAAAAACACTCTTGGGGAGATTTCATATGTTTAAAAATATAACCATATGAAATCATCCATAGCATGGATTGGTTGAATTCAATTTAATATATCCTGGGTTTCTTTAGGAGGCAGGTTTTGTTTTATAATGATTATGGAGAGACAACAATGTTTGTTGTTGAGTGATTCCCTTGGATGTGTTAAAGGAATGTTCCATACTTGTCTTCCTTGATGGTCAAGATCATGTAGAGTTCATCAGATGTTTAGTAGTCAGTGTTTTCCAGGGTTTTAGATGATTAACCTAATGTCTTTCTAGAGGAGGTTATAGAATTACCCCTTAATGGGAGATCGAGTTTGGGATCGACCTATAACCATGTGAGTCTACTATATCGATGTATCCATATATGATTATACCTTATGAGTTGTGAGATCTATAAGTACAAATCAATGACCTATTGCAGTGAGGTTTTTTTCGGATGAGTGTGTTACCTTGGGGTGCATCAATTTTGTTCATGAATAAGGAAAATGTATGTTTATGGATTTGTACCAATTATAATCTCTTTAACAAAGTGATAGTGAAGAACCACTATCCTTTTACAAGTATTGATGATTTATATGATCAGTATAAGGGAGAAATTTGGTTCTAGAATATGGATTTTTAGTCAGGATATCATCAAATGAATGTGAAGGATGATGATATTCAAAAGACCTCTTTCCATTATCATCATGGGCATTATGATTTCATTGTGATGCTGTTTGGTGTAAAAAATGCTCCATCAATGTTCATGGGGTTGATGAAAACAATGTTTAAAGTGTTCTTGGATAAGTTTATGGTGGTTTTCATCAAATAAATCCTTATGTACTCTATATACGAGGAGGAGCATGCAGAGAATATTCGTGTCGTTTTGAGAGTTCTTCATCATGAGAAGCTATTTGGGAAGTTGTCAAAGTGTATGTATTATGCTTGTGAAGTCCATTTATCAGGGAACGTCGTCCCCCAATAGGGATTAGTTGTGTATACTTATAAGATAGAGGTGGTTGTTTCTTAGGAATCCCCTAACATAGTGACAGAGGTACATAGTTTCCTTGGTCTTTGAAGATATTAAAAGAGGTTTGTAGCTGATTTATCTCAGTTTGTGAATCCTATGACAACATTTACCTGGAAGGATCAAGCGTTCTTGTGGACTGACCAATGTCAGGTAACTTTTGAGTACTTCAAGGAGAAGATGTTCATTGCCCTAGTCCTTTGTTTTCTAGTAGGAGTTCAATTTTAGGTTTTTTATGAATTTTCTCATATTGGACTTGGCTATGTTCTAATGCTATAAAAATCAATTTTTTATTATGTTAATAGTAACATTCCCATGAGCTTAAATATGTGACACATGATCTTTATTTGGTAATAGTTGTGTTTTCTTTGAATTTGTGGTGACATTAACTCATTGGCGAGTTTTTTGTGTTCTTTATCGATCATAAGAGACTGAGGTATGTATTTTACCAACATGACTTAAAATTATCTCAACATCAGTGGATGAAATTTTTCTAGGATTACAACTTTTAGATTTCATATATTCTAGGAAAGGTAATTGTTTTAATTTGATGCACTGAGTAGGAAGTCACTTAGTGATTCCATGCATGAATCTGGAGATTCCTTAATATTGATGGAAGAAATTTGAGTGATGCATATGGATATGGGAGATTTTAGAGGTTATAGGTAGAGTTTGTATTTTATAGATGAAAGTACAGATGTATTTGGTGTAGAATGTGGAGGAGTCCCAGTTTGGGGATTCCGAGGTGGAATTTTGGAGAGACCGAGTTGTTTTTAGTGATTCCCCCAATGGTTGGTCTAAGGATGTATAACACTAGGTGTTATTCTAGGGAAGGCTTTTTTTCCATTAGCGATGCATGATATGGTTCTCTATGATTCCCATAGATCACCTTTGGAGGTAAATACTAACATGAAAAATATGTACCAAGATTTTAAAGGTCAATTTTGGTGGCTTAGGTAGAAACATGTAGTTTTATAGTTTGTTTCTCGATGTTTGGTCTTCTATAAGGTGAGTGACGCATGCCTATCATATGGCATGTCAAAAAAAAAATTATATTCCTAATGTAGCATAGTGGCTGACGAGGGTCATCTCACTTGAGGAGCATTTGTAGTCAGTTCAATCACTAATTCTAGTTCACCTATTCTAATTATATTTGTTTGTTTTTATAATTTACTAAAAATGATGGTTTTAGGGGTTTTGGAAAATAGTGAAATTAAAATAATGAAATGAAAACTTTAAATATAAATGAAGATGCAGATGCAGACAGAATGAAATTAGGGAAGAAAGGTCTTGGTCCTAGTGTAACACCCTGAACACAGTTACCCAGAGTCGGTGCATTATTTTAATACATCATCATGATTACAAGGAATCAAGTACCAAAGGAATGATTAGTTTAGAATTCTTTGAAAATAGATTACATACATTAACGTTACATTACACTTTCAAACATACAACACAACATAAATAATCTTTTGAGAATGTCATTGTTCCCTTATCTTAACCCTGCATCTCAATCATAAAACACTTCTTGGGATCCTGGGAAAATAAAACATAAGAAATAGGTGAGCTCATATGCCCAGTAAGGGTAAATAATTTAGTAGAAGCTATAAAATTTTAAGGCAAGAAGTGTAATAAAAACAACAGACTTTTAAACATAAACTTGAACATAATATTGAAAAAATAAATCAAACATTACCACATTAACATGTACATGGATATTCTACAGGTCGAATAATCACATGTAATAACTAATTTCATAACGAGGGAATGTATAATGCCAGACATTCAAAAACATTTTGTCAAGGCCTCGGCCAATATATCTAAAAATGATTTAGGCCTCAGCCAAAACCATATATCAAATTGGGAAAGACCATAGACAATTCCATGTCTAATTGTCTCATGAGACCTACCAATGTGACAATGAGCTATAGCGGGCTCCACCCATCACTTAATAAGTCCAATACATTCCTCATATGAAAATGTTGAAATATAACATAAAATTCATATTAAAACTAGCGTACAAAATGTCAATACATTAACCATAAACCATGAATAGTATAAAAAATAGCACATTCACAGTTAAACATATCATGAATCATTCAATACAATATTGAATATTGTGTTTATAATAAATCAACCTCAATCAATAATAATATCCAAAAAGGATGTTGACATAGTTGAAAATGATCAGTAAAACTCTTTGTGAGAAATATCCATTTTTCATGAAAACATTTAAAAGTTGCACAATTTAGAAAGGAAGAAATATAAAGACATTTTTGAATCAAAGTGTCCCATACCACTTTGAAACTTTTTAAAGGAATTAAAATTTTAAAATATTCATGTCCATATAAATAAATCTTTAAAAACCATTTTTAAAACATGAACATTAATGAGAATGATTTAGAAGAATAAATATTTAAACCATTTAAAATGATGATCTAGTTAAAGAGTCCCTTCCATAAAACATTAAAATATTAATTTTGAGAACATTTTTATGAAACATGGACATGGATGATAAATATTTCCCAGTAAATACATGCATATAAACAATCTCGGATAATAATGAGATTGAGGAATTAACCCTTACCTTGCACTTTCCTTTTGTCGAGGGTACGCTTAACCTCCTGTATAATGACCATTGTATGTTATTAAATTATAACAGAACATTATTCATATTTATTATATCATACATGATTCATTTATGACTTTATACTACCCATTTAATAATTATTTTCATGTTAAATTAATGTTTCGAGTAATAATCGCTTTCTTTATCATACATGTTTTAACTTTTTATTCTTGATTGTATCATTTAGATCATGATTTAAATACTTCCAGAATGTAAAAATTGATTTATATATCATATATATTTAGAATAGAAATATATATAATAGATAGATATATGAAATAAAAAACATCATTTATGGAGATGGTATGCCGTACATACGCATAAACTCTGCTTCTATTTTCATATCGTATTGAACGGAAGTAAGTGAATAAGATATATGTAAGTACATACATACATACATATATATATACATATATATATATAAATATATATATATATATATACACACATATATATATATATCCATTAGCGTTATTATGTCATATATTACATACTTATTAATAATATATATTTTTATAATCATCGATGAATGGTGAACGTGGAAATTAATCTCATCGCATCATGGAGATGTAAATCCGTACGTACGCATGAGTGACAATATCATTTCATTAAGGATTAAAAGGTGTGGAATTGGATGGTATATTAATTTTACAGAGACATTATAATGTTATTTTCATTATTTATATACATATTACTCATCATTATATCCATCCAAATAACATAGTGTTGAATAACAAATTACACCACGACGTGGAGATGGTAAGCCGTACGTACGCACGTATGGTGACATTATCATTCATAGGATTGATAGAATAATGAATATGGTTGTTCCATATTTATTATAATATCATAGTATGTATAAGGTACTAGATTTATTATTTTGGTATGTAAACAACAAAGAAAGAGGAAGTGGAAGAAGAAAAGAACTTGAAAATGGGTGGTGAAATTATTACCTCTTCTTCGGGTACTTCCTTTTGAGTTGATCAAAAGGGAACCTTAGGTTACCTTTATGATCACAATAAGTAATCTAGGTTTAAGTGATGGAATTTGGGAGGATATTTGGGCAGGGTTTGGCCAATCCAAATGCCTTTGGAGGTGTGATTTTGAGATAAGGGAAACTGCCCTTTTATAAGAGGGGTGAGGGTCACTTTAGGAAAAGATTAAAGTATTAATTTATTATACAATCATATTCGGTTTATAATGGCTCAAAATGAATTTATTTAGATAATTAGGTGGTTATGAGTCGAAATCATCTCAACCAATTGGTTTTAGACAAGTTTTGGTTATCATTTTAACCTTATCATTTAGATTTAACTCTTAGTTAAATAGTTTAACTTTTACCGTGTCTTCTTGTATTCTTACAATATATGGTTAATACAATTACTCTAAAATTACAATAGAACATAAAGTGGTTAATTAATGACATATATAATATTATTCAAGACCTTTGGATGAACCTTAACTTTTTAGGAATATTATATCAACAAATAATATAGTTTTTATTTTAAAAACTATTTTATGTCAATTTTGACACTATTTGGTATTTGTTTTTTTGTTAAAATCATAACAACATGATTACTTTGAAAAAAATTGATTGAATAAACCTTAAAATTTCATATTAACCTATAAAATTAGTGTAATTCATCAAAATTAACAAATTACATTTATTTGGGTATTTATAATATCAATTATTTTAATCTTTTATTAATAAGGTAATTACTGCATCATCATTGTGTCATAAATAAATTTAATTATTTAATGTATAAAAATTATAAATAAAATATAATTATGTATGAAATAATATTATATTTCTAATTAATATTTATATTTGAATTTATCTTATGTATAACCCTATATTAAAAATGTTTTATTTATAAAAACTTGAATTTAACACTTTTAACTCTTCGTTAAATTAAATAATAATAAATGTCCTAATATAATTAAAGTTGACCTAAAGGATCATATTTTATTCCTAAGATTGTTTTTGGTTGAATTAAACTTATCCAATAGAATTAGGACATGTGTTAGGGTAATTATAATATCATTTTTACCCTTAATTACCCTATTTATTTTTAACCGTGGTAAATAAAAGTCAAAAGTTACTATTCAATAAAAATTATATTTATCTTATTTAACCACATTTTACTTATTGAGGATAACCACGGCTCTTTTAGTTTTTAAATTCAACTCACAGAAGCGGTAAAATTAAGTTTTATGCAAAATTTTAAATGCTCTTAGAAGTTGGGTAAAAGACGGTAAGAAGTTCAATAAAATTTTATATATCTAAAATTATTATAAAATGAATCCAATTAATTAAATTGAAAATATATAATTATTATGTATATATTTTTACCTAAAATAAATTAAAATAAAATAACAAATTACTTAAATAAAAAGTCGGTTTTAAACAATAACGTAGTGTTTTTCACTATTCATCAAAAATTGAAAGTTTTCAGAAAAATACCAAAACTTCACCCTAAGCTAATTTTGATATTCTGAATTCAAAAATTAAGTCTATTTTACCAAATTAAAAAACATAGAAGTTGAATTTATTAATTTAAAATTAATTCCCGTTGTCAAAAACCAAAAAGTGGGTTTTTTAAAAAGTAAAAACTATCAAAAGATTGACATGTGTTTATGTCAAATTTAAACGTGAAATTACTTATAATGACCAAAATTGTATTAAATGACAAAAAAATAATCTAATTAAACTTATAAACCATTAAAATGTATAATTGAACACTATAAATTATTTTGATTAAAATAGTTGTTTTCAGTTAAAATTTAGTATTTTTCACTATTCACCCAAATATGAAAGTTATCAGAAAAACACCAAAAATTTATAGAAACTAAAATTTTATGACCTGATTCTAAAGAATAAGTTTATTTTGTCAAATTGAATATAATAAAGTTTCAAATATTGGATTTAAAAATGGTTCACCATTAAAAGGCGGTAAAATTGCATTTTTTTTGAAAAATACTTCTTTTATCTGAAAAAATGAATTTTTTCTTATATCATGTGTAATAAAAAAATAATATGGATTCTAAAATTTTATAGAGTATATAAACTTAAAAATTCAGTTAACACTATTCATAACCACCTTTTGAACAACTAGTTTGGTAAGTTATGGTGCGCTCAAACTCGATGTTGCGTGTTGCACATGTTATTGAATTACTTTGAAGAGATAACATACTATAAAATCTTGGGGTGTTACATTCTACCCTCCTTAAATAAATTGCATCCTTTCAATTTGAAATTTTTCTTTGAAAATAAAAGGTTAAAAATAGAAAATACCTTTGTGGAAAACCCACATCGGAAATTGGGTTAATAAAATTTAGTCTTAATAAGAGGGAAAGGGAAATGAAAATTCACCACAAAATTATGATCTGAATTAAAATAACATTGATGGAAATTTGGGACACATAATTAGAGTAAAAACTTAAATATTTATAGGGAGTGATTGAGGTCATCAATCCTAAACAAGTGTAAAATTGAGGACCTCAGAGCCATCAATCTATGATGATTTAAAATATCATCGATTCAAAAAAACATAAGGTATTAGGATAACAAATTTTTGGTTTTAAGATCCCTTCCCTAAAGTTTAATAATTAATTTATTCATATAATAAGAGGGGAAAAATATACTTGACAAGTAGAGTATCATCCTTCAACTAATTCCTACCACAAACTCATCTTTCACTCGAAAAGATAATAAAATTAAAAAATATTATATTTATCATAATTGTATAGGGTTCAAAAAATAATGATATTATAATTCATTTTCCAGAATATTTAAAAAAACTAAATTACACAAACCAGGACATCATGTAGGCCAATGGTAGGTGATGCACCCTTGTCACCCTTCAGTTGCGGGTTCAATTCTCGTAGTCTTTCTGGACGCGACTGGTTATTGCTCGACCTCTGGGTTGTCCTTTTTATAACAATCAAAAAATAATCTTAAGAAATGATTTAACCATAACAATAGTATCCATTTTCAAACTTAATCCATTCCAACATTTAGTCTTATCCAAAATACTTCCGTCCAAACTCATAGTCCAAAAATTTATAAGGAAGGTAAACATAATGAAGATCTTTTTTTCCACATAATAACATGTGAATACCTTCATCATGTATTATTTTAAAACATGGTAATACCCTGAATTACCAAAAAACCTTATTTATTACATTCATGCTCCCTTATTCCTTACAGAATACTGGATATACTCCTTATATCCATTTTTTTTGAATACTCTAACAATGATGAAATAAACAAACCCTTAATCAGTTCCAAGGTAGTCAAGAATATCCAATATAAATGATCCAAATCAACCATATCTTATTCAAAAATTATTACCTAAGTATCAGGACCATATTAAGGTTTATCTTTTCTCTAACCATGAATTTTACAAATATTTTAACTTGTTGTTGAGTAACTTTTCATAGAACCATATAATCTCAAATCCTCAATGGAATCGTACTACAGTACAATCCTTATTTATTTACATAATTCATATAACTGGTATATCATTGATACAACACTAAAATGACATAATTCTTTAATAACAACATAAGAACACTAGTCATTCCTATTTATATGTAGTAGTATCATAACTTTATTATTATACAATAGCATCATTTACGGTATAATCTGATGGCTGAGACATTGATTCGCGTAGTGACCCAACTCCTTACAGATGAAGAATTGTACATTTGAAACCTTTTTCTTACCCTTGAAACCATGTACTTGGTGCCCTTTTTCTCCATACTTATAACAAACTCAAATTCCCTTCAATCATTTACCAAGGTAATTATTTCCATAGTTATCACATGTGGGAAAATCCTTCTTTCCCCTCTTCCCTTTATCCATGTTTCTCTCTACCATCCTTTTCTTCTCGTGCTTCCCTTCAAAGCCATAGGACTAATGGAATTCTTCACTTATCTTATTAACACATGATACTATTTCTTAATATTATGAGAATACATGGGATACTATTTCCATTTTAAATGTTGGATTAATACCATGAAGGATATGATATGTATTACTCTTTGGATCATACGTATTGCTGGAATTATCATTCCTTCTACCAGGCACCATTTCTAAACAATGGCATACACTAGGTTAGTTTATGAATCACAATGCATAATTCCAAACTTGTAAAATACCTAATATAAATTGAAAATATTTTTCTTATAATCTATAATCATAAAAAAATGTTATCATTGAGGAAGTATTTACTCTAAAATCCTTCATAATGGTTTTTAAAGAAAATAAGAATTATCCTAAGCATATCCTCTGGGAGTGTCATAACCAAGAGTGCAGCAATGCCCATTGTTGTGCACCAGTTCCCGTTTGAGTCGAGCTCAAAGTGGTGTTTTTGGGTTTTACCCCTAGGTACATCAGTTCCAGAGCCGCCTCTACCTGCTCATATCTAGACAGGGATGTATTGCTTGGAAAACTCACAAAATCTCTACAATACCAAAATTCTAGGAAGTTATTTTATACTAATCCTCAAAGTCTATCTTAGGGTAGTGTTCTCTAATCAGAGTTTTTCCTAAATCTAGTTTCCATGGTTTGTACTAAACTTCCTTTGATACCAAAATTAACTCCCAGAACCCAATTACCCAGATTCGGTGCATTATTTTAATACATTGGCATGATTACAAGGAATCAAGTCCCGAAGGACCGATCAGTTTAGTAGTCTTGGAAAATAGATTACATACATGAATGTTACATTACACTTTAAAACATACAACACAACATAAATAATCCTTTGAGAACGTCATTTTTCCCTTAGATTAACCCTGCATCTCAATCATAAAATACTTCTTGGGATCCTGAGAAAATAAAACATAAGAAAGGGGTGAGCTCAGATGATCAGTAAGGATAAATAATTTAGTGTAGCTATAAACTTTTAAGGAAAGATGTGTAATAAAAACAAAAACTTTTCAAACATAAAATTGAACATAATATGGCAAAAATAAATCAAACATAACCATATTAACATGTACATGGATATTATACTAGTTGAATAATCACATGTAATAAATAATTTCATAATGAGGGAATGTATAATGCTGGACATTCTGAAACATTTTTTCAAGGCCTCGACCAAGACGTCTAAAAATGATTTAGGCCTCGGCCAAAACCATATATCAATTTGGTAAAGGCCTTAGCCAATTCTACATCTAATTGTCTCATGAGACCTATCGATGCACCGAGGATCTATATTGGGCTCCACCCCTCAGTTACTAAGTCGAATAAATTCCTCATATGAAAAGGTTGAAACATAACATAAACATTCATATTAAAACTAGCATATGAAATGTCAATACATTAACCATAAACCATGAATAATATAAAAAATAGCACATTCATAGTCAAACATATCATAACTCATTCAATACAATATTGAAGATTTTATTTATAATAAATCAACCTCAATCAAGAATAATATCCTAAAAGGATGTTGACAAAGTTTAAAATGACTAATAAAACTCTTTGAGAGAAATATCCATTTTTCATGAAAACATTTAAAAGTCATAAAATTTAGAAAGGAAGACATATAAAGAAATTTTTGAATAAAAGTGTCTCATACCACTTTGAAACTTTTTAAAGGAAATAAAATTTTAAAACATTCATGTCCATATAAATAAATCTTTAAAAACCATTTTGAAAACATGAACATTAATGAGAATGATTTAGAAGAATAAATATTTAAACCATTTAAAATGATGATGTAGTTAAAGAGTCCCTTACATAAAACCTTAAAATATTACTTTTAAAAACATTTTTATGAAACATGGACATGGATGATAAATATGTACCATTAAATACATACATATAAACAATCTTAGATAATAATGAGATTGAGGAATTAACCCTTACCATGCACTTTACTTTGGTCGAGGGTACGTTTAAACTCCTTTATAATGACCATTGTAGGTTATTAAATTATACCAGAAGCATGTTCATATTTATTATATCATAAATTATTCATTTTTGACTTTATACTACCCATTTAATAATGATTTTCATGTTAAATTAACATTTCAGGTAATAATTGATTTCTTTATCGTACGTGTTTTAACTTGTTATTCTTGATCGTATCATTTAGATAATGATTTAAATACTTCCAAAATATAAAACTTGATTTATATATCATATAGATTTAGAATATAAATATTTATCATTTATAGATATATGAAATGTAAAACACTGTTTATGGAGACGATAGGCCGTACGTACGCATAAACGCTGTTTCTGTTTTCATATCGTATTGAACGAAAGTAAGTGAATAAGATATATGTAAGTACATAAATACACACAAAAAAACACAGATATATAAATATATATATCTACAGTATCATTATTATGTCATATATTACATAATTATTAATAATATATATTTTTATAATCATCGATGAATGGTAAACGTGGAAATGAATCTCATCGCATCGTGGAGACGGTAATCCGTACATGCGCACGAGCGACAGTATCATTTCCATAAGGATTAAAAGGTTTGGAATTTTATGGTATATTAATTTTATATAGATATTATCATGTTATTTTCATTATTTATATACATATTAATCATCATTATATCCATCCAAATAACATAGTGTTGAATAACAAATTACACCACGACGTGGAGATGGTAAGCCGTACGTATGCACACATGATGACATTATCATTCATAGGATGGATAGAATAATGAATATGGTTGTGCCATATTTATAATAATATCATAGTATGTATAAGGTACATGAGTTATTATTTTTGTATGGAAACAACAAAGAAATAGGAATTGGAAGAAGAAAAGAACTTAAAAAAGGGTGGTGAAATTATTATCGCTTCTTCTAGTAATTCCTTTTGAGTTGATCAAAAGGGATACTTAGGTTGGATTTATGATCACACTAAGGCCTCTAGGTTGAAGTTAGGTAAGTTTGGAGGATATTTGGGTAGGGTTTGGCAGAGACAAATGGATTTTGAGGTGTGATTTTGAGAGAAGGGGAATCACCATTTTATAAGAGGGGTGAGGGTCACTTTTGGAAAAGATTAAAGTATTAATTTATTATACAATCATATTTGGTTTATAATGGCCCCAAATGAATTTATTTCGAGACTTAGATGGTTATGTGTCGAAATCCTCTCAACTAATAGGTTTTATAAAAGTTTATGTTACCATTTAAACCTTATCGTTTAGATTTAACTCTTAGTTAAATAGTTTAACTTTTACCGCGACTTCTTGTATTCTTACAATATATGGTTAATAAACTTACTCTAAACTTCCAAGAGAACATCAAGTGGTTAATTAATGACATATGTAATATTATTTAAACCCTTTGGCCAAAAATTATATTTTTAGGAATATTATTTAAACCATTTTTCATTAATGACACATGATATCAAAAAGTGTAAAGAAATTCTCCCCTTCAATGAACCAATACCCACTTCCCCCAAAACTCAAATTAAGTTCATGATTAAAGTAAAGCATAATGAATGCTTAATGAACCCTCTTGATTTTTTTAATTTTTTTAATTTTTTTTAATTTTTTGAAAGTTATGATTAGATCAAACCTTACATCCATCACCTAACCATGTACAATAAGAGGACCATTAGTCTGGAAAATGGTGATTTTCGGTTTTCCCAAATCACAACCCAATTTTCTAATTTTTTGGTTCTTTTTATCATTTTTTTATTTTTTAAATTCAATAGGGGAAAACAATGAAGTAAAATGAATGATTCTACAACCTTTTATAATTACTACAATAGCACCCCCACACTTTTTTATTACAATATATAATATCCCTTCCACCATGATTTCCTTCACCCCCACACTTCATTTTTTTAAAATATCATGCAAAACCAAGAGTAGGGTAGGAATGGATAAAAATAGATTGAAACATGGATCATCCCTATAAAGGTAAGTCATGGTATATATGGGATAAAATAAGGATTGATGTAAAGGTGGTCATTAAGGATAAGGGTTTTTCAAGGATGCCTCAATCATTTTAAATTTTCTTCTGTACAGTCATAGCTTTGACAAGTTCAAATGCAAGTTCTGGTCGGTGACATGTCCCAAGATCACTCAATAAATATGCTCAAGAATAAATAGAAAGTAATTGATCTAGAAATACTATTGGGAATGAGACATATGATATTGGACAATCACTCATGGAATGATTAATAATAAAAAATAAATTCACATGAATTTAAGAAATTCAAAGTATGAAAAATGGTAGGAAAATTTTATTTACATAAATCAACTAATTCCATTAAATAATGAGTCATCATTTCAATATCTATGGTTCACTTTAAACATTAAATTTTCTATTTTACTCATTCAATCTCATTAACATTGAAATATAAAACATGGTATCACAGGGTTCCTAAGAAACTCATGTCTTTTAGATAAGTTAAGTAAAGAAATAATTCTAGTGTGGACATGCAATTTTATATTTAAAGCTCAAAAACATGTTTTGGACCAAAAAAAGGTAAAGAGTTTAAAATATTAAATATTAAAAATGAACCCCCTTTTGAAATAAAGCTCTAGTCCTCTCCCTCTATTTATAGATTCCTTTTTCCATATATGAACCTACAAAAGAGAATTACTCACTTTAGAACGAGGATCATGTCATTAAAACTCAAAAAGATAAGGAAGAGTGGGCCGTATGCTAGAATAATATAAAAAAAAATTGAAATATAAAAATAATGTAACGGTAAATCTTGATATGATCCCCCAAGTGGGCCCTAAATTTTTACTACATCCAGAGGGCAGTATCGACTGTTATCCAAAATCAGAGGGTGGATGAAGCTTCTTTGATTTGTACCACCACATGTGGATTTTCCCAACATCCACATCTACGTTATTGTTGAGGAGAACTCCATGGATAGAGTACACTGGATATTCCCCCTTTTCAATATGGTACAACTTGCATGGTAGGGGTAGGATGAAGTACAAAGCCTCCTCCTCCTTTATTGCTACTTGTGAAACATTCTCTTTCTCTTACATTACTCCCTATAATGAGTGTTCATTACCATTAGGGATCTTCAAGTGATCCTCAACAGGTGGATTTTTTTGATCTTCTTCTAAGGCAAGGTGAGGATCGACTAAATCTGAAAATTCAAAATTATAAGGATTTATGCTCAAATCATATTGAATGAAATCAGAAAAGGTAGAGTTCATGGAAGGATCATCTCCCTAATTTACTTCTGGTTAAATCTCAGCATCAATGGTAAGTGCCTCTTGGAGTAGTGTCTTTGATGATTTAGGTAGGTAGTCGGCCTCCTCCACCTCGAGTTTGGCCTCTATTTCTTGGATGTATTCAGTGAAAAATGAGGGAAAATCTTTCTTGGACTTGAATCATTGCAAGTCAATTTAGAGTTCTTTGATCATTCCCATCAAAACTTGTGGTGAGATCCATGTCTCTTGGACTTTGAAACCGTTTTAACATTATCATAAGAGATTCCCCTCCTTCATTGTAGTTCCTTCTTGGTATAGTTTATTTCATCCTCCTTCACCTGTGAGTAATTATTTTATGCATAATAATTTTATTTGGAAGACATCATGGAAGACGTTTTTTTATATTTTTTTATGAAAAAAGGTAAAATATTTACAAAAATTTGAGTTTTGAAAAAGTTAGAGAAATAAATACTTAGCTCCCTAGAAAGGGCACTAGTTTTGATGCACGCCTGTCGTAGGGTGTGACAAAAACAGATTTATATTCCTAATGCAACACAGTGGCTGAACAGGGTCATCTCACTTGAGGAGTGTTTATAGTAGATTAAATCATTTATTCTAGTTCAACTATTCTATTTATATTTGTTTGTTTTTATAATTTACTAAAAATTATGGTTTTAGGGGTTTTGTAAAATAGTGAAATTAAAATAATGAAATGAAAACTTTAAATCTAAATGAAGATGCAGATGTAGATAGAATGAAATTAGGGAAGAAAGGTCTTGGTACTAGGGTTGGATAACACGAGTTCATTAATTAATTAATTATTGTTTAAATTACATTTGGTAATTAATTTAGTGAAACCTCATTAATTAATTAATTCCCCCTGATTTATTAAGTGTGTGATTTTAGCATGCGTCCGGCACACCAAACCACACCTCCTCCAATAGTCAACTAGGATAAAACCTCAACCGAGAATGCTGTCCCAAAAAGACCCAGATACACCATATAACATTTCATCCCTTATATAAATCCCAAATCCACTGTATGAAGGGTTTTCCTAAGATAAGGGAGGTAAAAGGAATGAATAAATGGAAAGTAATGGATTTTGAAATAGTGTCGTGGTGGACGACCGCCACACCTCTGCAATACTCCTCCATCCACCACAAATAAATTTAAATTTTTTTAAATTGAAGCATAATAATGAAGAAAATAATGAGTCCTACCTCGGGTCCAAGCCTCGAGTTAGTCACTTTCCATGGAGAATTTCATAGAGATCACGATGGAAAGAAGGAAGAGAGAAAATGAGATTGAGATTGGAAGAGAAAATGGGTGGAAGAAGAAAGGGAAAAACTTTAATATAAAAAATATAAATGCATTACAACGTAAATGAAAAATAAAATATAAAAATAAATAATTAAAAATACTAAATTTCCCCCCGGACTCCTCTCCTTGGTGCCCCATATGATTTTCGGATGGAATGGAATGATTTGAGAGGTAGGAGCTCCTATCCTTTTATAGGCAGATTTCTATCCTCCACAAGTTGTCACATTTTTGACCCACTAATTGGAATAATAACGCATATAAACATTAATGAAAGTTGTTAATTGATGTGTTTTACGTTCACCCTCCAAATTTCAGACTATATGGCCACATTTTGTATGCGTTATGAATTTTTCATTGGAGGTTTCTGTTTCTGGATGAAGGATCCAGGAAGCTTTCTTCAAATATATGTCGTTCAATGGCCGACGTAATGGATTCAAACCTCAATTTAATTTATTTTTTGAACTCCCCTTTTAGTAATATTTTATAAACAAGTATAATAAACTCTTTTGGAGGTGTGTAGATCGATATGGATGTCTGTTACGGTGGTGAGGTCCACACTATCCGCCTGAAAATAACTTCAACTTCATTGATTTTTTATGACCTCTAGAAGATTGATTCAACCCCTGGTTCAGAAGACAAATATGAAGGAAATAAAATATTTATTCCAAAAAAAAACCAATCACTCAATTTGGAATTATATTTTTCATTAAATGACTAAAATACCCTTGATGTAAAAAACTGTCAAAAATCCAGAATCAAACACTTTTCACAATTTAGATCATTTTTATTCAATAATACAAATTTCCCATTATTTTTATAAAAAATTTAAATAAATGGGTTTAATCATTTAAAAACACCAACAATTCATTATTATTGTATTAAAAATATGCACATAAATTTTCTCTGTCAGCGAGGGATAAGAACCGTGTTCCCAGTGGTTTGTTCCAGCCGTTAGATGTTACCCAATGGAAGTGGGAGGAAATATCAATAGACTTAGTTACTGATTTACCTAAATGTTATGGAATATATTATTATATATGGGTGATATTTGATTGTTTTATGAAATCATTCTACTTTATAGTAATCAGGGATTTGAGCTGAGTATAGGTTTTATCGAGGTAGTATCTGAAGGAGGTGGTGTGGTTCCACTGAGTCCCAAGGAAGATCATATTTAATCAAGATCCTAATTTTACATCTAGGGTGTGGAGAGGTCTCAAAAATGATTTTTGTTCTCATTTATGCCTTATTACTACTTTTCATCCATAGATATATGGACATACAGAGTGTACCATCCAAACTCTTGAAGATATGTTTCTCTCTTGTGTCTTAAATTTTAGAGGTTTTTGGATGAGGAAACTACCCTTAGTAGAGTTTTATTATAATAATATTTTCCACTCCACCATTTATATGGAACTATTTTATGATTTTTATGACTAACCTTCCTGTTCTTTAGTATGCCAGACCAGGGTCAGAGAGGAAAAAATTTTCAGGATGGAACTGGTACAGAATACAATAGAGATGGTTCAGGTAATTTTTGTGAGGATTAAGGTATCACAAGATCATCATAAATACTATAACAATCATATGACAAGACATCTGGAGTTTGAATTTTGAGATCATGTGTTCTTGAAGGTGAATCCTCATCATGGTAAGTGAAGGTTTGGCCATGGGAGTAATATTTCTCCCTGGATTGTTAGTACTTTTGAGGTGTTGGATCGTATTGGAGCTATGGCGTATAAGATATAACTTACCCCACAGATAAGATGGATAAAATATGTTTTTCAAGTGTTATTTATCCATCATTATCATCATGATGACTCTCATATCATCTATTGGGGAAAGATTGATGATCATGATGACGCAACCTTTGAGGAGCAGCCTACAGATATCCAGGACCACCAAGAGAAGGTGTTTCACAAGAGTTTTATTACCTTAGTTTGTGTCTTGTGGTGGCATATCGGTGTTTAGGAGGGTACATAGGAACATGATTCATAGGTGTGAACTCAGTATCCCAAGCTATTTGAGGTTTATCTTTTCTCTTGTAGCAGCTTCTCTTGTGGATGTTATCCTCTTAGTTTATGAGATGGTTTTATCTTGTTTCTTATTGTGGATTGAATCTCATTTTAGATTTATCTCCCCTTGGAGAGTTTTTAGAATCTAATTATTACTATTGTGTGGTTTTTCACTTGTTCTTATGATGAGATGGTTGGGCTCCTGAGTTGGTGAGATCTTTGAGAGGTATCTCACGGGGTGGCTATTCAGACAACCCTTTCTCTCTCCAGATTGGGGTTTGGATTCTTGAGGATGAGAATTATTTTAGAGGTATCTAATAAAAGGGACTATATCCATGCATTATGACCCTTTTTAATGTTTCCAAATCTTTTGGTGCATAGAGGAGTCCGAGATAAAGTATGAAGGGGTTTGGATGCTAAAATATAGAATTAAGGGAAATACACAACTTGTAAATGTGTTTCACATCATGTATTATAAGTTCAAATATTATTATAGATGGTTCACAAGGTGATTCCCTATGTATAAATATTCGAGATTAAATGATTATAGGTAGTGCTTATTTTGGAGAGATCTAAAACTCAACATTTACACGACATGAAAGGAGTTTACACCATATAAATCCCCTACGTAGTGCATCTATAAAAGGTACAACTCATTAGGTTTTTACTCAAACCATATGGTGTCTCCTAATTTTAGGAAATCCATAAGACCTTCATTCAGTGTTTTGGTATTCCTTAGATGGGGATTGATTCCCGGAATTCTGTCTTTGATCCATGGTGAACCAAGGTGCGTTCCTTCTTTGTTTTCTAGTGTATTCTCCCTGATTGATCACATTTACTCCCATTTCTTCTCTCCATGATTTTACACTTGATCTTTATTGTTTTAATGAGGTTTCTTGATTTTTTGGGTGAATTTTTGGCACAAAATATTTTGGAGATCATAGTTTCCTCACAGGAGAGGTGATGAGAGATCCTTAACTTTGGTCCATTCTTATGTGAAGAAGTTAAAGACTTTGAGGCAGGGGATTCATTGATTCTTTATTTATTTTCATGAAATTATAAATTAAGCATGTTTTATTCCTTTGGATGGTAGTGACATTTATGTAATAATTATTGAAAAATATTGATAAAGAATTGATTAGTTATCACATGTTGTTGTGTTTTATACCATTATAATAGGTTACCTCTTAATTTTCTAGATAGTGTAATATCCATGATATTCTTTTTTTTCATATTATTTTCATTGGAGTAGAATTTTTAAATTTATAAATAATTTAAATCTTGAATTAATTGATAATTAATTGTATGAAGTGTAATTAAAGAAGAGGCATGTTTGTAATTCAGTGATTGTTATAATTTGATGATAATAAAACTGAAGTGAGTATGCATGTTTAATTAAATGAGATATTCCATATGTTTAATGGAATTTATAAATAATACGAATCATGTTTATTCTTGTTGATAATGAATAAAAGGCATGTTAAATGAGAATGGTACCTCTAAAAGTTTTATGAAACTGGTTATAATTCTAGGGAGCATGTTTAATATTTTTATAGATTGTTATAGATTGATGCCTTAGGTTTTCCATAGTTGGAACTAGTGAATACTTAATCAGTTAATTCAAGATGGAATAAGAACCAATTTTTTGATAAAGATAATTTCTAGTTCCTGAGTTACCCATATGCTTGATAAGGCCAAGTACCTTGAGTTTTTAGCTGTGAGAACTCATTTATGTATGAAGGTTGAATGCCTTATTTTGGGGCCTAGATTGGTCTATTGGCTATTTTTTTCTTGTTACCTTTTTGATGTGATTTGGATGTGAGATTTTATAAATGGTGTTATATGGGTTTGGGATAACTAATGTGATGGGGCAGGGAGGCCTGAATGATGTGGAAGCAGTCGACACCTGTGATGGTGAGAGGCATCATGATATGCATGTGGGTGTCATGGATGGCAATAGAGATGATGGAATGAGTTAAAGTCGGTATTACCCATTTATGTGATTCTAAAATATGGTATGATTTCTTAGGAATATGTTCTATGGTTGATGTCCATGTTTATTTTTTTATCTCTACTCCTTTCCCAACTGCTTAAGGTGGATGGGTTTGCTTGGTTGCATGTTTCCTATTAGTGGTAGCTTAGGATTGTTTTCCTAGAGTTAATAAATATGGAATGATTCTAATAATAATAAATTAAATAATTATTAACCCATGCATTTAGTGTTGATAGAATGCGAATGCTAAAAGATGTTACTCTTGGGAAACTGTGGACTTAGTTTGGATTATGCCTAGAGGGCATGGACTTTACTTTGATTATTAATGTAATGTAATGTGGGACGATGTTAATGGTTAATTAATGGACAATAAATTAATTAATTAATAGAAATTATAAATATAAAATAATTAATTAATGTATATCTTTAAATGTTTGTATGCTTATAGGATATCTGGTCTTAGTAGTGACAGCTAGTAGTCTGAACGATGTTAGCTGTAGTCGATTTTATGACTAGGTTATGCCCATAGTGTGGTTGTGAGAAATATTATATCCTATATATTCTGTAATTTAATATTCTCCCCCACCCATTTTTCTTAGGGTTGCTGAAACTTAGTTGACTCTGGGAGGGTGTTTTCCCCAACATCCCAATGGGAGGATAGATAATGGACTAATCCCTCTGCCCCTGCTTTCTTCTTTTGGTAGTTACTTATACTGGTATATATGATGGTTAGTTTCCATATATATGTGTGTAGAGTCTTGTTATGACTTATGGTTAATCACACAAAAGTATTCCCATACATAAGTTCCAAATTATTATTATAGGGATGACATGTATAGGCTGTGTTGGCTTGAGGTACATACTTGGTGTGTGGGATGTAGTGGCTTGAGGTATAATACATGATGTATGATAAACATTATACAGGATATGGTAGGTCCTATAAAATACTTGGTTATTATATATGGATATGTTTATGGGATGATGTGATGATGTGATGCATGAGTTGCATGTTGGGATGTGTTTCCCAGGTGTCTTCGGGCTGGCCTATTTTGGAGAGAGATGGCTTAAGATGTGCAATATTGGGGTAGAGCGAAAAACCAGTGGAGAAGTGGGAGCTGGGTACCCTTGATTTTTTACTATTATATTATATTCTATCTTGTATTTAATACTTAGTGAGAGCAATCCATGTTGAGTATGAGAACTTATTATACCTGTTTAGGTGACGAGTTAGTTTTCACTGTTGTTCACTGTGCTTTAGCATAATTTCCTTATCTTTTGCACAAGAGAATTTGAAGAGGATCCTAATGAGTATAATATTATGCTCACCCTATATATATATAAAATATTTTTCAGGACATCCATAACAGGTTGGATATTAGTTTGGATATTATGATCTCACAGTTTTACAAGATTTGTTTTGGCTTTATGGTTTCTACTGTCTTTACTTTTTGGTACTTGTAGTTTCCCTTTCAGCTGTTATAGTGTTGTATAAAATTGTATTTATGAACTTAGGATTTGTTTATATATATTTTAGAGTATGTGTTTATTTGTGTATATATATTTTCTCTCTCTTCTACATGTTTTTCTTAGAGGTTAATTCCTCCCATATGCATTTTTATTATACCCTCAGTGCTAGTCACCAGCTCGAGGCTTACTGGAGGTGGGACTTAGGAAGTCACTATATCTCTACCATTATTTCTATATCTTTGTGGGTAGGGGTTAATAACATTGTGTCTCTTTATTACTTTTATTTTTGTTATAAATTTCTATGAGATAAAGAAAAAAGTGAATGTCTTCAAATAATTAACCATATAATAAAACTATTTATCATAAGTACTCTATTTTTTCCTTGAACTACTAAGATTTTCACTGAATAAATACATCTATCATTTACCTTGAGATAGGATACATCTAATTTTAGTTCCAATTACATCATAGTTCACTTCAAATGAATTCTCAAAATCAAGTAAATCCATCACTTGTGCTATACACAACTTCTATTTAAGGATGAAAAACTTATTTTATACTTCTTATCACAAATGGAAACTTCTTTTCTTTAAATAGACTATTACGAGAGTGAAAATAGTGCTGAAATTTTTCATAAAGTTCCTATAAATGGTTGAAATCCTATGGAAACATAATAATTTAAAAATACTGACTAGAGTTGGATAATCACTTATTTCTATAATCTTGACCTCATCCACTTAAATCCCTTTAATCGTTATGATGTATCCCAAGAATGAAATATTGTTTTTAAGGGAACTTTATTTTTTAAAGATAATGTAAAACCTTTTACTATAGGAATACTCGAACTTTATATACATGTAAAAAGTGGTTATTCTTATCTTTGTTGTAAACATTTATATCATCAAAAAACACAACAATTTGTTTTATAATTAATGGTTCCAATACTCAATTTATCTATCTTTTAAAAGTACTAGATGAATTTGAAAAGTCGAATGGCATGAAAAACCACTCAAAAAATACATCTTTAGTTTTGAAGGCTCTATTCCACTCATATATAGGTATGATTCTTATTTGATGGTAGAAATTCTTCAAATATTTCTTATAGATCCACTTGGACCCATGTAAGAAATATAGTATATCATCCAGCTTGGGTATTGGAAAATTATACCAGATTTTTATTGTGTTAATTCTTATACTATCAATTCACATTACATAACTCCCATACTTCTTTTTTGTTAACCAGAATATCATAACACATGGACTCATTATCTCTTTGATGTGAAGATTCTATATAAAATACTCAACTTTGTTCTTTAGGATCTTACTATCCTTATGAATCATCCAATAGCAGGGATGGTTGGGTAAACTAGAACTAGGGATCAAATATATTTGGTTCTATATTTTCACATATGAGTCAATCCATTTGATATATCTTTGTGAATCGAGACTTTTAACACCTGAAATAATGGCTTGAATGCTTCTAGTTTCTCATCCACTTGTAAACTAGCCTCTATAATGTACTCTTTCTTTACAATAAAAAAATATACCCATCCTATCACCTTAACATAAATTTCCTAATGATTAGTAACAAAAAGGAAATAAGAAAAAATAAGTTTGGTAAATATTTTTTGTTGGTGTAAAATAGTGTATTATTTTCTACCTTTCTTCAAAATATAATAATTACCCCTTAAATGTTTATCATAAATTTCAAATTTCCAAGATATTCTGAATACTATATGGAACCCATCTATAATAATAATTTCAATATAAACATCATCCTTATGTTGTCCCATATATAATGAAACCTCACATCTCTCATTTACTTCTATTCACTTAGAATCAGATTTAATCCAACCTGATATATAAGAATAAGATGTATCTCTCTTACCAACCCCAATTTCAGCACAATCTCTCTCCCAATGATATTTTCATAACTAACAATATCAACAAAAATAGTGAAAATATTATTAAAAATGGTTCACCTAGATTAGAAAAACTTGTGGCATTATGTCAGGTCCTCTTGGTTTGCTGTTAACATCATTTTCCTTATGATATAGTTATGACTAGAATCAAACTCATTGGTTAGAATTATTTATTTATTTATTTTAAATAATATCATGTATATATTTTTCTTATTTTAGTGTTATTTTTCATTAATATGGTAGTTTTAAGATTTTTTTTATTTTATTATAATAAATAATTTTTATACTTTTTAAACTTGAAAACTATTCAAAAATGGTCTTTGTTGAAAATATTTTTTTGAGGACTGGTTTTTGTGGAAATAACATGAGATATTTTTTTGTTTTGGAGGCATATAAATGAAGATTTATTACATAATGAATGAAATATTATAATGATATGTAATATTAACCAAATAAATATCAAATTATATGTATAATTAAATCTAATATATATAAGGATAATTGAAATTTGCATAAAATTAAATCATAAAATGTGAAGGATAAGTAATATTGACTCATAAAATAAATTAGAGTAGTTGTACATTTCTTTATTTGAAAAGTGAGCCACACCCTCTCAATACAATTTTAGCCTCCCACATAACTTCCAAACTCACTTGAAGAGATGATCCACCATCAATTTAGGGTGACAGATCATCCTGATCTAATCTTAATAATGGGCATAAGATATATTTAGGCTTGTATGTCTCCTCAAGTCCTCTATAATTCACTCCTAAAACCAATTTAGCCTCACATTTACCCATTAACATGTCATGATCCAACATAATCTTAGCCAGTTCCAACAGATTCTTAGGTTCCAAATCTATGTAAGATTATAAGGGGATCTCACTTATAAATAAAGTAGAGTTTAGGGTAGCCATGTAAGACTAAAACATATCGATAACAAACCCATCATGCATATGGATAAATTGGAAATAAGAAAGTTTCACAAGAGTAGCTCTAACACCTCCTAAAATAATGCTAATGGATGTTTAAATGTCACCTACACATCATAGTTAATTGGTATAATGAAAAATCTAAAACCAAAACATTTATTGGGAAGAACCAAAATTACACTAACCTTAGGTTACATCCACATGCCACCAAAGTCTAAAAAAATATCAAGGATTTACTAAATCATGGGGGAAAATTTTCCCTTAAATAAAAAACCTAAAAGAATACCATAATAAAGAAACACAGTATGATTCATGATACAAAACAAGAATAAAATTTCATATATAAACTAAAATAACTATCAAAGTTGTAATAGTTTATAATTTATACTGGAAGATTTCAAGATGAGAGACCCAACATGAAATAAAAAGTGTGTAACATGGAACCATCTCCAAGCTCCATAGGGAAACAACTATCGATCTCATAGATCCATAACCAAGGACCATAGAATCCCCATGTATTTCTATAAAAATGAGTGATACAACTTAATCTCCATTATGTTGAATAGAAAATATATACATAGAAAGGTTCATAAGTTAGGGATGAGTATACAAACCCAGTAGGAAATCCACCAAAAGCATCCCACACACGCCACTAGAATAAGAACATGTTAGCTCATATTTTATATAAAATAAAATACTGGAAGAATCATAGAAACCAGTTAACAATATATATATATATATATATATATATATATCATATGTTAGTGAAAAAACTCACACAAAAAACACATGCATAACACCAACCATTGCAAACACTACACAAAGGCCACTCCTGAATAGTCCAACTCATGGGTGGTACCCACACCTCCAGACACAAGCAATATTTTGGTGGTATACAAATTTTTTGTAACCTCTATATTAAATAATGAAAACTAAGTCCAAACCAATAAGGCCCCATATAATAAATTATAAATTCACACCTACCCATTCCAAACCAAGTTCTCACACTCACACATTTATTTTAATTTTTTTCTCATTTATGTATTTTGTTGAACATGATATGGGTGATTCCCACAACCCATGGGTTCAAAGATAATAAATCAAGGATAATCATCATAAGTTTTCATCAAGTAATATAAATAGTTTATGTTAAAATAATAATCCTTCAACTTATAGTCATAATAGAGTAAGTGTAGATCCACCTACCTCAAATCAAGTCATTTATATTTAATTGTATAGAACTTTAATAGATATAGGATCTAGAAACCATCCTATGATAATACATCAAAATAAATTAGTAAAAACATACCCTAACCATTAGATTCAGTCATGGAATCCCTAAACTAGTGTTTCTACCAAGATAAAACAAGGAGATCTAGAAGGAGAGAATGAAACAAGATCTTATCATAGAATTCCTAGATCCAAAGATCTCTAAATAATTGGAATCGGTTTTTTAGAAATAAATAGATCACCAAAATATACAATAGGAACCCTCTAGTATGATACCCCAAGATAGAAGAGAAATAATGAGGGTTTCAAGGAATATTTTGGGTTAAAAATAAGATTTTTGTACTTAATTAATCCTTTTACATGATTAAGCCACATGGTTTAGAAAACTGTGCATCAACCATGTGAATCATGAATACCCAAAAAACTCAAAAGTCACATGGTCAATGTATGATTTATCTAAAAATGTTATCCAACCATGTGTATACCCAGAAGAACCCATTACCCACTCACATAGTTACCTAGGAAATCCATATGATTTACCCTAATTGTTCTCATACTGTACATATTAAAAACACCTCTAAATCCTTCTAAAAATAACAATAACTTTCCCCAGGCCTAAATCAAACATTATATAACTTAAAAATATTATATAAAAACCATAATACCATAAAATAGGGGTGTCACATTCTCCCCACTATTAGTCTTACCATACTCAAAAAGATAAATGTTAGTGGTATCAATACACAAGGTCAAACTACTGGTTTATAATAATATTTCACCTCCATCATTACTAAGAGATTCATTGATTATATAAAATAGATGTACCAAAGGTACACATTGACTTAGTTTGAGATTATCATGCTCATCCCAATATATGGAAGATATAAAGAACCAATTGGATCAATCGTATTTAGAGAGATATGAGCACAAGAAAAATGTAACCAAATTCCAACATGAACTTCATCCATAAGGGAATAAGATAATGAAATGTACTATAATGAAATAGTAATTCAATTCCATGAAAAAACATCCACACTAAAAAAAATATCTTTCATTGCCTATTTAGATGATAACCCTTTAACCCCAAGAGTGTGTGAGGGACACATTATTATTCACTAACAACATTTGGTTACAATGACCAACTAATTTGAAAAATATATAAATAGACACAACCCAAAGTATAATGCTCCAAATTGGGATATATAGAGCATCTACAGATAACTAGAAACCTATACAAGCTCTGAAAAAGACAAGTGAGTCTTCCCTGAACTAGAAAATTTCCTCACAAACTACTTGATAGTCTAAATATCATCTCAGCCACCACTTCAATATAAAGTGGTATACCATGATCATATATAACCCAGATCCCAAAGGTAAATGAATTAAACACTAACCCAATTGGGAAACTATGTTTAAATTAAGTATGAGGTTAATTAGTATGCGATGTAGGGTCAATAGTTCCCGAACATACATGAGAGACACATGATTCTTCACTAACAACACCAGGTTATAATGAAAAACCAATTAAAAATAACTAGAAATTTACAGAACTGAAAGTATGATGCCCCAAATAGGGCTATATAAATAATCTATGGATAACCATAAACCTATAAAAGATATTGAAAAGTGAGACATCCCCAAACTACTAAAGTTCATCACATACTACTTTCTAGACTAAATATTGCCTTATCTTCCACTTTGATATAAATTGGTATGCTATACTCATAGATAACCTAGATCCTAAAGGTAAATTAATTGAGAACTAACCCCCAAGGAAACAAGGTTTTAGTTAAGTATATGGATAATTAGCGTGTGATGTAGGGTAAAAAGTTCCTGAACATACCCTACTACAAGATCGTCATAGACACCATTCCCCAAATAGGAATAAAAATACCTATCTAAAAGAGTTATCCAAGTACCAACTTAATGACATCATTCATTTGAATCATTTTATCCCATCTGGTGAAAAAGATATAGAGAATTCACTCCACCTACTAGAAAGGTATAGGTAACTATAATATCCCCGAATCCTTATTCTATAAATCTAGTGTTTAAAGTATAATATTTACATTTATGTATTTGATAGTAGTAAATATGACCCAATTTTAACCATAAAAAACTTACAACATAAAAATTAAATATTGGATGACTTATATACCCAATTACCTTTTTTGTTTAGAGTTTTAGATAGTTAGGATAAACTGTTACATAACAATACCCATGTCTTCAATTGAGTATTTCCCCCCCTACACTCATATTTTATTATTCTAAATTAAGTATTCAACATCTCCCATAAAATTATTCACACATGAATACTTTATATACATAATTAATTTCACATCAGTCTTCATAACCTGGGGAAATAGAAAAAATAATAACCATGAGATCAAATGATTAGTAAGGGTAAACATAAGAATTAACAATCGTAAGGGTATGATGACATAATCAAAGTGCATGAACATACATAAAAGAATTAATATCCATCAAAACTTGGATAAAAATTCAGGATACATGACACAAGGTTTTAGAATATGTCAAGATTCATATAATTCCACAATCACGAGCCATGTGAAAAAAATCATTAAGAAAAGGATATATTAAAACTTGATGCAATAATATAACAAAAATGTTGGTAACTTGGAACATCATTTTCATATCACTCTTACAATTACTCTTACAAATGGGATAACCTACTCAATAAATTCCAATAATCTCTTAGGAGAAACCTATATCTGGTTAACTCCATCCCATTACCCAATATATTAGAGATTTATATCAGGATTACCCTTCATCATGAGATATATAAGGATAACCTATCATCATGAGCAATATAAGGCTCACTATTAATCATAAAAAATGTCCATAAACCATAACATAAACATTGCACATGAAATATTTTATTTTTCAAAATAACAATAACCATTGTTCTTTCATATCTTGATTAAACCATGGAAAAGAAACAGGTTCCATGAAAATATATTTTAAAAAATCATAATCCATCCATATAAATAATAAGTATGGTATCATTACAACATATCTTTAGTAGATTATATATAAAATCAAGGGTTATTAATGTTGATGAATATAAATACCATAAAATCATCATTAAAAAATTCTAGAGGAAAATACCCTGTCCACTTAGAAAATCACTTTTAAAAAACTAAAATTTCTAGAATATTAAGAAAAATATTTCTTTTGAAAATAACCATGGAAAATTTAAAAGGAGTTTTCAAATAAAATGATGGTCATGGTAGAGGTAAAATTTGTTTAAGTGATAAAAGTTAAAAATAAAATCGTTTTCAACTTTTGTAAAGAGATTCAAAATGAACCATACTAAAAAAGATAAGAAATTTAATTTTAAAACCTTTTAAAACAAGTTAAAATATCATGTAAAATAACTATTGGGAATAATTTAGGTTTAAAAAACAACATTATTGATTTTTTTTAGAAAACATATATATGGAAGAGAAATATCCCCGATCTAAAAGAAGATACAATATTGGTATTAGTTACAATCAAATTTCTCGATGTTTCTTTAATTAGTAAGGGAGAAAATAGATACTAAAGAATTAAACCACATTAATAACCAGAGTATAATAAAATATATTTAATTCAATAAAAAATATTATATGATTTCCCCAAAGGAACCTTTAACATAAACAATATTTAAAAGAAATGAGATTTCAACTTAAAGCATTTACAAATTTGGTAACTTTAGAATCAATAGTCATTGAAAGAGAGAGTATTATATGAATATATAAATTACAATAATTTAACAAATTAATATTCTAAAATTCATTCATGATTCATTAATTTTACCATACAAGGAAATCATGGTGCATGACATGAATCATGTCTCTAGAAAATGAGACGGAGACAAAGAAAACCCTTGCAAAATCATAACTTTTGAAGTAATAATTAATTCATGAAGTGATTATGTGAAAAATGTAAATATACATAAAACAAGTATAAATACATAATAAAAAAATTTAGAGATCAATTCACACATAATAATGGAATAACAAAGTCATTGAAGTAGAAGTATAGCCCAATGAATAAAAATTGAGTTAAGAAACCCCTTACCACCTAGTAACTTTCAAGTAAAATACCCTTGGATGAAATAATTTGGATTAAAACTTATAATAAAATTAGTTATGAATGATTTATGATATAACATTTAAATTTGGAATTATTTACACTATATAAAATAAATTTTGTTCATAACATTAAAATAAGGATCAATGAAAATAAATTGTGATAAAATCCCTCGCCTCTAGTTCTTACTTGCTATGTTTTTACTTTAACACATGTATAATAAACTTATATAAATTATTTTATTTCTTAAGAAAATTTTATAGGTTTAATAATATATCAATAAACTATTTATTTCAATTATTTTAGTGATATATTTAATTACATAATTAGTTAAGTCCACTTTGTCTGTTTTGTGGATGTTCAGTTCATACTTTCAAAACAACATCAATATATTGACAATGGTAAAAGAGGTAATTATTTCATCATACCCAGAATAATAATAATGATATAATTATATTTTTTATTCATTAATTATACTTTTAAAACCAACTAATAAACATGGATATGAAAAATTAATTACTTTATAATCATGGAGATGGTAGGACATATATACGTATGAGTAATGTTTGAATTTTTCAACAAATATGAATGAAAGAAGGTAAGTATTATTTTAAATTTAAAAAATTATTATCATATCATAAATATATTATTATATATTTTAATACTTCATATATAATATCCCTATGATGCATTTACGAAAAATGTATCACATCGCTTCCTAGAGGTGGTAATCCACAAGTACGCACGATTAACGTTGTCATTTTTCAATAGTTAGAAAGGTAAAAAAATAGATGATATATTATATTTTAAAAATTATAATCATTTAATTAATATTATATATATATATTTATTAAATCTATCATTATAACTATCCATAAGAGGCGTTGATGGAAAATGAATCACATCAATTCATGAGGTGGTAGTCCACTATAGACATGAACGACAATTTTATTTCCCATTTGATAGAAGATGATATGTATATAGGTTATTCTATTAACATAATGAAATATAAATATATGGATAATATTTTTTTTATTATTTGATCATGGTTAAATAATATTTGAAGGAGGTAGAATAAGAAATAAAACTAAAACATTTAGTTAAAATCTATACCTCTTCTTCGAACAATCTACTTATATTTATACCTAATGACTTACTAGGTTGGTTTATGATCAAACAAAGGACTATAAGAAATTTTTAGGGATTTTATGAATTTATTTGGATAGTTATTTTTTGAAAAAATAATCTTTAAGTGTGGATAGGAGAGGAGAGGGGGTGTCCTTTTATAAGCGAGTAGAGGGGAACTTTTTGAAATACATGAAATATTACTATATCCTATGTGTTTAACTCAAGTAAAATGGTTCAAAAATGACATTTATTCGAATATAAGAATGAAATGGTATTAATATAACCATAAAATAAAATTTTATAGGTTTAGATATCATTTTAAACCTTATCTTTTAGATTATCCCTTCCATTAAATATTTTTAATTTTAACCAGAGTAAAAACATTTTCAATATAAAAGGGTTATAAATTTAATTATATGCTAAAAATTGTCTCATAAATAGAAAAAGAATGAAATTGATGATCATTTTAAATCTTAATTGTACTCATTAAATAATTTTATGATTTTTAAATTATTAAATAAAATATAACATAACATAAAATACTATTAATGTCATTTTAAGAACTATTCACATAATTTGACTTTGAAAAAATAATAACAATTTAATTTGAATATAATACATTTAACTATAAATAATATATTATTATTAACTAAAAAATTCTTGTGAAATAAAAATTAATCTAAAAAATATTTCTTTTTATGGCTTTTTAAATCATTTACTTTTACTTTGTATTACTTTCAAAAACATTATACTCATGTTTCATAAGTATTTAAGGTAATTATGTCATGAATAAAAATTTAAAATAAACTAGCATAAAAAAAATTTCATTATAATCAAAATAAACTTTAATATTCATTAACAAATTACTTTTATCCATATTCATACATATAATTGTAATTTAAAATCAAGAGAGTGACATTTTTTATTTTTCTTAACTTAGAATAATACACAAGTCATTATCAAAGAAAAATGACAACAAATTTCTATAAATTAGAATATTTTATGAGTACGGTTTAAAAAACTCTTCCAATAGATTAAATTCAAGTGTTAGATTTACTTTTAGACCTTATCATATTATTCTTATCCTTAATGACTTGATTTACCCTTATCACAGTGAAAAATATTTAGTATGATTTCTATTCATAATGACAAAAAAATAAGAGGGGCTTATTTTCCAAATTTGAACCTAATTATTGCAAATATGGTATCTATTTTATTAAATTCAATTCAAATAATTTGAAAATTTTAATTTAGAATTTATCCCAAAAATATGTGAAGAAAAATTATTTTTCCAGAAAAATTCCCTTTAAAGTATAAAAATGTTTTTATACCAAATTCTAGAATAATGTTGATTAAAATAAGATTTATTAGATTTTTTTAATAAAAAAATAACTAATTAAATTTTAAAACTAATCCAAAATAGAATGTGACATTTCAAATACTTGAAAATAAAATATAGTTTTCAATAACAATTAGTATTTTCCACCATTTATTAAAAAATCAAACTTTTCAAAAAATTATTAAAAATTCATACAAAGATAATTTTTAAATGATGAATTCAGAAAAGTATTTAATTTTTTAAAATTAAAATTCTATAATTTGGAAATAAATCTTTAAACTAAAACCATATAATGTATAAAAATCCAATTTGGTTAAAAATAAAGCCATTTCATTTTGACTGAAAAAATTAGCTAATATTCTTATAATGAATTAAACTATATTGAATCTAATTATTTAATATTAATAATGTATGAAAATTATTTATCTTAAGGATAACTGGTTTGTTAAATATTTCCCCCATTTTAAAAATTGTATCCTTATAATTTTATCTATTTCCAGATAGAAGGGGTTTAAATAATTTTCAAAATCAAATCCAAGGAGTGTATGATAAAACATACGAACATGAAATGATTTTTTTTCTAATATTTAAAATTATCTTTTTTGAAAACAAACACCATAAAATGGTAATAAAACATCCATTTGAAAATTGTAAAATAGAAATATGAAGGTCATATGTAATAACACATAATTGAGTTTCAAAAGAGGATAACATTTGTGAGAAGTGGAAATATAGACATGAAGGTAAAATGTAATTTCTAAATAATGATGGAGAGTTATAGAGAACATTGATCACAATAAAGTGAATGATAATTATAAAGTCAATGACCAAAAAACTATAAACTAATTAGGTGTGAAAAATATCATCAATTCATCATAAATAAAGGTAATAGGATAACATTTTTGTTTCAATATCATTCTAATAGAGTTGAGGAATTACATAACCATATAGACTAAGAACATAAGAAATACAATTACTTCATGTAACGAACCAAAATTTTATTAATGAAAATTCCTATTGATCTAATTAAATGTCTTATTATGTAAAATGGTTATATAAAACATATTCACTTCCTTGGTTTTACTTTTTTCGATGTTAAAATACCATTAAGAATTGTTACCATTGATAATATAGTCGTTGAATAGTGATCACATGATTAGTATAAATATTGTGCTTTAGAAAATCTAATTTACTTAGAAAAAGGAAGTGATGACCTCATCTAGTAGAATTGATCCATACTAAGCCCATTTTTCGGAGCTCATAATGGATTTTGCGTCACTCGGCTTCACTCTTGTCCAATCCCAAGCCGAGCTTCAACACGTTAAGCTTGAATGGAACTGCCGATGAGTGAAGTTGAAGTTAATAAAGATTACCACCCGAGTGACGTTATCCGAGCCACCCCAAGAGTCTTTCACCATCACAAACCTTACCCTTTGGTTTTATGTGGGTATTATAATGGGTTATGTAATAATACCCTAGCACTATGATTATGTGCATTATTTTGTGTATAATGAATATACATTTATTTTTTTATTATTACTTTGTAAATGGTTTTTAAAGCACAAATAGTTTTTTTAGTTAATATTAAATTATGAAATATATTTTGATAAATTAATGGATTTTTAATTAAATAATATTTTAATAAAATATTATTAATAAATTAATTTTTATTAAATATAGATGATCGTATAATTTTTTATGAATACAATTGAAATTTTTATTAAGGTTTGAAAACTGTTTTTGTCAAAACCTATGAATTTTCAATAAATATCAGTTTTTATTTTAAAATTGAAAATTAAAATATTTAGAAAAGTATTTAGATAAAATTAATATCATTTTTGTATTTGGGACGTTGAAATTATCTAACGGTGAGTTTTTCATAATTTTCTGAGATAGTTGAATTTTTGGGTAAAAATTAAATACCTTTTAAATATATAATGTTTTTTATGACATCATAATGACCTAATAGTGATTTAATAAAATAATATAAAAAGTATTTTCGTACAATATATGTTTTATATTTAAAATAATGTGATTTTATTTTTGTTTGATTAATTTTATGGTGCCTTAGTGGACCTTCCAAGACTTATAAAGTATTTTAACATTTTAAAATGATTTCCATGAGGGTGTGACCCACATCCACATAATAAAGCAAAATATTTTAATAATTTTGTCCATTTTCCTTATAAAATATTTTTTTTCACTCCCATTTGGAAAAAATAATGGTAAAACCCATGGGATGGTTTTTGGTTTTGATTAGTTTAATGTGTAGTGTCCAAAACCTAAATAATAAAGAATTACCTCTCATTTCCTATATAAACCCACTCAATTTCATATTACTCTTCAATAAAACCATTTGGGGATCGACCAAGCCCTTCCCTCATTTCAATATAATCCTCCCAAGTCACCCCAAGATCCCAATAAGCCTCTCTCAAGCCTCTCTTAAGCCTTTGGGATCACACTTCTAAACAAGGGATTTATTCATTTTTCATTTTTGTTCAAATTTCTTTATGTTTTTATACTATTTTATTTCGAATTAAAAATTTTTGGGTATGATTTTTCACCTCCATGATACTTCCCTATTTATGTTTTAATGATGATAGACCTATTTCTCTCTTATTAATGCCTCTCATGTACACCCATTACCATGCCAAAATTCCGTAATGAATTTCTCTCTTCTCATTTACATTAAATAAATTATTTTATATTATTCATCTAAATTCCATTAAATATGTTGGAATATTATGTTCCACGACCCCCTTACTATCTATTTCATGTATAAATGATGAGATACCCCTTTATCTCTCATCAACCCATTTTACTATTTCTATGTGACATCATTATACCGCTGAAGTTACACTAAAATTTGAAATTCCAAAATTATCGTGTAAGTGAATATTATACCCATTTCTATATCAAGGGTATTCACCTTTATGAACAAGTAATTTTTGATTGAGGACTTAAATTTATGTATTCTACATCTTTTATTCATGGAATAAATTATGATGTTTAATGAATCTATATTGTTTGATCTATGTTCCACACTTATTCATGAAATGAAATGATTAAGAAGTGTGCGCCCTGAAAGCGCTCCAATGCATTGGGTAAAGATTAGTATCATGATACATCAAGTGAAATGAGGGTTTACTCATGATAATTCCAGTGAAATTTGGGTTTACTCATTCTCCATGTGCAATGAGCCTTGACTCATGCTAATATCATATTAAATGTTGTTTCCACATTTCCATGTTATGATAATCATGTTATATCATTCCTTTATGTTCATATTTATCTTGTTCTCAATTGATATTCCTATTTCCTAAAATATACCATATTCTTTATGTTATGCCTTGTTTACTCCCTTACTGGGCTTTATATCTCACCCTTTTCTTATGAATGTTCTCAGGTTATCCCATGCAATGATAAGTACGAAGGAATGATGTGGTCATGTAAAAGAAGTTTTCAATAAAGATATTTTGTTTTATGTTCTAAGTTTTTATGTAATTTCCCAAGAAACTAGGCCTCTTGATCCTTAGAGTTATCTTAAGTGAAAGTTTATGTAATAAATTATGTTTAAGTGTGTAATAATGACCAGGGTTGTTATAGTTAGTATCAGAGGATAAGTTTAGTTATTTTTGGGATTAAGATTAGAAAACCCTAGTGAGGGATAAGACTAAGTATAATAAAAACATCCCTAAATTTTGGTGAGTATATAGTAAGTGTTTTATAAAGAAAATAAATCCCTATATGGATAAGAACAAGTAGAAGTGGATCTAAAATAGATGTATCTAGGGGTGAAACCCAAAAACACCGCTTCAAAATAGAATCGAATGGGAACTGGTTCATGAAAATGGGCCTTGATACACTCTTGGTTACGACACTCCCAGGGGATACGCTTTAGTAAATTCATAATCTTATTATGAACCATTATTAAGGGAATAAAAAATGCCCCTAAGAATATATGTTGAGAATTTGATCATGGATAACATATATTGAAGCCTATAAATTCATAAGTTAAGAAAATAAAATAAATTTATAATTTATACCCTTTTTTCATTGGATTACCCTTTTATGTGTTACCCTTAGCTTTCCTTTTATTCCATCCAATGGTTAGTAATAAGAGGACTCAGGTTAAAAACCAATGCGAAGATCAATGTGATGAATCTTCTAATGAGATTCCCAATCTAATGGGAGTGGGAATCACAAACTTTGTCATGATAATCTCTCAGTTAACTCAAGTTTTGAATAGAAACATGGGTCAAGAGGAACTTCCAACCCCCCTAAGAAAGAACACACTGCAATCGAGAGCTTCATGAGACAAAGGCCTCATACTTTTAATGGATCATCTGATCCCTCAATCACCGAACAATGGATCAACTCCATTGAGAAGATCTTCTCCATCCTTCAAGATTCTGAATAAGAGAAGGTTCTTCTAGATGCTTATTGTATGAAGGGTGAAGCTGATCAATGATAAAAATTGATCAAAAATACAAAGCCTGAGGAAGAGATCGGGCCATTTGAATGGAAGGATTTCTAGAAAATATTTTTTGATAAATATTTTCCTCACACCCTAAAACTTAAGATGGAAAGGGTCTTTCTTTCCCTCAAGAAAAAATATGACGAATAAATTATATAATGTGAGGAAAACATCAGAAGGCTTTCATTATATGCATCTGAATTTGTCATTACCCCCGAATTCAAGGTTGAACGCTTCTTTGGTGGGCTAAAACCTAGCCTAAAGAAAGCCCTAATGATCCGTGATATCAATAGCTATAAGGAAATTGTTCGATGTGCAGCCAAAGTCAAAATAGAGATCTTTGAATCTTAGGGGTATCATGGGGATAAGAAGCAAAAAGTTGACTTTAATTCTGGAAGTCCTATAGTTAAATCCAATTGTTCTAAGAAATTATAGCACCCCACTTTCTGAAGGTGTGGAAGGAAGCACCCTGGAAATTGCCTGAAGGGGATGAGGAAATTCTTTAGGTGTGGAAGAGAAGGGAACTTGGCCATTAACTACTGACAAGAAAAACCTGCTGCTACAATAGAGGAGAGAAATTCTCCATTCGACCCTTAACACATTTTTCATTGCTTCAAATATAAAGAACCATTACTCTTTGAAAACTAGTTCCCTAAGACAAGGGATTTCAGAGGCAACCAACAACCTCCAAGGCATCAAGGGTGAAATTTTTCCATCACTACTGCCAAAGTGAACCTTGAAAACAAATTAGTGATAGGTTCACTAGTTATTCATTCAATAATATTAAACATACTTTTTGATTTTGGTTTTACTCATTCTTTTATATCCCAAAATTTTAGTAGTACAATCCCAACACCACCACAAATCATGGAAGTAGAGATATCGGTGAGAATGGTAAATGGGGAAATCATTGCATCCCATTAATATAATTCATCCACTATCACAATTTGTGGTTTAAACATCTCTGAAAACCTCTTCATACTACCTATAGTAGAATTTGATGAAATTCTTGGCATGGATTGGATTTCCCTATATAGAGCCAACATAAATTGCTATGAGAGGGAAATCACTCTCCAAATGGTGAATCGACCCCCGATTCTATACAAGTGAAATGAGGAGGATGAATATTATTTATCACCATCATCTCAATCATGGATATTAATACCCTATGAGCATGTGTATCTTACTCATATTATTGAGTCTATGGAAGCAACCATCCTTTAAGACATGTCTATTGTGAGGTAATTCGCTGAAGTGTTTCCTGAGGAATTTTCTGGTCTTCCTCCTAGAAGATATGTTGAATTCTCAATTGATCATATACTTGGGGAATTGACAATATCCAAGACTCCATATAGAATGGATGTTGTGTAGCTTTAGGATCTAAATATACAACTACAAGAGAATATAGGTAAAGAGTTTATACGCCCAAGTGCTTCACCATGGGGTGAACCAGTAATCTTTGTCAAGAAAAAGGATGGGTCAATGCTCCTTTGTATTGATTTTCCTAAGCTCAAAAAAATCACAATAAAGAACAAGTATCCCCTATAATGAATTGATGACTTGTTCAATCAACTACATGGAGTACAATACTTATCCAAGGTGGATTTGTGGTCGGGAAATTACCAAGCAAGGGTGAATAAGGAGGATATCCCCAACACTTTTTTTATACAAGGAACATGAACTATGAATTCATAGTAATTCCTTTCAGACTCACTAATTCTCCAGAAATTTTCATGGACTTGATGAATAGAGTCTTTAGAGATTACCTTAACAAATTTGTGGTAGTATTTATAAAAAATATTATAATATACTCCAAAACCAAGGAGGAACATAAGGAGCATATAAGAATTGTACTAAAGACCTTGTGAAAGGATAATGTCAATGAAAAGTACAACTAGTGTGTGTTCTAGTTGAATGAAGTCTCATTATTGGGTCATATCATCACAAGAAATGGGATATATATGAATCACGATAAGATAACTGCAATTGAGGGATGAATGGGGCCAACATTGGTGACATATATCCGTAGATTCTCGGGGTTCACTGGATATTATTGTCGACTTGTGAGAAATTTCTCACGATTTTCCAAGCCTCTTACCAAGATAACCTAGAAAAGAGTCAAGTTTTATTGGAGTGATGAATGCGAAGATAGATTCAAGGAGTTAAAAAAGAGTCTTATCACTGTTCTCGTGCTCACACTACCCATAAGTGGAGAAATTTTTATGGTATTCAGTGACACTTAAAAGAAGGTCCTGGGATGTGTGTTGATGGAAAATTACAGTCATTTCTTATGATTAAAGTTGATTGAAAGTTCATGAGAAAAACTATCCAACACATGATTTGGAGTTGGCTGTAGTAATATTCGCTTTAAAAATTTGGCAATATTACCTCTTGGGGAGAAGTGTAAATTATATACAGACCAAAAAAGACTCAAGTATATATTCATACAGAAGGAGTTGAATATGTGCCAACAAATATGGTTAGAGACAACCAAATACTATGAATGCTCAATCTATTACCACCCTGGGAAATAAAACAAGGTGGAAGATGCTCTAAGTAGAAAGGACCTAGAAATTGTTTCATTGATGAGAATTAAAAAGGATCAAATCTTCTTAGATTTGATGAAGATGGACATAGGAATCATAAATAAGGGAACATCATCAATCCTTTTACAAATTATTTCTCAACTATCTCTTTTGTAAATGTTAAAGGATGCTCAAATGGATGATGTGGGAATTCAAAAAAAGTGGAAACTATCAAAAAAGGTAAATCCTTAGAGTTCAATGTTAATGAAGAAGGAATTGTGAGATTTGGGTTAAGAATATGTGTTCCATAAAATCCAGAGTTAAAGAAATAAATTTTGGATGATGCATATAGTTTGAATTTACCCATTCACCTAGAAAACATGAATATGTATCGAGATATTCGAGAGCATTATTGGTGTGATAAAATGAAGAAGGAGATCACTGAGTATACATGAAAGTGCCTGGTATGTCAGAAATTTAAGGATGAGAGGTATAAGTATAAGGGGATGATGAAACCATTACCCATACTAACATGGAAATGGGAGAACATTTCCATGGACTTTTTCATTGGAATTCTGAAAAAATCCAATGAAAAAAATTCTGTCTGGGTTGTTGCGGATAGTCTTAGAAAGACTGCACACTTCATTGTAATTTGAGAGGATTTCTCATTAAATCAAGTGGCACGTATATATATCAGAGAAGTGGTAAGGATGTATGGAGTACCACTATCTATTGTATCCAATCGTGATCCAAGATTCACCCATAAGTTTTGGAAGAATCTCCAATATTCTATGAATTCTGAGCTGAACTTCAATACAACTTATCATCCTCAAACAGAGGGCCAATATGAGTGGACTATCCAAACAGTTGAGGGAATGTTGAGATCATTCTCAATGGAATTAAATGGAGGATGAGATCAATATATTCCTCTGGTTGAGTTCACTTACAATAACAGTTTCCAATCAAGCATCCAAAAGGCTCCTTATGAAGCCCTATATGGGAATAGGTGCAGAACATTGACATTCTAGGACAAAGTTGGGGAGAAAAAACTCCTAGATCTGTAAATGGTTAAAGAAATGGTGGACAAGGTTAATACCATCCAACAACACATTAAAGATGCTCAGAGTTGACAAAAGATCTATGGTGATAATCGTTGAAGAGACCTAGAGTTAAATGTTGGATACATGGTATTCCTCCATATATCACTATGGAAGAGAGTTATGATATTTTGGAAGAAGGGAAAGATTAGTCCAAGGTACATTGTCTCTTTTGAGATCCTTGATCACATTGGAGAAGTGGCATATTTACCAGAACTCCCACCGAACCTGTCTCAAGTACATGATGTATTCCATGTATCACTCTTGAGGAAGTAAATACTTTACCGTTCTCATATACTCAATGCAGAGGCAGTACCATTGGAGAATGACCTCTCCTATGAATAGAATTTGGTGAAGATCTTAGATCGTAGGGAAAAATTTATATGAAATAAGATAACACCCCTCATCAAGGTGTTTTGGAAAAACCAAAATTTTGAAGAAGAAATGTGGGAACTAGAGGACGTGATGAGGTGGAGTTACCCACATGTATTTTAGTGTGGGAAAATAAAATTTTGAGTGCGAAATTTCTTAAGGGGGGAAGATTGTAACGACCCAAACTTTTATTAATAAGAATTCATCTTGATCTAATTAAATGTATTATTTTGTAAAATGGTTATATAAAACATATTCACTTCCTTAGTTTTAGGTTTTTGGATTTTAAAATACCATTAAAAATTGTTACCATTGCTAATATAGTTGTTGAATAGTGATCACATGATTAGTATAAATATTGGGCTTTAACAAATCCTATTTACTCATAAAAAGGAAGCGATGACCTCATCTAGTTGAATTGATCTATATGAAGCCCATATTTCAGAGCTCAGAAAGGAGGTAGCGTCACTGGGCTTTTCTCTTGACCAATTCCAATACAAGATTCAACATGATAAGATTGAACGGAACCGCCTATGGGAGAAGTGAAAGTTAATAGAGATTACCACCCAAGCGATGTTATCCAAGCCACCCTAAGAGTCTGTCACCATCACACACCTTACCCTTATATCTTATGAGGGTGTTATAAGGGGTTATGTAATAATACCCTATCACTATGATTATGTGAATTATTTTTGTATAAATAATATACATTCATTTTATTATTGTAACTTTGTAAATGGGGTTTAAAGCAGAAATAGTTTTTTAGTTAATATTCAATTAAGAAATATATTTTGATGAATTAATGTATTTTTTAATTAAATAATATTTTAATAAAATATTCTTAATAAATTAATTTTTATTAAATATATATGATCGTATAACTTTTTATGAATACAATTGAAATTTTTATTAAGGTTTGAAAACTGTTTTTGTCAAAACCCACAAATTTTCAATAAATGTCAATTTTTATATTAAAATTAAAAATTCACATATTTATAAAATTATTTAGATTAAATGAATATCATTTTTGGATTTAGGATGTCAAAATTATCTAATACTTATTTTTTCATTATTTTCTGAGACAGTCAAATTTTTGGGTAAAAATTAAATACTGTTTAAATATATAATGTGTTTTATGACATCATAATTATTAATAGTGATGTAATACAATACTATAAAAGTTTTTTTGTCAATATATTTTTTATCTTTAAAATAATGTGATTTTATATTTTTTTTGATTAATTTTATGGTGCCTTAGTAGATCCTTCAAGACTTATACAATATTTTAACTTTTTAAAATAATTTCTTTGAGGGTGTGACTCACCTCCACATAAGCACGTAGAATATTTTAATAATTTAGGCCATTGGAATTATAAAATAATTTTTTCCAATCCCCCTTTTCAAAAAACACGGTAAAAAACCATGGGATAGTTTGTTTTTTTGATTAGTTTAATGTGCAGTGTCCAAAAACCTAAATAATAAATAATTTCCTCTTCTTTCATATATAAACCCACTCAATATCAAATTAATCTTCACTAAAACCATTTTAAGCTCAATAAAACCCTTACATAATCTCTATATAATCCTCAAAAGTCACCCCAAGCTCCCAAGAAGCCTCTCTCAAGCCTTTCCCAAGCCTTTGGGATCACACTTCCAAGTAAGAGATTTCTTCCTTTCTCATTTTTTTCCAAATTTATTTATGTTTTTATACCCTTTTATTTTGAATTAAAAATGATAGGGTATAATTTAGAACCTCCCCATACTTCCCTCCTTATGTTTGAATGACTATAGAGCTCTTTCTTTCTCATTAATTCCTCCCATGTACACCTGTTACCATGCCGAAATTCCATAGGGAATTTCTCTATTCTCATTTACATTCAAGAAATTATTTTATATTATGTATATAAATTTCATTACATATGTTGGGATATTATGTTCCATGACCCCATTACTATAAATGTCATGTATAAATGATGCAATACCCCTTTCTATATCATCAACCCAATTTACAATTTCTATGTGATGTAGTTATGCTACCGAAGTTACACAAAACTTTCCAAATCCAAAATCATCGTGTAAGTGAATACCATACCCATTTATGTATCAAGGGTATTCACCTTTATTCACATGTAATTTTTGATTGAGGACTTACATTTATTTATTACACATATCTTATTCATGGAACCAAATATGATGTTTAATGAATCCATATTGTATGATCTATGTGGAACACTTATGCATGAAATGAAATGATTAAGAAGGGTGCACCTTGATAGTGCTCCAATGCATTGGGTAAATATTAATATCATGATACATCATGTGAAATGAGGGTTTACTCATGATAATTCAAGTAAAATGAGGGTTTAGTCATGATAATTAAAGTTCAATTAGGGTTTACTCATGCTAATTCAAGTGCTATAAGGGTTTACTCATGCTCCATGTGCAATGAGACTTGGCTAATGCTAATATTATGTTAAATGTTGTTGCCACATTTCCATGTTAGGACAATCCTGATATATCATTCCTTTATGTTCATGTTTCTTTTGTGATCCTTTGATATGCCTATTGCCTAACATATAGGCTTTATAGATTACCATTTTCTTATGCATGTCCTCAGGTTATCCCATGCATTGCTAAGTATGAAGGAATGTTGTGGTCATGTAAAAGAAGTTTTTAATAAAGATGTTTTGTTTTATGTTCTAAGTTGTTATGTAGTTTACCAAGACACTAGACATCTCAATCCTCAGAGTTCTATTAAGTAAAATTTTATGTAATAAATCATGTTTAAGTGTGTAATAAAGACTAGTGTTGTTATACTTCAAAAGTATAATTTCCTCCTTTAATAAATTTCCACCACATTATCATATTTTTAAATAAAAATTAGTATTTTGGATGAATTTATCATACATGAAGCACTAAAATCAACTTCTAATGGAGCACATAATCCAAAAAAGGATAACAATATATTCCTAATATATTTATATATTAATTAAAAATAAAATGGTTGTCACAAGGTAAGATAATATTTAAAATTTATAAACCTTCATATGAATATATAACACATTTAACTTTAAAATTAAAAAAATAACTCCAAATGTTCATCTTAAATCATTACATAAATAAATAACCATATATCTCAAATAACCTCAATAACCTCAACATTAATGAAAGTTTTAACCTTGAAGGTTATCTGATACATTTCATCTTAAATCTCCAAAAATGTAATATCATTCTTCCCAAATATTCCTTGATTTTAAATTTAATGGTAACATATACAACAACCCAATAAAATGTCTCCCAAGATATAATTAATCACATTAAAATCACATCACTTAAAACCTTGAAAGGGGTGTTGAATCCATTAGACTTACGATCAACCTAAACCTTACAAACCCATGACAGTATCCAAAAATCTTAAGTTAACCTCACGTAAAAACATCATAATATCTAAATCTATCTAAACCTTTACTCTAATGTTAAATATAAGAACCCCAAACCAACACTCTTGAAATCTAGTTCTTAAATCATAATCTTTACATTTCTGGATTTGATACTTATAAATGTGACCCAATTTCAACCACCCAAAACATAAAATATCAAAATTAAATATTGGATCACTTATATACCCAAGGATATTTTAGGTTTAGAGTTTTGTAGAATTTGTATAAACTATTACATAATAATAATCTTGTATTTAAATGAGTATTTTTAAAACTATACCCATATTTTCTTTTCCACATTAAGTGTTCAATTTATCCCATTAAATTTTTCACACATTATTTATTTCTAGACATAATTATTTTAACATCATTCTTCATAACCTAGAGAAATTGAAAACATAATAATAGTGAGATAAAATGATCAGTAAGTGTAAACATAAGCATTAACAATCATAAGGGTATGGTGAAATAATCAAAGGTAATGAGAATAACATAAGAGAATTCATACCCATTGAAAGTTGTATCATAATTCATGAGACTTGAAATAAGGATTTAATATAAATCAAGAGTCATATAAGTCAATAATCATGAGCCATGTGAAAAAAATACTCAAGAAATAGATACATTAGAACTTAATACAAGAGTAAATAAAACATGTTGGTAACTTGTAACATAATTTTCATATCAATCTTAAAATAAATCTTACAAATGAAATATCCTATATGGTAAATTACAATAATCTCTTAGTATAAACCTATTACCAATTAACTCCGCCCCATTACCCAATTCATTGGAGAGCTACATTGGGCACACCTATCATCATGAGATATAATAATCTAACCCATAATCCTGATCTATATTGGGCTCACCCATCATCATAAACTATTCCTAATAACTATAACATAAATATAATTCATGTAGTCATTTATTTTTCAACAAAATAATAAACATTGTTATTTTATATCTTGATTTATCTATGGAAAATAAATATTTTCCATGAAAATATCTTTGAAACAATCATAATACATCCATAGGAAGAATAATGATTTTACCCTTATAAGATATCCATAGTGGATCATAAGTAAAATCAACGGTTGTTTTCATTGATGAATAAAAATACCATAAAAAGATCATTGAAAAAATTCTTGATGAAAATACCCTTTACATTTAAAAATCACTTGTAAAAAAATAAAAATTTACAGAATATTGAGAACACAATTTTCTTTAAAAATAACATTGAAAACTTATAAAGTAAAATTCAAATAAAATAATGGTAATGATAGTGGGAATTTTTTTTCATGTTGTAAACATTAAAAAAAATCTTTCTCTGATTTTGTAAAGAGAGTCAAAAGTGAACCATATAGAAAATGTTATGAAATTTAATTTTAAAACATCTTAAAATAAGGTCAAATATCATATAAAATAATTTTTTTAAATCATTTATGTTTATAAAATAAAATTCTTGAAACCATTTTATAAAAAATGGATATAGAAGAGATAAATTCCTGATCTAAAAGAAGATAAAAGAGCATTATCACTTATAAATAACTTTATTGAGGTTTATTTAATTAATAAGGGAGGAAATGAAAACTAATAATCTAAAAAAAATTCAAAACCAGAGGATAATAAAAGATATTTGGTTCATGAAAAAAATATCATATGATTTCACTAAAATAACCTTGAACTTAAACAAAGGAGATTTTATCATAAATCCTTTACTGATTTGGTATCATTCGAATCAAAATTCATTGAAATAAAGTGTATGATAGGGATAATTAAATCCCATGAATTTCATAATATAATATTATAAAATTAATTCATGAAGTATTAATTTCACCATACAAGGAAATAATGGTGCATGACATGAATCATGTCTCAAGAAAATGAGATTGAGAAAAAGAAAATCCTTTCAAAGATCATAACTTTTTAAGTGATAATTAATCCATGAAGTGATTATGTAGACATATTTAAATCCACGTAAAAAATTTTATATAAAAAATAAAAAAATTTATAAAAAAATTAATACATAATAATTTCATAAAAAAGTCAATGAAGTAGAAGTATAACCCAATGAAGGGAAATTCTGTTAAGAAACCACTTACCACTTGGTAATTTTCAAGTCAAATACCATTAAATGAAATAATTTTGATTGAAAGATAAAATACCATGAATTTGTAAGGATTATTTATATAAAATTTAAAAGGTGTATTATATACACCATATAAAATAAATTAGGTTCATAATATTAAAATATGCCTCAATGAAAAGAAATTGTAATGAAATCCATTACCTTGAGTCATGACTTTCTATGTTTGTCATTTAACACCTGTATAATAAAATAATATTATTTCTTTTATTTGTTAATATAATTTTAAAGGCTTAATACCTTACCATTAAAAAAATTATTTTATTTATTTTAATGACATAGTTAATTACATAATCAGTTAAGTCCACTTCCGGTGCTTTGAGGACGTTTAGTTCATAATTTTAATATAACTTAGGTATGTTGAACATGGTCTAAGAGGTAATTTTACAATATTCTCTAAAATAAAAATCTTTAAATAATTATCAGTTTTAAAAATTAATTATATTTTTAAAACCAATCATGAAATATGATTATGAAAAATGAATTATGTTACAGTCATGGAGACGGTAGGCTGAATGTACGCATGAGTAACATTTCCATTTTTCACCAAACCTAAAAGAAAGAAGGTAATTATTATTTTATCATTTAAGAATTATTATTCTATCATAAATATTTTATTATCTCTTTAAATACTTTATATATACCAGCTATGTGTTGTGGTGATGAAAAAAATCACATCACTTCATGAAGGTGGTAATCAACATGTACACATGAACAACATTTTGATTTTTAAATGGATGAAAAGGTAATAAAATAGATTATGTATTACCTTTAAAAAATGATAAATATTTCATTAATATCGTATATATATATATATATATATAAACATTAAATCTATCATTATAAACTACCTTAATAGGTTTTGATGAAAAAAACCACATCGGTTCATGAGGCGGTAGTCTGTTGTACACATGAATAATGGTTTCATTTCATATTTAATGGAAAAGGAAATAGATATATTTTATACCATTAAAATAATTAAATATAAATATATGTGAGATAATTTTTTTATTTCAGTATGGGTGAATAATATTTTAAGGAGGTTAAATAATAAATATAACTAAAAAATTCAGTTAAAATCTATACCACTTCTTCAGACAACCTCCTTAGGTTTATACTTAAATCTAAATTGGGTTAGTTTTCTGATCAAAATGGGGCCTCTAGAAAGTGGGGAGTGATATTATTAAGGTAATTTTATAGTTATTAGAAGAAACAAATGGATATTTAAGTGTTTAAAAGAGAGGATAAAATGTGTCCTTTTATAAGTGAGGGGAGGGGCACTTTTTCAAATACATGAAATATTATAATATAATATGTGTTTAACTCATGTAAAATTGTTCCAAAATGAAAGAAATTAAAATATAAGTAATATTGGAATTAATATAATCATATAATAAAGTTTTTATAGGTTTATATATCATTTAGGCCTTATATTTTGTATTAACCCTTCCATTAACCATTTTAACTTTATCTCTGGTAAAAAACTTTTCAATATAAATGTGTTTTAAATTTAATTCCAAGTTAACAATTGGATCATAAATGGAAAATTTAAATTTTTTTTTAAAAAATTTATTATCCAAATTGTCTTCTTACAATATCTTTATGAATTTTTAAATAATTATATAAAATATTATATAACATGAAATACTATTAATTTCATTTTAAGAACTATTTGTATAACATGAGTTTGAAAAAAATATATAAACTGTAGAATTATAATATAATCCATTTAACCATAAAAAATACATTATTATTTACTAAAAAATTAATATGAAACTATAATTCATCCCAAAAATATTGATTTTGATTTTTTTTGAAATCATTTACTCTAATTTTTTACTACTTACACAAGCATTGTGCTAACATTGCGTAAGTATTTAAGGCAATTATTTCATTACTAAAAATTAAAAATAAATTCCCATAAAAAATATTTTAATTATTCTAAAAATAAAATTTATTATTATTTTACATCTTAATTTCATCTCTATTTGAACATATATTATAAATTTAAAAGCAAGTGAGTGATATTTTGTATTTTTCTTCACTTAAAATAACATATAAGTCATTTTCAACAGAAAATGGAAACAAATTAAAATAAATTAGAATCTTGGATGAGTATGGTTTAAAAAAACACATAAAATAGATTAAAGGCACGTTTTATGGTCATTTTGAGTCCTTATCTTGTAATTTTTATCCTTAATTATCAGATTTACCCTTACCGAGTGATATATTTTCTACAATTAATATTCATAATAAAAAAATAAAAGCGAATTATTTTAAAAAAATTAACCTAATTATTTCATGTATATGATCTATTTTATAAAATTATATTCATATAAGTGTCATAATTTAATTTTTAATTAAATCTGCAAAGCATTATGGAAAAAAAGTTTTTAGAAAAATTCTTTTTTAAGTATAATTTTTTTATACCAAATTCAAGTATAATGTTTATTATACTAGAATTTATTGGATTATTTTTAATTATAAGTAAATAATGAAAATTTTAAACAAATAAAAAATTGAATGTGACTATGTAAATACTTGAAAATAAAATATTGTTTTTAATAAATATCAGTATTTTTTATGATTCATTAAAAAAACAAAAATTTCAGAAAATTTTCAAAAATTAATCCTGAGATAATTTTGATATTATTAATTTAAAAATGAAGTTAATTTTTTTAAAATTAAAATTATATAATTTGGAAATAAATCTTTCAAATAAGATAATATAATGCATGAAAACCCAATTTGTTATAAATAAAGCCTTTTCATTTGGACTGAAAAATTACCTAAAATTATTATAATGAACATTACTCTATAAAATTTATTATATAATATTAATAATATGTGAAAATGATTTATCTTAATATTACATGTTTTATTACAGTAACAGTCACTTCACTCCCACCAGTCGATGTTCAATGATTGTTACTTAATGTACCATCCCCAATATTTTAATGGGAAATCCACTTGGGTCTGTCCTAAAATAAGAAGGAAGTAAAACTGGATCTTGGTATAGAATAGAAAATTTTCATGCTTTTCACACCCCTTGGATTCTACCCACCATTATGTTTTAACTAATAATAACATGATGAAAATTCAACAACTGAACTTCCTTGTATTTGGTCACCCAATTCCAGAATGAGAGTCACCATACATAATGCCATAACATCGTCTAAATTCATATGAATGAAGTTCTTGGATATGATTTAAATGTTGAATCGATAATGATAAAATATTTTACTAACATGAATCATAGAGACTGGTGATATAATACAACCACTACCCAATTGATCATGAATTAAGAGTCCTAGTTAGAGCAGTCATTAGTGATAAAAGTCCTTAGAAAACACAAATGATAATATCACTATTTCCAAAGAAAATATCAAGACACATAATAATAATACAATCTTATGAAATAAAATAATTGTCGCCCACACCACTATTTCCAAAGAAAATATCAATACACATATTTCTTAGGAATATTAACTCATTAATTCCCGTTATATAATTCCATCAAGGTTTCCATCCCCCAATTCATCATGCAATAACTTTCTCTTGGAACTATATAAAAGGTTATCATGTTCTGAAATAAATGACATGATTTTCATTAAATATTTATTTAAAAATACTATTTAATGAAATAATTTAAATCATTTTTAAAATTTTAGCATCAATAAAATCATTCAAGAATCCTTTTTATGAAATCTATTTTAAAACTATCATGAAACAAATGCGCTTTTATAATTTTTTTCTAAAATAACATATAATTATAAATTTAGAACCAATAAAAGGTTAACTTTTTGGTATCTCTATCACTAAATGTCCATATTGATTAGGGTTTTTAAAGAAGGATCTTTAAATTTTTTATCGATCATGAAATATCTTTTGTAAAACCTAATATAAATATAGAACAAATTAATAAAAACTAATCCTTATATAACGTTCTATAATTTGAAAACCTTTTTTTTCATAAAGGAATTGCTCACCAAATCAGATTACATAAACACAAAATAGCCAATTATGTGGATAATGAAAAAATATCTGATAAATAAACATTTTTCATTTCATATGATTGAAAATGATAACAAATTTCTTATTAAATCATGATCAATCAACTAGTTTAAAGTAAATTCCAATGACTTCAAGTACCAAAATCAAAACTATTTGAATTAATTTACAAGAAGAACAACATTAAATGAAAACTAATCTACTACCATATTTAATTCCATTATATTACAAAGTTAATAATATTATTAGAAACATCATTTCAATAATCAATCATGTTCAACTAATTAAGAAATTGAAAAATATAAAATTAATCCATCATAGTTTTGTCATGCCCCCATAATAATATACTATTTATTGAATGTTTTAAAAAGAACTAAAAAAACTACATTAGGATGTACCTATGAATATATCGAAAATTTACCTATTATGAAACTTATTCTACCAAACATTGTCCATTACTTAAATACATATCAATGCTTAATAACTTCATATTATCTATTAAAAAAAGAGTTATATTTTTAGCATGATTTAATGACCCATAGTTCAAAAATTATAAAGTTCAAAAATAAAAACACGAAAAAAAGTTATTACATTTAACAAACAACAATTATACTTTCTACAATATTTATTACATTATAAAAGATTCACTAATTAAAAACATAATAAGGAATAAAAATGATAGTATATTATTTTGACATATCAGAAAATTAATCAAGGAAATAACAACTTAAAATTATATCATAATCTTTTTCTAATCATTGGTATTATGAACCAAAATTTAAATCATAGAAAATAAATCAATATATGACATGTTTTTAAAATATTAAAATGTTATGATAATAATAACATTCAATCATGTATATGGGTTTCTAAATTTATAAACATGAAAATAATTATTTAGGAAGTAAGTCAGTGAACATGGAATTATTATTTTACATACTTATTATATAATTTTCTAAGTTATTTTAAAGAAGCATGAATTCCAATTATTATTAATAAAATTATACTTATTACGTTCATTACCAGTTTAGGTTCTAGTTTTAGAACAATTTCTTATTCTCTTAAACAATACAACACAAGAAAATCCTAAAACACAAATCAATGCTAGCAAGAATCATCACAAAATAGAAAGTTAAAGAATATTTATCTTGGTCTCAAAAACATTTTTTAGAAACTATAAGTTTCATCCATAGTCACAATCACCCATTTTACCAAATAATGTTATCATATTTTTATATACAAGAGAATAATCAAACAAATATCACATGAATGATGCAATCCTTGTGGGAAGTCTTTTTTACTAATGCATGGTACACAACTCCCATTGACTAAACCCATAATGATAAGATGATAAAAAAACTATAATTTCTTAACAAATTTTTTTTTACCCAAACCACCTTGGTAATTTTTTTTAGTATAAAGTGGTTAACTATACCTTTTTATTCTATACATTTAAAGTCTTGATTCTTCCTATATCCACACCTATCATCCCTATGATGACCAAAATTTTTGTACATTATTTTAAACATAATTAGTTCAAAAATATTACAAAAATAAATTTGAAGGATTTTTTTAGGTTTAGTGTCTTGGAAAATATGTAAATAATACACGAAATTCATGGTATATAATATAAAACATAAACTAATTTTAAGCTCTCTTTAAAGGCTTCTTTACCATCCCATCCTTGATCATCTAATTGCATAGGATTTCCTAGGAACATTTATCAATTTAAAGGGGGGTAATAAATCCCAGTAAGGGATGAATAATGTAAGAGAACATCATAGGTGAAAAATGAACCATAAAATAATAACATGAACATAATAACTTGAGGCATAACATGGAAATGTGGCTAAAATATAAACATGAGACATTCTTAAACTAATCACCAAAGCACATCAATATGGTGTAATGAAACATATTAGCAAAGATTTTGACCAAGGTACTATAAAATATTACCAATTCAAGCCCTCAAGTCATCATTAAAATTCCATCTATAGAGATTAATTCATTACCAAATTCATTGGAGTGCTATCAGGACACACCCTTCATATGTCTAACATTATGTGTGCTACATCGATCAAAGATCATAAGTAAATATAATTTTTAACCCATGATTAGGTAATACCAGTTTAGTACATGGATTTACCAAATTATTAATTGAAATATACAATTAAATGCACACTCTTGAATTCAAAATATGTTTGGATATTCATTACATTAAAATATGGAATGAAAAATCAAGGGTTGATTTCAAAAGCATAATGAGTATAAAAAAGGGATATTGGAATGGGTTTAATGAGAGAGAAAGTAAGTATCTCATTAAAAAGACATTATATATAAAATAATTATGTTTTTTTATGAATACTTGATGACATAATAATTTGATAATCAAAAGTCTTATACAAAATGATTACTTGAATTGAAAAGGCAGAGGAAGAGAACCCTTATTTTGAGAGCATGGTTATTAGAGTTTGATAGAGAATCCTTAGAACCTTTAATCACCTTAGAGAGGATCTTGATAAGGGGGATGAGATAAGATTCATTATCAATGTTTTTTTAGTGTATTTTTAGGATAGAATGGGTGGGTAATTATATTTGAGGAGGGGTGATTTTAAGGGATATAATAATGATTATTTTTTATTATGGCTAACAAATTTTGATTGGAATTAATTTAAATGAATTTGGTTGATAATAAATGTTGACATTTTTTGTTAAGGATGTGAAATACCTTATAAAACCATTTAAGGTTTCTATTTTTAGTTATCTTATACCATTCCCTTTTAATTTTAACCCTTTACATTATTTTACCTTTCATGGTAACTCTGTTTTTACATTGGTAAATTTTTTTCCCTAAAAATAAAATTTTCCTCACTACATAATTTGGAAATTCAAATTCCAAATATTAAATATTTTTTAATTTATTTAATTTATAAAATTGGAAAAACTTAATTCAAATATGATGCACATACAACAAATAAAAATCACAAAAAAGAAGATAAAATCATGGTTTCAAGACACTAATAATATATTTATATGTGTAACACATTATGTATTATGTTATTCCTTAAATAAAGTTTTCATCAAGAATAAGTATTAATAAATTTTAATTCATGATCATATCATGATTATATCATGAGAGTTACGGTATTTTTTTTACCTTTTATCCACAAAATAAACATTTTTATAATATTACCATAAATTGATCCCAAGATAATTTCGATATGCTAATTAAAAAAATAAAAATAATTTTGTCAAAATAATTTTATAAATCTCATAAATTTTTCTTTTAAATAAAAAATATGTATTTATTGAAAAAAAGAATATTTTTTGTTTCATTATATTAAAAATATATTTTATCATATTCCTCTAATGTTTGAGTGTATATTATTTTCATATGAATAAGATAAAATAAAATAAGGGAAGATTGAATATCAGTAGAGTTACTACTATTTCATTTCTAAATAATTTTCACCTAAATACAACTAAAGGTCTAGAAACATAATCCCTTATTAAATTATCACATGCCTTAAGGGTAAGGTGTGTGATGGTAGTAGTCTATTGGGGTGATTCAAAAAATGTTGCTTGAGTGGTGATTTCTAATTTCTTGAACTTCTCTTATATGAAATCCTACTGATGTGTTTGTTATTGAAGTTCAGCTTGTGTCTGGTCAAGGGAAAATCATAGTGACGCCACTTCTCTCCCAAGTTGAAACAAGTGATCCTCATAGGGGATATTCCTAAATGTAGATTCTATGTTTTCTTCCTTTCACATCATAAAAAAATTACAATGGTCACCTCATAATGACTACATAATGAAAAATAATAATTCTGAACCTTCATATTGACATATATCCATAATTCCCAAATGTCGTATTGACTAATGGTATTAATGAAGAACAACCAGATTTCCTATAAATTCACCACTATTATCATACTCCATCATTATAAACCTTACTTATAGTTATTATTACACATACCATGACTACGTCTATCATTTTATTAATGCTTATCTTTCTTTTTATAATCATTATTACAGGAATGATCTTTATGGGGGAATTAAAGCCCCTGAAGTTTCTTTTATTGATTTTACTATTCTTTGGTGTTTATATCTATGTATTATTCTTAGTTGTAGTAGTAAATACTAACAAATGATGTGTAAATGAATGAGATAGTCTTTATGTGTGATTATATTATAAAACATAATAAAATAGTTTTTGAGAGATAAGTATTATTTTATTAATATAAGAATATTTTTGGGCCATTATATTATCCCATTAAGAAATTTTTTTCTTGAATTTTTTTCCAACCTAAAAATGGGGGTATTTTTAAATCATCACATTTCCAATCTCCTATGTTACTTCTTATAACTTTTGATTTATCCAAAAGACTTTCACTAGATGGGTATTTTAATTTATCAACACTTATTACCTTTCATTGGGAATCTGGATTAGTTATTCTTCATATGAAAGGTCATATTCCAGTTCCAAACCATTATGTTCATGTTTGTAAGATGGGTTTAACAAATAATTCCTTTGAAGCAACACATGGAAGAAATTTTGGAAATTGTAAATATTTTGAGGTAGATCTAGTCAATAAGAAACAACTCCAACATGTTTTAGAATCTAAAATAGTCCAATGTACCTTGGACTCAGTTTCCCTATCCTTCAAAATACCATGACAACTTTCTAAGGTGATAATTTGAGGAATACATTATATCTCACATGAAATTATAATTCCTTAATTTGATTTTCCACATAACACTCCCATTGACTTAGATCAGTCTTGATGTACCTCTAGATCCCTTGTATCTTCTCCGTAGTCTCTTTCACACTATTTAGTCCCAATAGTTTTCCCACTATAACTACATCCCAATATATTAGAGTTCGACACATCTTCCCATAAAGTGCATCATATGGATACATTTGAATACTTGAGTGGAAATTTTTGTTGTAGGTTAATTCAATTAGTGGAAGATGTTAGTCCAAACTCCCTTGAAAATAAAGTGAGATAACACTTAACATGTCCTCCAATGTTTGAATAGTCCTCTCGGCCTGCCCATCATCTCAGAGTTGAAAAGATGTTCTTATATTTACCTCTATATTCATGTCATTTTGAAGCATCCTATAAAAATTATAAGTAAACCTCAGATCATGGTTAGAAACAACTGGAAGAGGTACCCCATTAAGTCTCACCACTTCTTAGATATACAGATAGGTAAGGCACTCAAGGGATAAATCCTCTCATATTGCAATGAAATAGTTACACTTTTTTAATCTCTCAATGATTAACCATATGGAATTGTTTCCCTTGTATTTTCTAGTAAGTCCTATAAAAAATCCCATAATGATGTTTCCCCACTTCTATAAAGGTATTAGAAGTGGATACATCACACCATTCAGAAGTTGTCACTCTAACTTCACTTACTAACATACTAGAAATCTTGTATTATAATCCACATTCATCATTTTCATGTTATCCCACCAATAATTATTGAAAATATATCCATAAATTTAGTTATTTTGGGATGTATAGAGAATGTATTTTTATGATATTCATCCACCAGTTATTTCTTCGACCCTGGAATAGATGGGATATATAACCTTGTTTTGAACCTCATTACTCCTTTATTATCAAGAAAAAACTCAAGAAACTTCCTATTTTTCATCACCTCAATATCCCTCTATTTCATAGAATCATATATTTTTTATTTCTTGATCTTCTCTAGAAATTTTTTTTTGGGAAATTATTTTGTATATTATTGAGGATGTCCCTTCCCTTATGACTTCTATGTCCATCCTTACCAAGTACTTGATCAAATGACCCCCTTAAATCCTCATCATTTTAAGGACACTATGGTCTTTTATACTTAGTGGATCTATGGCTTTTTTATATTTTGTAGGGTGATAATGAATAAATAAATTGTAGTCCTAAAGAATCTCCAATTATTGACTTTATCTCAAGTTTAGTTCATTTTTTTAAATATATACTTTCTAATTTGGTGGTCTGTGTACATATCACAATTCTCCCCATATAGATAGTGTCTCTAAGTATTTAATGTGAAAGAAACTATATCTAACTCCAAGTCTTGTGTATGAAAATTATTATAATGAGGCTTCAACTGTCATGAAACATAAGAAATCATTTTTTCATTTTTCATGAGTACACATCCAAGTAATTTCAAGGATACATCACTATAAATGAAAAATCCTTCTCCATTAGAAGCTAAAGATAGAATAAGTGCACTAACCAACCTTTTATTAATACATTTAAAACGTTCTTCACAATCCTCTATCTAGGTAAAATTAAATCCCTTTTGAGTTAACATGTTTAATGGATTATAATGTCATGGAATTTTTTTCACAACACTTCTACAATACCCAGTTAAACCAAGGAAACTACAATTCTCAATAACTATTTTTTGATGAGGCCAGTTCTCTACCACCTTAATCTTATATGGATCCATAAATATTCCTTTACATGATAAATTGTGTCCCAAGAATTCCTCTTGTTGTATCCATAAATCAAATTTACTGAATTTATAAAAAATCCTCTCTTTCCTCAGTGTTGGCAATATGTCCCTTAGGGGTTCCTCAGGTTCCTAAAGACTTTTGGAAAATATCAGAATATCATTAATAAAGGACACTACAAATTTATCAAGGTAGTCTATGAATATTATATTAATCAAATACATAAATATCATGATAGAATTAGTTATACATGAGGGAATAAAAATGAACTCATAATTTCCATAGCTTCTTTGAAAGGTTTTCATTGGGATATATTATTTACTCACCCTTAGTTGATGATACCCTAATAAAAGATCAATCTTAGAAAATAATTATGCTCCACAAAGATAGTCAAATAAGTCATCAATTTTTGGTAGAGGGTATTTATTATTTACTTTGATACCATTAAGTTATCTATAGTTAGTGTATAGTAAAATTGACCCATCCACTATATTTACAAAGATAATTGGTTCTCCCTAAGGATACACACTTGGATGGATAAAACCCTTATCCAAAAGATCTTTTAGTTTCTTCTTCAATTCTTATAGCTCCAAGATTGCTATTATATGTTGGGTCTTTGCGATAGTTTTGGATCTATGTATGAGTTAAATGGATAATTTTATATATCTTTATAGGGGAGCTCTAGATAATTCTTCAAAAAATACATAAATGTATTCCTGAATAATGGTTAAAAATTATATCTTTTTTAAATTCAATTTCATCCCCTTCTTCACCAATAATTTCCACAAAGAAGGTTGTATGAGGTAGTTCTTGAAAAAACTTATGTTGGGATGAATAATTTCTAGTTTTATCCCCATGAAAACTTAAAATTATTTATTTCTAAAATTTTTCTTGGAATTATAATTTGATATCCAATCCATCCCTAGTATTATGTCAAATTACACAATCTAAATGACTACTAGATTTATGATGAGATTATTCTCGTCAAAGTTAATAAGGTAATCCCTATATAATCTTATGGGTTGAATAAAACTTCCAATATTTTTAACTCATTACTATACTTTTAATAGCTCTTATTTCAATTTAATGTTCTTTAAAAACATAAAATAAATAAAGGAATATGTTGAACTAGAATCAAGTAGTTCATTAATTAACAAGATCTGAGTGAACAATAGGTGTAGCTACTACCACTTCATTTAGATCCTTAACTTCATCCATTTTGATATAAAAAAGAATAACCTTGATCCATTAGCCTCTATTGGGGTTGATTATAGTTTCCCTACACCATTATCGGATTTGGAAATAGGTTAACAAGGTGACCAAGCTCTCAACCCTTGAAGTATTGGACCACCGGGTGCACTTGCACCATCTCCCCCATGGCATAATCATTGTGATGCTTAGGGGATGTAGGAGGGACTCTAGCGGTGGTGTTACTGTAGCAGCACAATACTGTAGCAGTACTGTTCACCGAGGGGTCCTTTGGGCCAAACAAAATGGGCTTTCAAGCCTTGTATTCAGGCCACTTAGCCTTGGGCCTTCGGGCTATGTAATGGGTCTCCCTCTACCTAGTCTAAAGAGGTCTTTGCTTTCAAAAATAAATTGTGGCTTTCACCCCAACCTTTAAAAAAAATCTCCCCAATTTTTTTTAGAAATGTGGATAACCATTCCAAATTTTTATCACTTCACACTTCTATAATAATAGTTCCTAGAGTTCCCTTTACCATAGTTTTCACACAAGGTAAGTTATAGTTTCTTCCCTACATTTTCATAGTTAGGATTCTTCCCAAATTTTTTCTCTATATTCTGTTTTTTTAATCTTGTCTATGATAGAACAATGAATCTATAAATTATATCTACACCATCATATCACATAATACTATTTCATCATTTCTCAATAATTATCATATTTCTAAATGTTTTCATATATGAGGTCTTAAGCCACTAAAGAATCGATCGATCTTCCTGTAAAAATCAATGAAAAATCTTAAAGAATAACATGAAGTCCTTATAAAGTTCATCTCATAAGTTCCTATAAAATAAAATTAATTTTTATTTAACTCAATTAATTAAATTTCTATTTCTATTCATAAGTTGTGATTAAAATACTTATTTAAAAATAACCTTTTAATTATTCCCACTTCATAGCATCAGTTTCATCCTTAGGATTCATATTTTTGATTAACATCCACCATTGATATGCTTCTCCCACTAAGAGATAAACTAATAGGGTGAATTTATCCTATTCTAAAAATAGAGTGTAGAAAATATCTTTTCTATAAAATTGATCCACTATTTCAAGATCAACATGTTAGAGGGTCCACTAAAAGATGGTGGGTTCTAGGACATGAAAGATTCAACAGCTAGTTATCTCCTCCATGGAAAATATGGATGCTATATATTGTTTATGTTATTATTAATAGAATGGGATAAGTGATTTAACATCATCATTAAATTTACTACCCTGAATTATATCATATTAGGAATTCCATAATTTCATTACCCTTTACTTTCACTGTTCACAGAAGCCCTTCTATTTCTAGATATTTTTTTAAAAAAGGTCAATAAAATAAGTAAAAGGAAATTAATAAGATTAAATTATAAATATAATTTTAATCCTAATGTTTTAGAATATTTATTTATTTAGGATCATATAGTTTAACCCCTTTTTTTCTTCTAAAATAAAAAGTTACTTCTCCTATACATCCTCTCATTATGGTTCATAAAAAGTATATGATAACCTAAGCATATCCCCTGAGAGTATAAAATTAGGTGTGCAGTAAATAAATTTTTTCATACACTAGGATATTATTTAATTGATACCCAATCCACCATTCTCAATATTATTACCCTTAGGTACAACTATGAGAGAGCCACTTCCACTTGTATTATCTAGACATGGATTTCATTGCTTGAAATACCCTCGATTTATAATTCCCAATAATTTCAAGAAGCTTTCCTATATTAGAGTTATCCTTAGGGTTTTTACTAATTTTTTCTTGTCCTAATTTACAAAAATAACTAAACATTTCCTTTAATACTAACTATGGTGACCCACCTCTTTACACATGATTTTAAACAAAATTCCTTGAAAAAATATTACATAAATAACTTTGAAGGCCTTTTTGAGGGTTAGTGTCTTAGAAACTAGGTACATAATATAATAGATACATGGAGAAAAATTTCACACCCCAAACCTATTATATCATTTTTTATTTTATTTTATTATATTTAGCCTCATTTTTGAGTTTTAGGCTAGGACATGTTTTAAAATTTTATTTTTTGGATTTTTTACCATATGCGCACGGTTAGAGCATGGTTAGTAGAAACCATGTGAAAAACATGTGAAGATATATATAGTTTTTAGAAGATACAACCACATGGGTGACACATGGTTTCCTTAACTATGTAGCCTAACCATACGAGGTGTCCAGGGCCTCTAGTAGAGGCATATGATTGGCACACAGTTTGACCTACTATGTGGCCAAACTGTATGCAGTTTTCAGGCTTTTGAAAAAAATAAAGTAAAATAAAATAAAATGAAAAAAGAAATTTATTATTATTATTAATATTTTATTTTCATTTATTATTATTATATTATTATTAATTTTATTCTTAGTAATAATAATAATAATAATAATAATAATATTATTATTGTCTCCTGACTCTACCCTCCCCCTCCATCTTCCCACTCGGATGACCCCCTCCCATTCCCAAACGCCACATACCCCATGGATAAAGCCCCTCCCTTCACACACCTCCCTCCTCTCATTCACTATGGTTTCTAGCCACTGTCACCTTTGATTCTTGATGTGTTCATCACAATAAGGTCTCGTCTTCTTTTCTCTTAGGTTTTTTCTTGATTTTTCTTCTACCTATTGTAATGCATATACCCTAGCCAAACCCTTACCCAATTTTGTGTATTTTTTGTTGATTCCTAGTTCATAGGGTTAATGGGGCTCGATTAAGGTTAGTTATAGTCATGTACATTGAAGGCAGTGGGTTCGACATTGGTTTCGAGTAAGGTTTCTTCCATTTTTATAATTTTTCCCAATTTTATTTAGGATATTTTTAATTTATGAGTTTCTCATATTTTTCTAGTGCATTTTGGATTTCTTTTTGTGAAAGAAACTTACACATATATGCATGTGAAAGGAATATATATATATATATATATATATATATTCCCTCTTTGTACATAGTCACTCATGGTTAGTGGAATATGTAAAATGTTGCTAGGGTTAATTTTATATATATATATATATATATAAGTATATGTGTGTGTTAGTGTAAAGGGTATTTTCCATGGATCTCTTTGAAGTGGATTTGAGTTTCCATCATCAAGGGTAGCATGTTTTGAGGTAGGTCACCCTATATCTGAGCCATTAAATTGAAAACTATAATCACTTGTGTGTTTTATTGGGTGTTTTCATTATATTATAAATCTAGTAAATTGTATAAAAATGTTGTATTGAACATAATTGTTTTATTTTATGATTCTCAACACTCCTCTCATGTTTCAATATGGTTTTTTCTTATTAAATCATATTTATAGGATGGCTTTGAAATGCTAGGAATCATGAGTTCTTGTTTTATTTTCTAAATGATTTATACCAGGTGATTTGGAAATTTATAAATATGTTTTATCCTTTTATCAAATTTTATATAAAAGTTTAATTACATGTTTGATTTCCCAAAGAGCTCTAAAATGGGGTTTTAAATGAAAAAATGTTATTTTCAAAATATTAATATTGGTTAGTACCTTTGAATGATTTCTTGAAAAGAGGTAACCTCCATGGATACTCTCCATTATTGGGATAATTCACATGGATGGTGTTAATAGGTGGGCCTCAGTATGTATGGTGGCTTTTTATGATTTAGATGTTGTATTCATGCTTTCTTCACCACATCCCACATTTTTATAGACAAGGGATCCTATGAATCATAGTGATATTTGAGAGATGGTTACTATTTAGTCCCGATTAGATGGACGAGATCATTATGGAGTATCCATGTGGGTTGTTCCACTGGTGAGGCTAGTTAAATGTAATAAGATTGATTATTGACTTTGGATCGCATTGATAGGATGGTAGATGGATTAGGAACTGAGTACATCTAGGGTATCCTCACATGGTGTCTAGGTACATCCCATGATAACTATTTTACATGTATTATACTTTACCTCATTTTTGTATGTTTTTAATAAAATCATTTTAACTATTATGATTCCACTACTAGTTCTTATATCAACACTTATTTACTTGTACTCTTCTGTCCACTACTTATTTTTCATTGGGATATTTACTTCACTATATGTTCTTCTTTGTAAAATGTTTTATCAGAAAAACTTTTATTATTTGGAAACCATTTTGGAAAGCATATATGAATATGGTTATTTTGAAATTATTAGCTTGTTACTTGTTTTAAAAGGATACAAAAACCTTATTTTAAATATGAGTATTTGAAACTAGCATGATTTGGATTTCATTTTAAAGGTATGAGTTAGGGAATGGTTCTTTTTTTCAGATACCTAATGAGAAACTTAGTGCTTACACCTAATTTATCTTCTTTAGTTTGATTTTCTTCTAGTTTTGGATCACTCTTGGAGTGAGCATGATTTTGTGATTGATGATGACCCACGTGGTCATTTGGATATATGTTTAGCTATTTAGTTTTATTACTTTTTCCACGTCCATTTTGTTATTTTATTTTATTCTTTTTTATTTATTTTTATTTTATGAGATAAATATTTTTAAAATGAGTATTATCTAATGCCTTTCACTAGTTTCCAGCCCAAGGGAATTGGGAACGCCCCTTGGGCATTATCACAGGTTGGGTCGGGTAATCGGTTTCGCGTCGACCCATGTTGGTTCATGAAAAAATGCTATCAAAGCATTTAGACCTTGTTATTTGGGGATGTAAAGTATTTTATAGATAGTATTTTTAAAATTAAAGTATTCAGTCATGGGTAAAGGCTTTATCATCACCTATTCGGAATGACACTTGAATTTCTAGGGTAGTCTATGATGGTTTCACCTTAAAATATGAGCTTTTGACCTCAGCTATTTTCGAGGTACTTGGTTTTTGTTTAATAATTTCTAGTTGGTTTTGAGGATTTAGTGTTTATTATGGGAGTGATTCATAGGGTTCATGGTTTCTATGAATAGTTTGGAAAACCATGCGAAAACCATGCAACTGCCTATGATGACCGCCGATGTGCTCACTTGGTTGGAATATGGTATACAGAACCATGTGGCCAAGCCGTGTATAGCGATTGTTCCTATGAGGTTTTGGGATTTTTGATTGAGTATGTGTTTTTTTGGATTAGTTTGAGTTGACTTGGGGTTTTTTATTTATATTTTAAAATGATATTTGGTTTGGAAAAATAGTGATTGGTTTATCAAAAATGGGATTTTCAGAATGAAAGTATTGAATAATTTTGAAAGTTAAAGGAGTTGTATTGAAATTGGGATTCATTTTGGAATTTAATTTGGGATTTTGGAATTTTTTTTAAAAATTTTTATGGATTTTTATTAGGATTTTGGAAACATTTTGTTTTGAAATGATAATGAGTGGTTTTGAAAATTGACTTGGAACATTTTAAAGAGCAGTTTGGAAAGATATTTTTTGTTTGACCCTTAGTATTCCTATAGATAATAACATTTCTATATGTATGTGGTGAGTGGATGTTTATTAGTATGTTTGGATATGTTCTTGAGATATCATGGAAGAGTGTATGTGTGGGGATTTATGTAATACCATCAGTAAGTAACCAACCTTTTTAAATTGTTTTTATTTACGGAAATGTTTTTAAAAAAATGGGATTTTGGTTTTGATGTGTGGTTCTTGGTTTTTGAATTAGTGTTTTTAGGTTGAAATTTTATATTTATTTAGTTTTAGTTGAGACTTGGTTTGATATTGACTTGTTTGTGTGTTTTTATATTGTTTACAATATGCCACCTAGAAATTCCTTGAACATTTCTAGGGAGTTTCTTCTAGTTGTTGGTTTTACCCAAAATACCAGTGGAGTGGTGGGGTTGAGTTATTTTCATTTTATAACTATTTCACATAGTGGACGAGGACTATTATGGGTTTTAGGATGGATGAGATCTTGGGTGTTCAACAGGTCCAACAAATGATAAAGGAGTAGGCTGAACACTTAAAGGAGATAGTTTATTTTTCTTAAGAAATAGAGTCCAGTGATCTATTGAAAGAACCTCTCTTCCTATGGGGTATTCATATTGAGAATTCTTTTTCATCTGTGCCTCCATCTTGTTACTTAGACCACCTTCTCCTTTTCTTCTAATGTGGTCAAGTTAGGACACGGTAGGCCCTTTTCTATAATCCTCTAAAGACTTGTCAATGGTTTGGTTGTGGATAAGTTCTATAAGATGTGTTTCTAGAAGAGGATTCCTCAGTCAAAGGTTATTAGTCCTTGACATCTAGGTAGTATATTATTTAATACATCAGGGATCTATCCATAAGTCCTAGAGTGAATCTTTTCATGCAATAATTTAATTTTTGGGTGTGAGTAAATGTTGCTCCAAATTTTCATCTCTAGATTTGGAGATTAATCCACTTTAGTTTTTCCGATGGTAGTTCTTCAATTTTGGATCTCCTTTTGTTTTGGTGGTTTTCATGGATTTATTTTGGAATGGTTTTAGTTTTTAAGCACTGATTATTGGAGATTCTAATGTCTTATAAAAATTATAAATATTGATTCAGTCTGGTGTTTAATTTTTGTCTCTTTATTTGGGACCCCTTGTTTTGGGGGTTCATTTATGATGGTCTGTCCCATAAGGTGGGGAGACCCACTAAGGGTCTCATTGATGTCTTCTATTAAAATTTTCAGGTTTAATTTAGGAAGTTAATAGGTCAAACAATTTTTATAGATTTTTTTTGGATTTTTGAGTTGTTTCAACTAAAGAAATATAACTATTTGTCCACAGTTCTATTATGGTGGGGAGACCACCATTGGAGGAGCTTGTAGAAAACTCAGTCTTCAAGGTTTTCATGATGGGTAAATTTCTTTTTTCTGCCCCACCTGACCCCAATCATAATAGTTCATATAGCTTGGGCAGTGGGTCATGTGATGAATGCTTATAAAAATACCGAACAGACTGCGGTGAGTTTCCTTGGTGATTTCTATGTTAGTGGTATGGGTGTTCTATATTTTGAGATTTCATTTGGATGTTTGAGTCTCTTCCATGGGTCCCTTATTGGATGATTTTAGTTCTTTAGTCTTTCTTGTTTCTCATATAGTATAGGTTCATTTCACAAAAGATGACCTCTTTAGTCTTTTTGGGGCTCAATGTTTTACAAGAAGGGTTGGTGTTAACTCTTAGTCTTTGGGTTTCCAGAACAACATATCATATAACGGTTTTCTTTTATAATTCATCTAATGTTGTGATCAACTGAATCTTTGGGACATTCTAGGGGAATAAAGTGTCATGGTGGAGAAAATTGTCACACCCTAAACCTAGAATATTAATTATTTTTAATTAATTAATTATATTTTCCTCATTTTTGAGTTTTAAGCCAGGTCGAGTTTTAAAATTTAATTTTTTTCCAGCATAGGTGCATGGTTAGTAGAGATTGTGGACAGACTATGTGAAGGTGTTTGCAGTTCTTAGCAGAACCGACCGCATGGCTAGAAAATGGATTCCCTAATCGTGCATGCTACCCATGTGAAGTATTTAGGTCCTCCAATAGTGGTGAAAAAATTTTAGTATTTAGAAAAATAAAATAAAATAAAGTAAAATAAAATAAAATGGAAAAAAATAAATGTTTTATTATTATTAATATTTTATTATTATATACTATTATAATTATTTCATTATTAATATTATTATTAATATTAATATTAATATTACTATTATTATCCCAAAATTATACCCCCTCACTCTTCCCACTTGTGCAACCCCTCTCCCCTTCTTATTCATCACACACCCCACAACTGAAGCCCATCCCTTCACGTGCCTCCCTAATCTCATCTACTACCATTTTAGACAACTGAAACCTTAAATTATTGGTGCGTTGATCGTGGTAAGGTATCCTATTAGTTGATATTATTATTCTTATTTATTTTTATTCTCCCTCTTATGGTGTACATTTCCTAGACAAAACCTAACTCAATTTTGGGTATTTTTTTTGATTCCTGGTTCCTAGGGTTCATGTGTAGCTCCCCGACCCAATTAGCCACTAGAACAGTGATTTTAGGCTAAGTTCCACTAGCCTTAGGCATGACTTCCCATATAGAAAAGTATTATGACTAGTATCAAGGGTGTAAAAGAGTATAATGGGGAGAATATACCCTCAAGGGATGATATAATAATGGTACAAGTATATATTTAACATGTAAAGAAAGAAAAGACTCACAAGACTTGAACCGGACCTGCCAATGGCTGAAGCACAATCATTAACAAGAAATAGTGGGATCATAATTAAAATACAGCAGTGGAAATAATTAAAAAATTCAACATGCCATTTCTAGAATCTAAAATAGAACATGCATCCAATACAGGTCATATTGTAAAATATGCATGAGGGTCACCAATTACTGACCAAAAATACATACATATACAAAATCATGCTGATAGAAGATAAAACAAAAAGGAAACTGTAAGAACCCGTGTTTCTCTGGACAGTTGTTTTGAGCAGAAATTTGAATTTTTGCTGTTGGATACTTGTGAGAGGTAAAATCATCATTTTACCCTACCATAAAATCTCGGATAATTTTTCTGACAAATTTTTTGGTCTCGGAATAGGGAGTTTATCCTAGGACAGGAGTTTGGTGGAAATCTGAGTTGTTCAAATTTTAGCAGAATATTTAATATTTAATATTATTAAATTAAATATTAAATTATTCTCGTAGATTTGTTTGGAAATAACTTTAAAATGGAGCTTCAGATTGATATTCTATCTGCGTTGTTGAGTTCGGAATGGGGAGTTTAGCCTAGGGAAGGCATACACTCATGTTGGGCGCCGGTGCCGGCCCGAGCCCCTTTTTCTTCCTTTTCTTTTCTTCTCTCTTCTTTTCTCCTCCTTGAGCACGTCTCCTATGCCGCTAATCCATGTTCGTGACATATGGGAGAATTTGGAGATCAAGAAAATGGGAGAGAAGGAAGGTGAGAGTGGTACCGATTTGAAGCTCTCGACGCGCTGAGTCGGCGTGCAGCAACCGTGAGCCGTGAAATCAACCGAAGCTTTGGCGGTTTCCACCCAAAGGTAGGGCCGTTTATGTTTTCTCCATATATCCCTATAAAACATGTTGTTTTATGTTTTTAAATCCTTATATTGCTTGCTTGTATGCCCATGGGGATCGATCTGTTGTTTCGGGCATGAAAACGGGACAATCAGGTGTTTTTTGGGATTTCCCGTCTGAAAACCCAATATACACGGCGTGTATTCCAGGGGTACATGCCATGTGTCCTTCCTATTCAGGGAAGATGAAGTTTTCTTAAGTACATGCTGTGTACTTTGAGTACACGCCGTGTAGTGGGTTGCCGTGTGGCTGGCCGTGTGAAATAGAACACGAAATAATGGTTTTTAAGGAGTACACGTTGTGTACTTTAAGTACACGCCGTGTAGTGGTACATGGTCATGTGTTCGGGTGAAAAAAAACATGGAACAACTTTTTGTGAACAGTACAGTCCGTGTATAGTAAAGTACATGCTGTGTACTATTACACAGGCAGGCCCATTGTGCTCTAGCCATGTACTTTGGCCATGTACTGCTTCAATTTAGTAATGTTGAGATATCTTGGGCTCTGGAAGTCAGAATTGGGCGTGTGAGTAGTCAATTCTGAGCGTTTGTCTACGTAGATCACAATGGTGGAATAATTTTTACATTTAGAGTTCATATAAAGAGATTTTTGAGGGTTTCAATCTAAATGCAGGGGTTCTTCTTCCACTTATTAAGTTCAGTTGACACCTAAGAGTGAGACTTGGTGTTAATGATAGGTTGGGTGTTTGAACCAACTTAGTTGGGACCTTTAATAGAAGATGAGATATGAGATATCTCTTTTAAACTATACTTTAGAGGAATTTCTCCTTGTGAGATGTTCCCTTCTGGCCTATGAGTCTGTGAGACCGGATACTTCTAAGGATCCCCTGAGGGATGCCTTTACTTGTGGACTGACCTTGGGAGTTCCTTATAGGATCCCTCTTCGGTTTTCCTTTGATAGGACCCATATTATGGAATTACTATGTTGTCATTCCATTGAGTATTTTGTGTATGATTCCCCCCTTACTCTTTGATACAGATCCCGCGTAGGATTCCTTCACTCGTGTTTACCTGGAGAATCCCGAGTATGATGCTTCCTAAGTGTTTGACTTGAGGGACCCAGTGGGTGCTTGTTGTTTGAACGACCCTGAGTTGTTATGTCGTGTTTGGGTAGAGATGGTGATCGTGTTTCACCTAGAACCCGTTCCAAACTGGTAACCCCTTTGGGCTTTGGATGTATTGTTAGGTTGGAAATTTGGGCCACCCTCACTGTTTGTTTATATCTGACTTGGTTTTGCTGATGCTGTAGTGTTTACCAAAGTTGATTTCTAGTTGGTGGCTGGTGAGCCTGATGCGAGATGTCTTTATTGATTATTGTTTTCCTACCTTTCTTTTATTCTTGTGTAGAGGTAATTTGATCATGTTTGAGGATGATTGTTGTGCTTGGTTGTTTTTCCCATGCCTTGTTCTGTTTACGACCTTTGGGTCTTGTTAGCCTTTGGCCGTTATACCTGTTTTCCATGCCATGTGACTATAGGATGAAATGATATTCTTGACACACTTGTTTCTATAGACTGGTTAGCCAAGTATCTCTATAGGTGTACTTTGTACTTATAGCATTATTATACACTGACTGGAACAGGACCATGAGAACCTGGTGCTATGGACTATAAGGGATAGACCGAGTGAGCTTCCCAGAGAGTCTTGGACATTATAGACTATAGGGGATAGACCGAGGGAGCTTCCCAGAGAGTTTCAGACATTATAAACTATAAGGGATAGACCGAGTGAGATTCCTAGAGGGTCTTGTACATTATAGACTATAGGGGATAAACCGAGTGAGATTCCCAGAGAGTCTTTGATATTATAGACTACATGAGGGTAGACCGAGTGAGCTTCCTCAGAGAGTCTCTACTTGTTTGAATTTCCTTAAACCATTCCAGCCTAGAGAAGGAATTTACCGAGCGAGATTCCTCAGAGAGTCTGTGATAGAATTGAGACTATAGGAGGAATTGACCGAGAGCGCTTCCTTAGAGAGTTTATAGACCTTGGGGCTATAAGAGGGTTAGACCACGTGATCTTCCTCAGAGAGTCCCTGACTACCCTAGACTATAAGAGTAATTGACTGAGCGAGCTTCCCCAGAGAGCCTTATAATTTCGTATGACCAAACCAAAGGGGTTAGGCTGAGTGCACTGCCCAGAGGGTTTTTGGTAGTTGTTAGGTAGGACCAGAGGGGATCACTGTGAGTACTTCCCAGAGGGTTACCTATTGTGTAATCTGCTTTCTTGTGATTTATTGGATGAACTAGAGGATAACATGTATTTTTTTAGATTGTTCATAGGCATATCTCCGGAGTTGGCCAAAGGAGGTACATGTCGATGGGATTATGGACCTATAGATCGACTTATGTGATACATGACTTGGGTGGCATGAATTATAGCTTAATTCGCTTGCACTGGATGTCCAGGAGATCAGGCTTATGGTCCCAAGGATCAACTGCTGATGTTGTTTCTTGTTATTTGAATCACTAAATCATGAATATTCATATTTATGTATATGTGTATGGGTATGGGACTATACATTTGTATGTATATAGATATGGACATCCATTGTGGAACTTGCCCAGTTGATAAGGATTACACACCCTGAGTTCAACTATGGTTTCATTTTTGGTTTACTTCCTTTTGTTGTGTTCCAGTTAGGCTGAGCACATTGCTGTTGCATACACTTTTAGCGGTACAGTTATAGGTTGCTTTTCGGGGTGCACTACTGAGATTATTTCTCACCCCTGCACATGTACATCGGTGTACGTGTAGAACTTATGTCTTCTTTTCAGGTTGAGCACGAGTTGCATGGTGGATAGGGCTGAGACCCAATGTTTCATGATCGAGCGGAGTTGCTCGAGTGGTTCTACTGATCGGGCTGCTGTAGTTCGATATTGTCTGGAGATCGGGTATGTGGATTTGGCGTGGAGTTAGTAGCATATCCCTATAATTTTAATTTCATTTTATTTTGTACGTGTATTTTTATGGTCGTCCCGGTGGGTTACCAGTGTTGTATTGTATTTCATAGCTGTTCAGGCTTTTACAACATTTTACTGTTACAACTTATTCTATTTCAGTTGTTTACTATTTTTGTACTCTGTTTACTTTCCGTTGTGTATGATACTTAGTTATTTCTGCTTTTTTCTTACTCTAGTATGAGGTCATAGTCTCCCCACTATCACACCCTAGGACCTTGCTACTAGTCGGTAGCCTCTGGCGTATGGGGAGGCGCGCTTGAGGCCTTGTGGAGAACTGGCTCGAAGCATCGGTTTAGTGGCTTCTGGGTCGGGACGTTACAAAGTGGTATCATATGAGTTTTCTTTCCTGGTTATTAATATTTGGGATATGGTAGATAGGAGTATTAGGAATGTGTCAGAAGCTGTGATGGATATCGGGCTGGTGCGTCACGAACACTTGTTCCGGTAAGAAGTCCTGGTTTCCAGGGGTTGGGATTGCTGTTTTGATTTTACGATGTTATGGTTGTATATGATCTTTACCTTGAGCAACTCACATGTTGTTTGGTGTTTTGATTTACTATGGATCTCTGGCTCTTGGCCATTGGTAAGATGCCAGAGATATATTTTGACTCTTGGCTGGAAAAGGCAAGAGGCGTCTCATGCATCATACTAGGCACGTAGGATTCACAGCATATAGTCCTGCTAGTGTGTGTTTTTACTGATGATTGAGACCTTTAGGTCTGCTTACACATACTTTTTACTCTAATGGCAGGTTACGTGGATCTACGTTAAGGCATTTTTGATGGGTTTGATGACTTAGTCCTTTTACACAGGTGGTGCAGTGCCCCTAGTTGGTCTATGTGGCATGTGATGCCTTTTTGTTTAAAACCTTATTGGGTGATTTTTCTTAGGTATGTGGTTATATAGTCTGGTCTTTAAGAACGATGTCGATAGATACAAAGGCTTTTCTTGTGAACTAGACCTCCTTGTGGTATTGTTGTATACAGATACCCAATGGTTGTTAGCTCAGATTGTCTCTTCTGTTTTGGTTGTGACCTTTAAGTAGTAGTTCCTTCTGAGGATGCTCGAAGAGGATCAGGGCCCTTGTACGCTATGTTTCAGTTTTGACCTCCTTTGGTTGTTGTGATATTTACCGTCTTTTGAGTGGTTTTGGTTATTTTTGGCTAGGTGGTTAGACCTTATGACCTAGTTGTGAGGCTTTTTCTATAGGGATAGGTGGAAGACCTAGATACCCTTGGTTTTTACTCGAACCCTTGTAGGTCGATGTCTTTTCTGTTCTAGGGAAACCTGTGTGTGAAGGGTTGGCCAGTGTTTTCCAATGCCTTTTTGGCGGTGCTTGTTTTTCACAACTGGTTTCGATGAGCAGGCCTGTTCGGGTGCCTAGCCTGGTCAACCAGTGAGTCTGATGTTGCTATTGCGGGTGACATCATTTTGAATCTAAATCGGTGAGTGGTAGGGTGCCCACCAAGGAACGATGTTTCAAAAATTTCTATGGACTCAGATCCCAGAAGTTGTTTTGGAATTTCCTTGTGTTGTAGAGGTGACTTTTTGAAATTTTGGGTTACCGTGAAATTGTTGACCCGTGCTTGAATCCTGGTCGGGTTTTGGTAGGATGTTAGTGTGGCTCAGAGGGAGCTGGACATGCCTTCGGTGAAATCTTAGTATACTCCTATAAGAGACGATCATGCGATAGCTTGATTCGTATTGAGTATGTTGAGAGATCTTCAACCCTACATCGAGCTCCTTTTTCTTTCTTAATGTTCATATGTGTGGTGGATGGAACCTATTCTGGTCGTGCTCTCGGAGCAGTACAAGGAAAGACATATGGTGGGGAGTGCAACTTTTTCCTTTTGAGGGTGGTTTTCCTTGTTTAGGTTAAGCATCAGTGTTTTCCAAGAGCTTTTGAGCTCAGAGTATTCTTTTAAGAATACGACAAGGGTATTCCTATGGTGGGGAGTACTAGTTGGTTGTAGTTGAATACATTCTGTGTAGAAGGAGGTTGTTAACGCTAAGGATGGTCATTGGACAGTCCAGGTAGCTTGGTTGTGCAGATGCTTGGGTTGGGGGCATGGCTGCTGGTCCTACTGCTGGTCCTTTTTCTGGGCTTCTCAGGGACGAGAAGGTTTATGGTGGGGAGTTTGTAAGAACCCGTGTTTCTCTGGACAATCGTTTTGAGCAGAAATTTGAATTTTTTCTGTTGGATGCTCGTGAGGGGTAAAATTGTCATTTTAACCTACCATTAAATCTCAGATAATTTTTCTGACAACTCCGTTGGTCCCAAAATAGGGAGTTTACCCTAGGACAAGAGTTGTATGGAAATCTGAGCTGTTCGAATTTTAGCAAAATATTTAATATTTAATGTTATTAAATTAAATATTAAATTATTCATGTAGGTTTGTTTGGAAATAACTTTTAAATGGAGCATCGGATTGAGATTCTATCTATTTTGTTGAGTCCGGAATGAGGAGTTTAGCCTAGGGAATGCATAAACTCATGTTGGGCACCGGGGCCGGCCCGAGCCCCTTTTTTCTTCCTTTTCTTTTCTTCTTTCCTTTTCTTTTCTTCTCTCTTCTTTCCTCCTCATCCTTGAGAACATCTTTTACGCCACTCCTCCATGGCCGTGACCTATGGGAGAATTTGGAGATCGAGAAAATGGGAGAGAAGGAATTCGAGAGTGGTACTGATTTGAAGCTCTCGACGCACTGAGTCGGCGTGCGACAACCGTGAGCCGTGAAATCAATCGAAGCTTCGGCGGTTTCCACCCAAAGGTAGAGATGTTTATGTTTTCTCTATAGATATCTATAAATCATGTTGTTTTAAGTTTTTAAATCCTTATATTTCTTGCTTTTATGCCCATGGGGCTCGATCTGTTGTTTCGGGGGCGAAAACGGTCGAATCGGGCGTTTTTAGGGATTTCCCGTTGGAAAACCCAGTATACGCGGTGTGTATTCTTGGGGTACAAACCATGTGTTTTTCCTGTTTGGGGAAGACTGAGTTTTCTTAAGTACATGCCATGTACTTTGAGTACGCACCGTGTAGTGGGTAGCAGTGTGGCTGGCCGTGTGAAATAGAACACGAAATAGTGGTTTTTAAGGAGTACATGCCGTGTACTTTAAGTACACGCTGTGTAGTGGTACATGGGCATGTGTTTGGGTGAAAATGGACACAATTTTTTTTTTGAATAGTACACACCGTGTACAGTAAATTAGATGCCGTTTACTATTACACGGGTAGGCCCATTGTGCTCTGGCCATGTACTCTGGCCATGTACTGCTTCAATTTAGTAATTTTGAGATATCTTGGGCTCTGGAAGTCAGAATTGAGCATGTGAGTAAGCTATTCTGAGCATTTTTCCTCATAGATCACAATGGTGGAATAATTTTTACATTTAGAAGTCACATAAAGGGAGTTTTTCGGGTTTCCATCTAAATGGAGGGGTTCTTCCTCCACTTATTAAGTTCAGTTGACACCTAAGAGTGAGACTTGGAGTGGATGATAGGTTGGGTGTTTGAACCAACTTAGTTGAGACCTTTAATAGGAGATGATCTATGAGCTATCTCTTGTAAACCATGCTTTAGAGGACTTTCTCCTTGTGAGATGTTCCCTTCTAGCCTATGAGTCTGTGAGACTGGATACTTCTAAGTATCCCCTGAGGGATGCCTTTACTTGTGGACTAGCCTTGGGAGTTCCTTATAGTATCCCTCTCCTGTTTTCCTTTGATAGGAACCATATTATAGAATGCCTATGTTGTCCTTACATTTAGGATTTCGTGTATGATTCCCCCCTTACTCTTTGCTATAGATCCCGCATAGGATTCCTTCACTCGTGTTTACCTGCAGAATCTCAAGTATGATGCTTCCTCAGTGTTTGACTTGAGGGACCCAGTGGGTGATTGTTGTTTGAATGACCCTGAGTTGTTATGTCGGGTTTGGGTAGAGATGGTGATCGGGTGTCACCTAGAACCCGTGCCAAACTGGTAATCCCTTTGGGATTTGGATGTATTGTTGGATTGGGCGTTCGGGCCACCCTCAGTATTTGTTTATATGTGACTTGGTTTTGATGATGCTATAGTGTTTACTAGAGGTGCTTTCTGGTTGGTGGCTGGTGAGCCTGACACAAGACATCTTTCTTGATTGTTATTTTCCTGCATTTCTTGTATGCTTGTGTAGAGGTAATTTTATCATGTTTGAGGATGATTTCTGTGCTTGGATGTTTTGCCCATGCCTTGTTCTGTTTATGACCTTTGGGTCTTTTTAGCCTTTGGCCGTTATACCTGTTTTCCATGCCTTGTGACTGTAGGATGAAATGATATTCTTGACATGATTGTTTCTATAGACTAGTTAGCCAAGTAGCTCTATAGGTGTACTTTGGCCTTATAGAATTATTATTCACTGACTGACACGGGACCATGAGATCCTGGTGCTATAGACTATAAGGGATAGACTGAGTGAGATTCCCAGAGAGTCTTGGACATTATAGACTATAAGGGATAGACCGAGTGAGCTTTCCAGAGAGTCCCAGACATTATAGACTATAAGGGATAGACCGGGTGAGCTTCCCAGAGAGTCTTTGACATTATAGACTATAGGGGATAGACAGAGTGAGTTTTCTAGATAGTCTTTGATATTATAGACTATAAGAGGGTAGACTGAGTGAGCTTCCTCAGAGAGTCTTTAATTTTTTAAATTTACTTAAACCATTCCAGTCTAGAGGAGGAATTGACCGAGCGAGATTTCTCAGAGAGTCTATGATAGACTTGAGACTATAGGAGGAATTGAACAAGTGCACTTACTCAGAGAGTTTCTAGACCTTGGGGCTATAAGAGGGTTAGACCACATGATCTTTTTTAGAGATTCCCTGACTACCCTAGACTATAAGGGGAATTGACCAAGCGAGCTTCCCCATAGAGTCTTATAATTTTGTATGACCAAAACAAAGGGGTTAGGCTGAGTGCACTGCCTAGAGGGTTGTTTGTACTTTTTAGGTAGGACCATAGGGGATGGCTATGAGTAATTCCCAGAGGGTTACCTGTTGTGTTATGTGATTTCTTGTGATTGATTGGTTGAACTAGAGGATAACTTGTCTTTATTTAGATTGTTCAGAGGCATATCTCTGGAGTTGTCCAAATCAGGTACATGTTGATGGGATTACGGACCTGTAGATCTACTTATGTGATACACGACTTGAGTGGAATGACGTCCAGCTTAATGACCTTGCAGAGGATGTCCAGGAGATCAGGCTTATGGTCCCAAGGATCGACTATTGATGTTGTTTCTTGTTATTTGAATCACTAAATCATGAATATTCATATTTATGTATATGTGTATGGGTATGGAACTATACATGTGTACGTATATAGATATGGACTTCCATGGTGGAGCTTGCCCAATTGACAAGGATTACACACCCTTAGTTCAACTGTGGTTGCACGTTTGGTTTACTTCCTTTGATTGTGTTCCATCTAGGCTGAGCACATTGCTGTTTCATACACTTTTAGCATCACAGTTATAGTTTGCTTATCGGGGTACGCTAATGAGATTATTTCTCACCCCTACACATGCACCTCGGTGTATGTGTAGACCTTATGTCTTCTTTTCAGGTTGATCACGAGTTTCATGGTGGATTGGGATGAGACCCAATGTTGCATGATCGAGCGAAGCTTCTCGACTGGTTCTACTGATCAGGCTGTTGTAGTTCGATATTATTTAGAGATCGGGTACGTGGATTTGGCTCAGAGTTAGTAGCAGAGCCTTGTAATTTTACTTTCAGTTTCTTTTGTACTTGTATTTGCATGGTCGGCCTGGTGGGTGACCAGTGTTGTATTGTATTACATAGCTATTCGGGATTTTACAGCATTTTACTATTACAACTTATTCTATTTCAGTTGTTTACTACTTCCACACTCTATTTACTTTCTGCTGTGTATGATACTTAGTTATTTCCACTGTTTTCATGCTATGGTATGAGGGCATAGTCTCCCCACTATCACACCCTAGGCCCTCGCTGCTTTTCGACAACCTCTAGCATATGGGAAGGCACGATTGAGGCCTTGTGGTGAACCAGCTTGGAGCACTGGTTTAGTGGATTCCGAGTCAGGACGTTACAAAAACTCCATCTAAGGAATGACCATCGGTCCCATGGCTTCCATTCTTTCCAACTCAACCACTAGGATCTATATCTAGATCCCAAACCCATACTTGAATGTAAAAACATAAAGTCTGCATATTCCCTGAAGGTCCCATGTAGGATGTGATAACGATTCTCAGTAGGGTGCCACCCACATGTGCGTACCTTACATTTGTGATTAAGAAAGTGTGAACTATAAATAAATAAAACAGTAAAATAGGCATATAAATAAGAACACACACTTCATTGGTGCTCAAAATCCATTGGGAAGCTATCACCTACACCAGCCAATGCTGAATGTATGAAGAGGATAGGATCCTTATCCCATGAATCATGGAATCCCCTAATGTCATACAGTCCTAGGTGAACCCTCAGGTTCCGTCACCAATTTCACTAAACACCTCATACCATTATCAAGTATTCGATGTCACAAAGGCATGCCCAGTCAATACAAAACTATTCCCTCAAAACCCTTCTCAAAAGAACCCATTGGCATAAAGACCGACATTTGGAGGCACATTGATACCTATACTAAAGTAATATCACCATTAGATCAAAGAACAACATCCCAAGGAGCATAGTTTTTATCCTCCAAATGATAATGGCCCAATGGCCTCAATCACGGTAGGCCGAAACCCCCAACTGATAGACTCAACATTGACATCTGAAGGCTCCTCACCTTCCTCATGTCTTTCTATGATAAGTACCCCAACACCATTACCTAAGATGAACTACTGGGGGCCTCTACACATAATTGGTAAAAACTATTTCATCATCTAAGTCAACCTATGTGAACACATCTCTAAATTGTCATTTGGATAACATAGGTGAGTGAAAATCACCAATTTAGTACCTAGTCCACATCAACTCTGACATCTCATGCCCCGATGACCAGGTCTCTCAAATGTGATGGCCATGAAATTCAATATCACAGGCCATTCCCTCAACCTGATGACATTTATGCTTTAACTAATGACCATGTGTTCCAATAGGTGACCACATCACCCAAGTAACCCATGAAAATCCTGTCCTAATGATCACATCGCCTAAATTCCTAGTTTCCATTTCCATCTCTAACCTTGAGTTGTACCCATCATGATCCAATAGATATAAAAAGAAATTCATATATATAAATCAATTCACATTGATAAAAAAACCAATTTAATACAATAAATTCAATTTAATTGAATTGAATAACTCATTTTAAATGATACAAACCAATTCAATCTAATTGGTTTTAACAAATCAATTTAAATAAAAAAAATCAAATTAATAAATAATCAATCCCCGACCTAAATGCCCCAAGTTACAAAGCCCCTCACATGGTTAAAACCACATTTAGACTCATGAAAACAATCCCATCAACATATCAATGGGTTTAATTTAATAAATCAAAAGAAACCATTAATTTACAAGGGTCTCACTCAGTCAAAATGATGGATAACTTAAAGGCAAACCACCAATAACTCAAAAAATATCAAATAAAAATATGCACCACTTACCTTGGAGTTATAGATGTAGAAACATCCTATATTATCCTCTAACTCCAACCGATTTGGAAGAAATAAACATTCTCTTCGAACAACCTAATAATAGGGAAAAATGACTTGAACAGATTTATAGGTCCACGAGGCAAGAGAAAATAGAAAAATAAGCATGGGTGTGGAGAGACTTACTGAGACAAATCCAATGCTGCAAATAGATTGAATAACAGAGGTCGAATAGAGGAGTTGGGTCAAATCCAAGCAGATGAGGAAAAGAGGAGAATCCCTCCTACTGTGCGTAACCAAGGAGGAGAAAAGGAGGAATAAATAAATAAAAAGGGAGGAGGGGAAAATCCATCATTTCACCCCTTTAATAGACCGCATGGTTAGATCACATGGTTTTCTAAACCGTGTGCCAATCGTGTGGGCTACAGTTTTGAGGTACTACCTAAATGGAACTACCCATGCGGCTTGTGCACAATTTTCCCTAACATTGCACAAGCCATTAGAAACACCTCTATAAAAACTATAAAGGTTCATGCATGGACATGCACCCAAACCTGTATAGTTTTCCAAACCATGTGGCAGTACAAAATTGGGCTTCACATTTAGTTTTGAGAGGCCACAAGGTTTCTACCCAAACCATGTACCTTAGCCTACAACTCTCCAAAACTTTCCTGCAGGCCTCTGATACACCAAAAACCCATTTGAACACTTGATTCTTCTAAAAAAACTCTAAACCCATAAAAAAAGATATTGGGTTGATAGAAAACATAGAGTTGATTCCCGATGATTGAAAAATAAATCAACATACCCACCAATTCCAAAAATTTAAAAAGGTATAGGATTTTGACCCACTCTAAATAATTAGGATGTTACAATCTCCCCACCTTAACATAACTTTTCCCTGAGCAATATAACCTAAAACTGAGATGGTACTAAATATACCATCCTGTTTAAAAAAATATAGAATACATTGGTCAAAAGGCCATAGGTCAACTACCTAAAGGGGGTTCCACACCTTAGGAGTGGCCTACCCTGGTTGCATCTTGACCCAAAGTTCAATAAAAAAATGGTCCATCAACCAAGAATGGACTCAAAATTTCTCCCATAATGCATATTCACTCCTACACCTCACAAGGTTCTCCCGTGTCATACTTGACTACCATCCAAATCTCACACAGCATCGGTTCCTGCCTCACACCCATTTCACACATGGAATCTATGAGGCCCTACATCTTAAAAAATGCTCAAAAGTCCTGGTACCTTTCACCTCAGTTTGGTACTACATCATAACGATGCCCTCAATTAACCTACATCTTCCCGATGCCTTAATGACAATGCACATCAATAATCATACATCCAACGATGCTCATATATTAGTCCTAGTTCCATGCACCTCATATATATATTGAACACATATAAAATGATGAAAACAAACTAACCAGTGTCTGGTTAGTCCATACATATAACCCGTGCACCTAGTGCAACCAAAACAGACATGCCTCTAAAGGACCTGGTAGCTCTACAACATGCACATGGTCTGAGCATGTAGATAGCCAACTTCACCCTCTCCCTAGAGGAATCTCTAACTGCTCAAAAATCATCTACATGGACTCGATCCAATTATTAGCTACCTATGGACCACCCTAACTATGAAAAAGTGATGGGTTTCATGAATGGACTCCTGAATAAGATACACCATCGAAGTCTCTACACCTTGATTACCCCTGTCGATACCCTGGATCACACATACGAGGCTCTCTATGAGTTTCTCATCAAGACATGGCCTAGAATTTGTGAAATCTGGCAGCTGCCCTACCTACAATGGGACTTAAGACTGAGCTTGTACCTATGCCTCACGATCTACCTAACCCTTAGGGGTCTCAACCTACACGTTCTCCTATGGTACCCCATCACCACCTACCTAATGCTGTATCCAATCCATCCAGTTGGAAACCCACTGAATACCATTACATGGCTAGACAACCCAAATAACACACACACACACACACATAATAGATAAGGAAAATAGTAATAGGAAACATCAACTTAATACCCTTACCCTCCACCATCTCAACCATTCTATACATTATCCTGGTCTCATAGCCTCTCCACCAGCCCATATAAGTTCCAAGTGTCAAATATACCCCGGGCTATGCCTATCTTGATGAACCCCATCGCCTCAAACCGAGGACCATATCGGCCAACTTGGTGATCAACATCACCCCATTCATCATACTTCTCTGCTCTTATATGATCCAATCCCAATCACACATCACATACAATTCATACCACATGTACATGCATATATAATTTAAACATCCTATCATATGCCTATAAAAATAATAAAAATGCATAGAAAACAAACCTTGTATTACTAGGCCAAGGTCCCAATATCTCATCCACTAAAATATTTGGCTAAGGGTATCATATCATAATAGGTAACAATTAAAATTCCAAGGGAACCACTCAAGGTGGAAATAAAATAAACTATAAAATGAGAAATAATAGAAAACAATTTTCACCCCTGGTAACTTCATCCATCTCCCATGAATGGGGCTGCAGGCACCCAAACACGAGTTGTAAACCTAGTTCCGGCAATATCCTAATCTCCAGCCTACCATATACCAAATAGTAATACCAACATAAAATTAAGGAATCTAATATAATTAGTATCCATCCAAAAACTTCTACTAATTCCCAATCAAGAACTGCTTTGATACCACTTGTAGTTCCCCGAACTGATTAGACACCATAATAGTGCTTTCAGGCCAAGTTCCACTAGCCTTAGGTATGCATCCCCATATTAAAAAGGCTTATGACTAGAATATAGGGTGTAAAATAGTATAGTGGGGATACTATACCCTCAGGATATGACATAATAATTTCCTGAGAATATATATAACATGTAGTGGATGAAAAGACTCACCAGACTCAAACCAGACCCTCCAATGGAAGAGGCACAATCAATAATAATAAATAGTGGAATCATAATTAAAATACAACATTGTAAATAAATAAAAAAGTAAAAATTCCATTTTTAGAATCTAAAATAGAACATGCATCCAATATAGGTCATACAATACAATAAGGAGGGTCTCCAACAACTGACCAATATTACATACATATACATAAGCATGTCGATATGAGATAAAACAAAAATGAAACTCTATCTAAGGCATGACCATTGGTCCCACTCCTTCTATATATGATAACTAAACAACTAGGATCCAACTCCAGATTCTAAACCCATACTTGAATATAAAAACATAAAGTCTACATGCATCCGGAAGGGCCTGTGTAGGGTGTGAGAATGAGTCTTAGTAGGTTACCACCCATGTGTGCATACCTTGCATTTGTGATTACTAATGTTTGAACTATAAATAAATAAAATATCAGAACATATGTATAAGCACACACATTTCAATGGTGCTAAAAATCCACCATGAAGATGTCACCTTCATTGGACAATACCAAAAATTTTACGAGGAGAGGATCATTATCCCATGGATCAAGGCATCCCTTGATGTAACAAAGTCCCAAGTGAAACATCAGGTTCCACCTCCAATGTCACCTGGAACCTCATTCCATTATCAAGTATCTGATGCCCCAAAGGTATTCCCAATCAATAAAAAACCAATTCCTCTCCCCTGCTCAAAATAAACCTTCAACATGAAGCCTGATTTATGGAGGAAAAACAATATATATCCTCAAGTAACATCACTATAGTCTCAAATAAAAACATCCCAAGGAATGATGATGCCATCCTCAAAATGATCCTAGACAAATGGACTCAAGAAGGACATTCCTCATCCCCAAAATGGTAGCCTCAAAACCAATATCTGAAGGCACCTCACCTTCCCTGTGGATTTCTACGACAAGCACCCCAACACCATTACCTAATCCACAATACTGGAAGCCTATACCTACATGAGTGGTCAAAACCACATCATCATCTGAGTCAACCTGTGTGAACACGACTCCAAATGGTGCTTTTGTGAACACAGGTGAGAAACAATCACCAATTTAGTACCTAATCCACATCAACTCTAACACCTCATGCCTCAACGACCATGTCAACAAAACTCAATAGCCTTTCCATCCAATATTATTGGATATTCCCTTAACCTATTGGCCTTACTACCTCAACTGATGACCATGTCTCCAAACTGGTGATCACATCACCCAAGTAACCTGATCCAATTCCATCCCAATGATGAAATTACCTAAATTCTGAATGGCCATTTCTATCTCAAACCTCAGTCCGTACCTATCATGATCCCATGGATCTCAGAATAAATTCATATATATATAAATAAATTCACTTTGATAAACAAAAGAATTTAATACAATCAATTAGATTTAATTGAATTGAAAATATAAATTTAAATGAAACAAACCAATTTAATCAAATATTTTTGAACAAATCAATTTAAATAAAATAAATAAAATCAATAAATAAAGAATACCCATCCTAAATACCACATGGTCTGAAACCCCTCACATAGCTCAAACCACATGTAGACTGATTTAAAAATGTCCATTGGAATCTCAAATGGTTCAATTTAATAAATTAAATCAACCATTAATTTACAAGGGTCTCACTCATTCCACATGATGAAACACTTAAAGTCACACCAGAAAACAATCATGAAATCTAAAACAAAAGTATGCACCACCTACCTTATATTTTTAGATGTAGGCCGGTTTGATCTTAGCCTATACCCCAACCGATTTTGAAGAAATCAAAATTTCCATCAAATGACCTAACAATAGGTCAAAATGACTCAAATAGATTTATCTATCAATGAGGTGAGAGAAAATAGAAAAAGAAGCATGGGAAAGGAGATACTTACCATGATGGATCCAATAATACAAATGTATTGAGAAATGGAGGTCGGATAGAGGAGTTGTATTAAATCCAAGTGGAGGAGGAAAAGAGGAGAAACCCTCATGCTGGGCTTGACCTAGGATGAGAAAAGAAGAAAGAAAGAAAGAAAAATGAAGGAGGAAAAAATACATCATTTCATCCCTTTAAGAGGCTACACAATTATCTCACATAGTTTTCTAAACCATGCGACAACCACATGAGCTAAAATATTTAGGTACTTCCTAAATGAAACTACCCATGTGGATTGTTCATGGTTTTCTCTAACTGTACGTAAGCCATATGAAAACCCTCTACAGAAACTATAGAGGTTCATGCATGGATGTGTGCCCCAACCCACACTATTTTACAAATCGTATGATAGTAGAAATTGGGCTCATTGGTTAGGTTTGAGAGGATGTGTGGTTTCTACCCAAACCATGCACCAATGCCCATATATAGTGACCTGACATTTTCTTACAAGATTATTACATAATTTTAAAGATAAAAAACATAATAGCGCTAGAAAAATAGGATCTAAAGGTTTCATGTCTTGGTAAAATTAAGAAAATTCATAAATTTTACATAATAAAACATAAAAATTATTTAATTACTTCTTTTGTATCTTTTTAGTGGCCTTTGAATTCTCTCTATTACAAGTAATCACCTGAGGACATACATTAAAGAAAGGGGTGAGATAAAATCCCTGTAAGAGGATATATAAGAAAATGAATCAATATAAAAAGGGGTGAGCATAATCATCATCATAATAAAATAATCATAGTATCATCATCATAATCATGAGATGAAGAATTAGAAAAATTCATGTAATGTTGCAATGAATAAAAATGAAACATCATGTCTTAAAGGTTAAATACCACACATAGTTGTGAACAAAGATAACATCATGTTCACTCATAACATATGTACATAATCATAATATAATAATTTTGAACAAATATAGAATCATGTTAAAACATATTTCACCTTATTTCATTAGAAACATCACATTACCCAATGCATTAGATCACTATATAATTTTGGGTGCACCTGTCACATCATAACATTTACATAATCATGTATACCACATATAAAAATATTTTCCATAAAATTACCCATGGAAATGAAATGGGTTTCATGATAATTTCATAAATCATAATTTCATGAATAAAAATTGGAGTTACCAAAATAAAAGGTAATAACATAGTTGGTACAAGAGTCATCAATCTTGAGTGAAGAAGAAACAATCTCAAGATAAGTAAAAGATGTTTTTTTAGAAAGAAGAGTTGTTTTAAAAAATCTTGATATTTTTCATAAAACGAGATTCGAATATGTATATCACAGAAAGTAAAAGGTAATAACAAAGAAATTATATTTTAGTAATATTAAAAAACAACCACACTGAAATTTGGAATGAAAGAGGAATAACGCAAAGAAAGGAAATTGGGTTCAAGAATCCTATTACCTTATGTTTGAATGATTTCTTCAATTTCATATCCTGGATAAAAAATTTATATTCATTAATTAATAAATATAGGACCTATTAAGAATAATTTTATTCATTATAATTTTATTAAGTTTTTTATGGCTATTTTGAGAGTTATAGTGTTCAATTTCATCATCCAGGAGTGTTCATTTTCTTGGTTTTCACGATCGGTTCACTTGTATACATGTATAAAAGTTCATGTAAAATGAGGATAATTTTATTGAATTGATATTATATGTTATTAATGAACTTAAATAATATTAAATTATCTTATATATAATTTGGTTATATGGTATGAGGATGAATCATTAGATAAAATGCTAATGATAATCATTTAGATTAATTCGGTGATTTTTCGATCATCTTGAACTAGTTTAATTTTATTATTTAATGTTATATATATATGTTAGTTATAGAACATAAAAAGGGTTATAACATAAATTTTACAATATTTATCAACCATTTTTATGGTTTTATGACCATCCTTGAAGAAGTTATATGAAAATGAAAGCGCATCTCTATGATGGTCATAAATCGACACATCACAGATGATGTTTTCATTTTTAGAATAAAAGGGAGTGGATAAGGGTTTTGATAATGAATTATTTCATTAAAATAATAAAATTAAAGTATAAATAAGATAATGGAGTTATCATTCCACTTTTATTAGGGGAGTTTAAAAGATAATAATAAAAGAAAAGAACTTGAAAAGAAATTAAAATAAAAGAAAGAGTATTTTACCTCTTGAATCCTTCTCATTGAGAAACTCCTTAAGGAAATTGGTTTTGATCTTTTTTTGAGACCAAAGGATCCTAAAAATGGGTAATAGGATAGGTAAGAGGTTTTTATTTCAGAAATTGGAGAAGCTTAACGGCTTGGAATATGCGAGGAGGAGAGGTGGTGAGGGGTAGTATTTATAGGGGAGGTGAGGGGTGTTTTCTCATTATTTTATTCATTAGTTTATTATTTTTGGATCAAAACTATGAATAATTTTAATATTTTCACTAAATATGATAATATAATTAAGGATAGTTTGATATTATGGGCTTAAATCATCCATAAATTATCTATGACACAATAATTCATATATTTGTTAAATACCGTAAATTACCGTATTTCACTATTAAAAAAATTCAACTATTTTAGAAAAAGCCAAAAAATTCAGGATAATTTTTTTTCAATGTTTAGAATTAATAAATTAACTACATTTTATGAAAATAATTTTCTATATATGATAAATTTATTTTTTAAATAAAATCATCATTTACTTAAAAAATATCGATTTCAAATTATAACTGATTTAATGACACTTTAAAAAATTACTTAAGGTCTCATAAAATTATATTATAATAATAAGAAAACAAAATATTAATTTATGAATTTTTTATAAAAATAAATTTTATTTTAAATCATTACATTAATTATAAATCAAATAATCATTTATGTTTTGTAAAATTTCCAACACTTAACACGTCATTTTAAAAACATTTATTTAATTTAACTATGATATAATTATATAATATTTTCATTTATAAGATATATAAATTTTATTTATGCTTTTATAGGTGAGTTTACTATTCTATTGGATGGATTACTATTCCTAATTTTCACATTACTATTCCAGTGGCCAAGTTACTATTCCATTGGTATAGGTTACTTAACTTCTAGAAATACATCTTATTCCATTAATTATTCATTTATAAAGTTTTTACTTTTTCATTTATGTGATTTTATGTGACTTATAATATATGACATAATTATAAGAAGGGGATTTCCATTGATATGATTTTGGGTTGTTACATTCTTCCCCCTTATGAAAACTTCCCCCCAAAATTTCATCTTAAAAACTATGGTGAAAATAAGTGAGGGTACTTATCCTTCATCACCTTCTTTGGTTCCCATGTCACCTATTCATAATTGTGGTTCTTCCAGAGTACTTTGACCAGGTGAAAAGTCTTGTTGTCCTTCATCACATCCTATGAGTCCCATGTTGCCTCTTCATACTCATGGTTCCTCCATAGTACTTTGACCAGGTGAGTAGTATTATTGTTTATAACTTTATCTATACGGTCCAAGATTTTCAGCAGTTGTTACTCATAATAGAGATCATTTTCCAACTATAACACCTCTGAATTCAGTACATGTGAGGGATATGGTATGTACTTTCTCAAGGGGGATACATGGAATACATTATGTACTTAAGACATGGTAGGTGGAAGTTTCAATCGATAGGCCACGACTTTGACATGAACAAGAATATCAAAGGGGCCGATGTACCTGGGAATCAACTTTCCTTTCTTCCCAAATATCATGATCCTATTACATAGAGACATGTATAGGAATAACATGTCTCCAACCTCATACTCTAGGTCCTATAGACAATTTTATCTATAGATATTTTGTAAACTTTGGACTGCCTTGATGTGCTGATGAATGGTCTTCATCTTCTCAACCATTTCTTTGACAATTTAAGGTCCTAACAACTTACATTCACTGAAATCATCCCAACATGCTGTTGTTCTACTTATTTTCCCATAAAGGGATTCATATGGATCCATTTAGATGCTCGAGTGGAAACAATTGTTGTAAGAGAACTCAACTAGAGGTATATGTATGTCCCATCCTCCTTTAAAGTCCACAGAACTTTCCCTCAACATGTATTTCAATGTCTAAATATTCCTCTTTGATTGGATATTATTTTGAGGATGATAATCCATATTGTATTTCAACATAGTGTTTAAAAAATTTTGGAGACTTTTCCATAACTTCAATGTGAATATTAGATATTGATCGGATACAATCAATAGTATTACTACATGCAGACTTACCACTTCTATAATATAAATCTGTGAAAATTTATCCAGTGAGAAGTACTCTGAAATTGAGATAAAGTGATCTTTGATCCACAACAACCCATATATAATTGTTTCCTTTGGATGTATTTGGATGTTTGGTGACAATTTCCATGGTGATTTTTCCTATTTCCATGTTGGTATGGGTGAAGTTTGCATCATTCCCTTTGAATTTTTTCTTTGACCCTTCACTTGCTAACGTACTATGCACTTTGATGTATATTCAACAATCTACTTATTTATTTTTTCCCACAAATAATTCTCTTAGATATCTCGATATATCTTTGTTCTCCCTAGGTGATAGAGAAGGGTGAGCTATGTGTGTCACTTAGAGGCTCTTTATTTATCTCTATATTATATGGTAAACATATTTGTGACCCAAATATTACAACTCGTTCCTCATCAATTATTAACTCTAATGATTTTCAGTTTCTCATGGCCTCAACCTTCTTCTAAACTTCCAAATCATTTCTTAGAGAATCCTTTATTTTATCCATGAGGGATGATTGAGCAATAATTTGAAAAAGGATTTATAATGTTTCTTTATTAATGATTATCAAGTCCATCCTTTTATAATCTAAGAAAACAAGATCCTTCTGAATTCTCATCATTGATAATGTTTCAGGATCCTTTTTTACTTAGAGCATTTTCTACTTTATTCACTTTGCTAGGATGGTAGTGGATCAGGTAGTCATAATCCTTAATGATATCTATCCATATACAATGGTGTGTATTATGTTCATTCTATGTGAATATATATTTTAGGCTCTTATGATTAGTATATATTTCACACTTCTCCCCATAGAGATAATGCCGCTAGATTGTCAATGCGAAGATCACAGCTACCAACTCTAGACTATGCGTGAGATAGTTTGTCTCATGATTTTAAACCACCTTAATATTTAGGCTATCAATTTACCATTTTCATCAATACACAACCTAATACATTCTTTGAATCATCTCTATATACCACAAAGAGTTCCCCAATTTTTAGAAGTGTGAGTACTAGTGCGACGATAAGCCTTTTTTTAACTCTTTGAAGAAGTATTCACATTCATTGGTCTAGAATAACTTTTCTCCCTTATGTTTTATATTGGTTAGTGGGTCTAAAAATTGTGAGAAGTTCTTAAAAAATCATCGATAATACCCACCTAGACCAAGGAAACTACGGATCTCCATTATAGATTTTGGCCTAGGCCACTAGTCGATTGACTTTGTCTTGGAAGGGTCCACAAATATTCCTTTAATGGTGATAACATGCCCCTAGAATGACAATTACTCCATCTAGAAGTCAAATTTACTATAATTTTCATAAAGTTTCTCCCTTCTCAATGTCTTCAAAATAGTATTCAAATAATCCTCATATTCCTCCTCACTCTTTAAGTATATCAGAATATCATCAATAAAGACTACCAAAAAATTGCCGAAGTAATCTCTAAACACTCTATTAATTATTTCCATGAATATAATGGATAATTTGTGAGTCTTAAAGCCATAAATATAAAATATTTTTTTTCATAACTCATTCAAAATTAAATCTTGGTAATATCTTCCTTACTCACATTTAATTGGTGATATCCCAATCAAAGGTCCACCTTAGAGAAATACTTGGCCCCATTTAGCTGATTGAACAAATCATCTACCCATGGAAGGGGATACTTTTTATTTATCATGATTTTTTTGAGTTCACAATAATAATTTTAGATGCACATCGATTCATCCTTCTTCTTGATGAAGAGGACTGGTGTACCCCATGGTGAATCACTCAGGTGTATAAAACCCTTGTTCAAATTATCTTATAACTTCTTCTTCAATTCTTACAAATCAATGGTGGCCATTCTGTAAGGTTTCTTTGATATAGGAAGAGATTCAATAATAATTTAAATTGATAATTCAACCTCTCGGTCAGGAGGAAGACCAGGAAATTCTTCATGGAACACATCAATGTAGCTTCTCACAATGGGCACGTCTTAGATCATGATTCTTTCCTATGTTCAATCATTTGATCAAGATATTCTTTCTCATAAGGCAATAATATCCACACTTGATATGATGATTCTAAAGGATATTCATCCTCATCCTTACACTTATATATAATTAGAGGATTCCTTAAGATTTGAAGAGTGACATCCCTTTCTCGACAGTTGATGTTGGATTTGAATAATGATAGAAAATCCATTCCCAATATAGAATTAAACTTCACTAAAGGAACTAAGACAAGATTTTATGTGTGGTTTAGTACAAAAATATTAACTAGGGAGGAGTTATATACTTTGGATTCAATAATTTCACTATTTTATATTCTTATAGATAACTCAAACTCCATATTTTGAGGTGGTGTTTTAATAGTTCTACTAAACTTGCAAGATATGAAAGAATGCATAGAACTAAAATAGAATAGTAAATTTTATATTCTTGAATGGATAAATTGCATACCTATGACCACATAATTTTCATTCTCCACCACATCAGTAGTGATGAATTAAGATTTCCCTCACTCATTTTCCTTTGGTGGCTGCTAACAATGATTACCCTCCAGGACTCGATATTTAGTGCACTATCTTGCATAGTTCCCTTGTTCCCTATAGTTGAATCATTGAATCATAGGTGGTTCTCTCCTTTCTTCCACCACATTTTCCAATTTTCTCATGTCTATTTAAAATTCATAATCTTGGTGGCCTTCTCTCCTACACTTGAATCATTTCCCCATCCCTTTGAGGAAATTCTCATGATGGTTTGTCCCACATTTTTAATATGTGAGTCGTTAAAATTTCTTTCCACATTTATTATTATATCCTCCATCTTGAAATTGCATATTTTTTTTCTTATCACCATATCCATGCTACTATTCTACAAACTCCATATCCAATTTGAGATCACATCGAACAAATTATTCATAACTCCTAAAGTCTCGAATTGCTAGAGCATTTAGAAGGTGTGGTTTTGAACCACTAAAGAATCTATAAATTTTTCTATCACTGTTGATAATAAAAAATAAGTGTACCTTGAAAGACTTGTGAAATTTTATTCATGGACCATGATAGATTCAACTTCCTATTACTCTAGATCTATAAATTCTCTCTCTATATTTTTACAAAGATTTTAAGGTAAATACTTATTAAGAAACATTATCTAAAAGTTTTTCCACTCTATATCTTCAATTTAATCCTTCATCATGGTTTTCTTAATCAATTCCTACCATTGATAAACCTCTCCAACAATATGATAAAATACCAAAGTCACATTCTCTATCTCAGAATATCAAAGCACATAAAATATCTTCTCTATTGATTTGACCCACTGTTCCATGATGAGTGGACCAGGAGATCTACTAATAGCTGGTTTTTATTTCCGCATAAAAGACTCGATAGTCAGGTTCTCTCTCTTAGGGGAAGGTGGAGATTCCACATTATTCAGGTTATTATTTATATCCTGAGACAACTGGGTAATCATATCCATGAAAATTTTAACTCTACCTCCCAAATCATTGGGAATGTCACTTGGGAAATAACTACACTATCCCTCACACATGTTATTGGTCTAGTTTCTCTTGGTTCCCACCATTTTATAATTTATAAAAGGTTTGAAAAATAAATAAATAAACAAGTCATGAATATATAATTTATTCATTTGTTCAATTAACTACAAATTTATATCTTATGGGATGCCTATGTTTATCATTTTTCTAAAACAAATATTCTCAGGTTCCTACTTATAATTAGTCTCATACTAAGGGTTTTCAATAAGTTTCTCTATACTAATTCCCAAATTAAATAAACTGTGATCTGATACCAGCTATAAATACCCTACCTTTTCTTACATGATTATTACCTCATTTTAAAAATAAACAACATAATAGTTCTACAAAACCAAGATAAAAATGTTTAGTGTCTTTGGAAAATTAAGACCATTCATAACTTTTACATAATAAAACATAAAAATGATTTAATTCTTATTCTATATATTCTTATTGTCCTTTATATTCTTCTTAGTGCAAGTAACCACATGAGGATATACATCAAATAAAGGGGTGATCTAAAAGCCCAATAAGAGGATAGATACGAACATAAATAAATATAACACGGGGCAAGTATAATAATCATAATAATAACATAATAATAGGATCACCATAATAATAATGATAGGAATAATTATATAAATTCATTTAATATGGAAATGCATAAAAATTAAGCATCATGTCACAGTGGTCAAATACCACACATAGTTGTGAACAAAGATAACATCATGTTCGTGCATGAAATATGTTCATAATCATAATATAATATTTTTTAACAAATATATCATCATGTTCATACATATTGTACCTTATGTCATGAGATACATCAAATTACTCAATGCATTGGAGTGCTATATAATTCTGGGAACACCCATCATATCATAACATTTACATAATAATTAATGCCACATATAACAATTTTTCCATAAAATAAACCATGGAAATGAAATGTGTTTCATGGGAATTTTATAAAGAATAATTTAATAAATAAACAATGGAGGTAACAAAATAAAAATGGAATAACATACTTGGTATAAGAATCATCAATATTGAGTGAATAAGAAACAAACTCAAGAGAAGTAAAATATGTGTTTTTATAAATAAGAGTTTTTTTTGAAAATCTTTGTATTTTTCATAAAACTATATTAGAAACATGTATATCATAGAAAATAAAATTTGAGAAGAAATAAATTATATTTTAGGAATATTAAATTACATCCAAACTGAAATTTTCAATGGAAAATTAATAACCCAAAGAAATAAAATTGGGTTTAAGAATCCCCTTACCTTATGTCCGAATACTATATTCACTTTAATATCTAGGAAAATAAAATTAGATTCATTAATTAATAAATAAATAACCTATTATACATGTATTTTATTAATTATAATTTTATTAAGTTTGATTATGGATATTTTGATGAGTTATAGTGTTTAATTTCATCATTTAAGAGTGTTCATTTTCTTGGTTTTAATGATCAGTTCACTAGTATACATGTATAGAAGTTCATGTAAAATTAGAATAATTTTACAAAATTGATATTATATATTATTAATTAAATTACACAAGATTAAATGATCTTATATTTAATTTTGTTATATGGTTTGAGGATGAATTATTAGATAATAAGTTAATGATAACCATTCAGATTAATTTGGTGGTTTTTCTATCATATCGAACTAGTTTCATTTTATTATTTAAAATTATTTATATACATGTTAGTTTCAGAACATAAAATGGGTTATAAAATAAATTTTAAAATTTTGTTAAACCATTATAATGGTTTTATTAACATCCTTGAAGGAGGTATAGGAAAATTAAAGTGTATAATCCACGATGGGGGTAAATCGACACATCATGGATGGGGTTTTCATTTTTTTAATAAAAGGAAAAAGATAAGGGTTTTAATGATGGATTATTATTTTAACAAAATTAAATTAAAATATATATATATATATAATATAATATATTAGAGTTATCATGGAACTTGGATTAAGGGAGGTGAGGAGAGAATAAGAAAATAAAAGAACATGAAAAGAAATTAAAAGAAAAGAAAGAGGATTTTACCTATTGAATTATTCTCCTTGAGAACCTCCTTAAGGAAATTATTTTTGATATTTTATTGAGAAAAAAGGATTATAGACGTGGGAAAGAGTCTAGGAAAGAGTATTGTATAGAAATTGGATAAGATTCAAGGCCTGGAAGGTGTGAGGATGAGATGTGGTATTTATAGGGGAGGAGAGGGGTGTTTTCTCATTATTTTATTCATTAGTATATTATTTTTGGATAAAGACTATGAATAGTTTGAACCTTATCACTAAATATATTAAAATAAAAAATGATAGTTCAAGATTATGGACTTACATCTACCATACATCATCTATAAATCAATAATTAATGTATTTGTTAAATATTGTAAATTATAGTATTTCACTATTCAACAAAAATTCATATATTTTAGAAAAATACCAAAAATTCACTCTAACCATTTTTCAAAGTGTACAATTAAAAAATAAATCCATTTTATGAAAATATTTTTTTAAATATGAGAAATTATGTTTTTAAATAAAATCTTCATTTATTTGAAAAAATACTGATTTTAAAATTATAACCAATTATATAAAACTTTGAAAAATTACTTAAGATATCTTAAAATTATCTTATAATCATAAGAAAAAAAAATTTAATTTATGAATATTTCATTAAAATAATCTTTTTAAAATCATTATATTAATTATAAAATAAATAATCATTTATGTTTTATAAAAATTCCAATACTTAACTCATCATTTTTAAAACATTTAGTTACTTATACTCTGATATAATTATATCATATTTTTATATATAAGGTAGATAAATTTTATTTATGATTTCATAGGTGAGGTAACTATTTTATTGGAAGGATTACTATTCCTAATGGTCACATTACTATTCCAAAGGTCAAGTTACTATTCTATTGGTATAGGTTCCTTAATTTCTAAAAAAACATCTTATTCATTACATTATTCATTTATAAGTTTTTATTATGTTATTTATATTATTTTATATGATTTTTAGTATATGAAATAACTATAAGAAGTGAATTTACATTGATATAATTTTGGGTTATTACACTGCAACTCTCCAAAACTGGCATTCAGGCCTCTGAAGCTCCCGAAACCCATAAAAACACTCGAGGATTATACCAAACCTGTAAAACCATAAAAAAAGATATTTGGAATGACAAAAAACACAGAATATAGTTCCTATGATCTAAAAAGAAATCTACATAACCTCAAATTCCAAAAATTCAAGAATGGATATGATTATTAATTGATCCAAATACCCAAGAAATTACATCATGGGGCTCAGTTAAGGTTACTTATAGTCATGTTCGTTGAAAGAAGTGGATTTAACATTGGTTTTAGGTAAGGTTTATTCTATTTTTATTTTTTAGAATATTTTTATTTAGGGATTTTGTAATTTTTGAGTTTCTGGTATTTTTCAAGTGCATTTTGAATCATCGTTCATGAAGGAGACTTACACACAAATTCATGGGTAAGGAATATATATATATTCCTTCTTTGTATATATTCCCTTATAGTGAGGGGAATATGTACAATGATTCTAGGTGTAATTATATATATATGTATTGGTGCATATGTGTTTAAGTGTGCGAGGAAGGTCTCTCTTGCTTCTGTGGATCTCTTTGAAATGTATTTGAGTTACTGTCGTCAATGGAAACATGTTTTGAGATAAGAAACCCTATGTACGAGGATTTAAATTGAAAAATATAATTTATTTTGTGTTTTATTTGGTGTTTTCATTATACTATAAATATATTAAATTATATATATTTTTTTGAACATAGTTGGTTTATTACATGAATATGAACACTTTTCTCATGTTTCACTATGGTTTTTTCTTATTAATACATGTTTCCAAGATGATTTTAAAACTCCAGGTGTCTTGAGAACTTGTATGATATTCCAAATGATTTATACTGAGTTATTTGGAAATTTTCAAATATGTTTAAGCCTTTCTTATGGTTTCTATAAAAATTTAGTTACATGTTTGATTTTACAAATAACTCCAAAATGGGTGTTAAAATGGTAAAACATTGATTTCAAATTATGAGGCCCAGTTAATACCCTTGAATGATTTATTAAAAAGATAAAACCTCCATAGATTCTCTCCATTCTCTAGAGAATACTCATGGATGGTGTTGGAAGGTGGCACTTAGCATATATGGTATCTTTTCATGATTGTGATGTTGTATTCATGATTTATTCCTCACCTAATTTTTTTATAGCCATGGGATCCTAAGAATCATAGTGATAGTCAAGAGGTAGTTTCAATTTAGTCTTAATTAGACAGACTAGATCCCCATGGAGTATCCATGTAGGACGTGCCACTGATGAGGCTAGTTGAGATCATTCAGGTTGGTTATTGACTATGGATCACATCGATTGGCCAATAAATGGACTAAAAAATGTGTAAATCTAGGGTATATTAACTTTGTGTCTATGTATATACCATGATAAATATTTTACATATATTCTAATTTCCCTTTTTTTGTGATGTTTTAAATAAAATCATTTTAACTATTATGTTTCCACCTATAGTTCTTATATCATCACTTATTTACTTATAATTTTCTTTCCATTTTTTTTCACTGGGGTATTTCCTTCACTGCATGTTCTTCTAAGTAAAATGGTTTATTAGAAAATCATTCATTTTTTGAAATTGTTTTGTATAAAGGAAAGGAAAATGGGTCTCTGGAAATTATTATCTTGTTACTTTTTTAAAAAGGAAACAAAAACCTTATTTTAAAATTTTTTATTTCAAACTAGCATGCTTTTGATTTAATTTTAAAGGTATGGATTAGGGCATGGTTATTATTTTTTAATCCCTAATGAGAATATTGGTGCTCATGCCTACATTATATTCTTCAGTTTCAGGTTCTTCCAGTTTTGGATCACACTTGAATCAAGCATGGTTATGTGATTACTGGAGACCTGCGAGGTCACTAGGAGGAATGTTTAGCCTTTTAGTTTTATTTATTTTCCCACTTCTAGTTTTTTCCTTGATTTTATTCTTATTTATTTACCTATATTTAATAGGATAAATCATTCTGAATTGAGACTTATCTAATGTCCGACACTAGTTTCTAGATCGGGAGGATCAGGAATGCCTCCTGAGTCTTATCTTGGGCTGGCTTGGGTGATCAGTTCAGGGTTGAATCAGTTTGTTTTGTGACACACACTAGAAAAAATAAACTAATTTTCAACTCTCTTAAAAGGATTGTTTACTATCCCATCCAAGATCATATCACTGCATATTATTTCCTAGTAAAAGTTTTCAAATGAAAGGGGTGAGCATATAACCTAGTAAAGGGTGCACAATATAAGAGAACATCATGAGATAAACATGAAGAATAAAATAATAACATGAATATAAGAACATGAGGCACAACATAATTACTTGAACATAATAACACGTGGAATGACATGGAAATGGGTCTAAAACATAAACACAATACATTCTTAAAAATATCCCCAAATCTCATCAATAAGGTGTCATAAAACATATTAACATAGATTTTGAATAAAGTATCACAAAATATTAAAAATAAATACTACCACATTACCATAAATATTTCATATTTAGAGATTTATCTTTTACCTAATGCATTGGAGAGCTATCAGGGAACACCCTTCATATTTTTAAAATTATGCGCTCCACATCGATCAGTGGTCATAAGTAATTTTAATTTTTAACCCATGAGTAGAGAATGTGGGTTTCATAAATTAATTTTACTAATATGTAATTTAAAGGGACATTTAAATGAATATCCTTGAATGAAAAATAGGGCTGGGTATTCATGATATAAAAACATGGCATTGAAAATCAAGGGTTGATTTCTACGACATAACAAGTATACAAAAGGTATATTAGAATGGGTTTAATGAGGGATAAAGGTAGTATCTAATTAAAAATATAACATATTTATAGTAATGGGGTCATTTATAAACACTTTATAACATAATAAATTAAGAATCAAAAGGATAATACAAAATAATTACTTGAATTGAAAAAGTAGAGGAAGAGAAACCTTACCTTGATAAAATTATTCTTAAAGCAGGAGAGAGAGTACTTAAAATACTAGAACTACCTTAGAGAGACTATTAATAGGGTTATTGAGAGATTATTCATTCTCAATGGATTTTGAGTGGAGTTTGAGGAGAAAATGGTTGGGTATTTATACTTGAGGAGAGGTGGGTTTAATGGATAAAATAATGATTATTTTTTTTATTAAGGATATCCACTTTTGTGTTGCATTAATTTAAAGGTTTATAATTAATGTTGTTTTTTAAGGATTCATAATACCTAAAACTCCCATTTAATTTTGTGATTTTTAGTTATCTTATTCCTTTCCCTTTTAATTTTAACCCTTTACATTGTTTTACCTTTACTAAGGTAACTCTTTTTTTTACCTTGGTAACTTTTTTTGTTCTTAAAAATAAAATTTCCCTTATTGAATAATTTGGAAATCCTAATTCAAAATACAAAAACCATTTTAATTGATTCAATTTATAAAAGTCATAAAAATTAATACTAATATGATTCACATATAACACATAAAAATAGTTTTAATAAGAGATAAAAACGTAGTTCCAAAATGATAATAACATGTTTCTAAATGTAATGAATTTTGTATCATGTTATTCCTAAAATATATTTTTAATCAATAAGAAATATTAATAAATTTTAATTCATTATCATATCATGATTATATGATAAGAGTTATGGTAATTCGTAAAAAAAATATTTTTTTTACTTTTTACTCCCAAAATAATCTTTTTTATAAAATTACCATATTCATCTAATGTTTGAGTGTACCTTATCTTTCATATAAAGACAATATGATTAAATAAGGGAAGAGTAAAAATAAACTGATTATCTACTATTTCATTTAAATATAAAACTCACCTAAATTCAACTCAAGGTCTAAAAACATAACCCTTAATTACATTAGCATATTCCCTAAGGGTAAGGTGCGAGATGGTTGTAGTCTATTGGGGTGTTTTAGAAAACATCACTCAGGTAGTGATTTATATTAGCTTGAGATTATCTAATAAGAGATGCCACCCAAGCCTTAGTTGTTGAAGTTCATCTTGTGTCTTGTTAATGGAAAATACTATTGACACTACTTATCTCCCAATATCTGATAAGTGAGCCTAATAAGGGATGTTCTTACTGGTAGATTCCATGATTTTTTCCTTATACATCATAAAATAATCCCAACAGTCACTTTTATATATAACCATCTGTAATAATTCTCAATGGTCATATTGACTGATGGACATAATACGCAAAAATTGTACTGACTAACGAACTTAATGCTGAATGGATGCATTACACTATAAATACATCTCTATTATTATACATCATCATTCTCAACCTCACATACAAATATTATTACACGTACCTTGATAATTTCTGTCATCTTCCTAATGATTATCTTTCTTTGCACAATCATTATGGAATGAATGATCTTTATAGAGGAATTTATCCCTATGAAGTCTCTTTTAGTGATTATAATATTCGTTGGTGTTTATATCCCTGTACAATTATATGTTGAAGTAGTAAATATTAATACATGATGTGTAAAGAAATGTAATAGTCTTTATGTGTTATTATATTGTAAAACATAATAAAATGGTTTTTGAGAGACATGTGTTATTTTATTAATAGAAGAATATTTTTGTGCAGTTATAATCCAGACTGATAGATCATATCAACCAGATACCATTTGAAACATCCCAAACCAACCCATTATATTGGGAAGTATCGAAATTCCACTAACATTCAGTGAAATTCCCATGGAACCAAAGGTTGAAAAAATGTCATGGGATTTTTAAAATAGAAAACATGGAAACAGACCATAATAAAGAGACACAATATGATGCATGATACCAAAATAGAATAAAATTCAATATACAAACTACAAGAACTATCAGAGTTGTAGTTGAAAACAATAAACAAAAGAAGAATGTAAGATGAGAGACCCAAAATAAAAGTAAAAATTCCTAACAAGGGACCACCCCAAGCTTTACAAGATAACAACCATCGAGCTCACATCTCCATCACCATGGACTATGTAATCCCCACATTCTTTTAGAAAAGTGAGAGATCCCCCATAATCTAAAACTTATAAAATAACAACTATATACACACCAATATTCATATACATAGAGTGTGTATAAAAACCTAGTAGTTAATCCACCAAAATATTCCCACACATGCCACTAGTATAAGAACATGTTATCTCATATTTTATATAAAATAAAAGATATGTAGAAGCACAAAAACTAGTGATCAATATATATATATATATTAAATATAAATATATCATTAGGTAGTGAAATAACTCACAAAAAAAAATCATAGCATGAAACCACACTCCCATGCATAACACCAACCAGTGTAACCACTTCTCGAAGGGCACTCTCGAACAGTCCGGCTCATGAGTGGTACTCGTGCATCTAGACCCAAGAAGTCATCTAGAAGTATAATAGTTTCTTATTATCTCTATATTTAATTTGAAAATCCAAGTCCAAATCCAATAAGTTCTTTTACAATATAGTATGAATATAAACTAACCATGCCAAACCAAGTTCTCATACCCACATATTTAATTTTAAAAAAAATTCTCATTTAGTTATTTTATTGAGAACACTATAGGTGATGCCCATAACCCATGGTTTCAAAGATAGTAAATCATGGAGAATCATTATAGGTTTTAATCAAGGAATATAAATAGTTTACACTACTAAGAGTTTGGGCAATAGCCATAGTTTATAAAAACCGTGGATATAGACAATATAATTCCATAAGACAAAAGATTACTATTGAAGTACCCTACATATTTTTCTATCCTGCATGATTACCCCTACTATCCCTATCATCCTCCCATAAAGATTACTCCTCCCCATCTTCCCCTCATGATTCCTCCTCCCTATGAACCTTCTACTCCGACATGGCCACCCAACTTCCCAACATTCCTCCTCCTACTCCTCTAACAATGCTCTGACACAGCCAACCCACCTCCTCATTGACACGACTCTGACATAGCTAGCCCACTTCCCATCAAATGTAGCTCCGACGTGACCTCCCCTCCTCCCTTCCAACATATCTCTGACATAGCTGGCCCACCTCCTCGCCAATGAAGCTTCCTAATGATCCAACTGATGTGGCTCTGATGCGTCTACCCCCACCACACCACAACCCTCATCCTCTAACAAAGATCCCCACCACTTAATGTATATCTGACACGACAACATCAACTTCCATGGTTTTCCTCGAATGTGGCTACCACACTTCCCTAAGATCCTTCTCCTCATATATGGCCACCCACCTCCCTGATTTCTCAATTAAAACCATCCCTACCCTCAAGATGCACTTCCTCATGTGATTTCTCACTAACTCCATTCACCAACACTAGGTTAATCCCCCATTTCATGATTTATCATGAAAAATACCTACGTCATACTCTTTTATTTAATTTCATTTACATAAATGGATAAGGTTTCCATTATAATGCATTTTTATAGGATTATAGGTAACATGATTCTTATTTTTGATTTCCCCTCAATATTCCACTACAAATGAATTTCTATTTATGAATTTATCTTTCCCCAATATCCTATCCATTATAAAATTATTTTTATTCTATTATAATATGTGTTTAGTTATACATTAAACAATATTTATTTTATAAATATATAATTTTATGCTTTTTCCCTATAACAATTACTTATTTGGATACCATTGTATTGTTGTTTCATAATATGATTTTTACACTGTTTATACATTCTTAGACTGTGTTATAGTTATGAATTGTCTATATTTAATTTTTTATTGTTTTTTATAAATTTATAATTATTTAAATATTGTTTTGACTTGTCTGAATAGTTTAATTAATTGTTTTTATGTGTTAATAGTGGCTACTTTCATGGGATAAATTATTTAAGGTTTCATATTTTTTTCATAGATTATTAATTTCCATGGACTTTTCCTATGAAATTATATTCCATTATTGAATAATATAATGATATTTTAATATATAAATGTGGTTCAAGAATGTTTTTATGTGTAGATTCATTTTATTTTTGGGTTAGATTCATTTTACATTCACCCTTTCCTTGAAGGTCATTAGATGTAATTGTTTTTTTACCTTTTTCTATTAATTAAAAAAAATCCTTCTCTAATATTTATTATTATTATTATGGGAGTTTATTACCCTTTACTTTTTATAATTCATACCCATTCATTTTTATATTTATGTAACTTTACACCAGTGATTGCTAGTTATTTCCTTCTCACTAGGGAATATTTGATGGAATTAATTGAAAACTATCCATAACACACATCAAATTTGATAAGGTCTTTTGTATAAATGTATCACATTGGAAAAAATCATTTTCTACCACTTATTTAAATAATATATGTTGAAAAACCATTATTTTATGTTATTTATAAATTCAGGCAGACATGTTCTTGATAAAGTACTTCAAGCAATGCAAGCAGGTATATATTTTCTTAAAAAACTACTATTTTTATGTTATCTATATATTCAAGAAATCATGTTTTTGATAAACTAATTTTATCAATTTGAACATATATATATATATTCAAGTTTGGGTTTCTGTTATTGTATTAATATATGTCCTTTCATAACTACTACTTTTTCAGATAGGTATGTTCTTGATAAAGTAACATTTTTCTTATAACTATCTATTATTGATAAATAATACTTTTTTCGAAACCACTATTTTATATTATTTATATATTCAAGAATTTATGTTATTGATAAATTACAATTAACAATTCAAGAAGGTATATATTTTCTTGAAAAAAATATAATTTTTATGTTATTTATATACTCAAGAAGGAATGTTCTTGATAAACTACTATAATTGATCTAAGTAGGTATATATTCAAGCGTATGTGTATGTTATTATATCAATATATTTCCTTGTATAACTACTATTGTTTAGCTATCCATGATTGTATGTTCTTAATAATTGTACATTTCTTATGTGATGGAGAATCCATAACACTTTCCAATAATTGTTGTTAAACATATCCTAATTATAATTATTGTGTCAAAAATAGAACAATAAAATTTTATATTAGTATATATCATCAAAAGTTTTATGTGATCAAAATCTTATTTAAATTTTGGTAAATGTTTTATCATTTTTTTGCAAAAACACAACCCATTAAGTCCCTGACCTTTATTTTTTATAAAAAAACATCAGAGAAAAAAATTACAAATACTTGACCTCTTCCATGATAGGTAATATTATAATTATTCTTTGAAATTTCTCACCATCAAAACTGAATATATTTTTCTTCATGTTAATGATTTTGTGATCATTATTCTGTGTCAACTTGATTTATACTTCTTGGGTAGATTTTTTGGTATTTGGGAATCTATGATGTATTTTTCATGTGGCCATAATCATTCACTTGTGGTGATTTCCCACACATGAAGGTCCTTTCATAATTTTACTAAAATTTCAGATTTAATCATAATAGAATGATTTTACCAACCACATAAATGTACTTACTCTTTTATTAACATATTGAAGTTCCTAAAACTCTCATAACAACATTTTAACCCTATTATATTTTGGAAAAACACCATTGTATCACTAGAAGATTTTACATATATTTTATTTTTCCATAATCATTCTTTATGACATATAAATTTTTCATTAATACCACAACAGTATGTTTTATAACATTTGATGTTTGTTCATTATCACTACTTTTATAACTTTTTTAAAAACTCACCTCTTAAAAAACCTAAGTAGATCATACATTTCATGTTATTATGAAAAATAATCTTTGATTTTAAAATGCAACATATTTCTCCCAACATGTGAAAAATACACATGGTCACTCTTTTAAGATCTTACCTATTTATGATTATAACTAAAAAATAAAACCGATTCAACTTTATTGCCCTAAATTTTTAGCATTACATTCAACTTCATTTAGAGTTGAGATTTTTTGTTATAATGGACCATGGTTGAATTTATATTGGTAATGAATATAATATGATTGGTGGAGGGTATAAAATTTATTCTTATTATAGTCAAATACATTTTTTAACTATCTTTTATTTATATCAAATTACCATGTTTTGATGCCTTATTTGTTTTGTCAAAGTTTTATGATTGAAATTTTCTACTAATGATCAAGAAAAATTTCATGTATTTTGTTGAGTATGATGAATTATATATGAGTTTAATGGGTTCAAGGTTTCTATTATTAATTAAAGTGGTTTTTTGGACTATAAATGTTTTTCTATCAACAAAATATTAGTGAATTTTACTATGATATAAGCTGCTATTTGAAACTATAATATGAGTTTTATAATAAATTTTAAAATTGTGTTTTACAACAAACCAAACATATATGAATCAATTTTATTCAACACTATTATTAATTGGATGAAGTTATTCACTGGTTTCATATTTGTGGTTTTCACTGATATAATAATTTTGGTTTCCATTAGTTTACTTATTTTGTGAGGGAAGTTTCAAGTATAATATTTTATTATTGAACGATTCTCTTTTATTATGTGAACCCCTTTTTTGGGGAAGTGTGATTTAATTGTTTTTTTATTTATAATTTCAATATGGGGTTTAAGTTTTAGTAATTGAAAATTTAATATGAATTTAAATGTTTTTCTAATTCTTTAGTGTTATAAATAGTCCTATAATTTCATTTTATATACATCTTTTTCTTGATTTCAGTGTAATATTGAGGATGAATTTCTTCTATTAACAAGAATAAGAATGGATATCTGCTGACAAGAGTGATGATTATTAGATTCTTATAGCCACTTGTGTTCAGAATATGAGTAGTTATTCAATCTGAGATTATTATTTATTTCTTTATAGGGTGCTTTTTCTGATGCAAGATCCCGAACAACTGACTCAAGTACTATATCCATGTCATCATTATACCTAAAAATATTTAATAATTTATTTCATCTATCATCAAATTATATATTAAAAAATTATTCGAATAGATTTCTTTCACTATATTTTTGTTTTGTTATTGATGTTTTAGTGATTGTATTTTAAAATTTTTCAGAAAAATATGAGTTTATATGTTATTTTTTAATTTTTTTAGCTTATATGAAAATATTTTGTAAAAATTTCATACCATAAAGTATATATATTTTATATATTAATTTTATTAATCAAATCAATATATAAATAAACATATAAACACTATTTAAATAATTTTTGTATTAATATAAATAGTTTATGATTTATAAATTGTTTATATATGTATTTATATATTAATATTGTTTTTATTATTATAATTTTATATGTTAATATTGAATATATGTTCATATATATTATATTTTAATACAGTTTATAAGTTTATATATCAATGTAATTTTAATTTTACTTGGATTTAGGTATGATAAAAAAGACATGTATGTATCATTATTAGATTTTGGTGTTATATGTAAAAATATAGATGTTCTAGAATCATACCCAAGCTAAAGGTGAGCTCATGGACTCTGCATATCTTTTTATAGTGACAAAACCGATGTTTTAAACTCATATTATTCTTTGGGGGTTCATTTTTTTTTAAAATTCTTTTAACATTACCAACAATGATAATGAATTGATCGTTATTGAATATAATGAGTGATGAACTAGGGATAATGATATTTTATTTCACTAGGAAAATGTTAAATGTTACATATTCATCTTTACCTCTAAGTAACAAAACTAATATTGAAATTATCTAAAAAAAAGTAATTTAAAAAAATTAACAGTTATTTTTTCCTTCCTTTCTTATCTAGTTAAATAATATTTGATGAAATACTTAGAACTTTTTAGTGTGTTTTGTGTAGTTAGTATGATTATCAGTGTTAAATCAGCCTTGATTTTATATTTAAATTCCATTTACTTTTTGGAGAGTTTGAGTATAGTTATTATTGATTTTATCTTTATATTCAGTGGTAGATAAAAACTTTGATAATCTCTAAAATATGAAATAGACTTCTTTAAGTATAGTTTAGTGTCACTACTATACTTATAAAATAGTATAAGTGGGGTATCTTATGGTTTTAGGCTATACAGTGAGTGAAATATATTTAGAAAAATACTTGCAGCTAAGGAAGATGTTTTTTTATTGGGAATTGATCTACGAATTTAACTACTTATATACACTTTTCAATCATATTTGTTTAATTTAACTTTTTCCCACTATTTAATACTCTATAATAGTTTTCAAATCTAGATCCTCATTTAATATTTCACAATTATATATATTTTTTAAAATCTTCAATGAATAATAGCCTAACTCAAGGGGAAAAACCTCTTCCCCTCCTCCATGCATTACTTCTGGGAAGGTCTTAAATATTTTATAGACATGAGGGTATCTCCATGTTCAATATGAATCATATATAATCCTAAATCTATAATTTATATGACTTTAATCTCTATTTTTTAGTGATTCCACTTCTTCAAACCATTTGTGATCAACTCCTCGATCTGAGGGTTCTATCTTCATCATACACTTTCAATTATGGATGAGAGTATCCTCTTAGTGCGAGGAACAAATATTTTTTTCCACATAGTAACAATAGTGAAAACTATTCATGATGAAGATAATTCTAAACTATAATTTTCACTTTGGTACTCCGTCTTTGACTCTTTAATATGCTAGACATAGAAGTTAAATTCTATCCCATTATTTTTCTTCATTTTCTTATTCTAACATATCAGATGTAGCATTTTAATTACATTATTATTTTATGATAACTTCTCCTTTTTCTTATATTACTGATATATAATTCAAGTTATTTTATTACTTCACAAGTGAAATATTAAATTTTTATTTATCACTTTTCATTTCCCAGATGTAATAAATTTTGATAGTCTCTCTAAAAACCTCCATCTTTGATCCAAGTAGAATAAATTTCATTCTCCTCAAAGATCCATCATTATTATATGTTTCCCACATTATTTTGGTGTGAAGAAACCCAACTCTTTAATTTAAATTACAAAAACTAATATTTCTCAATGATCTCTAGATTTTAATTCAAAATGATTCATTTATTTTCTATAGGTTTTAGTCTACCACGATGTGGAAACATTAAGAACACCCATTTTTGGATCCATCCTAGAAATGTTTTCTGAACACTATGATATAATAACTCCCCTATCTTAATTCTTGGAGTTATTTTAAATGGTGAATTTTACCAAATCATGATCAACCTTGGTGTGGCACAAAAATAACCATGACATAATAATTATACTGGAAAAGTGCCCTTACAAATAGTTTCCTCCATGCTCACTTACCCATTTCATCTTAAAATTTTGAAACCTAACACTGAAATGACTTTCTCCATGACATGGTTCTCCTCTAGTTTCCTATTTTTACTATCCATAAAATATACCTTACACCATTTTTTTATACTTATGCAAAAACCACTTAATCACAATCAAGGTAAAAAATGACTTCCAAAATTCCAGTTATAGGCTTCCTAATTTTTACATGGATTTTGAAATACCAATATGTAATATTCTATGGTGTGTTATTCATCATCTTTCCATTAAAGTGAATCATTTTACCACCCAAATCCCTAAAATTCCTCAAACATCGATTGTAAGCCAATTTTAAATCTATATGTCTTCATGATGTTCAATATATCCCTAAAATTATTTAATTCATGGAAATGACTTAAAAAAATCCAAGGAAAATCTAATAAAATGTCCATAAATTCAGATATATTTTATGTGTGGTCTTGATTCGTATGAAGCCTTCATATTTTAGAAAAATGAATTGTTTAATCTTATGCATGTTGGGTTTCACATGACTTATTCTTACATAGATTCATAGGCATGATGGTAATCTTACACAACTTCCAAATGAATATATAATCTTATATAGATCCTAATTGTGCTAGTGTAATCTCACATAGCCCCTATTTTTTTTAATATCACATAGACAATGCATTACCTAAGTTAATCATACATAGACCTTGGATAGTTTTGTTTAATATTTTTTTGTGCCTAGATTTATCCAAAATTAATTTAATCATTCTATAAATCTCTTGAAAACTACTCCAATTCCATATTAAAGAAAGATATATTTAATAATCTCATCAAAATCCACCAAATCTAAATCAATCCAAATGAATCTTCAACCTTATCCAATTTAATTTAGACATGATCACACATATTTTTAAAGCTAGAATAATAATGTTTTGATTATTCATAAAACAATGATATCAAGGATTCCTCTTATGGTCTTCTAAGATTAATTTAAATTATTATTCCATATATTATAATGTGATCCTCCTCACCAAATGTGGTTACATATCCAATTTTTAAATCTATTCATCATTTATAACAACAACTAACCAGTATCATCATAAATGAATCCAATTATAGTACCCATCTCAACCATATTTATGTCTATATTTATATGCATTACATCAAGTTTATTTTTTATCTCCTCTTGTTTTTACCTTTATTCTATCATTGTATTTTTCTCCTAAATCATCACCAATAATTTTCCAAAAATTAAACTCTTAATGCCTTGCTTTCAACAAACATCATTATCTTATTTTCAATAATAAATAGAAGATATGTATCTATAATATGGTCTTGAAATCTAATACAAGAAATATAAAAAACAAGTATCTATAATACTAATCAATATTCTGAAATCCTTCTCAAGTAATCTATATAGGGATCATTTATGCTCCCCCATTCTTCTCAAAAAACCTACCCATTTTTTATTTATAATTTTACTTGGAATTTCTGGGGGATTGTATCTATGTTTAGTCTCAAATTTTTGATAAATACTAAAAATATTTATAGAGAAACAAAAATCATAGCGCAACACCAGGAATTGAGGCATAATTAGTAGTAAAAATTAGATAAAAAAACCTAGAGGCCAATAGTGATAATGAAGTGACCATCATTGAAGCTACTAAGTGATGAATTGGGACCAATGTTATTATTCACAATAGAAAAATGTTAAATATTACATCTTTATTTTTACCTTTATGTAAGAAAACTATTATTCATTTTTTTCTAAAAATAATAAGAAATTCAAAAAAATTAATATTTATTTTTTTATTATGTAGTTAAATCATATAAAATGAAACAATTTGAACCATTGAGTATGTTTTTTGTATTTATTATGATTATTTGACTATAAAGTAAACCTTGAATTTATATTTAAATTTCATTTACTTAGTTATGAGTTTGAGTATAGTTACTCTTTATTTTATCTTTGTATTTAGTTTTTGTCAAACACTTTTATAATCTCTAAATAGGAAATATAGTTCTTTCACTATAATTTAGTGTTAGTTATTTACTTTTAAAATATTATAAGTGGGGTATCTTGTGGTTTTAGGCTCTACAATGAGTGAAATATATTTAGAAAAATACTTATAGCCAATAAATAAATTATTTACCTTGGGTTCTATGCATTTTTGTAAATATTAATATTCAATTCCATAATCAATAAAAATTCTATTTTCTATTAGTATTTTGAATTTTTTGGAGATCACTTATGTTATAATAAATGAAATATTATTTTTTAAGGATTATTGAAGCTTGAATATAATTCTATAATTCTTATGTACATGTATAAGAAATATCAATAATATCTTTATTAATCAATTTAATCATTGCAATGATATTTAATATTTTAATGATTTTAAATTTAATTGGTATTTCAAGTTATCTTATATAATTTTTGAAGGAATATTATACTAATGTTAAATTTTGGGAGCTTCCCTAGATCATATAATCAAGGTGTTTTGATAATGTGTTACTATGATTTATGTTTAATGGATTCTTCTTACTCTATTTAAGTATATTTGATGCTCATATCCAATCTCAATAAGCATGTATAGATGTTATCATATCATAGTGAACACACACACACATCTATTTATTATTATAGTGTTTTATAGAATATTAATGAACCAATATAATATATATGTAAAAATTCAATATAAGGAAAATTTATACAAGTTCGTGGAGTGTATTGGGTCACTTGATGGGTTGGAGATGAAGTAGGAGTCTATATAGTTTTTGATGATTTTTTAGACTAACAAGGTATAATTATAGATTAAGTTGAATGATTTTCCTAAGTAGTGATAATTATTATTGTAAGTGGTGGTTTCTCATGATGAAAAGATGGCATTGGTTGGAAACTCTTCTTATAAATTGACCCAGGTTAGTTCTTTATACATTTATAGTAGGAGACTCCTTATCATGGACAAGGTAAAAATTCATATACCAATGGAAAAAATGCCTCAAGAATAAGACAATATTTCATAGTAGTTCTTAAGGAAGATGTTGTTCCCACCCTTCAGTATCTGTTCTTCACATGCTCTTACATCATTCATAATATATTTTTCATTAGAGCCCCCATACATATTGAAGCATTAATTAGTGTTTGCAATGAAAAATTATTCTAAATGAATGTCTTCTAGAGTTTTCTATATTTAAAGTAAATATCACTATAAATGTTTTTATGACATGTAATAAGCATTTTTTCTCAATAAACTCTATCATTTTAAACAATATCATCCTTCTACATTATTACCTTCTGAGGATCCCAAATTCTAGTTTTGTGATAATTATGTTAGAGTTTAGTATATGTTGTGGTGTATAATATTTTAGGGTATTATGGAATTATACATTCATGATAATGGAGGATAGAGGTGGTTTTAATTAAGTGTTTTAGATTTTATAGTCTTTTTGGGGTTTACATGTTTCTTGAGACACTACATTGCATTACTTGGGTGATAACTGTTCCTTTGTTTTGGTGATATCCAGGTGCTTCCTTGATTTTTTATATTCTATAAGAGTTTTTAGGTCAAGTAATCTAGTAACTTTATTGTTATTTTTTATGGTAGCTACTGGAGGGGGTATGATTTTTATATGGCTATAGGGTGGTGTTTTTTATGGAATATGGAGTCTATAACCATGATTGTAAACTATGGTAGTAGAACAAGTTCCATGATTTGAACAATGGATATTGGAGTAGTGCCATGGTTTACAACCATTGACATAAGTTTACATGTAAGAGGACGTATCATTGATTAAAAATAGTGGCTATAAGAATAAGTGGAGGATTCTATAACTAGAGTAAAAAACCATGGAAATAACCCTATTTTCATAGTTTTAATCATGAAATAAACCTATAACCACCCCAATAGGATACATGTTCTGTTAAAACATGGATACTACCTTTAGAAACTGTTTTAGGTTCTATATCCAAGGCTACAAACTATGTATATATCCTAGTTTTCATGTAGTGTTATTTCGAAACCCTGAGCCTTTAAGTTCAGGGCATAGTAGAGTATGTGTGAAGCCACCTACATGGAATTAAGTCACTAAGATAAAATAACATAATGTGTTTGTAAATCTAGGCTCTAGAAACCCTCCTTTTATGATCCATCATGAGAAATTATTCAAAACATACCCTAAACAGTATATTTATGATTTGAAGTGATGTAATAGGGTTTCCCCCATGAAAAAATAAGTAGATCTAGAAGGAGAGGAAGAAACAGACTTTTACCATTAATTTCTTAGTCCCAAAATTCTCTAAATCAATGGAATCAACCTATAGAAAGAAAAGGATCACCAAAATCTACAACAAAAAACCTATAGTTTGATATTTGTAGATGTAAGATAAATGAAGAGGGTTTTAGGGAATATTTCAAGTAAAAATCAATATTTTTAGACTTAATTAATTCCATTTCATGGTTATGCTACACAATTTTGGAAAAGTCTGTGTCAACCATGTGAATCATCACTATGCTAAAAACTATATAGTCACATGTTCAATGCATGTTTTAACCAAAATGTTCACCAACCATGAACCTACCCATGAGACCCCATTCCCTCATAACATAGTTATTTGGGAAATCCACATGGTTTCCCTTAACCATGCACAAATATTATAAATTGAAAAAACCATAAGAGCCTTTTAAAACTAGCCAGATCCTTCCCCAGACCTAAACCAAAAATTTTATAACTTAAAAATATGCTCTAAAACCCCTAATACCAAAATCCATGGTTGTTACATATACAATTGATGTGAAAGATCAATTCTATTCATATGGGGGAAACATCAAACTAAAATATGAACCATTGGTCACATATCAAAGACATAATTGAAACATGAAAAATGTGAAGAGTATTCATAAATTCTTGTTTGCCTAAATTGGGAAATCAGTTATAGAAATTCTATGTGGTATTATTTTATAAGTAAAATAAGTAAAAGAAAATTAAAATTATTCCCTTTTATTTTAGAATATTATAGAATTGATTTAAAAACCATGGAGATAAATCCTCAGGGTGAAATATCAATTAATGATCTGATCTTAGAGGGAAACTAAGAATTTAAACAAATTTTAAAAGAATTTTGAGGCATTTTATTTAGTCATTCACCATTTCTAGATTTACACATTCCATTATTTACCCACATAAAACCACCCATCCCAAAACATTCTTCCATTCCAAACCATTTTTTATCGCATCATCCATTCCATAATTCACCTCTCAGTAGTAAATAGGAATTCATATCTTAAGGAGAAAAGGAGGCCATGTGTCACATATGGTGAGATCTTGTTTCTCTATGTATTTTCATTTTTTATACTATGGTTGGATATTATTATCACGGGGATGAGGGTTTTGGATTTATATGGACTGAATAAAACTTTTTATGAGAATCATAAATGATTAGAAACCCATAAACCAAAATCTACCATTCTTGGTAACTGAAACCATGCTATATAAAATGAAGAAAATATTTTCAGTGTACATCATACCCAAATTTTCTGCTACATTAGTCTTCCTTCATAATTATTGAATAGGATCACAAGAGACAGCTAAAGGACTCCTTTCTCTACAATATATCCCAGGTTTTATGTGAATCACATAACTCACAGACATGAATCAACTTCTCTTATAATATGTTAATATATCACAATGAATAGGTAGAATAAGACGAGAGCTTCTAGATTGTAGGAGTTTTGGCCTGAAATAGACCAAGTATGAACCACACTACATTGATGGAGTTGGATTTATTATATAACCACCAACATAATCTATTGAATTAACTTATAGATTATAAATATATGAGGTAATGTTTTGAAAATTAATTCATTACATGAATGCACTGAACCTACCAAAACTGAGCAGTATCACTATAGATGAATTGTACTGAGTATGTTTTGGTACACTTTGATATTCTAGCCCAGTCCTTCATAGATAGACCATGTGTCACTTCTTAATTAATATAAAATATCTATGTGAGGTTATGTAAAATCCTATACTTACTTCTATCTTCCTTAAAAAATGAGTCTAGAAATTTTAAAACTTTCTAGTGGAGTAACTAGAATGCCTTCTCCTTTGCAACAGATAAGATACCTCACATATTCTCCTTATTTAATCAGATAATGTGATGGTTCTTTACATTTTTTTTCACAATGAATACTCTCTCTATTTATTTTTATTATTTTAATTAGATATATCAATTCTACCTAGTCTTCTCTATATTTCCCAGAATAGATTTAATAAGTATATATAGATATTCTTGCTTGGTTCCATGTGTGAGCATCAATGGTTTAGATTACACCATGTTTTTCTATGATATTATGATCATGAAAGGTGTCCCATATATTCTTAATGTGTTCATATGAAATTCCATAATTTTAATGAAACCACTAGATTTATTTCTGAGATCTCCGCTTTCTAGTTTTGTAATGCTTTCATTTTCCTTATTCAAAATTCTATCCAAAGAACCACTTTACATAATAGAAACCATAAGAATAAAAAATAGGTTATTTATTTAAATCCAAGACATAATTTTGAACATTATTCTATGATATATCCTTTTAAATAATAGGGTGTTTAAATATTTAATCCCAATTATGGGGATTTTTCTAAAAATTCTCAAACATCTGTGCTACAACCGTATTACTCATAATGTAGAAACCGCTAGCTTTTCCGAGACACGAAAATCACAATTTTTATTCTTGTAGTGTCTTATGTCACACTTAGTGTGGCTTATATTGATACTTAATTTTCCATGGTCACATTTGTGAGGTGGTGTGTTTCATAATGGTGTAAACTACTACAAGGAAATGGTAGCTAAACATTTATACTTCTAGAACTAGTGTTTTACCTAAATCTCCTTTATAACACAACCATATAGTTATTTGATGTAGATTATATCAATTTTTTCCTTCTTAAAAGTCTTAACACACTCGAGTCTTAATCTACATTGTGGGGAGCGCACCGTGGGTATTTTTAGTTGAGTGTTCATACATTAATATCCATATAAAGTAGTTATCACATCATGAAGAAACCAGATGTGGCGTAACCTTCTATTGTAAAAAAGAAGATGTGAGGAATGGTTTTGTATCATAAAACTACATTAATTTTATAAATGATGAATAATTATCACATTTCCACTCTCCCATAATAGCGTTTCATTGGGAAGGGCTATTGGTTTACTGGTTGAGACTCTCCATCACCCATTTAAAAAAATCCATTAGACTCGCCTCGTTTAATAAGTCTATCGTGTTGCCCTACATGGTGGATTTTACCATGAATTTAACCATTATACTTCTACATTTTCTGGCCCTAAATAGGTTCTATGCATCCTTTAATATCCACTCTCAGCTGGATACTACCATTGAAAATGACTAACTATATTTATGATGTCCTGACTACTCAGGTGGTTGGATGGATGTGAGTTTCCCCCTTTTTTAATATTTATCCACTAACACTTATCAAAAATCCCTTATATATATATATATATATTATTTTTTCATCTTATATTTTTTCACAATAGAATCATTAATATAGGATATTAAAGGAATCAGCATTTAATTTACAAATATATCTTTAACAAACCCAACAAAATCTAACACTTATTTTCAACAAAACACATATTGTAAACACCACATCTATTTTCAAAAGAAAAAATATTATAAAAAATACAATATTGATCCTTGAGGTTCCAACAATCCACCCATTTGTATTTTTTTAAAAACATGACCTTAAATAAAAATTCACAAAATCAACCAACATTACCAAATCCAATGGTTCTTATAACTTCAGAAAAAATGCATATTTAAAATAAATCATTTCTCGCCATTTTTCAATTAAATTAAAATTTTAAATTCACCTTCATATTTTATCCACCTTTATTTTTGAATTGTATGGGGAGAATTAAATACATTTTTGAATCTATATCTTAATTAATACTCATTTTTCATTAAAATCTAAAAGGTTTTCCACATCAGATTACACTCCCCCTTTATTTCCGAATTCCATTAGAAACGATCTATTAGTTTGAAAAATCTCACTTTTTATACATCCATTACATCATTTCAACACTTCTTTATCTATTATTACCAAATATCAATAATTTATTGTTATATTAATAAATTATATAACTCTCTTGCATGTTATAGTTAGGACAATTTCACCACTAGAGATGAATTTATTCAAAGAATTACAATGAATTAAATCACCACTTATCGTTAGAGTCATCAATAAATACTCTAATACTATTGAATCGATACTTGGTGTAGGAAATAAAAGTTTAAGTTAACTCCCACAAATCTATATATAAACCTCTCATAGATTATAAATAATTTTAATGAAACCTAATCTGTGATCTCAATCACATTCTCATAATACTATTAATGCATAAACATTAAATCATAATAGTGTGAGACATACCACCAATTCGACATCACTTTATAATAGTTATATCATAATATGACCATTATCTAAATTTTTCTTGAAATTTTTATTCCATTTCAGATGAGCCTAAACAAAATTTTTGATCTGATCACCAACTCCCCTTTGTTTTTTACACAAAAAATATTGAAATGTTCTACAATTTGGGAATAAATTTTCTGAGAGTAAATCCTCAAATGTAGTAGATTTTATTATACTTTAAAAAACAGTGGATAAATCTATTTAGTATATAAAAAAAGACATCAATTTCAATCATTTAGCTGCTTCATCCCATAAATATATCCTTTTATTAGTGGTATGATTCAAATAACTTCATGGATTAAAATATATCATTGTAATCTAGATTCAACATGATACTATAAATTACAAAAAAATATATATTGATATAATATATTTCACCAAATATGTTTTGAAACCATCCATTTTTTCTATTAGGCCTCTAAATCAACCAAAAATACTTTCCACAATTCCAAATGCAGTAAAGGAAACCTCAACATAGTATGAATCTACTATATTCTAAATTAGACTTGTTTCCCCACTAACTCTAGTTTATGCATGAAATATTTATCAAAATTGATTATATCTTCCATCAACCAAATCACATGTACTATTTTAATAACAATTACCCCATGGATCATATCTTCCACTTAAGTCCATAACACTTCAAACAATTACCATAAATATTAAATCTCATGGGAAGTGGGGTATCTTTATATTTACTCAAGTTGAGGAAGATGGTGAGTTTCCATAGAACACCATTTTCTTGTTATCTTCCACATTGAAATCAATTTTAATATTTAAATTAGTTTTTATGGAATATAATTACTTATCACATTCCTTGGACCCAATCTACTCTTTTTGATCTAAATTACATGTATATATTACTTGGGTAGATTTACTATTAAGGATCTCTATAGGATTCACTATATGATATTTTATTTTCTTAAAAATATTTCTACTTTGTCCCTATATGAAATATTATATTCTTCAACACATACATTTCCTTTTGAAATTATTTTCACATAAACTCTTATATTTTTATAAACATGTGAACTCCTTTATCATTTACAAAATTTCTTATTATATTTTCATGAAATTTTTGATTTTAAAACAAATTTGGAAATCATTTTAAAGATAATTTTAATATGGAGACCTTGTTCACCCATACCATAAAATATATTTCATAAGGGAACAAATTTACAGTAATTTGATACTGGTTTTCTCTTTATAATATAGTCAAACTTATCCTGAAACTTCAACTAGATACATTTTTAGAATAGTATTAGTTATTAGAACTGATTATATACTTATATTACTATGGTTGGTAACTTTTTTTTCAAATTTTTTATCAAATTCATAATAATAAATATATTATAATGATTCATTATAAAATCTAGAAAGGTATCCATTAATACCACAATTGAAGTACATGTATCCATACCTTACTCTAGAACACAACCAATTTCCTTAAATTTTATAGGGACCTTATTGAGTATATTTCTAGAAACTTTACCCTTTACTTGGAATAATCATAGTTCATTTTCTATCATGCCTTAGAGAGGTTCCAAAAAAGGAAAGAACATATTTTACCATGAAACATGGTCATTGTTACACGAATATATTTTCATGTCTCCCCTTGAAATAGCATACTTTCTCTTTGTCTCACTATCACATATTGAAGGATAATATAAGTGTAAATGTAAAGAATATTTGAGTTTGGGTTTACCCCTAACATCTGATTATTATATTTTTATTTGGATTGAGATTAAATCCTCATCCAATTACTAGATATTTTTTTATACATATTTAAATATAATAATTCAATTCTTCCTTGAGAGATTTCCCACTAGATATCTATTCATCCAATGCATGGGAAAGTTTTTCTAACAGATCATTATAATCATTTATATTAGATTTTATTTTAGAAATATTTTCATTAAGGCATACCTTTTCTTGTTGAATTGTTTATTTCCTCAAATAGTCCTAATAGATTTGCAGTGAGTTCATCCTCTTTATACTTAATTATTTGAAGTTCATTTGATTTCAAAATATTCCCCTTAGAATTAGTTTTGCATTTATACACTATTTTAGACATCTCCTTTAACTCTTAAGGTTGGGTGTGCTTTTTCTCCCTTATGATAGTGGCCAATTAAACATGTCTCTTATTCAGTATCATAAATTACTAACTTAACTTTTTACAACTTTGATATGTATCTCATGATAATCATTCTTTTCATTAAGCTTTATTTCCTCTTCTTATAAATATCGATCTATCTCTTAATATAGATGAATATATTCCACCTTTTTACTCCTTAGGATCTCATAATCATCAGCAGATCCCATATCAATTTGAATATCTAGTTTCTTATCAATTATTGTAATAAAAATTAAAGATATTAATAGTAAAATTATTTTATGCCTTTCCTTGTAGGGATACTAAATTCTTCCATATAAATCACACTCTTTCCATAAAATGTTCCAATATATGAACTTCCCTTGGAGTTCAACTTCTTTCTTAAACTTATTCCCTTTTTCATGGCTCAAAATAATGTAAGGTTAAACTAAAACATTAACTTCAATAATCAGTCATTTCAATTCAGAGAAAAAAAATTCAGTAAAAGGTAACATATTATTTTGAAACCAATTACTAGACCCACAAGGTACTTAGGTCAGAGAGACCTTGAGGGGTGGGGGCAGGGGGAGGGGGTGAGTCATGGTATGCAATTTTTTCCAATTTAAAAAGTTTTACTTAATTCTATCACTAACCTAAGTGATATTGACCTCTTAATTATAAGGTTAACTCATTTTGATCTTATTGTTCATTTTAATCCTTTTTTATTCCTATTTTCTTTATCTCTTAATCAAATTATCTTATTATTGCCTCTACCAACTTTACTAGTTTGATTCTTGTATAAATATATTAAATAATACATAAGGACACATTTGTTTCTTGTTTAAATTGAACTTGCCTACACTAAGTAGCATGAAATTAGTAGTGTGCCAATGCACCAAAACCACAAACTACACTGATTATTAGATGTGTTTGTGCTATTCCTAATATCACTTACCTTAAAATGTTTAGGGTAGATTCAATATCACTATGGGATCACTTACCTAACCTTTTTCCTTTAATTCTCACTACTCCAATGGGAAAATAATTTGGCATGTGGGTTAAAACCAAATAGTCTCACCACTATTGAATTGTAACGAGTATGTGTTGGTACACTTTTATCTTTCGAGATAATCTTTTAAAGATAGATTGCGAATCCTATCTCAAACAACATAAAATTTTGATGAGACATAATGGAAAATCCCCTCCTTCCTTCTATCTTCCTTCGTTCATGTGTTTGGAAATTATATAAATTTTTAATGGTATAAACAGACTGTCATGACCTTTTTTGAACAATAGATACCTCCATTATTCTACTTATTGAATCATATTAGGCAATTCTTATTCACATAAACACCCACTATTTATTATTTTTCATTGAATTATATATATCACTTCTGCTAAGTCTTCTCTATCTTTCCTAGAATTACTTCAAGTAGTGTATATATACTCTCTCACTCAGTTCCATATGTGGGATTCAATGGTGTAGAATAAACCATGATTCTCTATGTTATTTAGATTATGAAAATTGTCCCATTCATTCCTAAAGTGTTCAAAAAACTTATTTAATTTTAGTGAAACCTCTAAATATATTTATAAGATATACAATTTTAATTTTTGAAACAATTTACTTATTCTTCTTTAAAAATCTATTCATAAAAACACTTTCCATAATTCAAACCATGAGAATACAATAAAAGGTCCCCTATTTAAATTAGAGTATTAATTTCCAACTTAATTCTCCACTCTCTCCTCTTGAATATTATAGTATTTATATATTTAATCCCAATGACATATCAAGTTCCACAAATATTCTAATAGCATTGGTACAACCATATTACTCATAGTATATTAACCTCTAATTCTCCAGATACATAAAATCATATAAAATATCTTTTAGGAATACCATTTCACTTAAGGAATGGTCTCTATTGGTACTTGAGTTATCAAGTTCTCATTTGTGACTTGGTGTGTTTCTTCAAAGTGTAAAATACTAAAAGACAATTGTAGAATAACATATATACTTCTATAATTGGAGTTTAACAAAAATTACATTTGAAACATAACTGTATAATGTTACAACATAAATTCCATCACTTTTCACTTCATGAAAGTATTCACACACCAAGTTCTTTATCTGTGGTTTGGGGAGAGAACTGTAGATATTTATAGTTAAGTTTTCATTCATACAAATCCATATGAATAAAATTTTGCGATGTAAAGAAACTAGATATGATAAAATCCTATATTATAAAGTATAAAATGTACATAATAATGTAATATCACCAATACCACACACATTTTTTAAATAATGAATATTGATTTCATTTACACTATCCCACATTAGAGTTTTTTTGGGAAGGTTCATTGGTTTATTATCTCAGAATCTCCATTAGTCGGTCAAAAAAATCCCTAAGTGTCACCCCACTTGATGAGTCCACCATTCCACCACAAATGGCATCTTTTACCAAGTTCTACCCCATGATACTCCTATATATGACAACCCCGTATATGATCATTATATCATTCAATAACATATCTTGGTTGGATGTTACATTTGAGCTCAACTGACAATCTTTAAAATGTTTGGGATACTTAGGTGGTTGTCTAGCTTTAAGTCAGCCCCATATTTCTTTTATCCTTTATCCACCAACACTTAAACAAAATCAATCTTCTTTATATATATTTTTTCCATCTTATCTTCAATAAATAGAATTATTCTTCCAGGGTCTTTAAGGAATCATCCTTTACTTCAAAAAATCTATCTTTATGAAATCCAACATATCCCTACTCACATTTTCAATAAAAGAAATATTTTCAAGATTATATATATTTTTAACAAAATATATTTTCAAAAAATACAATATAAACCCTTATGGTTTAGACACTTAAACATTATTCTATCTTCAGAATATCAAGCTAAGATATACAAACTCATTTTTGTTTGGGAAATAAAATCTATTTACTTTAGTGGAAATATTTAATACAAAATTTATTATATCTATATCATATATGGTATTATATGTGTTTAGATCATTACTCTAAATAGATTAATTTATTCATTAAAATATTCCATTTGTGGGTGGTGAGATCATATCTCTCATATTTTAACAAACATCTGGATAAAATCATTTATCCTAGATAAATTTTTTTTATCCTTATATTATTATTAAGTTTATTATATAATTTGATGAATCATAAACCATGTGTATTACCTCTTTATCATATTGTTCACAATAGTACTTTGTCAATAAAAAATCCTCTTATAATATAAGATAAATTATAAGACTTTATACATCCTTTACTTAGATACATCTAAGATTAATAATTTCCTTTTAATTCAAATCCATGAATCAATAACTCATTGTTTCATCATTTGAATACAAAATACAAGATTTATTAATTCATACATTAAATTTTAACTCTTTTATATTTATAATAATTTTAAAGAATACATTTGGTATCATATAGTCATAGAAATTGAAAAATTTTTATCTATAAAATTTGTAACTCTTATGGACTATCCATAAAGTTTCTAAAAGACCATTCAGGTATTCCAAACTAGTCAATTTAGTGGAATATTTCCTTCCCTTGTTGATAACTCCTATTGATTTCAATGAAATTTGTTTTTTACTTAAAGAAACATTATTGGTAACTCAAACTAAATTTTCATACTTTTGTTTGAACCTTTACCCAATTATGTCTATAAAACATTAGAACCTAGACATTACATTACTAGTTCATCTTTCAACAACTCTTTGATAAAATTAAGTAACATTTTATTAAACTCATTAATTTTATTGGAACATTTCCATTGATGAAAATAAAATAATTTTAAAATCCAGAACAAGCCTTTAAGAAAACTTAAGTGAATTTATTATATGGTTTATATAAGAATCTATATCCAATTTTTGAACTAATTCAACATTAGGTTACTCAAGAATGTGTTTTATCTTAACACATAAAGTTTTTAATTGTTATTAAAAATTAGCATGTTCTGTAACACTTTAAGGAGTTTTTTACATTATGCTTATCCAACCTATAAGATTGATCTTATAGTTAACTTTTATGAGAAGATTCCATTTATCTACAATAATGTATTTTATATTAGATAAGTATTATATTATATATACATTTAATAAGGAATTTTATTAAATGTGATCCCATTAAAATGATGTCCCATATTGAATTCATCATTTACATTACTTAGTAAAGAACAATATTTCATCATGATTTATACAGGTTAAACATGTAAAGAAGGTATGACTATATCTGGTTGAAAACTATTACTAATCCTATGTTATATGAATCTTGGATAATTTAGGTGAAAAATATTTTCCCAATCCATTATATTGATTATATCCATTTTATTCCTCTAGTATCCTAACAATTAGTGGTTTCTAGCTAAGTATAACCCAATGAAAGTGATAATAAAAAGTCACCTAATAGTTAAGGTCACCTCATTACATGCATACATTACACAAGAAAATCCATGGGTAGATACTGAATGATTGAGATATTGATAAGTGTTCACTTTTGAAAGAATCTAACACTTATTATTTTTAAATGTGATTTAATCTAAATATCATAGCTCATATTATTCCCTTTATATATGTATGCTTCTAATGATTTACTTTGGAATCCTATTTCTTCCACCATATCAATATGTTTAAACAAAATTGATTCGCAAATTTTTAGACAACTCATGGACAAGCTAAAGTTAAGATAGAAAAAAACTAAATCAATTATCATGCCTAGAATATAACTCATTAGATTCATATATGGAAATTTATATAATCCATTTAACACTTTAAAATAACGCAAACACATAATCATAATCTAAAAAATTTATTATTTTGAATAAAAAATATTGGAAAAAATTAATAAATAAATAATTCAAATAATTCAACATGAGATAAAAATTTTATTAATAATTCATAAATAAAAAATAATTATAAAAAATTTATAATTAAATAATTAATTATAGGCATTCTATAATAAAAATAAAATAAAATTATATTTAATTTTATTATGAAATCCTTCATAATAATAATTATATGAAATTTACCTTAAATATATGATATTAATTGAACATACACATTTTATATTCCAAATATACTATGTAAATAATTTATATAATCTAAATATCACATATTTAATATTATTTAAACCATTATAAAATCAATTATAAAGAATATTTTTTATAGAGTTTAAATTTTTTCCAAATAAGGCCTTTAATTTGAATAATTCAAATAAATAATTTTGTACAATTCTTAATTTAAATATAAAATAATTTATGTATATGCCACATTTTTTAATTTATAAACATTTTACAAATTATAGTTTCAAGTTCAATGTAAAAATTTTGTAGCTAAATTATAAGTCATTCCATATAATTTTTAAAAGGTATTTCAATATTAACAATTAATATTTATGGATATTTATTCATTAAATGTTTCAGAAACATTAAATTATTTGATTGTAAACAAATTATAATTAATTAATTTTTAAATAACTTTATAGATTAATTAATATCTAATTATACCTTTTTAATAATTGATAAATAATTTATAAATTATTGAATTTAATTTATAAATGATATTTTGGAAAAACTAATTCTTCATATTATTTCATATTAAATGATATACGTTGTAGTTCACTAGGAATCCATTAATCATATATGATTTATAATAATTCATCGAAGTCATGAATTATGGTGATCCATTATGCAGTATTAATTCTGTTCTCTAGTATCCTGTGTATGATTAAATCCAACCCATGGGAATCATGTAAGAATAATTTTCCATGATCGGACCTCTCTAGAGTGATTACCTTGGAACCTAAATAGGATTAATCATTCACCATAACAACCAAGCCTTAATTATAGTAAGTGAATATTATATTTTAATAAAATTATAATTCAATGAAAATTTTAATATTTCATGGCATAAAAAGTCAAATTTTCTATGATGAATATCGATTTTGAACTTACTTGGTCAAAATAAATCTAGGATGAGTTTTTGAATTTTCCCTTATAAATAAGATTTTATGAATAATAAAAAATGTAGTATTTAACTTTTCATAATTTTCTTTATAATAATTTTTTATAATATGTAGAATTAAAAATTTATTTACTATAAATTTGTCAGAAATAAGGATAAGATCATTTGGATGTAAAAGAGATATTTTTCAAAGATTTTTTTTAAATAAGGAAAAATATATTTCCATTATATTTAATTAAAATAAGACTTAATTATACATGGTTTAAATGAAATTTATAGAATAAATATATAAATATATTAATTGAAATCCATTTAATTATGATCACTTGTCATATAGTTAATGTAAGATCATCTTATACTTGAAAAATGCAATTCTTGATAAACCATTTTCAACATGTTTTATGAGTTTATTTTTAACTCAAATCCTGCCACTTATTTGGATTGAATTTGATAAAATGAATTTAATCTTTGGAATATTCATAATTAATATTAGGTAACAATTTGAACTTAATATTTCATCATAATGAATATTAAGCACAGAAAAAATAAATTTCTATGGTTAAGGTAAAAACGGGTTTACCGGGGGGTTAATCTAAAAATATAAGGGTAAAAATAACAAAAAACTTAATTAAACGCCATTTTTTGGTTTTATTTTGACTATATAGTTGTTGACTAAGAATATGAGAAATTTTGGATCCATATTTCCAATAACTTTACAAGAAATTATTGAAAAATGTTGAAAAATTAAAAGTGTTCGACTCACCTCAATTATAAAATGGAACTTCCTCCCCTCAATTAATTACACCTATCTTTATATCAAAAAAAAAGATACCAAATATCTCCCCAAAATATTTATACACATTATATAGGTTTTGTTATTCCTAAAATACCAACCCTATGGTCTATAATAAGAGATCCAAAGTAGGTTCTTTTAAGCAAAGATAATTGTCTTCACCCATCTTTTTCTTCTTTAATCCTTATTTTACCGCGTTAAATTATGTATTCAAAATCCAAATATAATAAAAAACTAATCTACCGTATACTAAGATATTATTATCTTAATAGAATAATATTTATCCATCTCATTTTCCATCAAATGGGAAACAAAACCATCGTTCCGGTATACGGTGGACTACCGGCTCACAAACCGATGTATTTTTTTCCATCACCAACCCACAAGGATAACCATAATTACAGATATAATTAATTTATATGATACTTAAGAGATAATATTTATTCTATAAAATCAATTTATCATCCACTTACTTACCCTTTCACCCATTAAGGAAATGGTAACATCGCTCGTGCGTATGTACGACCTACCATCTCCATGAACTGATGTGATTCATTTTCCATGTTTTAAATTAAAGAATAATTGTAAACATATATCAAATGAATAAATATTATATTTATAGATTTAATATAATTATATATATTATTTAACTATATACTATACTCAAGGTTTATAAATTTCTCTACAAAACATGCATGAGAAAATGGAGCATTTAACACCCAAAACAATGGTAGTAATGAAATATTATTAATGAATAGGTTATAAGATGATATATGAGGATCATATATGATAATATAAATATTAATATGGTTTATTTATAGAATAAAAATGTTTAAAAACATTATAATGGAGGTTAAATCACATTAAATTAAAGATAAACATGAGGTAAGAGATTCTGTCTCAATTTTCTTTCCATGGGGCATATTTTAATGTTATTCACCAATTTCTTATATAGTGTATATTATACCATTTTAAATATTATATCATGGATCCATAATAATTCATGTTATTTTATATTTTAATGAAAATTATTTTATCTTAGGGGATTTGAATCCAATGTTACCAAGTGTTAAGGGGTTTCAAAACTCAATTTATTTTCATTAAGTTATATTACTTCTTAATTATCTTTGATATTCTAAGATTATGTAGTTAATTACTTGTGATTATTTTATGTTTAATTTACACTAGTTTCATGTGGATTTACATTTGATAAACATAATAAATTTATTGATTAATTCTCACTTCAATGGTATGATCTTTGTGAGGGAATTTCATCTCAATTTTCACTCCATTGAAAATATTTGATATTTTGACACTATTTAATTTTATCTAGTTAATACACTGCACCTTTTCTATATTTAACATTAATAGACATTTATTCATGATTATTAATGTTTCAATTCAAGGTTATTACTTAAATGGATTACAATTTAAAAGTTACCAAATATGTAAGGATTTATTTTACAATCACACTTTTAGGAGTTCCTTGATTTTCCTGGAAGAAATATTATAATCTATCATTCATAAAATCCATATATTTTCTTATACTATGGAAATTTTGGGACTTTTCATATTTTATTATAAATTTTCCTCTCTGGTAATTGAATCATGCAATGAAATGTTTAAAATAAAAGTCTATCTTAATTCTCTTTTTAATCTGGTATATTTTTCTTCCATATATATATTTTTGAAAATTGTTTTACAATAGTCATTTTATTTACACAAATGATTTATTAATGGAATTTTAAGTTTCTCTATATTTTTTAAATACTTTTAAAGGAATATATCCAATGTTTTATAAAATGGTAATTTTTATGTTTTTTACAAAAAATTCAAAAGGAATGTTTTTTAATATATATTCCGTTGATAGAATTTCCAGACATAGTAACCATTTTACGATATTTAGATTATTATATAAATTTTAAATGGTTTTAAAAATAAATCTCTTAAATTAAAGCTTATTTTAATATTTGAATTATATTTTCCTTACTTATTTAAAGGATACGATTTTATAGCAAAACCTATATTTCCAATGAATCTATGGTTATATATTATCTCTCATTAAACATGTGGCCGTTAAATTTATTTTGAAACATTCACTTTATTAAAATAATTTTCCATTAAATTTATCTTAAATATATATTATCTTTATATCATGTATATAATTATTTACTAAATCCTATACCATTTTTACATAGGGTATTTTACTATGAAAGTTATTCGATTGATTGGAGAAAATTTTGATAAATACATATTATTTACTCAATATGGATGATTATTAATAAGTAATATTGTTTATGAATTGAAGTGACCATTAAATAAATGAGTAATGAATTGGACATAAAATGATGGGTGGGGATTGGTTATAGATTTCCCCTCAATGCATTGACACATCTCATGATAAAAATCTGTTTCCCAAATTAAATGGGTTTTTGGTGTATACCTAACTGTATTTTTAAAATTTATTCTTGAAAGGTTTTGATGGTATAGATATAATTATGTATAATATCATGAAATATAATATCAAGTAGTTCCTTCATTGAAAAATTAGTTCTTATATCCATGATATTTTTAATTGATATTATCTATAGATGCATTTCATGCTCAAGTTATTGATTAAATGGAATGTTTTTTAGTTATTTAACTTCGAATATTGATTATTCCTTATTTAATCTTGATACCTTCTATTTTATGTAACCCTTACTGAGAATTTGATCTCACCCTTATTTTGTTTCTTTTTCCCAAGATACAAAGATGAATTATTTAAACTAGTTTCAAGGATGCATAAAACTTTTTTTTATGTTTTATATTTTATTCCCAATGTAAAATGGATATCATATATGAATATATATTTACAGGAATACTAAACTGATTGGTCCTTCCATATTATACCCCTTGTATATATTCCAATTTAATAAAGTAAACACTATCTTTGGGTTACTAGATTTAGGGTTTTTATAGTGGGTATCAGATAAATTTAATTATAAACCTTGGGAACTAAATTTCAATAAACATAGATTAGGGAAAATAACCCTTTGATATAATTTGAGGATATGTGAAATTGTGGAATAAATCCTAAAATTTTGACAAGGTAGATATTATGTGGTTTTTACTATCAATACATCCTTATCTGGATACTATAAGTGGATAGGGTTTTGACATAGATTTATCTAGGTATAATAACCCCCAAAAGAGTTGGTTTGAGTATATCTCATCCATCATTCTATTTAATGGTGATTGTTCCATTATTACACACTTGTTTTGACACTCTCAGGGGATATGATTTTATTAATTCACATTTTTTTTACAAACCATTATGAAGGATTTGAAAATATTTTTATGATTTAAAGATATTCCTAAAGAAAACATGTTCATGATTATGATATTAACAATGCATAAATTTTAAATTTATGTGAAGTGTTACACCCAGTTTAGAGTTATAAATTATGATTTAAAATTCACAATGTTATGAACTAGTTTCTTATATTCCATTTTTATAAATTTCACATGGAATAAAGAATGGTATTTACACTCATGGTAAATGTATAAATTTACCTGCTATGAAATTCAATACAACTCTTATTATAGCTAAGTAGATGATGACTATATTAAGGAAGATGACCTAGGTTATGACTAATAAACTTGAACATATAGAGAGTCCTGATGTTCAACAACATGATAAACCAATATTGTATCATTTAATGTGACAGAATCCTCCATAATTTACCAGGGTTACTAATACAATGGTAGTTTAATAAGAGATTAATTCCTTTGAAAAGATATTTTTTGGACATAAGATGAGATGAAAAGGAAAAAGGTTATAATTTTAGTATATTTTCTCAAGGGAGATGATGAATAATGGTGTTCATTTATAAAGGATAATATATAGTAAGATGAAATATAACACATGGAATACAGATATTTTAAGGTAACATTCATCGATAAATATTTTTCTCAAGAGAAAAAAACTAAAATGAAGAGGAAGTTCCTCAACATGAATAAAAAGTAAGAAAAAAGTTTTATGGAGTATGAAGATACATTTACAAGACTATATAGGTATTATATGGATTATATAAACAATACATAATGTAATATTGACCATTTATTTGAAGATATTAAGATAAGTCTTTGATGGGAACTAGTTTCTAAAACTTTTTCATCATATGATGAAACAATTTTATCCACCATCAATTCAATGATGGAATTTTATAGATCCTATATAGTCAAGGGGAATCAAGAGAATAATAGGTTTTATGAACACAAATAAAAAATGGAATGAATCAAAGAATAAAAATAATAAAATTAATCAATTTAAATCAGGTGAAAATTGTGGAAATAAACATCCTAGAAAATGCCTAAAGGGCATGGGAGTGTGTTACAAGTGTGGTGGAAAGGGTCACCAGGAACATGAATTTAAGGGAAAGAAGGTCACATTATCTATAATGTAATTAAAATATAAATAAATGGACTATTATTTAAACCAATTTCCCATGATTCATGGGAATCTACCATAGAAGAGGCTAATGGGATAATGGAAATATTAGTTGATCACTACAACTAAGGTTGAAGTTCCTAAGATGTGGTGGAAGGTACTTTAATCATAATATAAAATTTAGCTAAATATTTATTTGATTCTAGATCCTCACACTCCTTTATATCTTTTATGTTCTTTAAGAAAATTAGCTATATCCCTAGAACCTTAAGAAAGGTGTTGTTATCCAAAACTTCTAGTGGAAATACCACTATGAAAAAGATATGTTAGGAAGTTCCAATTATAACACATAAATATTCCTTATTTGAGGAATTTATTATTATTCCTATGGTTTAATTTTATATAATATTTATTATGGATTGGATTTCAAAATATGATGAATGAATTTATTACAAATAGAAGGAAATTATAATTTTTAATGAGGATGTAGAATTACTTATCTTTAGAGTGGAAACTTCATCATATGAGTCATATCTAGATCCACCCCAGTATTACTTCTAAATGATATTATTGGGGAATAAGAGAAAACATAATATATTAATGGAAAATTTAATCTTCAAATTGAGTATGTACCTATTTTATAATAATACATTAACATAATTCCTAATAAATTACCTAGACATACACCAGAGCATGAAGTGTAGTATTCCATTGACTTAATGCCTGATGAAAGACCTATATCAAATATTCTCTATATAATGACCACTATAGAATTATAGGAGTTGAAGAAAAATATATAGGAGTTGCATGATAAGGGATTTATTCTCTATATTTCACCTTCGGGAGACCCTATTCATTTCCTTAATATGAAATATATATCCATGAGGTTATATATTGGTTATTGGGAAATCAGGGATATTAGGATAATGAACAAGTTTCCTATGCCTCACATTAATAAATTATTTGATCAAATTCACAGAATTCAATAATTTTTAAATATTGACCTTCACTCTATTTATTATCAATTACAAGTAACGAAGGAATATATTCTGTAGACAACATTTTGAATGAGGTGTTGACATTATGAGTTTATAGTAATTCCATTTGGATTAAATAATGAACCATATATTTTTATAGATCTAATGAATAGAGTATTCAAGTAATATCTTTATAATTTATTTGTGGTATTCGTTGATGATATATTTGTGTATTATAAAATCTATTAGGACCATGAGAATCACTTGAAGATCATTCTTTAAGACTCTTATGGGGAAATAACTATTTGGGAAATTTAGAAAGTGTGAATTTTAGATTAAGAAAGATTATTTTCTTGGCCATATTGTCTCTGAAGATGGAATCTCAGTTGATCCTATAAAGACATATACAGTAAAAGAATGGCCTATAAAAATGAATGTTACTGAGGTGAAAATATTAATTGGTTTGGAAGGTTACTATCGGTGATTCATTCAAAATTCTTCTTGATTGGCTAACTAGTTAACCAATATTACACATAAAAGTGTTAAGTTCAAATGGACAAAGTAATGTGATGAATGTTTTGAAGAATTTATGAGGATATTGATAAATTATCTACTTTTGACTATACCATAAGGAAATGATGGATTTCTAATATATATTGATATGTTAAAGAAGGGACTTGGTTGTTTCATTATATAGAATGATAATGTTATTACCTATGCATAAGGGAATTTAAAGACTCATGAATATAAATATCTAAATCATGATCTTGAGTTGGTAGCCATAATATTTTCTATGAAGATATGGAGACATCATCTCTATTGTAAAAAATATGAGATATACACTGACCATAAGAGCCTAAAATATACCTTTTCATAGAAAGATATCAAAATAAAGAAAATGAGATGGCTCTATTTACTCAAGTATTATGATATATTAATACACTACCACTCAAGGGAGGAAAATAAGTTATTAGATACATTTAGTAGAAAATAACTAAGAGTTTTGACCAAAATGAGGATTGATAGGGATATTATGTTCATGGATATAGTAAAGATGGATATGGTAATTATTAAGGAAGTGGAGCCATCAATACTTTTTAAAATTATTGCCAAACTATATTTATTGGAAAGGATAAAAAGTTTTCAATCCGATGATTATAATTTTTAGAAGTAAATTAAATCCCCAAATGATGGTAAATTTATAGACTTAATTTGTGAAGATGGTGTTATGAAATTTGGAAAGAGAATATGTGTTACATATATACCTAAGAAAAAAATGGAATTGCTAGATTATTCTCATAGATTTAATTTCTCTATATACCCTGGTAGCACTATGATGCATAAGGATTTGAGGGAATATTTTTCGAGGGAAAACATGAAGTGGTAAATTACTAATTATGTATCAAGATACTTGGCTTTTAAACATGTGAAGGCTGAGAGAAATCATCCTAGAGGCTTTACATAGCCTCTACCTATACCTATGTGGAAATAAGATGACATTACTATGGAATTTTTCATAGGTTACCAAATAATCATAGAAATAATGATTCAAGATGGGTTATTGTTGACCGATTAACCAAATATATTGATTTTCTTACTATAAGAGAGAATTTTACTATTGGGAACCTTTAAAAACTTTATATTAATGAATTTTATGACTTTATGTTGAATTAATTTCAATTATGTTGGATCCTGATCTTCAATTTACATCAAAATTCTGGAAGAGTCTTCATAAGGCCTTTGATATCGAACTTTATTTGAGCACCACCTTCCATCCTCAAACTGATGGATAATATAAAAAGAATATTAAAAAATTAGAAGATATGTTTAGATCATAATATCTATATTTTAAAGGTATTTGGGATAATTATTTAACTTTTTTAGAGTTTTCCTATAATAATAGTTTCCATTCTATTATTCAAATGGTATCATATGAAGCATTATATGGAAAGAGATGTCGTACTCCAACATGTTGGGATGAAGTTGGTGAAAGAAAAACTATAGGATCAGAACTTGTTAAGGATAAAATCCAAAGGTAAAGACTATTTAGACTCATATTAAATCACATTAAATATGGAAAATGATTTATACTAATAATTATAGGAAAGATTTGGAATTTCAAGTGGGAGATCATATTTTCTTGAAAGTGTCTCCATGGAAGGATGTTATAAGGTTCGATAAGAAAGGAAAACTGATCCCTAGGTATATAAAACCTTTTGAAATATTGGAAATAATTGTATATGTGGATAATTGATTAGAAATTACACTATTCCTCGATAAATTAAAATATATTCTCCATATATCATTGTTAAGGAAGTACATTATATACCCAATGCATGTGCTCACCTATTATGAAATAAAGTTAGAACATAACCTATATTACTATGATGTTACCATATAGATTAATTACACCTAAGAAAAAGTATTTAGGAATAAAAATACTTGAGTGGTATTGGTAATTTTGAGATATCAAAAAATAGAGGATTCAAAGTGGGAACTATAGGATGTTATGAAGAAGAACCACCCTCATTTTTTTAGAAGGTAATATCTATGAAAATTTTGAGGATGGATTTTTTTAGGGGGAGAATGTAACACCTAAGAAGAAATTATATGAAGTGAAAATTATATTTTTATTAAACTATAATACAATAAAATTTTCAATATTTCATGGATCAAAAATTCTAATTTTATATGATGAATATCGATTTTGAACTTTGTTAAAATACACATATAATGAATTTTTTAAAATTTCTTTTAGAAATAATATTTTATGAAAAATAAAATATAGTGTATTTTATTATTCCAAATTTAATTTATAATATTTTTTTATAATATATATAATTAAAAATTTATTGAATATCAATTCGAAAGAAATAATGATAAGATCATTTGAAGTTAAAAGGGATATTTTTCAGAAAACCATTTAAAAAAGGAATAATGTATTTCCATTGTAGTTAATTAAAATAATATTCAATGATTAATGATTTAAATAAAATTTATAGATTATGTATTTAAATATATTAATTTAATTCCATTTAATTATTATTACTAGTTATATTGTTAATGTAAGATCATCTTATGCTTGAAAAATGCATTTCTTGAAAAACCATTTTTTGACACATTTTTCCTGTGTATTTTTAAATTAAATTCTTCTATTTTTGGGAATTAATTTGATAAAATATATTTAATATTTAAAGAATAATAATTAATTTTTTTTAATAAGTTCAACTTAATTTTTGGTCATCATGAATAGTAAAAATAAAAAAAAATAATTACCACTATTAAGGTAAAAATGATTTTAGCAGGGGTTTGATCTAAAATGATAAGGGTCAAAATGAGATAATTTTTTTGTAACCCAATTGGTTGGTTTTATTTATAAATTAACATTTTAAACTTTTAATATGATCCATTTTTTATCCATATTTCCCAAAAATTACAAGTGCACCACTCACCTCAATTATAAAAGGGAATCTTCTACCTTCAATTATTAACACCACTAAAGCCATTTAACTCTACTAAAAATAAAAATAATTTCTCCCCAAAATATTTTTGAAAATTATATATGTGATTTTCTTCCCAAATATCAAACCTAGGGTCTTTAATAAGAGACATAAAAGTGGTTCTTCTAAGTGAAGGCAATTGTCTTAACCAAAATATATCTTTATTTACTTATTCTTTTAACAATTTAAATTATGATTTAAGAATTAAAATATAATATAAAAAGTTTCTAAAATGTAATTAGACGTTATTATGTTGATGGAATAATATTTATACATATTATTCTCCATCAAATGGTAAACAAAACATTGCTTGTGTGTACACTAGAGTACCACTTCACGAACCGATGTAATTTATTTTCCATCACTAACACACATGGATAAAATAATGATGTAAATAATGAATATATATGATAATTATTGAATTATATTTAGTCTTTATAGATATATCATCTAATTTTTTACCCTTTCACCCATTAAGAAAATGATAACCTCGCTCATGCATACATACGACTTACCATCTCTATGAAGTGATGTGATTCATTTTCCATGTTAAAATTTTAAGAATGATTATAAAAATTTATCTAATTAATAAATATGATATTTATAAATTTAATATTATTCTGGATATTATGTAACTATATCTTATTACCAATGATTTTAACTTTGACCACAAAATAAGCATGATAAAATGAAGCATTTAATACCAAAAAAATGGTAATAATGAAATATTATTAATAAATGAGTGATATGAAGTTATTAGAGGATAATATATTATACTATAAATATGAATATTCTTCCAATATAATGTAATTACATTTTTATAACCATTATATTGGTGGTAAAATAATGTTAAACTAAATGGAAATGTGAGGTAAGGGATTTTGTCTCAATTTTCTTTCATAGAGACATATTTTAATATTATGCACCAATTTATTTTATATTGTGTATAAAAATAAATTTTACATGTAATATTATTAATCATTCATACTTAATTATATTTTATGTTTTAATTAAAATTAATTTATCTAAGTGGATTTTACCCAAAAGTTACCAAGGGGTAAGGTGTTTCATAACTCAATTTATTTTCATTAAGTTATATTACTTCTTAATTATATTTGATATTATACGATTATATATGTAATGACTTGTGATTGGTTAATTTTGTATTTATATTTGTTCTATGTGTATTTAAAATTGATACATACAATCAATTCATTGAATAGTTATCACTTCAACTATATGATCTTTGTAAGGTAATTTCAACTCAATTTATACCCTATTGAGTCATATTTGATATTATGAACATATTTAATTTTATGTGGTGTATATAATTAATCTTTTATATATTTGAAATTAATAAATACTTATTCATGATGAATAATGTTTCAATTCAAGTTTATTTTTTGAAGGAGTTAAAATTTTAAATTTACCAAAGAGGTAAGGATTTATTTTACAATCTATTTTTTTTTGGAATTTCCTTAATTTTGATTTAAGGAATATTGTAAACCATCATTCATAAAATTAATCTATTTCATTATCCTTTGGATATTTAAATATTTTACATATTTTCTTCCAAATTTTTCTCTCTTTGGTACTTGAGTGAGGCATAGAAAATTTTAAAATAAAATCCGATCTTATTTATAATTTTTATTCGGTATATTTTTCATACATATCCATGTTTTTCAAAATTATTTTAAAAATTTACTTTTATTTACTCAAACGATTTATTAAGGAAATTTTATATTACCATTTACTTTTTAAATGGATTAAAATGAATCATTTTAATTTTTTCTAAAAGCTTTGTTTTCAAATTTATTTTAAAAAATTCAAAAGGAATGTTTTTAATGTATATGGTGTTAAAAGACTTTCTTAATTCCATAACCATTTTATGATATTTATCTTATTCTACATGTTTTAAATGATTTTACAAAGAAATATATGAAATAAAGAAATATTTTAATATTTTTCTCCCATTTTCCTAATTTTTCCTAAGGACATGATTTTATTTCAATACTTATGTTTCTAATAAATCTATGGTCATCTCTTATCCTCCAAAGTAAATTTTTATTTCATTTTAAAAAGAAACCACTTGGGGTAAATCGTTAGACCTCACAAAACAAAAAACAGCCAAAATACCAATACAAAATCATACCTCATTGGATAGGTTTCCTAGATGGATCAACCCTGTACTTCCACGATAAGTCTTTGATGTCTTTATCTGGGTGTGAGGCGAAAAAACCCTCTAACTTGATTGTAATAAAATCTATCAATTCTAGGAATGAGTCCATATCAACCTGAGAGAAAAAATATAGGAACAAGACATCAAGTTGAGATGTGTACCATGGCATTTGTTCTAGGATGAGATTCTCTAGAAACCTCCTCTGCTCAAGTTTCTCCCACTCCATCGCTGTCAAGGAATCATCCCCAAGTCTTGACCTTCTGATCTCTTCTTTTGTAGACTTCCCGAACTTACTGAACGTTGCTATTATCGTGCCATTAAGAACTATTGGTATCACAGTATCTCCCTTATGATCACCCAAAGATACAACCAACTTCAAGGGGATGGTGTCTAGGAGAGATTTTGAAGTAAAGGTTCCCTCACAACTTTGGCTCATGGCTCCCCAGGAAGTGCCCTTCCTTTCCGCTACTCTAGTCAGCATTGGTTTAGGAAGGTACGAATAGTCTTTCCTTTTCTGGGTATTCTTCTTTGCAGGTGCTGGAAAGTCCCCAGAATCCTGAGAGTCTTTTTTCCCTTTCTGCTTTCCTGAGAGAAAAGAAACTTCAATAAGGAAATTCGCTTCCCAGTCAAAAGACGAAGTACATACTTCATCATCTCTCTACTATTAATAAAAAACTTTTCAGGAGAAGAAATCTTGTCCATCACCTGAATTTATTCAACACCTCCAACTTGCTTCGTCTTATTTTTGGATCTCACTACTATCCAACCATTGTATTCTTTGGAGTTAGAGAAAACCTCTCCTAGAGGCCCGAATCGTTTAAATTGGGCCAATAAGGTCCCCTCTACTCCCAGTTGTACATTAGGACATACATTTTATATTCCCTTATTTTCCTATTTGTTGGGAGGGCTTAACCCCTCCCCTTGGGAGTTTCTTAGATCACCCCTGACTATTGGAACCTCATCCATACATGTAGTCCTCACTTGAAAATTCCTATTCTTAGACTATCCATATTTTCTACCCAGGTCTGTTATCTGACCAATTAAAATTACAGACACCTTAGGAACCCCTTAATCATGCCGAGAAGCTATTGGAATCATTGTCCTGCTGATCACCACTCCGCTATCTTGAATATAACTACTAACTAGATGGTTAGGGTCTCTCCATGAGACAAAATGGGACTCATGATGAATTTCAGCTATAGGGAGATGGGTGTTCGGTTGGGAAGCACCCAAGACATCCCCAACCTCACTGGCAGGCCAACCTCACTGCACTTCCTCCATCTGGTATGTGTCCTCGGGATTACTGCAAACCGTATTATGGCACACATAAGTATTGTGTCCTTTCCAACAGTAGTGTTCACATAAAGTAGGATGCGCTTCATAAACAACCTATTGTTTGAAATGATATTCCCCTGAAATAATGATCCAGATGAAATCAGGGAGACGTTTCGATAGGTCATCTTCCACACAAAGGTGGGAATAAGCGGGATGCTGCAGAGATGTTGAACATATATCTAAGCACAAGAATCTACCAAAAGCATTCCCTACCAGGCGTAAAATTGCTGGATTGAAAAAGGGTAGGGTTAAACCTAGAAGGTGCACCCACACTGTAGCCGTAGGTGGATCCTGACCCATGTGATAGTCAATTTTCCATCAAAATAGAAGGAATCGAAATGAACCGAAAGATTAGAATTCATGTGACCAAGCCCCCATAAAATCTTTCTCCTCTTGAAATAGTAGTAGGAAACATTTAGAATCTAGAAGACTAATCGATACAAATCTCTTCAGACCCCAAGATGACATAACATGTAGTGAAAATTCATGAAAAGATGGACGTCTTCGCTTGAAGTGAGAAACCAGCACCAAGAATAGTCGATCCAAGGACAGGGAAAACTCCAATGAGAATATTTACACCACTGGAAGACCCTAAGAGAAACCAGGAACATTTGGGTCTATCTCGATGGACGGAATCTTTGAGCACTGATTCTGATCAGGGAGACAGAACTGAAAAGCAGTAGATCCCCCCTCCCCTGTCAGCAGGGGAGGGGCTGTCACGGCCGACATCAGCCAGCTAGGTCATCATAGAGATATTGCGGGAGAATTTTAGCCTCGCATGCAATGGGTTATAGTCATCTCTTATCTCTTCTTAATTTTATGGTTGTTAAATTTCTCATGAAAAATTAAATTTCTTATGATAATTAAAAATTAAATTTATCTTAAATATATATATATATTATTTGTATCATGGATATGATTATTTCCTAAACTATAAACTTTTTTTTAAAAACATAATTTCACTATAAAAGTTATTTGATTGGCCATGGAAAATATTAATAAATCTATATTAATTACTCAATACTGATGTTTATTGATAAGACATATTTTTTATGAATTTAATTGATCATTCAACATATATGGAATGAATTGCACATGAAGTGATGGGTGGGGACTGGTTACAGATAGCCCATCGATGTATCAATATGTATCCTATGAAAATCAATTGGCTAACTTAAATGGGTTTTTTCTGTGCATAACTACCCATTGTTTTAAATATTATTGGAACAAGTTCTTGATTGTATATATATCATTATGTTTTAGATAATGATTTATAATATTAGTAATTTACTTCATTGAGAATTTAGTTATAATTATCCATGAAATTCTTAAATTGATATTATCCATGGATGAATTTCATGGTCAAGTTATTGATTAAATGGATTTTTTTGGTTATTTACCTTTCTATATTGATTATGCATTATTTAATCATGATAAATTCTATTATATGTAACTAATTCTGAGTATTTGATATCACCCTTAATTTGTTTCCTTTCCAAATGATTTAAAGAATAATTATTTGAATGAGTTTCAAGGATGAAGAACATTTTCTTTTATTATGTTTTATATTTTATTCCCAATATAAAATGGGTATCATATATATATCTAGATCTTCAATACTTCTAAACTAACTAGTCCTTTGTTATTAGAGCCTTTGTAACCATTCCAATGTAATAAAGTAGTCACTAGATCTAGGTTATTGGAGTCGAGGTTGTTATATTCATTGGTTGTGTAGGAATAAAATCAATGGTTCCTAGTCTTACAGTTTATTATATGCTGCTTCCATGATATTAAACCTCTTACTAAGTAGATTTCATAGGATTAATATATCACAACCTGATAGTTGCAGCGTATGATATGATAATGTTTAGGAACAAACCTATACTTAAAGGTACATGTATGATTAAACAATAATCATCATACGATTGTCCCTATATAAAATTGATTCTTTATTTTTGGGAATCATATTTAGCGATATGCCCAGAAATGACTAGTATGATGTGATGATCTTTTTCTCTATTTTAAAACTAATCTAATACAATTGTTAAGTTTTTATAGATCAAACAATATCCCTTTATGGTAGTGTAAGTAACTAGACAACCATAAAAAAAGATATTACATAATTTATAATCAAAACCATGAGTATATAAAATAAATAACACTATACCGTGTACCTTGAACCCAAGTTTTCTACTATATCAATATTCATTCATAGTTCCTGATGAAAATCATAAGTGGCAGTCAAAGTAACCCCTCTTCTGTGGTGTATCCATGGGATGATTTTAATTCCTCAACTTATGGGTATGAATAAACTTATATACACAATATTCTATTATCTCATAATGAAAAAGAATAAGAACATGAGAGATTTAGGTTTTTGAGAGTATCAGACAAAAACACACCTGGTATGAACAACACCATCTTGATGGTAATATCTTATTTATATAACCAACCGAATGATCCCATGCATCAACTCATATTTTATAAATGCATGATTTAATGTTTCAACTATGAATTCATTACATTAATTCACCAAAACTCCTAATGATTCATCTTATGGAATGTTGATAGTAAATAATATCCAATAATGGAAGATTCAAATGTCAATACTTATCCTTCAGATACATTAAGAATTAACATGTGATCATTTATAACACACTTTTAAATTTATCTTTTATCTAGGAATATAATATTCCTTATATCAAATCATGTAATACCATATGACATCCACATGTAGTACAATTGGATATTCTCTTTATGGAATCTATCCTTTAGAGTGGACCGTGACTTATTTTTATAATTTATTCCATGTTAAACCTAGATGTTTTATTATTCATGATTTATTCTTAATGATTATAATTTATTGTCCTTTGATTGGATGATAATAGGGAGAGTGTAAGGAAATCATAATTGAAGTCTAATACATTCACTTAATAAATGATAATGGTATCTTAATAGATAATATTTTTAGGGATATTATAGTAAGATCATCACACAAAATGTAAATAATCACTACTCATGAGGGATGATAGAAACCATATGAGGAATCTTGTAATTATGAGTAATTACCTTTCTACTATTATAGTGTATTTAATTTAGATTGTGAATTTTATATTACACTTATATTGTTAATCTATTTGATACGATTCAAAAGGTCAATCACTAACTTAATTTCCCCACACTATAAATATTACACCAAGGATCCTTATGGTTATTTACTTTGTCCCATTACCTATACTTCTTATACCACCACACACTCAATAAAAACAAAAAAACACTTTAAATTTATTTGAAGTTTATATAATCCAAAAAATTGAACATCATTTAATTTTAAATTTCTATATTCATAATTGAATTAGTGAATTAATCACCCTATCCATGTGTTTTACTTGGTTAATAACTAGTAAAAATGTATTTGTACCTAAAATATATCAATGAACATATTGGTTCTATTTATGAGGATAATTTTGTTTAATTTACTAATTTTTATTCATTTTATAGACAAAAATTAGAAAAAAAAAACAAAAAGTCACTCAAAACTGCTTATATTTATCAAAACAGATTTGAAATTTATGAATGATCACTTCTAAAATATTTATTTTTAGGTTCATTTTGACTAATTAATGGAAAAAAATTCATTAAATTTGAAAAATTTATTTTAGGAAAAGAAATCATGCATTATGGGAGTACGTATATTATACTTTATAGGCATGGAAAAAGCTCTAAAACAATTAGTTTTATAAAAAGAACGTGGCATATGATAAAATTTAAACATGTTTTGCTAGACTTGAAATCATGTCCCACCAATAGTGAAGGTCCTTGAAATACCCCAAGTGTTGGAGAGGCAATAAAGAATTGGGATATCATCAATGGAAGGGGAATATGTGATCAAAGAATATCAAATGTACTTTATAACAATTTTGCACGGTGCACCTCAATAATAATCATACATATTTATCAAGGAATTTTTTAAATAACTGAATATATTTTTACTCAATGGATTTATTAATTATAAGATTTACTTGAATCTATTCCCCTATTTATTAAAGGGGAAGGCAAAGATATGTCTATTAAAATAAGAGGAGTAGTCTTTTGATTCTGGGGGAGATTTACAAGGTGTATTTTTAATATTATAATTTCCAATTAAAAACACTAAGAAAGCAGGGAGAAATATCTTCAACTTCAGTTAAAGAGAGAATTATAATTTCCTATAATTATAGGATAGGTTCAACATATATTATCAATAATTCCCAATCGAAAAAATCTGTGTCTCATTACTAGTGTAATTTTTCTTTTTCGACACCACACCTTATGGATAATTTATTTTTAGTAATGTGTCTAGATAATATTATATAAATAATAGTTCCATGGCTCTAAAATACATTTTTTACATTAATTAAAAGGAAGAGGCATTAAGATAAATAAGATTTGAGGTTAAGGAAGCTACTGAAAAAAATATGGTCACTAAAAACTTGGTAAAAATAAATTTAAATTATAATACATGATGTCAAACATTCAAGATAATAATGAATAATTTTTCAAATGTGGAGAAATTGGGAAAAAATCAAATTAATATTGAAATTATGGATTAATACTAGATCGTTCTCCCAACTAAATAGAGGGAAAAAACTTATAAAGATTAAGAAATCATATTAATATGGGTGAAGAATACCTAGATTTCAATAATCAAGGTTTAAAAAGAAGTTCATATATGAATTTTAGGAATTAAATCACAATCCAAAAAGATAGAAATTATGAAATAATTATTTATATTACTTTATTTTCAAAAATGAACCATCTAACTTGGGGGAATAAAATTTACCCTTCATAGGTAAAGTACGTGAAATTCAATCAAATTGAAAAACCAAAAATTCATTAGTATTTTAATGATTTTGAGCATGGAAATAATGTGAAACAACATTATTCGATTTATATATTCCATATTTGAAGAATTATCCCAAAATAATTTAGAGGTAGTTTAAATAATTCAAATAAGCTATAAATACTAATTCTTAGGTCAAATAAATTTTATAAATTAAGAAAATCATATAAATAATCAAATAATATCTAATTATAGGTACCCACACTTGAGGTATCAATTTGAATCACTATTGGGAACATAATAAATATTTACACATGTAATAATTTGTATAAATCAAGGTTACTTAAATTTTGAGTAAGAAGGAAAAACTAAAGAGTAGGAACATACATATCAAAATCTAACATTAATTGAAAAGTAAAATTAGATATAGATGATATAAAAAAAAGTTCAACAAATTCAAGTTAACATTTCAAGAAATGAAGAAGGGATGGAATTATTTTTCAAAGAAACCCAGGACCATATCAAATAAACTCATCTTTTTGATGTAAATATACCAGGATATAGAACTTTCACAAAATAATCTAACATGCCTCTATATGTTTTTTAAAATAATGGAGTTTTTAGGTAGGAAAAATTGTGAAAAGAATACAGAAGTGATGAATTTGAAAGATAAAAACCAACCAATGGAGTTTTTTAGAGAAGTTATCATATGAATTAGAAATAGTATGGAAGAAGGAAACCTTAAAGAAGATAAAATTGTGCTGTTAAGTCAGAAAAATATAAGAAATATTTAGAAAAAATAAAGATAGCATAGAAGAATTAAATAATGAGAAATGAGTTAAAATTATATATTTAGAACAATTTAATAGAACTGAAATTCAATAGATTATACAACACAAAATCATAGGTAAATGAGGATTGTGTAATCTTGAAATTAATGAGGGTGATCTAGAAAAATTCAACAAACATGTGTAACCCACAAAAAAAGAACTATAATTAGATCAATAAGATTCAATTTCATAGGGAAACATGTTTTAAGATCAAGAAGAATCCAAAATAGTTATTTATAATTTGAAAATTCAATTAAAAGAAGGGAATGAATTGGGTCAGACAAGTACCCTATAAGAGTTTAAAATACCAAGGTTGATTGATCACTATTTTATAGTTGAAAATCAAAAAAAAAATAACATGAAAGTAGAATAATTTTTCAACTATAGGTTGTCTAAAAAATACAGTGATGGGGGTAATTAGATAAAATGATAAGAAAGGTTATATACTTAATGTTGATTTACCTGAACATAGAGTCAAAGAAGCTATGTAAGGACTAGAAAATAAAAAAAATAAGGTAAAATAAATAGTATAGGAACCACATGGGTTCCCATTAAAGAAGAATCATTTTCATTGAGATCATGGTTGAGATGGAAAATAGAAGAAGATATGTTGAGACTATAAAACAAGTGTTTCATAGGAGAAATACCAAGCCATTAGATTTTTCTTTTCTTTATTTTGTTAGTTTTTTTTGAATAATTCTATATCCCCTATAATAGGTTTTTTACATGATTTTTACAATAATTTCATGGAATAAATAGCAGGACATTTTGGAGTAAAATATCCACACACACAATATAAAGAAATTTAGCTACAATGGAAGGGGGTGTATTATACTAACCCATAGTTTTATTTATAGTATGTATAAATTCACTATTTATGTCCTTAGTGAATCTATAAACTTGTGAATAAATTTATTGAAAATAAAAATCATGTGTTGTGGATGATAGAAAATTGGTTGTTTATTGTAATTTTAATTGAATATACTTGATCTAAATCCAAAATAACTTAAAGAGAAAAAATCAACATGAAAACAATTAAACCCTTATTTTTAGAACTTTTGAATTGAGGTATAATAATATATAACTTATGTGAATCAAAATAATACATGTTTTCTTTACCTTGATGACCTAATATTAAGGGATTTATTTTTTTTTCTAAATGAAAGTAACACTTCAATGGTTCCCCCTGAATAAAAATTGGACAAGACATTGTAATTTTAGGGGTTTTAAAAATTGGGATCCAAACTATATTTTCTTAAATTTACCTTGAAAAGGGGAATATGAGTGAAAAATACAAAAACCCATCAAATAAGAGAAAATAACTACTTGAGAGTTGGATATACTTACCCTTATTTCATTCCCTAAATATTAAAACAAGTCCTTGGGGATGCTTATTTTAAAGGATTATTTAGTTATAAGATGGTCATACTTAATTAATAAGTGAATTTCCCACATCATGACTAAAAAATGGGTAAAATTTTCCCTGTTATTAAGAGAAATAATGGAGAACGTGAATGGTGAAATCATGTGAATAAGTAGAAAATTATATTATCTGGTTGTAACATAGTAATGAATCATTTATTTGTGGAAATTGTGAATTTGGATGATTAACCTGAGTGGGGGGTAATTGAAATGGTGTTTCATGTCAAAATTTAGATTCAAATATTTCCTTAGAATATAAAACTCAATGAATTTAGACTTAAACTTCAGAGAATATGAATTATTGGTGAGATATTATTGAGAGGACTTACTTAATAATAAATAAGGACCAGATATTAGATAATGTGGTTAAGATATTTTTTTTTTAATTTTCAAAAATATTATTTATATATTTCTCTCAATTTTTGTGAAATTTTTCATAAATATTATTTTAGAGTATTTTTATTTTAGATTAAGAAATTATTTTCAGAACTTTTCTACTATAAAACCTTTCAAAATTGATTTTTTTTGAAAATCATACTATGAGGAATTTTATTTAAGGAACTAATATGATAATTTTGTGATTTGGAGGTATAGAAAGTGAGAATTGTTACTATAGGATTTATGGATTGCTCTGATATATGAGATTAACTAAAAAAACTCAAAGGTAATGTATGATTAAATATGTTCTATGTAAGGATAACTAGAATCCATAAAATATTAAATAAGAAAAATGTGAAGGTCATATAATATTAACTCATTAGTTTCATTAGAGTAACTATGTGACTCTATCCCAATGACATGATCTATTCCCCCCCAATATAGTGTCAGTCTCTCATGTATCTTATAAACCCACTCTAATGGATTCTTCTAACACCCTATTACCTTTATGTCTAATATTAATCAAACTTTTATTTTGGTTTTTCTTTTTTTTTGAATAATGATGAAAAATAAACTGGGAGGATACTTGTAATGATGAAGTTAGGGATTTGATGGATTTTTTTAGATTAAACCTATAGTTTTTTCTATTCACTAGGTGATTACACACTATGTAATGGGAGAAGATGATGTATAATTGACACTATGAATAATATGTGAATTGGATATATTATGTTAGAGGTTTACATACCATGTAAAGGGTTTACATCATGTAATGTAAAATATCAGTTTTTTAATAAAAATGTGACGGGTTTTTCACTATATATGTTCTCCGTGGATTACACGACGTGTAAGTGGAATATACATCATATAATAGTCAAAAGTTGGGATTTTAGGGTACATATTGAGTGGTTTCTTGTTTCATTTGTTGTAGGGTTCCTAACTATCAACATAGAGGCTCTACCTAGGATAGTTTGGGTGATTCCCTCCCTTTTGGGTCACTTTGTTCAGTGATTGATCACCATTGTGGTTAGGTTTCTTCTCTAAGAATATTTAATCCTTCTAGTTCTTATTTGGATTTGGTTATGGATATGGTTTTGTAAATATTTGTGTTTAGATTTGTGACCATATATTGTTTTTTATTGACAATTTTCAGTTTTATAGCATTTCTTGTCTTTCAAATCCCATTCTCTTGATTTCAAACCACTGTTGTTGAATGTGGATATATTTATACCATTTTGAGGTATGAATTTCTATTCAATAGTTTAATTTGATTAATTTCATATCAATATTGATAAATTCCTTTTTTTCATTTATTAGAATTTATATGTGGTTTTAAGGGATTTATTAGAAAGGGAAATATTTTTAATAAGGGGTTTTGCTTTGAAAATGAATTTTCTTTATTTAGAAATGGGGGTTAAAACAATAAAGTGGATTGAAATGAATTTTATTTTTTTCTATAAAATTATGGTCATGGTTTTGAAATGAATTTTTAAAATTTCATATTGGGAACCTTGGGTGTATTTGGAAAGTGACACGGGTATCCTTAGTGTGTGTATGACACCACTAGGAGGTAACCTTTTGTGATATTTAATGGTAGGACTTGATGTCAGTTGGATCTAATGTTATTACTATTTAGGATTTTTAGTGTCTAGTACATAGTGTACCATAATATAGTGCCAAATGTTTAGGCAATGTTTAATTTATGGTAATTTATCGCATGATTCTTTTATCATGGATTATTACTCACAAGTTTTTTTATAAGATTGTATCACCTAATTTTTCAAGATATGTTATTTTATAGATATGTGTTTACCTATTTATCTCTTGTTGTATAGATATTATTTAATCGTTTATCACTTATTATTTTTATTTTTATGGTTTTGGAATATGAAAGGGTTTTATAAAAACTAAAGTGAAAATAATTTACAACTAGATTTAATTTATGAAAATTTTATGTAAAAATATTTTTATTTAAAAGTTATAATGATTTCATTATTGATATTATACCTTGTATAGAAACTATGGTGGTATACTACTGGGATCTAGCTCACATACTACTTATTATTTTTATAATTTATAGATGTTGTATTGTAATATGCTAGTAATGTAAAGGGCATCTTGTAGCATGTTGGATTCTCTTATTATATTTTCCTTCAGTTCGAGTTGTTCTGGACGTGACATGATGGTCATGAGGGTATTTGATTTACTTTCTAGATTATCCTCAATGGGAATATATTTTATGTATTTTTGGTATCTCATCTATTAAATTTTTTTACATAGGTTGTTTTCCTTGTTTTACTTATATTCAAGACAAGTTTTTTATCCCGTTTCACTTATTTTACATGACAGGTTGGTTCAGGTGGATTTTCTAGATGAACTATGTTGGTTCATTACAATTTGGTATTAAATATAGTACCCAAACTAATTTATTTTAGCACATACTGAGTTTGGTTCTATGTCTTGGGTAGTAAGGAGATTGGATCTATGGAATTCAAATTGTAGGTGCAGAAAAGTGGCCAATCTAGATTACTTATGTATCTGCAATCAAGTTACCATGGGTGGTCATTTTTTTTACGAAGTATGAGGTTTTGTATTTAGGGTCATTTGAATTAATTTTTTGTGAATTTTTTTAAATGGACATATTTATTAAGTTTGAGACTTGGTGTGTCTCAAGTCATTTGAATAAACTAATGGAAATTTTATTTAAATAGGCCCATTATTTCATAAATTAATTTCATTTGGTTATAAGTTTCCTATTTTATTTAAACTATTTTTTAAATCTTTAATATATATATATATATTAATTTGGCCCTGTGATTTTTGGAATGTACTCATGAATGATTGGTTATTGTGTTGTATTTTTTATACAATGCCTCTAAGAAGAGCTCTTCCAAATCTAAGAGAGAAAGCTGTAAGACAGGATCAGTAGGAAAACACTCTATTGGAAGCTTCTATGGTTAAAGCTGTTATCCATAACATTCAGAATCTAGGTCAAGTGGGTGTCGAGAACTAGATATGAGTAGTGGATAATGGCTCAAAATTCACCAATAAACACCCCTATCTTCCATGGGGAAAAGGACCCCAAGGATCTAAGCAGTGGCTTGAGTGGATTGATAGGATCTTCAAGATTTTGATGAATCTTGAGTACTTTAACATGATATTTTCATGTATATTCTTAATGGACTGGGAAGGATATGATGGGACTCTATTTTTCAAGCTGAGTTTCATGAGGATCTTAGGTGGGATTCCTAAAAAATATCATTAACCATCATTTTTACCCTGATACATAACATAAGATGTAGACTTGAGAGTTTTTGACATTGAAATAGGGATACAATACCATTCTAGAGTATTCCATCCAATTTATTGAGTTAGTGCATCTGGCATTGGAGTTCATCACTAATGGGTACCTAAAGGCTCAGAGGTTTGAGTTGGGATTGAGGTCTTATATTTAGTCGATTTTGATACTCATGTGACTTATAAACATTGTGGAAGTGTTTGAAAAGGATTATTTGGATGAGGTATAAATATTTGGAAAGATTGATTTGGGTAGAGCTTCATTTGGAACAATGGTTAGCCAGAGTGTTTCATCTTTCCAGAGAAGGAAATGCAGAGGTGGTCTATTTTTTTAGGTCTAGTTAGAGGGGCTTCATTAGGAAAAAATCAAGTCATCTACTACCAGTGTGTGAGGTGTGGTTATACCAAGAATAACTATATGTAGTTTCATAGGAATTTAATTCTTTTTGGATGATTGAGCCATCTGAAATGTCTTTATAAATGGATGTCCCTGGGATGTATGTTTGGATTGACATTCACCAAGGGTTCATAGGTTTATACTGATGATTACAAGGGTGGTGGGTCTAATAATCAATCCAAATAGGATGTTTAGATGGCTACAATCAGATTAATTTATGTGATAGAGTGTAAACTAGAGTAATCTAATGTAGGGTGAGCTACTATTAAAAGTAAAATGATTATTTCATGTTCTATGGTGCTAGATTTTTTTGATACGGGTGATACTCATTTTTACATATCATCAAATTCAGTGGAATTTTTGGGATTGTGTTTCAAGATTATTCCATTATTATTGAACATTTCCATGCATGTTGGAAATATTTATGAAGAATTATTTAGATTTCCTTTTTGTCGGGTGATGATATCCGACTATGGGGTGGTGTGGGACTTCTCAGGGCTAACTCTTGACATATTCTACTTGATTATTACCATGGATTGGGTGATCAGTGTACTAGATAGAGTTTTATAATCATTGGGTTCATTTTTTTATGGGTTCACGATTGTATTTTAGAGTGATTGGGTCTCTAAATTGGGAAGGGAAATGCCTTTTGTTCCTTATGTTGGGGTAATCTCAGGCTAGTTGTTAGAGAATCTTCTTTATGAAATTGAGCCTTGTTTGGGAAGTCAAAAACCTATAGTTGTGTATGAATACCCCATGATATTTCCTGATTATATTTATTTTTTATCCCAATAGATATAGGTTGAGTTTATTATTTACCCTCTCTATGATATGATTACCATTTCTGTGCCATCTTATTGAATGACTCCTACTGTGTTGGTGGAACTTAAGGTCTATCTTGAGGAACTAGAGGTAAAGGGATTTATTTTTCCTAGAATGTCACCATGGAATTTTTTTATCCTCTTTTTCAGGAAGAAAGAGGGGAAGATCATTCTTTTTATTTATTTTCAAAAGTTGAATCAAGTGACTGTTAAGAATAAATATCCAATGCCAAGAATTGATGATCTATTTGATCGGCTTAGAGGGGATCATTGGTTTTCTATGTTTGACTTTCAATCAAGGTACCACCAGTTGATATTTCAAGAAGAGGACATAATAAGTAAAGTGTTTATGATTTGATATGGGAATATCAATTTTCTGATTATTCCATTTAGTCTCACTAAATATCTTATAGTGTTTATGGCCTTGATGAACTAGATCTTTCAACAATTCTTAGATTATTTTTTTATTGTGTTCATGGATGATATTTTGGTTTACTTTGAGTCTAAGGAGGAGAACATGAACCATTTTTATATTATCTTTCGAACCTTAAAGTAACATCATTTTTATGGTAAGGTTTCAAAGTGTGAGTTTTGGATTTGAGAGGTAAATTTTCTGGGGCATGTAATATCAGTGAGGGGTGTCTCAGTGGATCCTGAAAAGGTGCAGACAATTATCTCCTGGGAGAATCCTAGAAACATGTTTGATATCTAAATATTCTTTGGTTTGGATGGTTTTTATAGGTTATTTTTTTGAAACTTCTCCAAGATCACATCTCTGGGCATAACTTTAACCTGTAAGGGTATAACTTTTGAGTCAGAAGCCATGTTTTAGAGATATTTTGTGGAGTTAAAGGTGAGGTTGACTTCAACACCAATTTAGAATATTTTAGAACCGAGATCTAGTTATGATGTTTTCTGTGATGTTTATGGTATATTTTTAGATGTTTATTGATGTAGGGGAAAATAGTGGTGGTTTATGGCACTTACCAGTTACACCATCATAGGAAAAACTACCCTTCACATGATCTTGAGTTGGTAGAAGTTTTTCATTCACTCAAAACATGAAATCACTATCTCTTTGGGGAGAGATTTACAATCTATTCAGTTCATAAGATCCTAAAATCTATTTTTACTTAGAAGAATCTAAATTTGTGATAGATATGATGGGTGGAGTATCTTTAGAATTTTTATTTTGATATTTTTTATACCTTTGGGAAAGGAAATGTGGTTTCTAATGCATTTAGTAGAAAATTAGCGACACATGCTGTGAATGAATCAGTTGAGGAATGCTCTCTAATATGTTTTCTTGTTAGGATGCTCTTGGAAGTGGAAGTGACTGGTGGATAGTTATGTATGGATTTGATGAGGGTTGAATCATTATTTAATGAGTGTGTTTAGCTTGATCATACATCTGACACCGAGTTCTAGAATTTTAGAGAAAGATTTTATGGTGGGGAGACCTTAGGTGTTTGGTCCTAGTCTCTGAGTGGATTCTTGTGCTTCCATATCAGGTTGGTTGCCCCATTTTCTCTGAAGTCGGAGTTATTGGATAATGGTTAGTGGTCATGTTGGTCCATACACTATGGATCTACTAAGATGTATCATGATTTGAGATGTCAATATTGGTGGTCGAGAATGAGGTAGCCTATTGGATATTTTTTTGTGGTGTCTAACTTGTCAGAGAAATAAGGAAAAAAAACTAGAGACATGTAGGTTTGTTTTATCCTTGACCTGTAATGAATTGTTTTTTTTGAACTAAATGAAAATTAGAAGGAATTTTATTTTTTTCATTTATTAGATGGACCATTTTTAAAACTGAGATTCAGAACATATTTCCGAGATTTAGAACACATAAATGTATTGTTTTTGGTCTTAGGTAAAGGACCAAGAGGTTTCTTAGGTGTCTCGTTTAGTTTCGAAATCACTGTGTCATGAAAATCTTCAATTTTGTTGCTCTAAAAAGGGTGTATGATTTATTTGAGACTATTTGGCCCTCAGTGGAAAACCATGTGGCTGAATAATGGGAGAAAAAATGCCCCGCACATGCTGTGAATGTTTTTACCAAACCATGTGATTTTATCACATAGGTAGTGCTACTTAGGAAGTAACCTCACAATATTCATTGTATGATTTGTGCATGGTTAGGGTAACCGTGCGATAAAAACCATGTGAGGTAATTTCTTAAGGAATGGGTGTCATACAGTTGGCACACAATTTAGCCAAACAATGCAGCCAAATAGTGTAAACCAGTTTTTAGGGTTAAAATGAATATTTTTCCCTTAATGAAGTTTTTATTTAACTTATTATTTTGTTCTCCTCCAGAACCCTCAAGCTCCTCCCCTTCACCTATGATCTCTCCTCCTCTACAAGCTGGGCTTCTATATTACCCTCTTGTTCATAATATGAATAATTCACCATTGGTCTCTATAGATTAGTGTCGATAAGATATCAGATCTTCACTAATATATTTCTAGTTATTGGTTTCATATGATATGATATTTTAGAGGGATATTATTTTAGCCATTTATAGAGATAATTTCCTATTTCTTAGATTTCTTCTAAACTGGATCGAGTTAAACCATGATATTGGATGAGTAGGTTTTCCTAAGCATGAGGTAGGTAGTTTAAGATTTCTTCTTCAAGTTTCCTTCTTTTTATGAATATTTCCATTGTTCCACATTCCAAAATTTTCTGAGCATCACCTTTTATTTGGGTTTTTCATATTAAATTAATCATCACACTTAGATACACTCATGTAGATCACTGTTTAGTAATTAGAGGTTTCCAATCTTGTTCATGGACACCCCTTAGGTGTGATGATATAAATTTACCTTTTTAATTAAATTTTTTAAATTACCAAAATTCTTTATAATAATTCTTCTTGAATAAATAATGGAATTTACCCCTTATAGGCTTTGGTCCAAATAGTAATGGAACCTCTAAAGTGATATGATGAATCGTATAGTTGAAATTCCATGTTTGGTGGCATTGTAAAACGTTCCATTGATTTATTAAATTGAAATCCTTGAATTATTTTCTTATGGGTTAAATGAGTTTTTTGAGAAACAAAATCATGTTTTTAAAATAAAAGATCTTGATGAAGGTTCACTAAATTATAAACTAAAAAGTATTGATTATCTATTTATATCATTCTTGGCCTTATGTATTTGGTGTTTTTCCTATGACTTGTTTTGTTAGATATATGGAATTTCATGGGCATGGAATTTTTATAAATTATGAAATAGAGTTTCCCTCCTTGGTATAAATGTATAATTGAACCGATAACCTTCTATGTGATCATATTTCTTCATAAATGGGTTTTCCCAAGAGGGAAAATGAAAAATTTACTTGGGTACCTCTTAAGTACTTCCTTAATCATTCCTAAATTAAATTTAATGATTTGATAGATATAATTAAATCTTGTTAATTTAGTATATTTTTCATAATGGTGGTTCTATTTAAATAAATGGAATGATTAGAGGGTGGAAAGGCCATTCCATTTATTACTTCTTGTTAAATACTTATAAGGAATCATATTGTTTGAAATGGAAATGAATTGGGTTATACGACCACACCTATTGTAATTATTTATTATGAATTTCATACATGAATTTAAATAAATGGAATACCATATTTATATGGGGTTATTTGAATTCAAAGCATGAGAGGCTTTTCCTCATGGCCTGCACTATAAATATGATGATTCCTTTAAAAATTAGTTTCATGTGAGGTTTCTCCTTATGCCTTATATTAAATGATTATGCCTTATACATAGGATGTGGAATGATGGTTAGGGTTCTATTGGGAATGGCGCATCACACTCCCTTACATAGGGGGTTGAGCATGATGACTCACACCAGTGATACTATATGGGCATTGGGTTGCGGCACCACATACCGTGATTAAAGTGTTTCCATGGAGGCTCACTTGCCATCCATTAGTGTTGTAGCTTGAAATCTCTAACCCTATTGGGGTATAAGGAATGTACCCTATTTAATGATATTATAGGATCATTTATACTGGTTATGAATGCCTCATTTATGCCCCAATCTAGCTAGTAACTAGTATTCCAAGTATATGGCCATTAGACATCCACACGTAATTGGTTCATATTTGTGAATGAAATATATAACTAAACTATATGTATATTACTACTATATATATATAGTCATTTTCCAGACACTCATTCTAGCTATGAAACAAAGCAGGTAAAGCCACCAGTTGTCCCTTAGGAACTTGGGTGGGTCATTGTTTATTTATTCAACACTAATTATTTATCTTTTTTCTTATACCTACACACTGATTTACATTATATATTTCACTAAATGGATTCAATCATAGAAACCATGGGTGGGAACCTACTGGGATTTATTATCTTACACCATTATCGAACTTCCATTGTACTAGGGTATCTGAGTATACCTATATTCATAGGACCATGGAAATTTTCTTGATCTGTTTTTCTAGTTCATGGGAGTTAGGATCACATGACTGAGCTGTAGCTTGGGATGCTTGTGGATACCACCCATGGGGAGTTAATTTTATTTTACATATTGTTCTATACTATATCTTATAGAATGCTATATGTTTTCTATTTTCATTATGTATCATCATTAGGACATGCATTCATTTTTTGAATATTGGCATTGTCCATTGTTTATATTGAGTTGTTATTATTATTCTTTAACTACTCTATCATTATTTTAATATGGATTACCATTTTGTTTTTATTTATTATTCAATATACCATTGTGGTACTATAACATGAGGGTATATTCTACCCACTATCACCTCCATAGAACCTTGCTGCTAGTTGGTAGCCTCTGGCGTATGGGGAGACACACTTGAGGAAATGTGGCCCACCAATCCAGTTACCGTCTTAGTGGTCAGTTGTGAAAAGACATTATAAATTGGTATCAAAAATTATTTTTACTTTATATTTTTGATTTTTTATGATAAGAAAGAGACTAGGAATGTGTCGGCTCATGGTAAGTAGTTGTGTCTTGGACTAATCACCTCAACCAGGAGGAAATGTCCAAGTTACTAGGGATGAGATTATTGTTCATGATGTTTTCTATTAGAGTTGATATGTTTTCAACTTGAGTGATTGGTTTAGTTTTCCCTTTGTATCGATTTATTAATTTATAGTATTCTTACCTTGTTCCAATATGGTAAGGATAAAGCATTACATACATAATTATAAGCATATATAAAGATTCACACGTCATGCATACACCATGCCATGTAGTTTCATTTATAACTTTCTTGGTAGTTTGATTATATGAATTGAATGTTATGCCACGATTTTTTTGAATTTCATATTTTTTTATTCCATGTTAGGGATTATAATAAAAATCTTATTTTTGTACCTGTGTAGGTATTTCTTCAGTAGTCTTATATATATAACATGCTTTGGTGTTTTATTTTAGCATGTTTTTCCATGATTTAGTGATAATATTCTATTCTACCTATCTATTTAGCATGCCTTACCGATTAATATGCCATGATTCTATTCTTATTAGCATGATTTATATGTTATATTCTTATGATAATATGATAGTATTTTTTGGATATATAATTGGGTTTCATGGGATAAATAGAGTGGTTGCGATTAAATAGGAGCTAGTTTTCAGTTGTAAGGTGTATGGGTGCCTTTTAATTAGGAAAAGGTAACCCACATATTCAAACCATATTTTGATCTTTATATATGTATAAAGGATAAAATGAAATGGGTTGTGATGAAATGGGAGCTAGAATTTACTTTATAAAGTTTATGTGGTCTTTATAGTTTGGGGTGGTGGTAAACCATGTAATCAAACAATTATTATATGACCGTCATATATTATGAAGTGATTATAAATGTGTGGCATGCATATTGTGAGATGAACCATTTGGGTATTTTTAATTTCTATAATTAAGAAACTACTATTGTATTTCATTATAATGAACCTAGGTTGTCTTAATGGGACCCTTGTAGGTCGCCTTATCTATTATAACTTAAAAAGGAATTTTTTTTAATTTCCTAATGATGACATGATATCAATTAATGTTAAATTATTTAAAAGGCTGTTTTATTAGACTTTCCTATATGCCTCAATGATTTGTTTTGAATCCTTTAAATGTTTAAAAGGTTTAATGTGAAATAATTCTAAGGACCATAAAATGGAACCCTAGGTGGATTCCTCTATTTAAACCCTCTTGTAAGGGTAGGTTAAGTTTCTCTTCGAGTTTCCTTAGAATAGAAATATGAAAATTTTTCTTAGGAATTTTTGTTTTTAAAAATGGATTAATAGAAAGATTTTGAGCCAGTGTATTTTATTTACATGACCAAGTGATAGGGTTGATTTTTGTGCTTCGTAAGGGGCTAGCCCATGGTAGGTATCACCCTTATAGATTAAAATTCTTGATAATCTTGTGAGTTTTTCTAATATTTTGTGCCATTCGGGTGCTATTTTACCTAGTAGGACTCTTATTTTATGAATAACACCCTTGTTTGGATGGGTGGTCATGCTTTTATTTTTCTTTTTGTGGGAATGAGCATCAAGAAATGATCAGTTTTAGCTGGTTAGATGTGCCTCAAGCATGGTTGGATACTTCATAGGTTGCTTGATCCTTTCTCTTCCTCTATGATGGATGACTTTTTATGTAATTATCCTAGTTAGTGTTCATATGGGGAAATATGAATTTGAGTTAAATCTCTTTTACAGGCTATTATATACTTGCATTCACAGGGAGGATAGCCTATGGATAGTATCGAGGATGTGTCATTTTGTTTTTGAAGCCTTGGGGTAGTATGAATTCATGTACTTGGTGTCATCGAGTGCTAAATGGTGCAATGAACCTATTGAGATTGGTGAAATTGTTGAAACTAGTGCAGTTATGTACAGTCTCATGTCATCTCTATGGTAGAGTGACCTATGCATTAAAATAAGTGAGTTTTTCCCAATGCTCGGGATGAAATATTTGAGACTCACGTGTTTTGACATTTCGGTCAGTTTATTTTTGGCTTTCTATGTATTCTATTATGTGTGTGGGAATCAATCGGAGGTGTGTAACACATGATTTTAAGGTGGTTTCAATCTATCTCTCTTATGAGTGGCCGATATACCTTTCTTCTTTCAATGGCTAGGACACTCCTAAGGTGGAGAGAATTGCATCAGTTCTAGTGAAAATGTGTTCTACCAAGTAGAAGGAACACAAACTAGGAGGACCATTTGGAAATGGTTATTTTTTCTTGAATTCCTTTGAGGAATTCAAGATTTAAATAATTCCAGTGCTTACTCATAATCATGACATTAACATGGTTGGATATATATGTAACCCCTGAGAAACACCATTGGTTGTGGACAAGCTTCAGTGGTAAATATTTTTTTAATGGGTTTGGAGTCAGGCATGACTGCTCCTAATAAAATTTATTAGAAAATTAAAGTAAAAAAAGATACATTACACAATGGATTTAAAAATATGGTTCTAAAAATTACCCTCTGCATCTGCTTCAACCAAGGTTGAATAGAAGCTTAACATCACAAAAGACAACCAAGAGCTTGTTTCCATGAAAACTCTCTTAGAGAGAGCATCAGGTACTTGATTTGCTTCCCTGTAAGCATGAGTGACTTCAAGGTCAAGAGACTCCACAAGATGGAGAAACTCCAGAAAGTGAGACAATATTCTCCAAGGAACATTTATTGAGTGCATTTTTAAAATAACCACAACCAAGGTAGAATCATATTGAACCCATAAATACTACAACAAAAATTGGACAACATACCTAACCTCCTTGATAATAGCCTAAATTTCATCCTCAATAGCACAACTAATTCTAATTTAATAATATAAAATACCTTTAATAAATCCCTGAAGAGTTTTGAAGATTCCACCACAACTCGAGGGTCCTAGTTCACTTGAATCCAATTTTTCAAAATTAACCTTCAACCACTGTGAAATAGGGGGAATGCGCCTAATTGATTTGGATACCAACAGTTTTTTCATCCCGAACTTAACACCAATTTATTGAATAATTTATAAATAATAAAAGTCATTAATTATGGATCCAATTTCAATATTGGAAGCAGTGATAATGGATTTGTGAATAGTAACAACACCGAATTGAAAATAGGGGAAATGATCCTCAAAGTCAGTCTCATTCCTAGCATTCCAAACATATCTTATAGTGGTAGAAATAACAGATGACATCCATGAATGAACCTGTGTGTGTTAGAAAACACTGAAAACAAAGAGTAAAAGGCCTTCAATACTGCTAAAGTCAAGACTGGTGTTAAATATGCACTACACATACCACCACAACTGATTAGAGAAACTACAAGAAACAAAAAAGTAATCTATATATTTATTAGAATGCAGAAAAACATAGCAAACATAAGTAATATAAATCCCGATTCTTTTAATAGACCCAAGTTGAGGAAGCCTGCACTTTTAAATTCACCATATTTTAAGAAACTCCATGGGTGGAATGAAAAAATTCATGAATCCAATCACCCATGAAGGTGTTCCAAAGGAACCATTTTACTCATACATATAACACCCCTTTATAGAAAAAATTCCATTGAGGTTTTATGTCCAAGGAAGAGTATCATAATAAACGAAATCATATCTGGAAAATTTAGCTTTATGCTGTGGAGGAAGCATGTATTAGGAACTAATATTATCCAGAAATTCATAGATTGTGACATGTTTAATCAGGGAAGGAATTTAAATTACCTCATTAAGTTTCCTTAAAAGAAATTGTGTGGACCAAAAGTTCAAATAGGATTGTTTGGATACCAAACACATTGAAAATGAAATAAGACCATGAAATTATTTCTTATTGGAAGACCATACAATGGAGTGAATATATAGAAAGGATCCATTCAGCAGTCAATTAGTGAATCTGGTGGCATGAAATTCAAGTGAGTGCTCATTCAAAGAATTAATTCTCCATTTGAACTTTTTAATTGAAGATTCATTGAATATCCTAAGCTCTTTAATTCCCATTCCTCACATATCCACATGCTTAACACATTACTTCCATGAAACTATAATCAATTTTCTTTCATGAATAAACCCAGTCCAAATGAAATTACAATTCATGATGTGAAGTTAATTTATGAGAGTTTGCGGCCATATATATAAGGAAAAGGTATAAACAAAAATAGAGGTTATCACTAAATTAATCAATCAGACCCTACTAGCATGTGACATGTACTTTCATTTCCATGTTTCAATTTGATTTATTATTTTAGCATAAATCCCTTTTTGAAAGAATCTTTTGATTTTTCCCAAAACAATGGCCCCCCAAGAGAGGTGAAAGGGAGGGATCCTCTCCGTACACCAAGATTCCTTACAAACCTATTTTTCTTAACAAATGGAACCCCTAACATTTATCATCAACATAAAAAAATTGTGAGGGTGAAAAAAATTATCTCCCATCCTTTATCCTCTTCTAAAAACTAGTCTGAAATAGATCATTAAGGAAAGAACTTAAGTAGTCCCCCATAATGGAAAATAAGAGACCAGATAAATGGTCTCCTTGTCTGACCCCATGGATCAGGGAAAGAATATCCTTGGACACCCATTCACAAGTATAAACATCCTAAAACTATTAATAAATAAACTTATAAAATTAATAAATCCATAAGACAAACCATGCATTATCAGATTGTTAAAAATAATTCTCCATTTGATAGTATCAAAAATATTTTGAGATATTAAATTTTAGGGCCATTTTTCCATCCTTCAAATTATACTTCATGATGTTAACATACTCAGACACAGTGTAAAGGTATGTTTTTATGGTCCTCAGAAAAAAACCAAACTAATTTGTGGTGATAAAGTATTTGAAAATTTCACCCACTCGAAAGGTTAATATCTTACTAATAACTTTGTGAATTGATTTCCCAATCACCATTAGTGGAAAGTTCTTAATATCAAGAGAATTTTCCTTTTTAGGGAGTAGGGAAATAAAATTTTCATTCACCCCATTTGGAATCGAAATATTATTGAAGAATTATCTTATACCATTAACCATATAAATATTTATGATATCCCAATAAAAAATGAAAATCTTGTTGGTGAATTGATCTGGTCCAATAACACTTTCAATATTTAAGTAAAAGAGGGATGCCTTAATTTACCTTTCATTGGAATCCTAAACAAGATTACTATTATTTTGGTCACTAATGGAAGGCTTAATGTTTTTTAGCATCATGTGAACAATATCCCCTACCTTATACTCATATAGTACACAAGATTATGAAGAAACAACATTTGAAATTCCATTTTCAGAACTGTATAAGGTACCATTTATTATGATATTGGAGAGACATTTTTTCCTTCTTTTCCCTATTCATGTAGTGGAAAATTCTTGTATTCATGTATCCCTCTTTAATCCATATGAAATTAAACTGATTTTGAGATAAATTATTCTAAAGGGAAATTAATTCATCATTATTTGAAGTGGACTAAATATCCTCACTCTAGAGTAACTCTTGAAAAATATTACTTTCTTAATAGTGAGAAATAAGTTTTCATCTTTTTTAATGATAAGGTCAATCTTATAGAATGTGGATTTGACCTATTCCTTGAGCCTTTCTTTAACCTGCTTGAGTTTATTTCCAAGAACTTGAAGAGGGATATCAAAGCACATCATTTTCCAAGAATCTAGAATCATTTCCCTACAGCCAGGTAAGATAAGCCAAGAAATATTGAACTTAAAAGGCAAAGGGGGTTGAGTTTGATTTATTGAAGAAAATGTAAATGAGCAAGGGGTTATGAATAGAATTTATTTTCAGAAGGGTCAACCCTGAGACAGTAATCAAATAATTCCTATTATCAACTTGTACAAAGTATCTATCTAATTTACTTTATTTCCTCCCATTGATTGTAAACCTCCCCCATGTGAAGTGAGCTCCAATAATTGGGACCTCAGTCAAGTTACATTTATCAATACAAGAGGAAAACTCTGTGGATGAAGGTCGATATATATTGTCTTCTATTTTCTCCTCATGCCTTAAAACAACATTAAAGTCGCCAATTATGGTCTAAATCTGACTCATATTCTCTAAAGTGGTTTGCAGATTTCTCTAGAGAGGTATTCCTCATGTGTATAGATTGAAATCATACACAAAATTCATAGAAAACATATCCCCATTCAGGTAAATATAAATAGTGATAAATTGTTGATAAAAACTACATAAGTTGATAAGAATTATATCCTGATTAAAAACCCAAAGATACTATATTTACCCCTCCAGTAGGTTATTGGAAACAAATGAGTAGCCTAAATAATTCTATTTAAACGCCTTATGGAAATCAATTTTCACTCTTGGTTTAGCAATGAAAATAAGAAGATGTTTTTTGGTTACAATTATATGTATAAGGACCATGAATGTGGTATAATTACCTTGTACTTGATAATTACAGAATATTACTTTCATTGGTTAAGCATTATGAGCCTTGTTTGAGGACCATCATACTATTGTTTTTTGTCTGGATCATATTTAGAAGTATCCATGACCTCATTTCATACTATATCATTAGAAACACTTCTATCTTCAGTTTTTTTAGGTGATGTAGAGTCATCAAAAAAATCAGTCCAAAAAACACCACTTAATGGAGAAAACTTGTTGTATGACTGAATGGGAGCATTAAAGAGAGTAGAAGGTAAAATCCTTCTTGTAGATTTGGCAAGTGGAACCTATAGAAAATCCTCTACCTATTTAGATTGTTCCGGAATATCCTTTTCATCTTTAATGGTTTTCTAAGGATTATAACCTTTAGAAGGATTGGTTTGTATAGGATCACTCACCATGATACCATCCCTTCCTATTATAGCTTCATTAGTATTCATAGAAGCATCCATTTATGCTTGAATGGAATGCCAGAGATGAGAACCATGCCTTCATCCTGCATTGTAATAGGCTCATCAAGAGAAGAAACTGAAGCCTGTACAATGAGGAGGGTGGGATCACATCCATCAGGACTTGAAACTAGTACATGTCCTTTCCCAAAGTGAGAATCCTATAACAAAATATCAATATAATTCTTAGGTTTCCCTAATTTATGAACTCCTACATCTAAAGATGGTTCCCATCTGATAAATATTTTCATCAGAGATCACTGCAACATCAAGGATGTCAACAACCACAACATCTTTAAGAACCATAGAGGTGGAAAAACCCTAAATGTGATTTTTGAATTCTAGTCCAACAAAAACTAGGGTAGCTAGGTCTGGCATGGAGGTAACATCAATCATCGGGCTGTGGGAACCCCTATTGGCAGATGCATGAAGCCCATCCTTAGGAAGCCCGAGCTCATGCACAAGAGGCACATTTGGTCCATATTTGGATTCCCCCATCCATTTATCAATGTTAACAGGTTCATAGGTCTTTTCAACATCCTTATTCCTTCAATAAGTAATCTCATCATGGAATTTAATTTTTTATATGCTTCACAACTTGTCCCTATTGAATTCAAGAACCATATTCCTAAAGAACTTACAGTTCAAGAAAAAAATAAGTTTCATTTCATAAATAATCTCAAGGTTAATGGTTTCATCCCTAGTAGTTAGCACCACTTCTTTAAACAATGTGGAGGCCATATAATCCTCAAAAATAATTCTAGAATAATAACCAATGCTCATATTATCTGTCCACCTATCCATCCTTAGTGGATTTCCAACAGATGATGAAATGTTCCATAAAATGTGAGGATTCCGGTATAACCAAGTCAAATTTCAAATGCGTATCCAAATATGAGTGTGGATGTTTTTGAAATTATATAGAGAAAAGTTATGATACAATTCCTAAATCTGTAGGAACCTAGGATTCAAAGAGACAGATCCGATGCTATTGGCACACCGCTTAAGTTCATTAGATGTAAAGCCAACATGATAGTATCCACGACCCATGACAGTCATCTTCCAGTCTTCAAAACCCCAGAAAGTCACTATCTGATGTGTAAGATCATTAAATTTCCTTGATTTTCCTTTGTTGTAATCAAAATATGCGTAGTTATGGAAAAATTATAGAGATTTATGTTCTCCTAAATTGTGTCTTGACTGGATGAAACATGCACAAATTTCCCTTTTTTGATAACTCGTCCTGGAGGAGGAGAATCAAAGAATAAAGATGGTCTGAACACTTCTTTCACCACATTTGTGAAATTTTTCTTACCTCAAGGATTCTCAAAATCCACAGGCTCTATCCGATTATATTGGGAAATTATGCAGAAGCTAAACATTTCCTTTTGACCAATGAGATCATTACCCACCAATCCATGATCATCATTCTTCACACAAGAATCATCAGTATCTATTTTAGGGTTTGACTATACATCTTAAATTTTCTCCACCATCCTCCCACTGGTAAATCTAGAATTATCATGGAATACCTATGGTGATGAAGGCATCATGGTTTAATTTATTTTGGTGCGTTGGTAGGTGAAGTCATGTTTCTTCTAAGAAGTTGACCAGGAATGGTTCAACTGTTCTTTTTTCTTTTGGATTTCTTGGTCTCACCTTTGTGTAATATATTATAGAGATGATCATTTCATGTATCTTGATGTCATCCTTGATACACTAATAAAGAATCAGTTATATTTTATGATAACGTTTAAAATATGTTGGGCTTGTTTGAGTGGTTTTCTCTATGTTTCATGCTGGACATGTGGTTCTTGGTCAAAACATGGTTTATCACAAGTGACCCTTGGGTTCCCAAGTAGGAATTCCTTGGACAGACTCTTGTAAACTAGTTTTTTTCTTTTAATTTACCACTAGGTGAAATCCACTTCGTTCTCATTCAATAATATGATGTGGACATTGTGGCCTTGTTCCAAAGTCTCACTTATAAGCATAGGGGTGGACTACCTTGGTTACTTACTAATAATCTAGATCTTTGAATCAGAGGTTATCTTGGACTTGTTGTCATGCTCAGAGGTGATGTTTTAAAAAAGGTGATGATTCTAGTGGTATGGATTGAGATTATACCCTTGTTCATGATGATACATGACAATTTAAATGACTAGGTGATTTTTTTACCAAGTAACATCACCTAAATTTGTGTATGGGATTTGGTGAACTTATTTTTTATAAACAAAGGATTCCTTGGAAGAAGACAATGCAGTTTTGGTTATAATGTGATGATTGTCTAAGCCGAGAATCTCATGAATGGTCAGCCAGAGGTGGATTAACCTGTTTTCCTTTTTTTCTATTCGTATGGTTAGTGGAAGACCTTTTTAAGGAATTCCCTTAGGTTAATTAAGGTGTGGTGTAGAGGTCATCCGTGTATTTTGAGAAAAGTTCATGCGACTAGTTCCAGTTTGGTCGATCAGAGCTCAACTATTTCTTACCTAGGAGGACTCTTTCATGAACTTAGATGTTATTAGGTTCACATAGCTATGAAAATCATGTTTTTTTCATCTTTAAAATGATTAAATAATTTTTATGTAAATTACGATGATGGAGGTGTCATGGTTCAGAATTTGCCCCATTTTTCTATTATTACCAATGGTTGGGAGAAAAATCTGCTAATAGTTTAGTGATATGATGACTTGATCATATATCTAGATAAAAAGGATTTAATAAACATCGTATTAGTGTTTCAATTGAAAATCAAGCATTTTTTCAGGTTTTAATGGCTTAAGTTCTATGTGCTTATGAACTTCTTGGAGGTGCATTGGGTGGTTGAGAATGTAACACGATCATTTAAATGAGTCTTCATGAACTTCATATGTTGGGTGATGTTTTCGTTAATCTTGAAGGCTTCTTAGGTACAAGAAGTTAATTGGTAGGGATGTTTTAATGAATAGTTTTTTTAAACCAGATAAAAGTCTAAATGAATTTTAACTTTTTCATTTCATGGACTGGCCATTTTTAAAACTGATATTCAGAATATAATTCTAAGAGTTGGAACACATCAATTTATTTTTTTTGGTCTTAGGTAAAGTCTCAAGAGGTTCTATGGGTTTCTCATCAAGTTTATAACGTTTTGAGTCCTGAAAAGCTAAGGTTTGGGTGCTCTAAACAGGGTGCACAATATTTCTAAAACTGTGTGACCCTCAAAAGTAAACCGTGCAACTGTAGAATGGGAGCAGAAACACCCTGCACGGACTGTGAAAGATTTTTCCAAACCATAGACTTTTATCACATGGGTAGTTCCACTTAGGTAGTACCATTTCACTATTCATCTCATGTTTGGTGCATGGTTAGGGTAACCATGTGGGAAAAATGGTGTGAGATGATTTCTTAAGGAATGTGTGCCACATGGTTGGTGCATGGTTTGATCAAACCATGTGGCGAAAGCATGCGACCTAGTTTTTAGGGGTAAAAGTACTATTTTTCTGTTAAATCAATTTTTATTAAACTTATTCTTTCCTTATCCTCTAGAAACCTCTTGAAGCTCCCCACTTACCTATGATCTCTCCTCCTCTCTATAATATGCATCAAGATTACTCTCCCATTCGAAGTCTGAATCATTCACTGTTAGTCTCTTTGGATCCGTATCAGTAATCTCTCAAATCCTCTCTAATATATTTCTAGTTCTTCATTCCTTATATTGTTCTATTTTGGCGTGAGATCATTTTCTCCATTTTCAAAGAGAATTTTAATTTCTTAGATCTCTTCCAAACCTGATCGAGTCAGGACTCGATATTAGATGAGTTTGTTATCCTAAGTAAGAGGTAGGTGGTCTATATATTTTTATTGATATTTCCACCATTTTAGGAATAGTTCTATTGTGCCTCACCCTGGTATTTTCCATGAATCACCTTTTATTTGGGTTCTTCATATTAAATTGATCATCACACTTAGATACACTTCCTTTGAGAATTTTTTTGTAATTAAAGGTTTCCAATCTCATTCACGAAGACCCCTTGGGTGTGATAATATAGATTTACATTTTAAATTAAATGTTCTAAAAGTCAAGAATTTATTCTAAGCATTCATATTGGATTTATAATGGAATTTACCCATTTTAGCCTTTGTTCCAAATGGAAATGGAACCTACTAAGATCTATAATGAATCATTTAGTTTAAATTACATGTTTCATGGATTTGTATAATGTTCCTATGATTTATTACATTGAAATCCTTGAATGTGTTTCTTATGGGATAAATGAATTGTTGGATAAATATGATAATTTTTTTATATTAAAACCCCTATATGGAGGTTCACTTTCTTCTAAACTAAAAAGTATTTATTGGTTATTTATATCATTCTTGGCCTTGTGTATTTGGTGTTTTTCCTATGCCTTGTTCTGTTAGACATATGGAATGCCATGGGTATGGACTTTTTATACACTATGAAATAGATTTTCCCTCCTTGTTATAAATGAATATTTGAACCAGACACCTTCTAAGTGCTTAGATTTCTTTATAAATGGATTTACTTAAGTGGGAAAATATGAAATTGACTAGGGTGCCTTATAAGTACTTACTTGAGCTATGTTAAATAAAATTTCATGATTTTATAGATCCAATTTCATATTGTTAATTTAGTATCTTATTCATGATGGTTGTTTTATTTAAATAAATGGAATGATTAGAGGGTGGAAAGGCCATGCCATTTATTTCTTCTTGTTAAATACTTATAAGGAATGGTAATGTTTGAAATGGAATTGAATTGAGTGGTACGACCATGTCTGTTGTGATTATTTATAAGGAATGACATACATGAATTGTAATTAATAAAATAACCTATAAATATGGGTTTGTTTAAATGAAAATCATGATTGGTATTTCTTCATGGATTTCACTATAAATATGATGATTACTTTATATAGGATTTATAAATAATTTACATGGGAGGTTTTACCTCATGCCTTATATTAAATGACTACTCCTTATGTATCATCATCTAGACATGCGAGCATCGATTGTATTTGGCGTTGACCATTGTTTATATTGAGTTATTATTATTCCTTTTCCACTGCACTATCATTATTTTATTATTGATTCTGCTGTTGTATTCTATTAATTATTAGATATAACACTATTATACTATAAGATGAGGGTATAGTATCCCCACTATCACCTCCATAGACCCTCACAGCTAGTCGATAGCCTCTGACATATAGGGATATGCACTTGAGGCCATGTGAACCACCAGTGTAGCTATCGTCTTAGTGATCAGTGATGATGGGATATTACATTACCCATTCCGGTATGGAAGTAGTATGAGATTTAATTATACATTGTTATTTTATTTCTATAGACTCCTAGGGGAAGGAAACAATTTGGGTGATCATAGATCGACTCACTAAATCAACTCATTTTCTAACTATTAAGAAGATGAAAAAAGTGGAATAGATTGGGGGCTTGTACATACAAGAGATTATGAGACTTCATGGGGTGACCTCAAAAATTGTTTTTGAAATGGACCTAAGGTTAACATCTAGGTATTGGAAATGTTTTTTGGAGGATATGTGTTCCTATTTGAAATTTATAATGATATATCATTGGAAGAAAGATAAAAAAACAGAGAGAACTATCCTGGTGATTGAGGACATGCTTCAGGCTTGTGTTCTTGATTTTAATGGTTTCTAGAATATGAATTTTACTATGGCCAAATTTTCCTATAAAAATATTCATCACGATTTGATTAGGATGCTTCCCTATGAGGATTTAAATGGGAGGCCATGTTGATCTCCATTATGCTGGGTAGAGTTTGGAGAACGGTTAATGGTTGGACCAAGAATTGTTCAAGAGATGATGGAGATGAAATAGTTGATATAGAGTCATTTGATCATGGAATAGATTCATTATAAATCTTATGTGGACCATTGACATTTCCCTCTAGAGTTTGAGGTTTATGATTGGGTCTTTCTTATAGTTTCACATTGCTTAGGACATCATTATTTGGGTAAGTAGGGTAAGTTGGCACCAAAGTTTTTGGGTTCCTTTGAGATTGTTGGGAGACTCAGGAGGGTTGGTTATTGGCTATAAATATAATGACTCATCCCTCGGGGCCAGTGCCGTGACTACCCCAAGACGGCCTTCTATATGCCGGGTGCTGGAGACTAGCACCGAAAGGTGTATTCCCTATAACCGGGAAGGAATTTCCTTTGTAACCTGTAAACACACGCAACCAATCACACAACAAGATACGAAAAAAAGTCAACTGTATATCAGAAAGAGTGTTGAAAGTAAAAAGGGTCCAGAATACAAGCCAAACTGTAAGGATACAAGTACAATTGAAATTCAATACAACTGAAGAAAGAGAAAGAAAACTAATGGGCCATCCTCCAAGGTTTCTACCTAAAGGGTAGGTACATATCTCCTCCTCAGCACACCACATCCACCCACCTCCTCCGCGTACCAACACGCCATATGGTCCACCTCTAGGAACCATCGAGTTCGGGTACTCTTAGCCTCAGTCAGTGCTGTCCGTTTTCTCCACCAAACACAACGAGGTAAGGGCATAGCCTGTGCATGAGTTAGTATAATGATACTCAGTAGGGACCCTGAGACCCTCAAGGTCTCACAAAATCCACAAAGTATAAACCACAAAGAAATAAACAACTGATAACCCAACTTAGGTATATGCCCATACATATACCTAAGTTATCAAGTAAACCTATCTCAATCATGAGGAGTACACAGAGTCCAACTCCAAATCCCAAGGCTCAACTATTCCATAAAGGAAGAAATACCACATAGGCAAGAACCACATAGGTACGCCACACAGAGGAATGCCATCAAGGTATTACCATGAAGGAAAGTACCACATAGTTACAGACTCAGCTCACTCCAGGTATAACTTAGGTATAATAGTAAAGATGATTAGATGTAACTTATGAATCATCTTAATTTGTTAAGAAGCATACCCAGATTGGATCTCTAGGTGATGACCCATAGAGGATCGCTCGATGCTAACCCACACAGGATCGCTCGGTGCTGACCCACACAGGATCGCTCGATGCTGAACCACATAGGATCGCTTGGTGTTGACCGACACATGATCGCTAGGTGCTGACCCACACAGGATCACTATGTGCTGACCCACACAGGATCGCTCAGTGCTGACCCACACAGGATTTCTATTCATTCTTCATGTCACATCCAGATATGAGGTTCCCGCACTATGCTTGCTTGTCTTCAGGAGGATCCGCTCCACAAGCCACTGGTCAAAACTTCAACTACCATGAAGTCCCACGAAGAAGTATCTCAAAGGACCTCCACGTCATAGGGGTATCAACGCAATAGACGGTGTTTCAATTAGACTTCCGATCTGTGAGTTATTATCCTTTTAGTCTTGGGGGCCCGGTTGGATTCGTGGTCAATACAACCCGACCGTACCTCAACCTTAACCAATACTCTATTGGGGTATACTCAAAGGGACCGTCTCGCTTAAAGGTTTCCATCGCCACTGACAATTCATCAAATGGAAGTCTGATGCCAACATTATGGACAAAAGAGTGTAAATGGGTCGTAGTGGGCCCAGGTCCGGTCCGACCCAGTCGGAAGAACCTGGCCTGGGCGGAACCAGTTCGGGTCGACCTATCCTGACCCATTGGGTCTAGCCCAGCCCGCTGGGCTGCCTGGCCTACTGGGTCCAGCCCGGCCCGCACTGGGCGGTCCGTCAAGCCACGAGGGCAGCAAGGACTGCAGAGCAGCCCGACCATGAGGGGTGACATGAGGTAGGCTAGGCCACAGGGGGTGCCGCGAGGGCTGCTCGACCATGAGGTTGTGCCACAATGGTGGCTCGACCATTGGGGGGGGGGGGGGTCAGCTGCGAGCCAGCTCGGATGGCGGCGGCGGCAATGACTCAGACGACAGCTCGGCCCGATGACGGTGACTCAGATGGCGGTAGTGGCTTGGGTGGTGGCTCAGACCGAATGGCGGCGGTGGCTTCGCCCGGACAATGGATGTGTCTCATCCCGGTCAGCGGCAATGACTCGGGTGGCGGTGGCGGCTCAGCCTGAACGACGGTGACATCTCAGCCCGGTCGGTGGCAGCGGCTCGGGCGGGGGCTCGGCTCAGCTGCAGACGACACAGAGTGGCGGAGGATGTGGGTGCTACAAGATAGTGTGGTGAGGCTGTGAGGCGGTGATGGCCACAGACGACAGAGCTCCGTGGGGCGCGGAGGCCACAGGGCAGCGGGGTGCCATGCCTTTGTCAGCAGTTGTCGAGCTCCACCTGTGCCGACCGCCGACACCGGTCACCGTCACCAAAGTCGCATTCTTTCGTCATGAAGGATACACCATTCAAGAAGAACGACAGAGGGGTTCGGCCATGTTTGTTTAGCCCACACCCTCCGCGTTATAGTTGTAGCAAGTGGCTCAACATGAACAAGAATGTGTATGGAAGATATTTAATATCATCAATCCCCACAACCTTCATCAATCACTAAACTCAATCCTAAAAAAGAAACTTAGAAGGGAAGAACATGGTAAAAAAACCCCAACCTTGGATTTCTTTGTCGACAAAGGTCATTAGAAAGGAGACAATGTTGTTGGGGATAGAAGGACTTCGGTGATGTCGGCTTTCCCTCGATCGTCAATTCGTTGACGTTGAAGATGTTCCTCATCAACGAATGTCCCAAAGAAGAAGTTGAAGTCCAAGTTGGCATTCTTCGTTGGTGTTCTTCGTTGGAGAGCTTTCTCGCAATTCTTCTCCTCTCCCAATTCCACTAAAATTAAGAGATAGAAAAAAATAATAGATTATTCCATATATTATGTTTGTTGGAACAAATTCAAAATAGCTTAATTAATTAATGGGGGTGGAATAATTAATTAAGGGGGTGGCATAATTAATCAAGGATATATCAAGAGGTTTTCCCCCATTAATAGGGGAGTTCAGGAGGTTTTAAGCCTCGGGTGGTCCCCACCATCATAACCTCTCATGGGAGGTTAGTTCAGGTGGTCCCCTCCATCATAACCTCTCATGGGAGGTTTAGCTCTGGTGGTCCCCACTTCTCAACATCCACATGTGGGAGGTTTTAACAAATAAAATAAAATGTTACACAACTTTTATTTTATTTTATTCTTCCACAAAAAACCCAAAAATTATCTTTCACTCTCGACCAACTTCCATCGAGGTGAATCTTACCTTGATTGCGCGATTTAGGCACAAACGTCCTTCTGTGGATGCATTCGATAGATTTATCTTCAGATCTTGGGATATTTAGAAAAGAGAGGTTGTTGGTCTGTTCGATAGGCGGTACATAATGATTCTGTTCGAGTCAGAAGCAGATCTTATTACAGCTTGGTCAAGAGCTCCACGTAGCTTCAATGGATGTCACTTCTTACTTTTACGGTGGTCCATCGAGCTTCATATAAATCGCGACTCACCTTTGGCAGTGGTATGGGTAAGCTTCCCTAATCTTCCACTACCTTCCAAGAATCCTACTGTTATCTGCATGCTAGGTAACCTTGTAAGAAGGTTTCTGTGTTCTGATTCTCGGATAGATGCTATGTGACACCCAGTTAATCCATTGATTTTTGTGGAGTTGGATGCCTCTCAGACTCCTTTTAATTGTGCGTGGATTACAAATGGAGAAGAGTACAGGTATAAACAACAGGTGGTCTACGAGGACTGGGTGGAGTTTTTCTCTTCTTGTCATCGCTTGGGTCATTCGGTGGCCATTTGCAACAGGGGAAGACCATTGAAGGCTCGTTGTCTGGATACCTTGTTTTCTACTCGAAGGGAGGGAGATGCTTCGGGAAGGGCTTCGGAGGATGGTGCGAGGGTAGGGACAGGTTAGATAGAAATGGGTTCTTAGGGTGGAGGTAAGGAACCTCTTCTTCCGGTGGCGGAACGATAATTGGCCGAGGAGTGCATGAAGATGGTTGTGGATGGACATGATCCTATATGTGGGGAAGGAAATGTTATGGGAAAGGAGTTGGAGGTTGCTGTGAGGGAGGTTCCTGTTCTAGAGGAGGGGAGACCAGAAGGGAGTGGTAGTGTGGTCCAGCCACCAGTGGCGGCTGATAAAAAAGAGGGTTCCAGCGGTGAGTTGATTGAGGATAGTCAGGAAGCTGTGGCCCCTTTTGCTATGGTGGATGGATTGGAAGGGTCTATGCTGGCTGTTGTAGGAGATTGTTTTGTGGATCACAGAAAGGGGGAGGTACCCCTAGCACATGCAGTGGAGGACGATGGATATAGAGCATTTTTAGAAACTGTTTCCACAGGGAGGGCTCGAGGTATGGATGTCTCGGCCAGACCTTTTATCCCTTTGAGAAAAAGGTTTGAAAGCATCGTCAATATCGATCTTGATTCTAGTTTATGTGCTATATCTGAAGGTGGGGGTGTGGGTGTTGTGGTCTCCATGACAGAGCCGATTGGTGGAAGTTTGGGACAATAGGGTGTTTCCAGGCCTATGGAAAATCCTACTGATGGGGTTAGATGCCTTGTTCAGATTGACAAGAATACTTTGAACCAAAGAAGGGAGAAGAATAGGGGGGACAATGGTAGTGGCTTTGAAAATTATCTAGGTAAAGGGTAGGAGAAGGATGGGGATGGTAAAGAAAATAGGAGTGGACCGACTAGTCGTTCATATAACGATATAGTTCAAGGTGGGAACAAGAGGTTGGCTGAGCATGAAGGAACATTATCTACAACCCCAAGAATAAGAACTAGGAAAGACTACTCTTATCTTCCATGCCCGGCAAGAACCAGATCGACTTTTAAGCGAGAGAGTGGAGTGATTCTTGCCTTTAAAAAAGATATCTTGGTCGAACAGTCCTATGGAATTCAACCGTCTTAGGCTTAATCGAGGAGATGGGAGATTGGTAATTTTGAGAGGCAGCACAGACCGACCTCTGTTTGGGAATCGGCCACTGCAGATGACGAATCTGGATTGGGATGCGGCGACGATTACGGGTACTATGATTTGTAGTGTGGTGCTTTTTCATTTATGTGTTTGAACTGCAAGTGTTAGTTTGTGATGTTGTTGGTCGTTTGGAATTGATCTGTTTTTGTTTTAGATATGTTTTGGGTATCAGAAACCCATAATCTGATTATTATAATGAAAAAAATGTTCTACTTAAGCGAATACTGGCGCTACGAGTTCAATGGTGCCCTCATATTTCAATTTCGAGCACCGGTTCAAATGTTAGAAAAACCCGCTCGCATGTTTATTGAACGTACCTGAAAAAAAGTTTTGAAATTCATTCTGGGCACACCGGGCCTCGGAATCACATACCGTCAATTTTCACAGACTCGTAAAATTACCATATATTTAAAAAAAATTAAATGGAAAATCCAGGTCTTTACATTCTCCCCACCTCTGGGCTCTACATCCCCGTAAGAAACAACTGAAACTAAGGGAACAAGTAGGAGTACTAAGCATGCATCTGAGCCTCCCAATCCCATGTGCTCTTCTAGAGGTTATCGTGCTACCAACGAACACACACTAGTGGTATCGACAACCCAGTAAGGACTCACTCCAATCAATCCTCAATATCAACTGGAACCTCTGCAAAAGTCTCCCCATCATCGGTGTCCATCTCTCTATGTTCGATGACATGGGAAGGGTAGTGCATGTATCTCCTCAGCCAGGATACATGGAATACATCATGCACTTGGTGAAATAGAGGGGGATGAGCTAAGAGGTACTCGACATCGCTAACTCTACTGAGAACCTGAAAGGGCTTGATGAATCTTGAAGATAAATTGCCGCCTTAGCCAAATCTCCATAAACCTTGTCGAGGTTAGACCCGTAGAAATATGTGGTTGACATCCTCGAACTCCAGAGGTCTCCATCTCCGGTCAGCATAAGACTTATGCCTACTCTATGCATTCTTTATCCCCTCCTGGATGATTTGCACATTCTCTGTGGTAGCCCGTACCATCTCTGGTCCCATGAGTGCTGAATCCTCTGGGTCAGTCCAGCAGAAGGGTGATCTGCAAGGTCGTCCATACAACACCTAAAAATGTTCCATCCAAATGGTGGAGTGATAGTTTTTGTTGTATGAAAACTACACCAATGGAAAGTGATACTCCCAGCTACGACTGAAGTCAAGGACGAATGCACGCAAAGTCCTTAAGGGTCTGAATGGTCCGCTCAGTCTGGATATCCGTCTAAGGATGGAAGGAGATGCTCAAATGAAGCTGCGTCTCGAAATACTCCTACAACCCCTTCCATAGCTGAGAAGTAAAGCGTGCATCACGATCGGAGACAATCGTCAAGGGTACTCCATGTAGGCACACAATCTCCTGCACGTAGAGGCATCCGAATCTCTCTACTAAACCCTACTCTCTGATCATTAGGAAGTGGGCCGACTTGTTGAGTCAGTCGACGATCACCCAAATCTAATCATATCCCCCAGATGTACGTGGAAGACCTATCAAAAAGTTCATGGATATCCCATCCCACTTCCACATGGGACCACTAAAGGATGAACCAAGCCTGCTGGTACCTGATGCTCCGCCTTCACTTGTTGACAAGTGGGGGCACCGAGAGACAAACTCTACAACTGCTTTCTTCATTCCCAACCACCAGTGATGTTGTCAGAGATCCTGGTACATCTTCACCACTCCTGGATGTACCACTATATGGGAAGTGTGGAACTCCCTCAATACTTCATTCTGAAGTGACACTGGTACCATGGTACGTCCTCTGAAGAGAATTACATGCTCCCCACCTTCAAAAAATTCCATCAGGTGACTGTCCTGTGGATATATGAGCATGTTGAGTCTCACAGTTAGCACCCCCACACTGTGACTCCCTGACTCACTAAAGAAGTGGGGGAGTGACTGTATGAGACTACAGAAAAGCTGCGCCATCCTGATCCAAAAAAGGATATCGTCAAAGCGGCCAGATGCTTCGTCGCCTCACCTAGGAGCTATATACCAGACCTCCTACTGAGTGAATCTGCTAAAACGTTCCCATTCCCAAGAGTATAGACTATCTCGAAGTCATAGTCCTGGAGGAACTCAAGACAACATCATTGTCTCAGGTTCCAGTCCTTATGAGAGAAGATATTCCTGAGACTCTTGTGATCAGAGTCGACTGTAAAACATTCACCCATCAAATAATGTCTCCACATATTCAAGGAGAAGACCACTGTGGCTAACTATAGGTCATGGGTAGCGTAGTTCTTCTCATGTTTTCTCAGCTATCTAGAACCATATACAATCACTACTCACTCCTACATCAAGAAACATCTGAGTCTGATCCCTGATGCATCGCAGTAGACTACGTACCCTACGCCCTCCTCTGGAAGCCTCAAGATGGGGGCACTAGTCAGCCTATGCCTCAGCTCCTGAAAACTCTGATGGCATCTCTCTGACCACACAAAGGGTTCCCCTTCTTCATCAACGCTAATAGTGGTGCTGCAACTCTGATTAAATATGGTACAAATCTTTGGTAGTAACTGGCCAAACCCAGGAAACTCTATACCTTCGTCACACTCCTAGGTTGCTCCCAAGAAAGTACTGCCTCAATCTTCACTGGATCCACTGCAACTCCAGCCTCTAATATGACATGTACCAGAAAGTGAACCTCTCAGATCCAAAACTGTAACTTTAAGAGCTTACCATAAAGCTGGTGCCCTTAGAGTGTGTCCAGTACTACCCGTAAATGATAAGAATGATCCTCCTCAGTAGTCGAGTAGATCAGAATGTTGTCGATGAATACTACTACAAAGTGATTAAGGTATGGCCGAAAGATCCTTTTCTTGAGTCCCTTGAACACTACTTGAGCATTGGTCATGCCTAATGGAATAACCAAGAACTCTTAATGGCCATACCAACATCTGAAAGCTGTCTTCTGCACATCCTAATCTCACTCTTTGAGATGGTGATCACTTGATCTGAGGTCTATCTTCAAGAACCATCATGCTCCCTTCAGCAAATCAAAGAGGTTGTAAATACTCGGAAGTGGGTACTTGTTCTTTATGCTCACTTGGTTAAGGCATCGATGGTCGAAACGAAGTTTCAAGCTCCCATCCGCCTTGTTGGAGAACAAAGTCAGGGCTGCCTAAGGAGAAACACTGGTCCAAATGAATCCCCTCCCCTACAAGTCCTCATGATGTACCCTCAGCTCACGAAGCTCTCTGGGTGCTATCTGATACGCTGGTGTAGATATCGGTGTCGTTCCGGTGTACAAGTCAATGTAAAAGTCCACCTATCTTCAAGGAGGTATAACTGAAACATCGTTAGGGAAGAAATCCGCGTACTAGTCTACCACTATAGGATAACTCGGACTCTCCACATCAACCACTCCGAGGGTAAGGCTAGCCAACTGATGAGTGATCGGCTGCACTCTCCTCCGGGTAAGTCCATCATGTGCTGCAAAGGTTCCCTTCTCACCGGTGAAGGTAAAATTGGTCCCATCCGTGCGAACACACTACAATTTGCGCTTAATACAATCAATCTGAGCATGGAATGTAGATAACCAGTCCATACCCAAGATGACGTCGTAAGGCCTCGACGCTACTACTAAGAGATCCCAACCGAAGATCTCGCCTCCTAGAGTAGGCTTGCATTATCAACACCAGTGTGTAATCGTCGAATCAGCTCCCGTAGGAGTCTCTAGCCGTAAGGATCGAGACAACGGCTCCTTCAAAATATCTGAGACCCGAACGAGGGTAGTGGAAATAAAAGAATTACTAGAACCTGTGTCTATACATACTACGACTAAGGTGTAATAGACACAGATCATACCTCTTATCACCTCCGAAGTGCCGTGATCATAGGCCTCAGCTTCCTGGAGCTGAGCTCGCCCCTGTCCACATGCTCCCTGTGGTTAGTGTGGACCTCCGGATGGTGGTGGTGGAAACATCTCGAATCTTCACCCACCGACACCTGCACGACTAGCTCCTCTGCCACGTTTGCCTTCTCCCTGCGGACCGCCTCAATTGAATATATGTCTCTGCTTGGGTGGTCCTTTGACTGCCAGCTGATCATCCGTACGGTGGGTCAGATAGTCACGATCCATTTGATCTTACCCGCTGCATTCGCAACACTGCCTACTCCTGGCGTGACTGGTTCTGCCTCGGGTACCTCGCACAATCGACTATGAATCCTAAGTTTGTCCACCCATAGGTCTGGTCGTCTTGGATACCTGCGACATCTATCTATTGTTGGCTGCAGAATTATCCACTACATGATGACTGGTGGTGGGTCTAGCTGCTAGTGACTTCTCAGAAAAAACCTCTCCACTAAGAGGGCTCTCTCTAACACCCCCGCCTGCGTCGGGATGTTGAGTGAGATCATCGAAGCCCTAATCTCTCACCTGAGGCCCTGATCAAAGGTCCGAGCCCTGAATAATGGGTCCTGCACTATATCTATGGAGTAATGTGAGAGGTCAATAAACCTCACTGAATACTGAGCTACAATTATGATGCCCTGCTTCCGATGAAGCATCTCCTATATGCGCACTGCGCGAAGAGTCGCTGGGACAAACTCTACCCGAAACATGCTCTCAATGTCTTCCTAAAGAAGCATAACCTCATCGTGAACTTGGAACATCAAGTTACACCATCTGTGTACTGCTGCCTATAGAAGGCTGGAGGAAAGGATCACCATGAGATCAGTCGGTGTCCCTACTAGTTAGAAAACTTTCACCATGGCCTCCAGCCAATCCTCATCTGCTTGTGGGTCTGTCTCTCTCCTGAAACTGGGTGGAATCTAGCATTAGAACTCATGTAACACACTCAAGCAGCACGAAAACTCTTCTACTGGGGACGATGGCATTTGTGGCCCAACGGGTAATGGTACCGCTGGTGCCACTGCTGGCACCTCTACTGGAAAAGGGCCCTACACCGAGGCCTCGTCGCTCGGTGGTCTATCAGTGCGTACAAATCTCAGAACCCTAGATGGATATCTTTGTGGAGGAATCCTGAAAAGAAACATGTGCACCATAGTCAATAAGTTATACCTGGTGAGCTGACTCAATAGATCAAAAAGAAAACTCTTGTAAAACACACACGAAATTAGTGTTTTTGTGCACTGAGTTGAAAATCAGATGTTAAGGTCCTGTTGTATGGATACATCGACCGCCGCACCAACACTGGATTCCCTAAACTGATAACCACACTCACTACACTTAACACTATTTCTGTTCAGAAAGAAAGATCAGAGTACTATGTTATAGGATAGAACTGACTCCTCTGATACCAATTTTTCACGACCCGTCCTCCGGGGCCCATGCCGTGACTACCCCAAGCCCACCTTCCACAGGCCAGGGGCTAGCGACTACCACCGAAAGGTGTATTCCCTATAACCGGGAAGGAATTTTGATTATAATCTATAAACTCATGAAACCAATAACACAACAAGATGCGAACACAATTCATCTATATAGTAGAAAGAGTTCTTAATGTAAAAAGGTGCCAGAATACAAGCCCAACTATAAAGATAAAAGTACAACTGAAATACAATAAAACTAAAGAAAGAGAAAGATAACTACTGGGTTGTCCTCCTAGGTTCCTACATGAAGGTTAGGTACATATCTCCTCCTCATCACACCACATCCACCCATCTCCTTTGTGTTCCGACACACCATAAGGTCAACCTCCGGGAACCGTCCAGTCCTGGTATTCTCAGCCTCAGTCAGCGTTGTCTGTTGTTTGCACCAAACACAATGAGGTGCGGGCATATCCCATGCATGGTTGAGTATAACGATACTCAGTAGGGACCCCGAGACCCTCAAGGTCTCACAAAATCCACAAAGGATAAACCACAAAGAAAGAAACAACTGATAAACCTACTTAGGTATATGCACATACATATACCTAAGTTATCAAGTAAATCCATCTCAATCATGAGGAATACACAGTGTCCAACTCCAAAGCCCCATGCTCAACTATTCCATAAAGGGAGAAATACCATGTAGGCAAGTACCACACATTTACTCCACACAGAGGAATACCACCAAGGTATTACCACGAAGGAAAGTACAACACATGTACAGACTCAGCTCACACTAGGTATAACTTAGGTACGATAGTAGAGATGATTAGATGTAACTTATGAATCATATTACTCTATAAAGAAGCGGACCCACACATGATCTCTAGGTGCTGACCCACACAAGATCGCTCGATGCTGACCCACACATGATCGCTTGGTGCTGACCCACATAGGATCGCTCGGTGCTGACCCACATATGATCACTCGGTGCTGACCCACAGAGGATCGCTAGGTGCTGACCCACAATAGATCACTAGGTGATGACCCACACATGATCGCTCGGTGCTAACCCACACAGGATTATTGTTCATTCTTCACGTCACAAGCATGTACTAGGTTCCCGCACTATGCTCACTTGTCTCCAGGACGATCCACTCCGCACACCACTGGTTAAAAATTCATCTAGCACGAAGTCCCACAAATAAGTATCTCAAAGGACCACCATGTCATAGGGGTCTCAACGCAACAGATGGTGAGTCAGTCGGACTCTCAGTCTGTGAGTTATTAGCCTTTTTGTCTAGGGGGCTCACTTGGATTCGTGCTTGATCCAACCCGAACCTACCTCTACCTTACCCAAAACTCTAGTGGGGTATTCTCAAAGGGACTGTCTCACTCCAAGGTTTCCATCACTACTGAGGGTTTTTCAAACGAACTTTTGATGCCAACGTTATGGAAAAAAGAGTGTAAATGGGTTGTAGGGGGCTCGAGTCCGGTCCGACCCGGCCCGAACCGGCCTGGGCCAACCCGGTTCAGTTGACCCGACCTGACCTGCTGCGTTTGACCTGGCCCATTGGGTGGCTCGGTCCGCTGGGTTCGGCCCGGCCCGCGCTGGGGGCCCGGCCCGCTGGGTGGTCCGACAGGCCGTGAGGGCTGTGAGGACCATGGAGTGGCTTGGCCGTAGGGGGTTCCGTGAGGGCAGCTCTGCCATGGGGGGTGCCGCAAGGGAAGATAGGCCGCAGGGGGGGGGGGGGTGCCGGGATGGTGGATTGGCCTTGGGGGGGGGGTCGGCTGCGGGCCGAATCGGATGGCGGCAGCAGCAGCTCGGCCCGGCAGCGGCAGATCGGACAACGACGATGGCTCGGGTGGTTGCTTGGGCGGCGACTCAGCCCAGACGATAGCGGTAGCTCGACCCCGTCGGTGGTAGCGGCTCGTACAATAGTGACGGCTCATCCCGAACAACGGCGATGGCTCAGCCCGATCGACGGCAGCGACTCCGCCACGGGTCAGCACGACTACAGACGACGCGGAGCGACAGAGGCCGCGAGTGTCGCGAGGTGGTGTAGTGAGGATGCGAGGCGGCGATGGCTATGGATGGCAGAGATCTATGGGGTGGCGGGGCACCGTGCCTTCATCAGAGGTTCTCGATCTCCACCGGTGCCGACTGACGGCACCGGTTTCCATTACCAAAGTCGCCTTCTTCCTTCACGAAGGATACACCATTCAAGAATAACGACATAGGGGTCATGCCATGTTTGTTTGGCCTGCACCCTCTACGTTAGAGCGGTAGCAAGAGGCTCAAAAAGAAAAAGAAAGTGTATGTATGATATTTAAGATCATCAATCCCCACAACCTTCGTCAATCACTAAAACCAATCCCGCAAAAGAAACTTAGAAGGGAAGAACATGGGAACAAAACCCCAACCTTGGATGGCTTCATTGATGAAGGTTACAAGGAAGGAGACAACGTTGTTGGGGATAGACGGATGTCAGTGGCGTCGGTGTTCCCTTGATCATCGGTTCGTTGATGTTGAAGATGTTCCTCACCAACGAATGTCCCAAGGAAGAAGTCGAAGTCGAAGTCGGCGTTCTTCATTGGAGAGCTTTCTCCAAATTCTTCTCCTCTTTGTAATTCCACTAAAATGAAGAGATAGCCAAAAATAATAGATTATGCCATCTATTATGTTTATTGGAACAAATTCAAAATAGCTTAATTGATTAATGGGGGTGGCATAATTAATTATGGGGGTGGCATAATTAATCAAGGGAAGCTCAAGAGGTTTCTCCCCATTAAGAGGGGAGTTCAAGAGGTTTTAAGCCTCGGGTGGTCCCCACCATCATAACCTCTCATGGGAGGTTAGTTCAGGTGGTCCCCACCATCATAACCTCTCATGGGAGGTTTAGGTCTGGTGGTCCCCACTTCTCAACATCCACATGTGGGAGGTTTTAACAAATAAAATAAAATGTTACACCACTTTTATTTTATTTTATTATTCCAGGAAAAACCCAAAAATTATCTTTCACTCTTGACCAACTACGGTCAAGGTGAAAGTCTTCTTAAGCAAATACCAGCACTGCGAGTTCAATGGTGCCCTCAGATTTCAATTCTGAGCACCAGTTCAAAAGTTATAAAAACTTTCTCGGACATTTACTGAACGTACTCGAAAAAAAGTTCAGAAATTCATTCCAAGCACATCGGGCCTCGAAATCACACACCGTCAATTTTCTCAGACTTTTAAAATTCCCATATATTTAAAACAAATTACATGGAAATTCTAAATTTTTACAAGGAATTCCATCATGATTGAATTCTATCCATGATTTTTATCATGTCACCTAATAGGGAAGGTATATACTGGATCCTTCTCATGGTATTAGATGGGAGGATATTGATCTTGAGCCTGATACCACTTTAGTTGAGTAGTCATTTTAGATTATAGATCACCCGAATAAGGTATTGTGTGGAAAAAATATCCCCCTATTTTGGGTATTGTGGAAGTGTGGACAAGATATTCATGAGATATAGGATCATGATTCATTGATGAGATAGTAGTGACCTTTTTTACATATCTAGGATATTGAGCACTTTCTGGGGATATAAAGATTTATAGTGGGGAGATTGTAACACCCCATTACCTTTATATCAGGTATGTTTGAACATTTTATTTTGGACTCCTTTTTTATTATATGAATAATTCAAAAAAAGAAAATTGAATGAAACCTGTAATGCTGATGTTAGGGTTTTTTGGGATTTCTTCATCTTAAACTATTAGTTTGTTCCATTATCTAGGTTATTAGACACCGTGTAATGGGATTACAAAATTTGTAATCGAATCCAGACAGAATACATGAACTGTATACATAGTGTGATAGGTTTACACACCATGTAAAGGGTTCACATCATTTAATGGAAAATATTGGTTTTTTTTATAAAAAGGTGATCGGGTTTTTGGTGTATATGAGCTTCATGGATTAAAAAAATGTAAGTGGATTGCACATCATGAAATATTCATGATTTTGGAGTTTAGGATTCTGCATGATTGGTTTTTATTTTATTCATGGAATGATTCATTAATATTGACCTAGAGGCTCTCCCTAAGTGATTTTGGATGATTCCCTACCATATGGGTCACTTTGTTCAATGATTGATCACCATTTTAGTTGGATTTATTCTTTCAGAGTATGTAATACTTCTATTTCTACTTTGTATTTGGTTATGATTTCAGTTTTAACTACATTTTTATTCATTTTTTTATTAGATATTTTTTTCTATCAATCCTTTTCAGTTTCTTGGTATGCCTTGTCTTTTGAAGGCTATTTTCTTGTTTTTAATCTCCATTGTCAAAGGAGGATAGGTTTATACCATGTTGAGGAAGGTGTTTCTATAAAATGGGTTAATTTTTATGAATTTAATGCTGTTATTGATAAATTACTTTATTTTGTTTATTTATTGGAATTTATATGTGGTTTTAAAGGATTTCTTTTTAAGGAAAATATTTTTAAATAAGGGGTTTTCTTTGGAAAGGGATTTTCTTGATTTGGAAATGGATTTTAAAACTCTAAAATGAATCATCTTTAATTTGATAATGTTTTATAAATCAGGACCATTATTTTGAAATGAATTTGGGAAATTTTATATTGGGAACCTTGGGTGCATTGGGAAAGAGACACATGTATCCTATGTGTGTGTACGACACCACTAGTAGGGAACCTTTTGTGATATCACCTGGAAGGACTCAATATCAGTTAGACCTAAATTTTTTCATATTTAGTATTTTTAGTTTATAGTACACAATGAACCATAGGATAAATCCGAAACATGAGTTTTTTTATTTATGGTTATTTATCGCATGATTTTTTTTATCATGGATTGTTTCTCAAAAGTTTTTATACGAGGTTATATCACATAGCGTTTCATGATAGGCTGTTTCATAGATATGTGTTAAATTTATTACCTCTTGATGTATGGATATGATTTCTTATTTTATCACTTCTACATGTCATATTTTTAGTTTTAGAATATTAAAGGATTTTGTGACAACCAAATGGAAAATGATTTACAATGGGATTTAATTTATGAAAGTGATGTGTAAAACTATTTTTCTAAAAGTTATAATGATTACATTATTGATATTAGACCTTGTATATAAACTATAGTGGTATCCTATGAGGATTCATATCACACCCTAATTTTTCCTTTAGGAATTATTAGATGTTTTATTATAGTATTTAAGTAAAGATGATGGCATATTTTATCATGTTGTATTCTCTTTTTGTCCCTTCCTTTGGATTGGGTTGGTCTAAAGTGACCTTCTAGTCACGTGGGTATTTGACATACATTTAGATTATCTTGTTTTGGAATGGATTATATGTATTTATGGTATCTAAAATATTTCTTATTTGTACTCTAGTTGTATTTCGAGTTTTAATTATATTCAAGACCGGTTTATGTTATCCTATTTTACCTATTTTATGTGGAGGTTCGGTTCAGGTGGCTTGTCTAGTTGAGCTTGGATAGTTTTTTATTGTTATCGACCATCAATGTAGAGTGGGAGAAATTATTTTAATATTTTGAAGCATAGAAACAATATTAGTTTTCGCCAGGTTGGTACCTTAATTCCTCTCCAATCCACTATTGTGATCCTATGTATCCTCATATTCACCCAACGACATGTTATTATCCAATAGAATCTCATGACACACTAAAAGATACTCATGGTCCAAATATATGAAAGTGTAGTAGTAGAGAACATGTTTGAATAAATTAGAGTTTAGGGTATCTAAACATGATTAAATTGGATTAATAATAATATGTATAATAACAAAACCCACCATATATATGAATAACCTGAGAATCAATAGATAACATAAGAGTAGTTACAACACCTCCTCCAAGATTTCCAACAGACACTCAAATATTAGTTTCTCATCATAATTAATTAGTACTCCCTCAACATAATATATAAATTCCATTCTAGTGGGGGTAAAATTAAACTGAATTCTCCATTAATAATTTAATCTTAACGACACATGGGAAACATGTAATGGGTTATTAATACTCATACAATTTTATTTTCATAAATTGGGAAATCAGTTATAGAAATTATAGGTAGAATCTAATTAGGAGGAAGAGAAGTAGAAGATGACTCACATTATTCCCTTTGAATTTAGATATTCTTGGAATAAGTTTGAGATACAATGAGATCAATCCAGGTGGATATATCTCAATTCATGATAGGATTTTAGATGGAAATTGAGAATTTACCCAGATCTTAGGAGAAGTTTAAGGCATATTCTTATCCATTATTTCACCCCTTATAGACATCCAAATTCCATTATTTACCTATTAAAAACCACTTATCTCATTATATTATTCCCTTACTCATCAATATTTCATATGACTATGCATTATAACATCCACCTCAAAGAAATGAAGAGGAATCTGTAACATAAGGGGAAAAGGAAACAATGAATCAAACATAGAGATATCTTTTTTTCTATCCCATTTTTCATTATTTCTAGTACGATTTAATAATAATATATTTTTTTTGATAAGGAGGTTGTGAATAAATTTTGTGATGAATTCCTTATCAATACAAGATGTTTCATTATTCAATCCTTATTCTAAATGTTTCTAAATGATTGAACATTGATTTGATAATCCTAGGGAGAGGGTGAGGTAATGAGAATTGAATAATAATCCATACACTTAAGTAATGGTCATGGTAACCTAATGGATGAGAGTTCAATGGGTTTTGTGGAAAACCAATCATTGAAAGTTAACATAATCACTACTCATAAGGGGTGAAATAAAACTTATAGAGATTCTTAACTCTATGGGAAAGTTATTTTCTTCCATGAGAGTAGAGTTTATTTAAATGGTGATTTTTATAATGCACTTTTATTAGTAATAACTTTGATATGACTCATTATTTTTTTGAGTTGAATGGAGAGGGGGGTTGAAATTAGATTTAAAAAATTTTAAAAAAGGTAATGGTAAATTCAAATTTAAATGATATTTAATATTATATATAAATAAATTGATAATTATAATAAGGAAATAAATTGATAAATTTAATCCCTATTATAACATTAATTTAAATATTTATTAAGTGAGTATATATAATAGAAAATTGATGAATAAAATTTATGAAATTATATGTATTGATTTTTAATAATGAAATGTATAAAATAAATGAGGGAGAAAACTTGGTTTGATAAAGGAGTTCGATAATAGATAGGTGTGATCCCCTACATCTCCTCCACTCTAGTTGAGAGGTTTATATTATCACTCCCTTGATCTTGGAAGTGATAAAGAAACATGTCTCTCATTATTATGTTTTTGATAAACCTTTGATATTTTTGGAAAGATAAGTATCTTATCCCTCACTTTTGTGGCAGTGAGAACCCGTTGTATAAGGAGATGAGATGAAAATGGTTTTCTTGGCATAAATATATTGCAATTGTACTATCTAATTCCTTTAAAGTATGTTTAAAATTTAAGATGTTATGTTGAGTGATAATTTAGTAAAATATAGCCTTTGATATTTATGGAGAAGATAGATTGGATTTTTGAGAGAACTTTGAGATTTCTAGTGATTCATTATCATTGATTCAAGTGAGGAGTTTTTTCACACATTCTTTTTTTTAGATCCAACCAAAATTATATCTATTTTCAAAGGATAAAAAATAAATAGGAAGATTATTGAATGAACATGGGGTTATTGAAGATAAGGAATATCAAAATAAATTAATTTTAACAAATAATAAATGCACTCCCATAGAAATTGTCTCAATTCCATAAAATACCTGGTGCTCCTCACTAGCTTGCTAGTGGGACATAGATAGAACATAGATTCTTGAAAACCAACATAGGTGAGATTCCACCATCCTACAACTTAACAGTGGTATTATATATTAAATATGGAGTTCTAGAACTATCATCGGTGTGATGATACTCCTCCACCAGCTAACCAATGGTCTTTTACTCCACCTATACTTCTGTCCACATGGTACTGGCTAGTCAGAGCCATGCACTAGATCTTTGGTGTAGCTGGAAATAATCCAAACTCAACTAGTTCCATCTCATCTTCCTTCTAGTCCCTTTTATGGATCTTCAAACATGATTCCATGGACTTGATACATGATAAGATGTTAGTTCATGAATTTAACTAGATCATCAAGAAGACTTTGAAAATACTTTAATAACATCATAAATTACATCAATGAAATCACTTAAATACTAAAATGTAAGTCTTATATTCACTAAAATTATAACATTATATACACAAGAGAGTGTTTTTAATTATGTAAACACAAAGAGATATAGAGGGAGATATGTACAACAATGTCCCCATTTTTGATGATCACAAACACTAAACATAGAAAGATATATCAATTGTAAATCAAGATAGAAATAAATATTTTTGTAAAGATATAAATGTATATAAGATATCAAACAATATATAAAAATATCTTAAATAATATTAGGAATAAAATAAAAAAACAATCAATTCCATAATATAAATATTTAACATTCAGTAAATATTAAAACATTTAACTCAAATTTTAATAATCTCAATCATGAAACACTTAAGAAATAATAATGAAAATCAAATCATTCTCCCTTATATTTTATGTTCAAATAAAAACAAAATTCTCCCACTTTTAATTCCATTAAAATAAAAAACTACCCCCCTTTGTGATTATAAAAAATAAATAATGTAGAGGAATTAAAATGATTGAAATGAAAGATTTTAGGAAGAAATATAAGAAATATTTTAAAATATATTTTTAAAATTTTAACAAATATATTTAGTATATATTTCATTAGATAAATTTATTTTAAAAAATATTAAAAGCATTTGAAAAACATAACTTAACTTCTAAACCCCCCTAAAAAAGTAATTAGAGAGAGAGTGTGTGTGAGGGAAGTGAAATGAAATATTTTTAACAAATATATTTTAGAAAATATAAATAAAAATAAACAGAGTGGGAATAAGTAGGAGAAGAGGAGAAATAGGAGGGAATGGGGAGAGGGGTACAGAACTTAATTTCCTCATTAACATGTTCCATAAGGCACTTAGCACTTGAGTCACCTGAAGTGATTGAGGATGTTCAGTTCATGGAGTCATAACTTACATTCCAAGTTGTAACATTGAGAGCCCTCTTAAATTGTTTTTAACCTTATTTTTATAGATGATAATTCTTTATTTATGTGATCCTTTTTATTTCATTCATATCACGCCACTTTAGGTTTCACTTTTTGATTTACCATTTTAGATTTTTTGGAAGCGTTATTTTTCTTGAAAAATTTGTTAATGTTTTTGGTTAGTGAAGAAAAGTCTTAAAATTCAAATCCAAATGAATCATACTTTTTATCATTGATGGAGATAGTTTTCTTTATATATTTGGATTTTTTGGCCTCCATATCATCTTTTTTACTTCATTGTAATTTCCTACATTATTAAGTATTTGATAAGTTCTTCGACCATTATTTTATTTTTTGCCTTTTTTTCTTGTTTAATAGTGACTTTTGGTTCTCAATGGCATATAAAGACCTAGGGTATATTTTTTTCAAATTTTTTTGTATAAAAGTCTTCACCAAGATACATTAAACCATTAAAAATGTTAGTAAATCTTGTAAACATAGTTGTAATAGATTCATTTAGATGCATTGTAAAAATTTCAATACATTGCCTATATATGAATAATATTGTGTCATTAACTTTTTTAGTTCCTTAATGAGTGAATTATATAAATTTTCATATTTCATAGACAGTTTTTCATATAGAAACCTGATTAAATTCATTCTGGGTAAGTCCTCAATGTAGAGAATTCATGGATTTCCCTTTAAGATCAATGGATTTAATATAATCGAGTGTCCATTTATTTTATGGTTAATTTGTAGGGAAATATTCATTCATAACCATTTTCTATAATGGATAAGTAATTCTACTAATAAATATTGAAAATATATTTTTTCAGTATGAATAATTTGTTCCATTATAAATAGTAGCATGTGAATAAGAATTAGAAGTCATTATTAAAAGATAAAACATTGAAAATCATTAGATAAAAAAAATTAAAACATGCTTTTTTAGACAAGGATATCCTTAAAAACACAAAGAACTATTTGGTACAATTTTTTGGTCAATGTAGAATAGAATTAGGTGGGTAACACCCAATGATTTTAAAATATATTTCTCCTTAAACAAAATTTATTCGATATCTTGCAATACATGCAACCCAGAGTCTAAATGAACTGTAATATAGTATACCATCATAACATTATTATTAAATTGTTTTGTATGAATATAAATAAGTAAATAAAAAATTTATGTTTTATAATAAATTTACTGGTTATTATTTTATTAAAAATATAGTTAAAACAATTTGAAAGTAAAAGAGATGTTTTAAAAAAACTATTTTTATGTGCGTAATGTGTTTTTATTTTAATAAATTAAATTAATAAATATTAATGAAATATTTTAATGAAATTTATATATTATATATTCAATATAATTTTTTAAATTCATCTAATGTATTTTTATGCATGAGATAAGAATATATAACCAGTTTTAATCTTCAAAATGAATTATTTCTAAAAATAGTTTTTATTGCGCTTTGCACGCTTATTTTAATATGGATTTATTCTGTTTATAAAAACCTTATTTTAAATAATTGATTCCATATTTTAAATTAGGGGTCAAATTTTGTAAATAGATCCCTTTTATTTTTGGTAAATATAAATAGTAATCATAAGAAAATTTTTTCACCGTGGTAAGGGTAAAACTAGTAAAATAAGGTTAAAGATTTTGGATAAGACTTTAAAATATTTATAAAACTTTTTTTTATCCTATTTTATGAGTGGATTTAGGTCAATTCTATCAAAATATATAATATATGGTCACTTAGTTCCATATTTGTTTGATTATGAGCCTTATATTATTTAAAGAAAAGGATAAATACAAAATGTCACTCCCTTTACATTAATAACTATAAATTCTTATTAAATATAAAAAATTGGATAAGTTCAGTTATAAATGATTATTTGACATGTAAATTATATTTTTATCATATTAATTTATTTATAATTTTTAGTAATTGAATTTTTATTTTAAATTCTTCTGAAACACTAACACAATATTTGTCTTATTAATAGAATAAAATTAAGGATTTTAAAAATATTAAACGTAGTATAATTAGGATTAATTATTATGATAAATAAATTTTTTAGATAAATAATACATATTAGAGAATTTTTAATGGTATATATTTAAATTCATTTGCTGTCAAGGTTTTTTCAAATTAAAATTAAATGAATATTGTAAAAAATTAAATAAATGATATTTCTTGAAAATAATATTTTGTTATATAATGTAAAAATAATAAAAAATATTTAAATAAGACAAGGTGGATATTTTATATTAAAAAGTTTTTCCCATAGACATTTATGAGCTAATTTAAACCTTATATGTAAAATTATAACCCTTGAAAAATGAAAAATTTCTTGGCACAATTAATGTTAAAATTGGTTAACCACGAGGTTAATAAATAAGATAATGTTTAAAATGACACTAAAACCTATATAAAATTAATGTATTGGTAATATTTCGTCCTTAAACTATTTTTATAATATTATGTGGCCATTTTGAATCATTATTCTAGATAATGAATCAATTATATTTTAATCATTTTTGTAATTCTAAGAGTGCACCACTCACTTATAAAAGGGAACGTATTATCCTCTCTCCCTCACACATTTTGAGCCTTATATCTCATCCAAGACATACCATAATACCTTACATAACTAATTCAACACAACTTATATCTTTTTATTTTTTAAAAAGTCAAACCCTTCAAGGATTAAGGTGTAATCCAAAGGAGTACTCTCAATGAAGATTTATAACTCTTAACTGAGCATTTTCAATTTTATTTCTGATTATACATCCTTTAAATTAAAGGTATAAATTATAAAATAATTAATTAAGTATATTAAATAATATTAATTTTTATTATGATAATGTAACAACCATTAAAAAACTATTTTCATCTTATGGAATACAAAAACATTGCTCATGCGTACGAACAATTTTCTGTCTCCACGTAGTAGTGTGATTCATTTTTTCCTCACCCCTTTGATTGGATGGTTATAATGATGGATTTAATAAATATATTTTTTATTTATGATGTTATTATTATTTTTAAAATATTAATTATTATTTATTTTTCTTTCATTCCATCCATTAAAAAATGGAAGTAACATTCTTGTGTACGTACAACCTACCATCTCTATGAACACTATAATTAATTTTTATATATCTATCTTTTATGGATAAATATATATATATATATATATATATAATGAATATAAATTATATTAATATAATGTTTAAAATTATTGATATGATGGAACCATAATAAAATTATGAATATTGGGACTGTCAAACTGAAACATGTATGAAAAAAGAAGTAGTTATCACCCAGAAGAATGACTTAAATAAAAAATTGTTTATAAACAGGTGACTATACATTGTAAGAAAGTAATATATTATAAGATTTATATTATTATGATTATATAATAAAAATATAATAAACATATATTTATTATAAATTTATATTTATTATAAATCTATAATTATTATACAGGATTTTTCAATATGTATGAAGGAAGATAAGACCTAAGGCAAGGGTTTTATATTACATTCTCATTGTTTATTAGGATTATTTATGGTTAAGTTAAAATTATGAAATATTATGATATATTTATCAAAAAAATCAGTAATTTTCTTCAACTATGATTATTTCTATAAATTACATGTTTTTTTTTATTTTTATATCTTTAACCACTCAATATACCTAAATAATATTTTAAGGAAACCTGAATTTATTTTTCTAGTCAATAAAAAATCATTTTTTTCCATATACATGTGTTTATAAAAATATTCTAAATAATTGTTTTTAATATTCTCCAATTATTTTTTAAATTTATTTTTACCCATGATTGAATCTTAAAAAAAACTTTTAGAAGGTGCATTCTTGTCATTTTTTGAATGAGGTACTTTTCAACTTGTTTTACAAATGTATGAAAGAAATGTTTTCTTTTAACATATATGACATGAATGAAAATTCTCAATATCATGAAAAATAAATTATTTTATGATTCATTTAAAATTTTCCAAATTTATTTTCAGAGAAAACATATTCTTTTATATGTGGTAATTTTTTATATTTTTAAAAAAGAGATTTTAAAGTGAAAAATATATTTTATTCCAAAAATTTACCAAGAGATCTTATAAAGTCACATTTAATCTATATTGAGATAATTTGATGTTACCTAATATTTACTATGGATATTATCTAATTATTTCATCCTTATTATTTCCTTATATGGTTTATTATTATGATGAAAATATGTTTATGAATCCCGTTTCTTTTCTATGGGTTACACCATGATGAAATGTTTATGAAAGATATTTATTTTTCACAAGTTATGATATCATGAATGTTTTATGATATTGTGTAATACATATGTATTATTTTTATTATGTGATGGGAGGGATGATACTTATATATTCCTCCAATACATTGAGTAATTTTGGATATATCATGAGATAAAAAGAAATGGAATTGGGAGTAAACCTAATAGAGTAAGGGAATTTATCCACTATAATAGTCCTAGGACTGAACCTTTAATAATATGATTGAATGAGGATTGATCCCAATATACTATGATAGTCTTGGTAGTGATCCTTGACTACTACATAATTAATTTTCTATGATTATGTGTATGCCACAAATATATGTCTTATGCCAATCTTATTCTCTAATGGATCATGTTATTTGATTACTTTATGATTAATTTATTTTTAACTTCTAAGATTTATTACATAACTAAATATTATTATCTATGATTTGGATGGTATGATTTTCAAATGTTAAGAACATGTTCTCATACCTTTATTCTAATGTTATGCTTATGTGATCAGTTAAATCTCCCTTTTTTACCCTTACTGAGTATATGATATCACCCTTTCTTATATTTCCTTTCCCTTGGATATGAAGGGAATTTTGAAATATGATATGTATAACAAGGATTAATGTTGTAAAGAATTAAGTGGGATATTTTTTAGATCTTATATGAATAAGTCTTTTATGTATCCAATTTTCCAAAGGTACTAGACCTATATGATTATGGCATGGATCATTATGATATTTAATTAATATTCAAAAAATAATATGTAATATATATATATATGTAATGTATGGGTCACTAAGTTGGTATCATAGTTAGATTTATTTATCTTTGGAAACTAGGAAGATAAAGATTTAGTGGGAACCCTTAAGATAATCATATTTATAAAAGATATTTCTAAGTTAAGGTATAGAAAGGAGTGTAGTTTTCCTAGAAATACATCCCTATATAGATATTATAAGTTGATGTAGTTTAGATATAGATGAATCTACGTGTAATAACCCATAAAAGTGTTGATCAATTATATCTCAACCATCATTCTGGTTTACAATGAGTGCTCCCTTACTGCACCCCGGACTTGTCACTCTCAGGGGTTATACTTGGGATAATTCACATTTTCATTATAATCTAATATAAAGGATTTGAATAGATTATAACTATCGATAACCAGGGTTAACAAAATGTGTCATGGATTTAAAATAAGGTTTCATGATTTAGACATACTATAAATTATTTTTCAGGATTATGTTGTTTACCATTATTATTATTGTTTCTCACACTATTATTTTAAGTTTTATTAAATGGATAGAATCTGAAGGAATCATGTACTCAATTTGATAGAAAATCAAATGATTTTATTCCTAATAAACCAAATGTTATGGGAGCTAGATTGGAAAATATTATTTCTTTGCTTATGTAACTCTCTAAATCTATTAATCATATTGAGATTAAAAATGATAAAAAGTGGTAACAATGTGTATTTGATTCCTTCAGGAGTAAAAATCCACCTTATTTTAGTGGGTCCATTGATCTAATAGTTGTTTAGAATTGGATCAGTATGACTAAAAGGATATTTTAAATTTTACAATGTTTGGACAAGACAAATTTAGTTTAGTTATTTATCACATAGAAGATGAAGATGATCAATGGTAGAATCTTATCAAGAATATAATTTAATAGTATAAAATTGAATCCATGAAGTGGGATAAGTTTAAGTAGTCATTTTTTATTAATTACTTCCTTTGTATTCTTCATATGAAAATGAATAAGGAATTCATCAAGTTAAAGTAGAGGGATAATGAATTTGTTAGTACCTATGAGGAAAATTTTATTAGAATTTTGAGGTACACTTATGGTATTATCATCCAACCTAAAAGTAAGGTTGATCGATTCTTCAGTGGATTAAAACCATGTCTCCAAATAGTGTTATCCATAAGGGAATTTAGTAGATGTTATTTTTTTTGATGCGATATCAAGGAGGAAATAAAGACTTGGGTTACCAATCAGTCTCATAGTTTTTATAATATCATAAATATGGAGTCCAATGTAAATTATAGAAACTATGAAGAGGAGAAGATGAGATTTCCCTTATGCTCAAAGTGTAGAATGAAACATGGAAAAAATTATCTTAAGGGGAATGATAAATGTTTTAAGAGTGGAATGGAAGGTCATCAGGTAATCGAATGTTGAAGTTATGGGAAGAAGAATTTAGTTAATGGTGGATATACAGAACCATAGAATACTCCATCCATGCTAAAATGTTTCAAATTAAAAGAGTATAGGATAAATGCTAACTGGTGTTCAAATCTAAAGGTTAATTATGATGATCAACAGAAAATAAATCTTATTCCCAGAGTTAAAGGGAAATATCATGCGATCATTATTAGTGATATGAAGTATAATAATGAAGTGGTGAAAGGTACACTTACCATCCACTATAAAACTAAAAATATATTATTTGATTATGGATCTACACACTTTTATATATGCAGAAATTGCTAAGGGTATCACAATTCCACCTGAATGATTAAATATTAAATTAGCAGTTATAACCCTTAATGTTATGATGATCACATATCAAGTATATGGTTCTTATCCAATTAATGGTTGTGTGAATAATTTTTCTAGAAATCTAATTATTCAACCTTTAGATGAATTTAATGTTATTTTGTGTATGGATTGGATTTACATAAATCTCACATCAATTGTCGAGTAAGGGAAGTCACATTTTATATTATGAACCAACTTACAATCTTCTATCAATGGGATGATAAATATGAACTTCCAATAGAATTTGTATCAATTTTATGGGTCTTGATTCCTATTAAAAATTGGTGTTTATCTCATACCGTTGGATAAAAACTCAACATCAAAGATATGTATATTGTACAAGATTTTTTTGATGTTTTTCCATAATATTTTCCTAGTATTTGACCAAAACATGAAGTTTTGTATTTAATAGAACTCATACATGGCGCTAAACATATTTCAAAGAGTCCATATATAATAGCCCTGATTGATTTGTTAGGAATTGATCAAAAAAATCTAGGAGAATATTGATAAGAGATTAATTTGGACCAGTGTATCACATTGGGGTGCACTTGTTATTTTTTTAAAAAAATAAAGGAGGGTTGATGTGAATCCGCATTGATTATCAGGAAATGAACATAATAAAAATAAAAAATAAGTATCATATACCCCATATTGATGATTTTTTTGATAAATTGTGTGAAGCACAATACTTTTAAAAGATTAACCTTCATTATATATATCATCAATTGAGGGTCAAGACTGAGGATATACCCAAAACAACATTATGTACAATACATGGACACTATGAATTTATATTAATGCCATTTTGTCTTACTTAAGCTTATAATATCTCCATAGATTCAATAAATTGAATCTTTAGAGATTACCTTGATCATTTTTTGGTAGTCTTTATAGAAGATATTCTCATATATTCAAAGAGAAAAGAAGAGTGTGAAGATAACTTGAGGATTATACTGAAGACCCCATGGAAGGAGAAACTATATGAAAAATTTACCAAGTGTGAGTCTTGGAAACATAATGTTTTCATATTTAGGTAATATAATATCAAGCGAGGGTATATCTATGGATCCATACAAGACAAAAGTTATTGAACATTGGACTAGACCAACCATTGTGACTGAGATGTGATTTTTTTATCTTTTACCTAGATATTATCAACACTTTGTGGATAATTTCTCATATATTTATAATCCACTCACCAAGTTAACTCGTAAGGGAGAAAAGTTCCTTTGGACATAGAATGTTAGTAAATTTTAAAGGAACTAAAGAGAAGGTTAGTCATCAAACCTATACATAGACTACCCTATAGTGTAAATGAGTTTTTAATCTATATTTATTCATCAAATAAGTGATTGGTATGTGTACTAATGAATAATAATATGGTTATAGATTTAGTATCATGAAATTGAAGGTATATTAACAAAATTACCCAACCATGATTTGGATTTAACTACTGTAATTTTTTCATTAAAGATATGAAAGTATTATCTTTATGTAGAAAAGTGTTACATATATATTGATCCTAAAAGTTTAAGATATATGTTCACTTTGAAATAGTTTAATATTCACTAGTGAAGATGTTTTGAGTTGATTAAAGACTATTACTTCTTAATACATTACAACCTTGGGAAAGAGAACAAGGTTGTTGATGCTTTGAGTCGAAAGGATCATGATAACTTATCTATAATGAGGATAAAAATATATATAATATTTCTTGATTTTAAAAGGATGGATCTAGAAATTTTGAATTGAGGGGAGAAATATTATCTTGCTAAAATGAGTGTTTAACCATCTATCCAAATGAGGATTAAAAACGTATAGAAAGAATATTTGGAACTATAAAAGAAGGTTAGAAATGTTCCTGAGTTCAACCTTGATTTTGATGGAATGAAAAGGTTCAGGAATCATGTATGTGTTACATATATAACATATTTCGAGGAGCTATTGGATGATTCTTATAGTTCATAATTATTTATTCATCATAAAATTATAAAGATGTGTAGATATCTGAAAGAGTTTTTTTGTGGGACCACATAAAGAGAGACATTTTAGATTATGTATCTTAGTGTTTGGTATATAAAAATGTTAAGGATGAGAGTTAGAAGTATAATGGATTGTTACAACCATTACCCATAAAATAATGGAAATGGGAAAACATCACTATGTATCTTTTCATTGGAATCCCCAAAACATATAAAGGCCATAATTATATTTGAGTTATAGTCAACTTCTTTATAAAGTTAGTAAACCTAATTACCATTAGATAATATTTCTCTCTTGATAAAATTCACAAGATATACATTAAATAAGTGGCAATGTTTCATAAATTACCACATTATATTGTATTTTATCAGGATATGAGGTTTACCTTAATGTTCTAGTGAAGTATTCAGTAGGCTTTGGATATAGAGTTGAGTTTTAGTATTTCTTATCATCCTTAGATATATGTTCAATATAAGAGAACTATTTAAACCCTATAGAATATTTTTAGATATTTTTAAATGGATTTCAAAGGTGGTTGAGATCAACACCTTCCTTTAGTCTTGTTTTCTTACAACAATAACTTTTATTAAAGAATTCAGATGGATCCTTATTAATCCCTCCATAGAAATAATCCTAGAACTTTAATGTGATAGTATGAAGTGAGAGAAAGAAATATATTTGGACCTGATATAACTAAGTAAATGAAAGATAAAGTAAGATTCATTCAACAACACATCAAGGAAGCACTGATTTGAAAGAGAATTTATGCTGATAATCATAAGTGAAATTTGGAATTCAAAGTTAGTGAGAATGCATTGTTTTGAATTTCTCATGAAAATATGTTATGATATTGAAAAATAAGGGAAAGATAATCCCTTTGTATATTGGACACTTTGATATTTTTGAATGATTAGGGATGATATCCTATCATTTAGTTATTACACCGAACCTCTCTGAAGTTCATGATGTGTTCAATGCATCTCTCCCATGGAATTATATACCTAATACTTCACATGTACGAAACTCATAGGTTGTACCAATGAATAATTATATTTCCTATGAATAAAAATTAGTATAAAATTTTGATCATAGAGATAAAGTACTATATAAAAATACTAATCACCTAGTTAAAGTTATTAGTTGGAATCTAAAATTCAAAGAAGCTAGTTGGAAACATGAGGATGTGATAAAAAAGATATCTTAATTTTTTTATTAGAGTTATGTAATTTTGAGTGTGAAATTAATTTTAATGGGGGTATAATGTAACACCTGTAGATTTTATGATATATTTCTTTTCAAATAAAATTTCTTTGATAGCTTATGATATATACATCCCCAAGTTTAAATTTACTGTAATATAGTATACTATTATAACCTAGGATTTTAATTGGTGGGTATGAATAAGAATAAATAAATTATAAAAATGTTAAGAATTATAATAAATTCAATGGTTATCAATTTATTATACATAGAAAAATCAATTGAAAGTAAAAATGATGTTTTTCAAAAAACTATCTTTATTTATGCAATCTGTTTTTATATCAATAAATTATATTAATAACTATTGGTGATTTATTTTAATTAAATTTATATATTATAAATTCAATATAACATTTTAATAGTCACCTAAAGTTTTTAATGGAAGAGATAAGAATATATATAGTTGTATGCTTAAAAATTCTTTTTACCCTAAAAACAATCTTCATCACCCTTTTCACACTTATTTTAAAATTAATTTCAAAAACTTATAGAAATTGAATATTGAAAAATGGATTATAGATTTGGAATTATGGGGATAAAATTTGGTAAATATAACACTTTTATTTTTCATCAATATAAACAGTAACTATAGTAAAATTTTCCACCCCCGTAAGGGTAAATGTTACACCCTGAGATTTTATGAGATATATTATTATTAATTTCTTTCATATCTTCTATTGTAAGGTACACCGAGACTATCTTGCACTATATGCAACACCGTATTAGCTTGCAGTATACGCAACAATATTCTTGGATCATGTTACATACAATTTCAAGTTCGTTTGATAGTAGTTATTCTACGCAACATTGAGTATATATATATATATAAATTAAATGAATAAATGAAATATGGTTGAATTATGTTATATGCAACAACAAAGGAGTCTTGCACTACACGAAACCCTAACTTGGCTTGCTTTACACACAATCATGACCTTCCACGATAGCGTGTGTTGTACGCAATACCGAGTTTCACTAAACAATGATATGTTATTAAAATATTATATAAACTAGCCGTTATGAAGATTAATACCCACTTTTTGAAATTTTATAAATTTTATCTTTCAAAATGTATTTCATTTTTGGATTCGTAATATCGAAATTATCCTAGGGTAAATTTTTGGTATTTTTCTGAAAACTTTTAGTTTTTGATGAATAGTGAAGAAAACTGAGTTATAGTTTAAAACCGAATTTTTATTTAAATAGTTATTTATTTTATTTGAATTTATTTTAGATAAAAATAGATACATAATACCTATATAATTTCAATGTGATTCATTTGAGTCATTTTATAATAATATAGACATATAAAAATTTTATTGAACTTTTTGAAAGTCTTTTACCCACCTCCTAAGAGCATTTGTAATTATAAATAAAACATAATTTTACCACTTCTGTGAGTTGAATTTTAAAAATACGATAGACACAGTTAATATCAAGGAGTAAAATGTGGTTCAATAAGATAAAAATATTTTTTGGTGAATAATAAATTTTTACTTTTATTTACCACGGTTAAAAGTTAATAGGGTAATTAAGGGTAAAAATGATATTATTATTACCATAACACATGTCCTAATTATATTGGCTAAGTTTAATTCGACCAAAAACAACCTTAGAGATAAAATATTACCCTTTAGGTCTACATGGATTAGATTAGGACATTTACTATTATTTTATTTAAAGAAGAGTTAAAATGGTTAAAATCAAAGAACAATAACTAAATCATTTTCAAGATATTGTTATACATAAGATAAATTCGACTATAAATATTCATTAGAAAGGTAAAAATATTTCATACATAATGGTATTTTATTTATAATTTTTAGACGTTAAATAAGTTAATTTTTATATGACACAATGATGATGCAGTAATTACATTATTAATGAAATATTAACATAATTGATATTATAAACATCCAAATAAATGTAATTTGAGACTTTTTACAAATTACACTAATTTGATAGGTTAATATGACATGTTATTATTTATTTAATTAACTTTGTTCTAACTAATCATTCTGTTATGATTTTCACAAAAATCAATTACCAAATAGTGTCAAAATTGACATAAAATAGTTTTTAAAACAAATGTTATATTATTAATTGTTATTATATTCCTAAAAATATAAGGTTCATCAAAATGACTTAGATAAGGTTATATATATTAATAATGAACCACTTGAGGTTCTTTTTGCTTGTTATAGTAAGTTTATTAACCATATAGTGTAAGAAAACAAGAAGACACGGTAAAAGTTAAATTATATAACTTAGAGTTAAATCTAAATGATAAGGTTAAAATAGTAACCTAAACTTGTCTAAAACCTATTGGTTGAGATGATTTAGATCCATACCCACTTTATATTCTAAATAAATCAATTTGGAGCTATTATAAACCGAATATTACTTTATTATAAAATAATATTTTACATTTTTCCTAAGGTGCCCCTCTCCTCCCTTATAAAAGGGAACCTCCTCCCACTCCTCTTTACATAATTTTTAGCCTTAAAGATCGGAAAACCCCTACCCATTTCTTTTCTCCACTTCCCTAGAAACATTCTGGAGGTTTTGTTCTTCTCCAAAGACCAACTCTAGTCCCTTAAGAGCAATCTTAAAGAAGTAGCGTCAAAGAAGAGGTAATCTCTTCTACTGATTCTTTAAAGTTTCTTTCTTCTTCAACTTCTTATTCTTTAGTTTTTTAATTATAAAGTAATAACATCAGTATCTATGATATACTGATATGTTATTATAAATATGAAACAAACCCATTTCACCTTCTATCCATCCTACGGAAAATGAAATCACTGCGCATGTGTACGTACGGAATACCGTCTCCACGCCGTGGTGTACTCTATTTTTCCACCGCCACCTTACTTGGATGGGTATAATGGTGTAAAGAACAACTATATATAGTTATTATAACATCGTAATAATTCTTAGATATTATATCATCCACTCCAATTCAATTCAATAATTATGGGAATGATATCATCGCTCGTGCGTATGTACGGATTACCGTCTCCACGACGCGATGAGATTCATTCTCCATGTTTAACACTCAAGAATTATTATAAAGTATATATAACGAATAATACTGAAATATATGACATGATAAAGCTAATGTATTTCTGTATATATATATATGTCATCTACTTACTTCCATTCAAGTCAATAAGAAAAAGAAAACAGCGTTCATGCGTACGTACGACCTACGGTCTCCATGAATGATGTATTTCATTTCATTTATCTATCTATTAAATATATATATATACTGAATATATATAATATATAAATCATGATTTTAATTTTGGAATTAATTAAATCATGATATAATTAAAAATAATATCATGAACAACAAGTCCAAACACATACAATAAATAAAACGATTTTACCCAAAACGCTGCTTTAACATGGAATTCACAAAAGAACAGGTAATATAAAGTCATAAGTGAGCCATATATGATATCCTAACAATGAATATGATCATTTAATACGTAAATAACATTATTTAAATCATTATAAAGGATGTTTAGATACGTACGAAGCATATCGGACCTAAGGTAAGGGATAACTTTTCCAATCTCATTTTTATCCGAGATTGTTTATTTGTAAGTATTTACTGGGGTTATATTTATCATCCATGTAACTGTTTTCTAAAAAAATGGCTTCATGTATGTTTAAAGTTATTTTTACCAATTTTTTATTTTTACTACATGGTATTTAAGGAATATTTCTTTTGTTTACCATATGAGGTACTTTTTGACTTTTCTGACAAAAGTACGAGAAAAATGTTTTTTAACTTATACGGCATGAACAAATTTTTATAGTTTCATAATGAATTATTTTCATGAATCTTACTATACAATATTTAATTACTATTTTCAACATAATCCTTTTCTTTTAAAATTTCATGGAATTTTGTGAAAAAAATGATTTTGAAGAAGAAATGATATTTTCCTCAAGAATTCATTTCAAGTGTTTTATCAAAACCATTTTCCATATAAGATGACATTATTTCATATGTGTATATTTCAAGTATAATTTATCTATGATTTAAATGGTTTCAATTTTCTTATGATGAAAGGATATCCATTTTTTTTTTGGATTATGTTATGATGGGATGATGTTTATGAAACCCATTTTATACTTTGGGTAATGATGAATGATTTATGTTCATGTTGTGGCACAAGTAATAATGATTTCATTATGAGATGGGTGAGACCTATATCTCTATCCAATGCATTGGGTATAGATTTATATCTCATGAGATAAACATGACTGGAATGGTAAGTTGATCCAGTTCAGTGTTACAGTACTGAAATGAGGAGTGAACTCGATTCAGAAAGGGACTTTGTCCACTAAGATGGTCTTGGAAGCAATGCCTTGGCTACTATGGAAATCATATCATGTGCTTAATGGTTGACACAATTACATGTTTTATTCTCATGATATTTTACCATGATTAATGTTTATTTATGATATATAGCTTACATACTTCCAAGATTTATGTCTTTGCTCAAGATTTTGATGTTTAGATTTTATGTTCAAGTTTTTACATTCAAATGTTTATGGATTGTTTTATGTTCTCTATGTTTACCCTTACTAAGCATTTGAGGTCACCCAAATTATGTTTTCTTTTCCCCAAGTTATAAGGAAAGATTTTAGGTAAGAAAACAAAAGGGGAGGATCTTTATGAGAGATGTTGAAGATCTTTCACCATGATTAGAATATTATTTTTCCGAGTTTCCAAAGACACTAAACTATTACAGTCCTTGTGTGTTTGTTTTTGTTTTGTATTAAGTATTCTGAAAAAGTAATGTAATGTCCATGTATGTCAACATTTGGGTCTCTATAGTAAAATAAGTAAAACAATTTAAAGGATTTGTTAAAAGACTTTAAAATTTATCTAATACATGAATTTATCCTATTATATGAGTTTATTTGCCAATTTTTATTCAAATATAGAATATATTGTAACTTGTTTCCATATTTCTTTTATTATGATACTTATTTTATTTTAATAAAAGGAAAAATAAAAAATTCTACTCTCTTGAATTTAATTACATGAAATTTTTATTATAAAGATAAATAGAGGATAAGTTCAAAACTAATTTTTTATATTTTATATAATTTTTTTATATTAATAATTTATTAATTTTTTTAGTAATTTAATAATTACCTGAAATTTTTACGCAACAACAATATAGTATTTATGAATTAATAGAAAAATAAAATAAACGATTCTAAAATTACAAAAAATAATATAGTTAGGATTAATTATTTCATTCCAAGAATTTTATAGGTAAATATCACATATTAGATAATTTTTAAAGGTTTATATTCAAATTCCTTTACTTTCATTCTATTTTCATTGTCAAATTAAATGAATAGTGTCTAAAATGTCATAAATGATATTTTATGAAAATAATATTTTATTAAATTAATCAAAAATCATAAAAATATTGAAATAGGTAAATTTGGATAATATAAGGTCTAAAATTTCATACCTTTTCCATTTATGATACAATTTTCACCTTATAAGTATAATTATAACTCTTTAATATTGAAAAATTCATTACCACAATTAAGGTTAAATTTGGTTAACCCAACGGTTAATCAAAAAGATAAGCTTTAAAATGACACCAAAACCTATATAAATTTGGTTTTTTGATGAAATTTACACATTATAATATTTTTATTTGAATATATGTCAATTTTTAATCATTTTCTTGAGAATGACTCAATTATATTTTAATATTTTTTTAGTAATTTTGAGAGGGTCCCTCCCCTCACTTATAAAAGGGAAACACTTCTACACTCTTCCTCACACATTTTTGAGCCTTTTATTTCAGCCAATAAATTCTATAATTACTTCCCAAATAACTTCACCACATAATATAGATTCTTTCCTTTTCCTAAATATAATACCATTAAGGATTTATGTGTAAGAAAAAATGGTTCTCAACGAAGAGGTATAACTCTTAACCAAGTATTTTTAATTCCATTCATAATTTTGCATCCTCTCATATTTTATCTATTATAAAATAATTAATTAAGTATATTATATATTATTAATTATTATTATGAAAATGTAAAACCATTATCCACCTCCTTTTCATCAATGGAAAACATTGCTTGTGCGTACGAATGACATAACGTCTCCATGAAGCAGTGTCATTCGTTTATCATCACTATTTTTCATGGATGGTTACAATGATAAATTTAATATATATATATATATATAAATTCTTTATTATATTATTATTATTATGAAAAGGTAAACTTTTATTTACCTTCCTTTTTTTCCATCCACTGAAAAATAGAAAATGCGTTCATGCGTATGTATGACCTACCATCTCCATGAATCTTGCAATTTATTTTTCTAGATCTACTTTTTACAAATGAATTTGAATTTTTATTTAATGAATATATTGAATTTTAATAACATTTTTAACATTTTTGGGATGATATAACCATAATCAAAGTATAAGTACCACGAGTTTCGAATCAAAATATGCATGAAAAAAGAAGTAGTTATCACTTGGAACTATAATTTTAATAAATAATTTTTAATAAATGGGTGATAAGATGTTACAATAAAATAATATATCATAATATATATATATATATATATTATAGTTTTTAAATATATTTATAACAAATAGATATTTGTTATGCCAGATTTCTGAACATGTATGAAGAAAGATGAGACTTGATGAAATGAGTTTATATTATAATCTAATTGTTTTTTGAGATTGTTTATGATTAAGTTTCGATGATAAAATATTATGATATATTTCTCAAGATACTAGTGAATTTTATTATACTAACATTATTTCTTGAAATTACATGTTTTCGTTAAATTTTCATCTCTTTATGTAATCAATTAATTAAAATATTATTTTTAAGGAAACCCAAATTTATTTCTCTCTTCATTTGAAAATCATTTTTCTTTGATATCTATTTTTTCTAAAAAAATAAAGAATGTTTTTAATATTCTCCTATTATTTTTTTAAATTAATTTTATCTATGATTTATTTTTAATTTTTTTTAAAAATTAATCTTCTTGTCATTTTCCAAACGAGGTACTTTTTGACATTTTTTTAAAAAAGCATGAAAGGAATGTTTTATTTTAACTTATATGGCATGAATGGAAATTATCACCATTATAAACACTCAATTATTTTAAGATTAATTAAAAAGATTCAAAGTTTGTTTTCAAATAAAATTTTATCTTTAATATTTGGGAAAATTTTAGATTTTAAATATGTGATTTCAAAGTGAAAATGTTATTTTCCACAAGAAATATTCCAAGTGACCATTTAAAGTTATTTTTAATATAAGATGAAATCATTTGATTCTATATAATATTTACTAGGATATCATCCAATGATATAATCATTTTATTTTTCTTTATGGTTTAATATTATGATGACAAGATTTTTATGAAACCCATTTCTTTTCCATAGGTAATGCCATGATGGAATGTTTATGAAACCCATTTCCTTTTCAAGGGTTATCAAATGATGAATGTTTTATGATCTTATAGAACACATATATATGAATTTCATTATGTTATGGGTGGTCCCATAATTATATTTACCTACAATTCATTGGTTAAAATCAATATCTCATTAGATAAAAAAAATCAGAATGGGGAGTGAACCGAGTTCAATAAGGGACCTTTTCCACTATAATAGTCTCAGGAGTGAACCTTGAATAATATTATGGAATTGGGATTGAACCTAATACACTATGATAGTCTTTATATTGGTCCATGAGTAATAAGTAAATTATTTTGTATTCTTATGTATATGCTATAAATTTATGTGTTTTACCAATGTTATTCTCTCATGGATCATGTTATTTGATACCTTTATGAATAATATTTTTTATGAACCACCAAGATTTCTTCAATGACTCAATATTATGATCAATGATATAAGATGCGTGAATGTGGTGAAGAATTATGTTGGATATGTTTTAGATCTTAAATAGAGAATTTTTTTTATGTATCTAGGTTTCCAAATGCAGTAGACCTATATGATTCTTGCATGAATGTTTATGTAATGTATGCAATATTCATATAATAAGTTGTAATATATATTTATGAAAGGTATGGGTCTCTGTAGGGTGGTTGGTGAATTTAATTTTTTTAAATTAAAGTAAAATGTAATGGTAAATTCAAATCTAAATGACAATGAATAAGATAAAGTAATAAAGTGATATTTTCGATAAAGAGATGAATTGATAAAATTTTCCATATTATAATGTTAATTTCAATAATAATTAAGAGACCATGAATATTATAAAATGAAAGAAATAATATTTATGAAATTATGCATATCAATATTTAATGATGTAATGTATAAAATAAAATGGAGGGGTGTGGGAGAAAATAAGGTTTGATAAAGGAGTTTGAAAATAACTTAGTGTAAGCCCCCATGTCTCCTCCCCTTAGGTTGAGTGGTTTATGTTATTACTCCCTATATCTTGATAGTGATCTAAAAACCCTTCCATCATGATTATGGTCATAAGAACCCTATTTATTGTCTTAGTTTTCCAAGGAACCTATCCCTCACTTTTGTAGTAGTGAGAACCCATTGTTGAAGGATAAGAAAAGAAGAAGTTTTTCTTGGTGGGAACGCATTATAATTCATATTTGTAATCTCTCAAAAGTTTTTTTACAATTTAATATGATATATTGAGAGATGGTTTTGGAAAGTATAGCCTTTGTTTTTTATGCATAAAATATATTGACACTTTGAGAGAAATTTTATATTTCTAGAAATTTGAAAATAATTATTTGGTTGAGGAGTTGTTGTATAAGTTATTTTTTTATATAAGATAACATTGTTATGTATTTATAGGATTTAAAAGTGATGGGAATATTTTAAAAATCCCTAGGGGTCATTGATATTAAGGAATACTAAAATAAATAAATCTTGACCAATAATAAATACACTCATGGATAAGTTGTCTCAATGCTTCCGGCTACCCAATGCTCCTTACTGCATGGATGGTGGGACCCTTGCAGTACATAGGTTTTGTAAAGAATCCACTGGAAAATTGCTACTTTCCTATGGAAATATGATGTAATTCTGTAATAATGATGGAGTTCTATGAGATTACCCAACATGGTTTCAAGTATCACTATGTGGGGGAGGGGTGAATCATTGATATATTTTTTCTTTTATATTTCATTTCTTAAGAAATAACCTTAACCCTCATATTAAATATTTCTTTATCTTCTGGAAAAAAATCAAACACAAAACCATAGGAACACAAGAATTTATAAGGGTCACTACTCGATGAGAGTATCTAGTACTTGGTATGGTTCCGAAACAATCCAATACCACACATTCTACTAGAAAACAATCCTTTTGTGTGGAATACAATGAGTAGGAAATGAACTTACACTCATGTAGCTCTATGGTCAATACAACAGATCATGCACTTTAGATAGCATGAAATTTAATAAGAATATTTTTGTAATAGGCATGTTTTTATTCTTCTTGATTAACTTAAATAAATGTAAAATTAAAAAAAACATTTATTCACATTCTTACCCTTAGATGGTAAAAACTTCCTAGAATTTGTTAAAAAAAACTCAGTCTGATTTTCCCACTATGATTTTCCCAATCCGATTCTTCCCAGTATGATTTCCCAGTATGATTCTACCCAGTCTAAAAAATATATAACTCTATCCAAAATATGGTTGAGAAAAACACTCACCTCTTCTATCCAGATTATGAAACTCTCAATCCAATTCCTAATCTATCAGAATACAATAATCATTTGAATACAATGTTTTAGCTAAATATAATGATTAGAGTTGAATAAAATTCTTTAAGAAATAAAATTACAAAAAATCTTCTTCACTTGCTAGAAATGTGGATATTCTCTCTCCTATTTCACGAGCAATGTAGGTCATGTCAAAACAAAAGGTATGCTTCTCCTTTTATAGGTAAGAAAGAATGGTTTAAGTAGGATCTTGAAAAAGTTTTTCCCACTTCACCAATATTTCTGAATCTTCCATCTTCCTTAAATATCAGATCATTATTTGACTCATTCAATTCCCCTTGAAATCTGAGTCTTTCTTTTACTTCTCCAAATTTCCTTGAATTTTTTATCTTCTATTCAATTCAAATTCCTTTAGTATTTATAATAAATATTCAACTAGATTCATAATTTTCATTCTTATTTTACCATTACGATTTCTAAATTAAGATTTCTCAGTATGATTTTTTCTTTATGAAATCCCAGAAATATTTTTTCATTATAAAATCCCAGTACAATTTATATAGTATGATTTCTTAAGTATCTTCAGTATGAATTATTTAGTATGATTTTATCAGTATGAATTATTCAGTACAAATTATTCATTATGAATTCATCAGTCTGATTTCTTTAGTACAAAATCTTCATTACAATTTCATCAGTATGAATTCTTCATTACAAATTCTTCAGTACGAATTATTTAATACAATTTATTTTTATTCTCATGATTAGGAACCTTTTCTTCTTTCCAAGACTCAACAATATCTTTTTATTATTGAGCCTCATGAATATATTTTCCTTTTTGAGCCTCAGTAACATGTTTTTCTTCCTATACCTCATCAACATATTTTCCTTACCAAGACTCATCAACATATTTTACTTCTTAAGACTCATCAAAATATTTTCCTTCCTGATCCTCATCAATATGTTTTCCATCATGAGCCTCATCAACATCTTTTCCTTCCTAATCGTCATCAACATCTTTTCCTTCCCGAGCCTCAACAACATATTTTTCTTACACAACTTTCTTCAAAAAATTTCCTTCATCACCTAATTCTTCACAAATATTGTATCATAACTTTTGAAACATACTTATGATTTATGAGAAATATAAAACAACAAATAATCATTATATTTTTTATCAAATCCGCACCGAATCTAATTAAAATAATTACCTCATTATGATCTTCTCCCATTATGGACACAAATGTGATTATGATGCAATCCTTTTCTTCAAAATATATTCTTTTCAATATGATGGAATCTATTAAACAAGTTGATTCCGATTTTTCTGAAAACTATTTGTGTGTCTGATTTTCAAATTTTAAAAAGTTAGTTGATTTATCTTCTTTGACAATAAAATATAATAATATTCTAAAAAAACTTCTAAAAACCTTATCCAATGAAGTTGGTCCTAACAATATCCCCCTTTGGATTTTCTTTTTAAGAAAGATTCATAAATCACTAAACTTTATAACCTAAAGAAATGGATTACTTATAAGAAATTCTAAGTCTATGTGAGCTAACTCATTATAGTAAAAAGAGTTATTGATAAGAAAACCATGCTATCCAATAGTAGTGATTATAAAACTTTCTCATATTTTCTTACTTATATTTTTCTCATCATCTTTTCCTCATCATATTTCCTTCCTCATCTTACCTTACTTCTTCAATTTCTATTGAATACAAAAGTTTGTTTCCTATGACCAATCCAATAATCAATTAGAATAGTTCACATACTTGCATGATGAAATCAAAGCTTACCCACAACTCCCCCTTTTTACATGCTTCTATAAGGATAGTTTTATGAAACCATTATACCCCCTGAAAACACTATCCAAAGGTAATATGAGAGAGGGAAAAAATAAACATACCTCGAACTTGATGAGAAATAGGTTGGATGCCCATGTTCAAAATCAATTTATAAAAAGGTTCCTTTGGAAAAGGTTTTTTTGAATATGTTAGTAACTTGTTCCGATGATGGAACATACTCCAGCTTTAATTCATTCTTCTCCACATACTATATTATAAAGTGGTACTTGATATAAATATTTTTTTAATGCTAATTTTGTACCATATTCTTGGTAAGGTTGATGAAACTTTGATTATCAATTCCTAAGAGAAAGGGTAGCTTCGCTTCAACAAGTCTTATAACTGAGTCTTTATCCATATAAGTTAAGTAGAATCTTGAGTGGCATAAATATATATAGATTCATCCATACTAAGAAGTATATAATTATATTTATTTATATTCCAATTAACACATATTTTCCACAGAAATAAAACTCAACCGTATGTGGATCTTCTATCATAAACATTCACTGCCCAATCCGCATTTGAATACAAAACCAAGTCAAAACTTTATAATCTGTCATACCAGATTCTAATTTTTTTGTGCCTTTTATATATCTTATAATTTTTTTCCAGCCATTAAATGTGATTCTTTTGTAGAACTCCAAAATCTTGCACATAAGGTAACAACATAAACAATATCGGGTCTTGAGGCAGTCAAATATAAAAAACTTTATATCAACTTCTGAAATACATTCTGATTAACTTTATTTTCTTCTACATATTTTCTCAACTTGGTTCCCACTAAAATTGGCATGGAAACTAGTTTCAAATTTTCCATGCCGAACTTCTTAAAATGTTCCATAGGATACTTTTCTTGTGAAAGAAAAATGAAATTATTCATTTGTAATATTTTTAACCCAAGATAATATTTCATTTCCCCTAGCATAGTCATTCAAACAACTTTTTCATCTATTCAGAAAATCATTCACATGTTCTTTCATCATCCCCAGTAAATATAATGTTATTGACATAAACAATCATGATATAAGAAAACTCCTAAATTTCGTTAATGTAAATATTTCTATCAACTCTTCCTTCCTTAAAACTGATCTTTATTAAAAAAGTGTCTAATTTTGAGCACCACACCCTTGGAGTCTATTTTATCCCATATAATAATTTATTCAACTTAAGAACATAATTTTAGTCTTCCCTAAGAACAAATCCACAAGGTTGTTCAATATAAAGTTCCTCATCAATATCACCATTAAGAAATGTGTATTTGACATCCATTTGAAATTTTTTGTAACCTCATTGTACAATAATATAAAGAAATATTTTTATTGCTTCTAATACTTCCACTATAAAGAGGTTTAATAAAAATTAATACCTTCGAATTGTGAATACCCTTTGCAAAAAACTCTTTCCAGGTTCCTTATCACTTCACTATATTCATTCATCTTTTACTGGAAAACTAAATTTATGCCAATAACATTTTTGGTTATCTGAATTAGGTATGAGTTCCCATGTATGATACTTCTAATCATGATCAAGTTATTAATTCATGGATTTAATCCATTATTGATTCTCAAATGCTTCATTAAAATCTTTTGGTTCTATTTTTATTTATAAAAATAAGTGTGTGTAATGACATTTGATGTTATTCTTGTTTTAAAATTTTGATGTTGATCGCTAATAATATTATGAGCTTCCACTTGCTTCATCATAATAGGATATTATTTTCTAATATATTCCTCATTAATAGAAATAACTAAGTCTGATTCTTATTCTTGAGTAGGATTAAAATTTTCTATATCCTTATCATAATTATTAGGAAAATTTTCTTTATCTTTGACAACTTCCTTATCTACATGAGTCTGTCTGTATTTATAAATTTTTTTGAATAATTTTCACATCACAAGAATAAAAAATTCTTCCTATTTATTTTTTGAATAATCTGTATCATCTTACTTCTAGATAATAGCTAAGAAAAATACCATCTTCATATTTTGTTCAAACTTTCCCAATTTTATACCTTCCTTATTTATAATGCATGGACTACCAAAAACTATTAAGTGTTTGAAACTTTGAGTTTTTTTATAAAATATTTTAAATAAGATTCATATTTTAATTTGTCCTATAGAAACATGATTTTGTATATACACAATAGTACTCGTGGATTAACTCCAAAAGTAATGAGAAATACCATGTTCAAGTAACATAGTTCTCCCTATTTCCACCAAACTTCTATTATTTCTTTTAGCAACACCATTATTTAAGGAGTATATGGTGATCTAAAATAATTCCAAATTTCATGTTTATCAAGATAACATTAAAATTATTCATTCTTATACTCACCACCATTATCAGTTTTTCACTTATTCACAGAATACTCACATTCTTTCTTAGATTTACTCCAAAAACGTTAAAACTTTTTTAGAGCATATGAATTATGTTTCGTATATATAACACATGTACTGCAAGTAAAGTCATAAATTAAAGTGATTAATTACTTATCTTCATTAGTTTATTGTTTTCTAATTGACCCACATATATAAAAATGAATAAGTTACAAGGGTTTTTTTAACAAATATAAAATTTCTTATACACAAAATTTGTAATCTTTCCCTTCTGAAAAATAGCATAGCACTAATCTCTTCTTCTTGACATATCAGGAATATCTCATATACTATTTTATTTTGTTAACTTTACCTTATTTCTCTAACACATGTGTCCCAAAATTTTATTCCATAATTGATTTTCATCCACTATACCCAAGTAAGAAGAGTTTTGAATTTCACCAAAATGGAATGAGTATCCTTTTGTATGTTGGCCTTTTGTAACTGTCATTCAATCTTCATCACTTTTCACAATAAACCCATCTTTTCTGAAGATAAATTTGTTTCCAACATAAAAAATTTGTGAAACAATTACCAAGTTATGTTTCATCCCATCAACATGTAATGTTTTCTTGGATTTAATATTTTCTTTTACAATGACGGATGATCCAATCCCTTTGATTCTTAGAGATTCATCATTTCAAAATGTCACAATTCCTTATTTGTAGTCCTTAAAATTCTTTAAAAGATTTAACTCTCTTATCATATGAGAAGAAAAACCGCCATCAATAACCCTAGTTCATTATCCATTTATATCTTTCAAAGGGGTTTCAATAACAAGAGCCTTTTCTTCTTCCTTTTCTTTCTTTACCTCTAGCTTCTGATAATTGTTAATAAAATTTTTCTGTTCTGGTAACAAAAAAAGACAACCCTTAACTATATGTCAAGGTTATTCACATCTTTCAAAAATAGTTTCTAGGAATTCTAACCTATTCTAAATTTTCACATCAATGTTCTTAGGTTTCTTCTAAACTTTCTTATCACACTTCTTTTGAGAGGATTGTCTCCCCCTCAAATGTTGTCTTTCATAACCTGTGGAATAGTAATAATGTTTTTGGTTAAACCAACACAAATTTTTCGTATATTTGAATCCACCATAACACTAGAAGTATCTATAGAAAGATTATTTTCCTCTAAAACTTTCAGATTGACCGATGTTGTGAGTATGTTTCTCTACAATGTTCTTAACATAAATTTGTTGACCACCAACCTTTTTGTTTTCAAATTAATATTTCTTATTAAAATTAAATTTCTTTCTAGCTTTATAGAAACCATAAATAATCAAAAAAAATTCATATTCAGAATGTTTAGAATTTTTTTGGACTCATAATTGTTATAAAATTTTGATTTGATTACACTATTGGTCTTGGACACATACATAACTTTCCCAACTTTTTTTTCCGAAGCATTTCTAGTTTTACTTTCAAGAACAAATTTAGTATTCTTATCAACCTTTGACGGTGACTTCTTATCCTTCTCAATTTCCTCATTATGATAACTTTCACCAACTTTAGAGATAGAGTTTTTAAGCCATGTATCTGTATGTTCATATTTAGAAAGTTTTTGTTGGAAAAAATCCAACTATTCTTTTCCTTTAAACTTGACTTCTATAAGTTCATTTAGATTATTTTCTTTCTCAACATATTTATTCAAGATATCAATTTATTACATCATCTTGAACTTCTCATCAGGAATACATTTTTGATTATCTGTTGAGGAACTTTCATTTATCAACTTCTTATTTTTGATCTCAATTCTAATATTTCTCTAGCATTCGTTGAACTCTTATTTCAAATAAGATTATAGTTGAGTTTATTCTTCTTTAGAACCATTTCTTCCAAAATCTTCATTATTAAATATTATAAAAAAGTATTCTCTCCATATTTCTTAGAAAAATATTTTTCGAATTCAAATTCACTGTCTTATTATTATTCATATTTATAAAAAAAATATTATTCTTTTAGATTTGAAGAACTTTTTATATTTCCCTCTGAAAAAATATTTATCTTTATCACCTTGTTTCTTCCATGACTTTCCTATCCTTATTTATTTTTCATCACTATATTCTTATTTTCTTCTTAGATGACAATTATCCACAAATTTCCCAACTCCTCCACTTTCAAAACATTTAAAGAGAAGTTTCCATTTTTATTTAATTGTACCCCTTCTCACATTTTTTAAAAAATAGGATAAAATTTCATCAAAATTTTTATATACCTTATTTTCAGAATCTGAATAACCAACTTATTCTTAAATAAGAATCTTCTTTGAATTTTCTTTCTTGGCAGCCTTGAAAGAAATTTCTCTATCAAATTTTATTTTTATTTTCATAGATTTCTCCATTCTCATTCCATAAGTGATGAGAGTGCTATGAAACTAATATAGAGATAATTTTTCAGGATCTATATCTTAGAATGAATAAACATTGGCATAAAAATTTTGCAGGAAGGATTCTTAAGATCTCTTAAATAACTATATAATCATCTAAATTTTCACCAAGACATCTAATAATGATGAAAATTTATTTTCCGTGTTGTAGAAGACACTAACTGATTTGTTTTCACCCATCTTGAGATCTTCATACATAAGCCTCCATATTTGAAATTTCTCCTTCTTTAATTTTTTTATTTCCTTCATAAATGTTTTCTAACATATCGCAAATAACTTTGTAAGTGTAAGGACCTTTCAATCCTAAAAACTCACTTTCAGAAAGTGATGAGAGTAAAGAAGTTTTATCTCTACCATCATTTTCAATATTATTCTTATCAATGGGAGTAAGAGGAACCTTGTCATCAATAAGATACAATGCATATTTTTTAACTTCAAGAACATCATACCGAAGAGTCATAAGATAAGGAAACATTCAATTTTTTCTATATATGATAGTTCTTACCATCTAAGATTTGAATACCTTTACATTGGACACAATTTGAGTTCTCCATCACAACTCCTCTTTCAGAAACATCAGTAAAGAGTAAATGAAGGAAACCTAACTCTAATACCAATTGAGATTACCCAACTAGGATTCACGTATCACTCAGTGGGGGAGGGAGTGAATCAGTAATATATGTTTCTTTTAGGTTTCCTTTCTTAAGAAACAACCTTTACCTCCTATTAAATATTTCATTCTCTACTGAAAACAAATCAAACACATAACCATAGGAATATAATAATTTACAAGGTTCACTACCTAATAAAAGTATCTATTCCTTGGTATGGTTTGGAAATAATACAATACCACAAAATCCACTAGAAAAAAATCATTTTATATAGAATACAATGAGTAGGATATTCCATTAGAATCATGTATATCTATGATCAATATAACAGAGCATGTTCTTCAGATAGTATGAAATGATATAAGAATGTTTTTGTAAAAAACATGTTACAATGCTTCTTGATCAACTTTAAAAAATGCCAACTTTTAAAAAAAATTATTCACTTTCTTACCCAGAAGCTAGTAAGAACTTATTATACTTTGTTAATAAAAAACTCAGTCTGATTTTCCCCGTATGATTTTCTCAGTCCAATTCTTCCTAGTACGATTCTCCTAGTATGATTCTCCCCAGTCTGAAAAAAATATAACTATGTATCAATACAATTGAAACAAATATACACCTCTTCTATCCTGAGTATGAAACACTTAGTCCGCTTACCAATCTAGAAGAATACAATAAGTAGATTAATATGATGTTTTATCTATATAAGATTTTCATAGATGAATACAATTTTTTCGTCTTCTATTTAGCAACAAAACTTATTTAATAAATTACAATCCGAAAACCTTCTTCACTTTGTAGAAATGTGGATCTTCTCCCTCTTTCATGAGTAATGTAAGTCACATGAAATCACAAAGTGTTATTCTCCCTCCATTAGAAAGAAATAATGGTTTAGGAGGGATCTTGAAAAAGGTATTTCCACCTCACCAACATTACTTAATCTTAAATCTTCCTTAAATCCAGGGTCATTCTTTGACTCATTAAATTCCTTGTGAAATCTTGGTCTTTATTTGAATTCTTCAACCTTACTTGAAATTTGTATCTTCTATTCAATTTACTCTCCTTTTGTCTTTCTAACAAATATTCAATCCAATTCTAATTTTTCATTCTGATTTTTCCATTTTGATTTATCCATTACAATTTCCCTGTGTTATTTTTTTATTAAGAAATCCCAGTACAATTTTTTCATTATGAAATCCAAATATGATTTTTTAAGTATGATTTCTTCATTACTATTTATTTTGGATGAATTATTTAGTACAATTTCTTCAGTATGAATTATTTAGTATGATTTCATTAGTATGAATTATTCAGTATGAATTCTTAAGTATGATTTATTGAGTATGAATTCATTAGTATGATTTATTGAGTATGAATTATTCAGTTTGATTTCATCAGTAATAATTATTCAGTACAAATTCCTTAGTATGAATTATTCAATATGATTTCTTTTTCTTCCTTATGATTAGAAATATATTTTTCTTCCTAAGCCTCATCAACATATTTTCATTCCAAATCCTCAACAACATCTTTTTATTCCTAAGACTCATCAACATATTTTCCTTCATAAGCCTCAACAATATATTTTTATTCCTGATCCACATCAACATCTTATCCTTCCTAAGGCTCATTAATATATTTTCCTTTTGGAGCCTCATCAACAACTTTTACTTACCAATACTCATCGAAAAATTTTCTTTCTTAAGACTCATCAACATCATTTCCTTCCCAAGACTTAGAAACATGCTTTTCTTACTCAGATTTCTTCAAAAAATATACTTACTTGACTTTTTATTCATAAGGATTGTATCATAAGTTTTAAAAATTACTTATGATTTATAAGAAATACAAAACACCAAATCATTATCAGATTTTTATTGGATCCATGATGAATCTAATTACAATCAGTACCTCATTAAGATCTTATACCATTTTGAACCCAAAGGTGAGTCTGATCAGAACCTTTTCTTTCAAAAAAATCTTCTTGATATGATGGAATTTCTTAAAGAAATTGAGTATAATTTTTCTAGAAACTATTTGTGAGTCTATTTTTTTACTTTTAAAATGCTAGTTGATTTATCTTGTTTGAAAATAAAAGGAAACAATATTATAAAATAAACTTCCAAAAACCTTCTTCAGTCAAATTGGTCCCAAAATTATGTAATTTTCACCATTGGGATGATGCTCCTTGGTATTCTGCTACACCTACACTTATGTTCACATGGAACTAACTGGCCGGTACCCTACAACATAGAGCTAGTTCTGCCTACAATGATCCAACTTTAACTATTTCCATCCTAAAATTATTCCATGGAATTATATGGATCTCCTAACATGATTCCATTGTCTTTAAAAATGATAATATATTAGTACATAAATTTAACAAGATCATCAAAAATCCTTAAAAAATTCTTTACTAACATCATCAAGTCCACCAATATCATCACTTAAAGACTAAACATTGAGGCTAAAATTCAATAAAATAAAAACATTCGATACACAAAAGGATATTCTTGACCATGAAAACACCATGAGAGAGAGATACAGGTACAAAATTCATAAGGTCAATCACTAACACCATTTCCCCAAACTACCCAAAATGTATCAAGGATCCTTGTGATTGTTTGATTCTTTCCACTTCCTATAATTAATATACCACCTCACACTCACACATAAGAATGCCAAAAATAATTTTAATTTTATACATGTTTATAGACCCCCTAAAAAAATTTGAATTTAAATTTCTTAATTTATATTTGAATTAATGAATCAATTAACCTATCCCTATGTTTGTACCAGTTTCTCACTAGTAAAAATATATGCATGCCCAATATATTCCAATTCACTCTTTCTCAAACTCATATTTATCCCCATAAATTTTATATTAAAAAACTTCATTATATTCTTTTTTATCTACTATATTCACAGTTTTATATTATGGTAATTAGATGGAATGATTCCCTATCTAGATACCCCTGAAACACTAACCCATATTAGGACTATCATAAAAATTACCTTCGTTTTGTAGACCCATATCATTATTATCTATGATAGGTTTATTTCCATTATCCATATCATAACAAATAATAAGATTAGTTTAATTATACCTATCATTTTAGGATGTAAAATTATTGTAACCACAAGTTTTAATGTTTTATTTTCAATCAATAAGATTTTTTTAGAAGTAATGTGGTGGAGGTTAAAATCTGTGGTGTTTATTAAGAGTCAAGTTGAGATGGGTAGAAGAGATTCTGTAAGTATTAAGAAAATAAAATATTATGTAGTGGCATCATTCATCACACCATAATTGGTTTTGGAACCAAGAAAATAAAAGTCCTTAAATTTTAGAATGAGTGATCAATATTTTTGTAAGAGTCATCCATTCTATGAAACAACTGGATGTGATTCCATGAAACATGACTTAACCCACTCAAAAACTACCTTGATTGGTTGTAAGTTGAGTTTCACCTCCAAGAACGTATCCAATAGGACAAGTTATGGGGAAAAGAATAGAGTATCCTTAACAAACACATGATATACCTTATCCTATAATAACCTACAACACTCATATCTCTAATGTATAAGGTAAGAAAAAACAACAACATGATAAAAATAAATACAATTAACTATATTGAATGTAATACAATAATGATACATATATTAAGATAAAAAATATAACTAGTAATAATAGAATATAATAAAAATGTGAAAATACTCACCCAATGGTTAAAAAGGAAAACTGACAACCATTCACAGTGAAGAGGCCCACACTGTGTGCTGGATTTAAACACAATTTAATATTATTATGATCTTTTTCTAATACCACTAATATTAATCCAAAATTTCATCCACCAAGGATGATAGCCATAAAATCTTAGTGATATACATGAATCCAATGCTCAAAAACCCATATATGACCTATAAATTATCTACATCAACACAATATGTGTGGGCCCACAACCTATATTGGAGTGAGTATAAACATACTTAGTAGTATTAACTAAAAACCATAATGGGAGTATGGAGTAAAAATTAATTAAACTACAGACACTGGAGGTTTCGTAAAAGAGTAAAATAATTAAACTAGGTAAATAAATCAAATAAATGATCTCAAAACAAAAGATAAGATAATAGAAAATCAATAAGAAGTCCAAATATGCTACTCACTTGAAGACTCATGGACATTGAAGATCCTTGGTCATTATAGCTCCAAACCATGAAAGCCACCTTGTATAAGTATTTAAAGGATCTCAAAAAAATATAGCATTCTTGGAGTCTAAATTTTATATCTAAATAAAACATCCCATATTAATGGAAAACTCCATGGAATCAAGGAATCACAAGAATCATATAAGTCAGTGTTTCATAGGCTTATGGTAGCCACTCCACCTTTAGAAGCCAAGTAGGAGAGTATACTTAACCTTGAATCCTTATCTCTCACCACAGTAGAATGCGACACTAAAGTACAATGAATATCCATATATATATATAGTCATTATATAAACTCAAGTCTTATTGTATAGTCTTTGTTTTTAATCTCATCAAACATCCTCTACCTTTCCAAATTCTGATATAGAAGTCTTAAAATCCTACACGGTCATTCACTTAGATGATGATGGAGGATCCCTATCCCATTTCTATAGGTTAAATAATGAATATAGTGGGGGATCCCTTTCTTTTATGTTATCTATAGAGAAAAGAAATTCCATGCAATAAATAGACGATCCCTATCCCATAGATGTGGGCGAAATATTGATAATATCTGGCTTTATAGGTAGAGGATTCCAACCCTATTCTCAGGTGGGTGAAATAATGGCTATATGAGGAGGATCCCAATACCAATGGGTTAGATACCAACTAGACATGGGAATAATGAGATTAAAATAAATTTTCGATCAAAGTATCCAAGCTCAAGGGGTGGTACATGACATGTCCTAGTGGAACAGGATGTGTCATCCAGTGTCATCCACCTAGACATAATCCTCCACTCCATATGGAATGAAAAAACACAACTTACCCACCGTATAGTGGTGTCACATGTTGTGTCTTGTTTTCATGAGTACAAAACATGTTCCACTACTTCCTGATATGTATACCTCTAAGTGTATATAAGGTTCATCCTGATACCCATAGTGTGTGTCACCACATGAGTCCCTAGGTGTGTACTTACGTTAGACACCAATATGGTTGGATAGGTATAAAAAAGTGTGGATTAGTCAAATGGATATATGATATCCTACTCTATATGGAAAGACTAGAACCACACAAAATTGGTTTCATGGAATGTGTTCTTATGATCTATATTCCTTGTCGTTGAGAAATTTATAGAATCCCAGCTCCATGATGCATATTTTGATTTTGGTGCCTTTACTAAATCTATCATTAATCACACCTGAATAACTATCACAAAATTTTAAAAAATAATCAAATATGGATAAAAATTCATATTCCAACCATCTTTCACAATAAAAATGAGGTCTCATTTCCATACAAGTCGTATTCGTTATTCAATCTCACAAAAATACCCATCAATAAATTATTTTTTGGAAACTCTTCATTATAATTGATTCTCCATTATTATGAATGATACACCACTATTCTATGATCAATTAATCTTAGTTCACAAGAATTATCCATAGAATCAAATAATTATTTCACAAGGAATATGATCCATAAAATTCAATTAAACCATAGGTCAAAATGAACACTGGTGATGAGAAATTGTAGAACAAAGTGAGTAAGGAAAAAACACCAAATTAAAAAATCCTCAAAAACCATAGGTCCACTATCCATCGATTATAAGATATTAATTAATGATGAAATGGTGTGAAATAATTTTTCCAAGAATGATAATCTTCATGTTCTTAAATCTAGTTATAAACCAAAAATTTATGGGAATTAAAATCCTTGATTCTTGATTAGATTTCAAGGAACTAAAATGTAATCTCATCAATATAAAAAGCAAGGATAAAAAAATCCAAATCTTAATGGTGAATTGATGATTTTTCAATCTGATTTGAAAACTATGAGTTTGTTCTTTGATGCCATCAAAATTAATCTATCGACGTCACTACGGACCCAATCACACTCCTCAATATTTCTTCATTACCAATGATAATACCCAGTCTCTACACTACTCCTCATATTTAGTTTTCAAATCATTTTAAATTGATAAACTTATAAAAAAAATCATAGAGGTGTATTTATAGATGAGGTATAGGGTTTTTATCATAATCTAAAAATAATAATTAAATTATTTAATTATTTAATTAATCCTCTCACAATAGAGAACACCTAAGAATATATATGTGAACTGAAATAAAATACCACCTAGAATATACACCCATTTCTGAAATCAACATAGGTCACAATTTTTCCATATGTGGTACCATTCAAGAGATACAATCATTTCACTAAAATTGCTCATGCATGATTTAAAATAATTTAATATTTTTTTTATATTATTTTTTAATCTCTATGAAACTCACATTCACACAACATCATTACTTGGGAGTAAACTCATATTTCAGATCAAACAAAACCATTCTTGTTTTTTTCTAAGATCATCTAATAGTTAAAATTACCATTGTACCCCTTATAAGATCATCAGACTTTGAGACTCATAATTGAGCTTAATTCCACTCACCTAAAAATACGTCTCACTATATCCTCTCTACCATATAAATTTTTTGGTCCTAAAAATAAAAAATGGGTTTGAAGAATAATAAATAATAATATTGAACTCATGAAAAATATACACATCATCACATGAAATACCTTCACATTTGTGATGAGAGCTCTAAAAGAACCCACTATATCTCTATTTATGAAGGAATACACCTTCCATAATATATGAATATACTGGACTCAGTCTATCTCGAAGCAAGAAGAAATAGATGCATGCATCCACCCAAGTCATGATTTACTTAGCCTCTGCATTTCAGTTGATATTCATACAAACTCAAGGGATTAGATAAATCCCATTATTATTTCAATTTCACCCCCAAACGATCATCAACAAGATTAAACACGGTGGGAGTACCATGGTCCCCACCCTTTTAAAAAACTTTCTAGATGCTATTTATATAGGGAATCCCATCCATACTACACAACCACACCAAGTACTTAAACTAATTTCCCAAGTTGATATTAGAAAATTTCCAAGACCACAAGATTTTCAAGATTCACATAAACAACCTCTTCCACACAGTTTGAACAAGGAAAAATATCCATCATCACTAGCTTATTGTCTAGGGGAAACACGAGCCTTCCACTAAAACCTCAATACCATAAATATTATGGTTTTTCCTTTTTTTACATCATGATATCCAATCAAATTGAATCCAATGTTGAAGATATCCTGATAGGATTTTCATCTCTCTCTTGAAAATGCTATTAATGAATATATTAGTCATAAAAAACTCAAAAACTAACTGATAAACACATCTTCACTCCTCACTAAGTGACCCAATTCACCACTATCTGAAGTGGATGGTCTTGACCATTCAAATGACTCTTCTATATCAACTCAAGACCCAAATAGAGAACTTTATAGAGTTACAACCATCAACAAAACCATAAGTGAATTCTATCCTCCACAAAAATAGTTTTTTCAAAGGAATGGTTATGTTTAAACATAACCACTAAACATGAATTACCAAGGACTGTACTTGAGAGGAGTGTTCTTCAATCATGATTCCAATCACAATACCCATATTCTGAACCAGGAAAGGATATATGTCCACTTGAGTAAGTGGATAAAGTACTTAACTCCTTTAAGTAAAACCCTTCTAGGTTTCCATCTAGGAAAATCCGATCACACAAGAGAATTTTTTGACATCATACTCATAGTTTCATTTAAAAAAAATGAAGGTGTGAGTAAATAAACATAAAAAAAGGCAAGAAACACCAACCCTTTTAGTCTATAATAAACCTCTTACAGACAACTTCTCATATGATTTTTTCATTCCTCAAACATAGTTTCCTTTTCTATAGAATTCAAAATGGAATTCCATAACTCCACTACTCTAATCTCTATAGTCTCCAAGGATTTAGTTATTGAAGGTTCCATCCATTCCATGAATCTGAGTTTCATACGATAATAATTTTTCAACTTATTTTATTCACCATGAATCTTCTCAAGGAGCGATCCAATCTAATAAATCACAACTCTACATGGTCACTCATCATTCCCATTATGTGGGTCGATGCATACACCAGTTTCATGTTAAGGGTCGACCATAGGTCACCCCTATAGAGAATTAACACACTCCTCAATATCCCTAGTGAGGGAATTTATTTTACATGCATGTAGAATAAGAATCTATTCTCAACTGCTAAAGATAATCTAACTCAACTTCCAAATGGTTTTCTCCACTTTCCACATTTGAGGGTTTTTTCTCACTATAGTAGATAAAATAATCACCATTGAAGGAAGAAACTACCCCAACTATGTAAAAATAAAATAATAATGATTCCCATTAATGGTAAATATTTATACTGATGTGGGTACCATCATACCTTTTTCCTTCTATGAAGGAATTATAAAAAAGGAATCTTCCTCCACTACAGTTAACCTCAATCCATAAGGATGATGACTGGACAGTGATCGACATCTATAGAATATTTCGGGATGAAAAAATATTTCCCATGGATTCATTAGAATATAAAAATACTAAATATATAACATTAGGTGAAGAAAATGTGCATGTACTAAAAGGAATAGGGGTCTTTGAGGAGATATACACGAGCCACACTTCGGTTCACTTTAGTTGTCTCCCAATCCCAAGCATCCACATTTTAAACTATCCACAACTCATTTCATTAACATTTAGTTATTATCTCCACCGATAAAATCTTGTAAAAAATATAGGCATATAGAAAGTAGTTTCTTAGATCCACCATCCATGAAATGGAAATTCCATCCACAACACCTCTCTGGCTATGTTCAGGTGAAAATATGACCTTGTTCCACAACCATGGTTCACATTCTCCATGATTTACAATCATCCAGGGTTCACTCGGGTGACTTTGACATAGATGTAATCGTAAGAAACCTCAAACATATCCTAAAAAATCTTAATCTAGAGTCCTACCAAATCACTAAGATAAAATAACTAATCCATATAACATTTCTATAAAACACCTCAAAAAGTCTGCATACTCCAACATATAATTGAACACAATCATTCCACATTATGAAAGGTTCAACGTCCCATGAAGATATATCCATCCCATACAAGAGATCAAACTTCAACCATGGTATATCAGTCCCATCATGAGTTTGAGAGGTATATCATCCACTAATGACTAATAATTCCATATATAATGTTCAATACCTCAACTGAAATATAGTAATATAAATCTTAACCAGATGAATAAATGGGTCCCAAAATCTAGATGACCCCTATTATCCATGGTTCAGGCTCGTCTCATAAACTCTTGAGGCCTCTTCTATCAAAAACATGAAACATTACCAATATAATAGTTTTATCATCTAACCCTATGGGTTTTGACATATTCTTTATGATAAATTTTTTAATTATTTTCATGTAAAGATAAGATGGATCAAATTGTGGGGTAAGATCACCTCTCAAACAAGTCTCAAGAAACAATGCCTCACCAATCAATATCTTGTGGAAATATGACCATCCACAAGAACGATCTTGTTACAAACCTATCTTCACATAAAAGTGGGCTATCAACTGTATGAATAGTAAAATCAATAAGTTTCACCCACAATGGTTGAATATATCTAGATGATATAACACAATAAATACTTGAAAGATCATTATTAACCACTATATGATGCATGTACCAACTTACTTGTACCCCAAAATTGATGTATTAGGGTTTGGGGTTGACTAACAGGTTATCAAAGTCATTGTTAAAGGATATGTTAGATTCATCACCTATGTTGGTTTCCCTAGTATGTTAACCACACTCATGAATCCCTTAATACCATTTCACTATGTTTCTCATCTAATCCTCAGATGACTACTAACTCCAATCATTGTCCCTAGGAAAACCTGCTTTGATACTACTTAGACATAAACTGACCCACTGAGGCCCCACCCAAGAGGTATGCTAAGAGAGCCACCCAAATACCACCTCTAATAAGCTAGGGGTTGGTTTCTATAACCGAGTTGTCTTAATAGACACATGGGAGGCCTTAAATTATAAAAAATAAGAAACTGATATCTCCAATTCATATGGTAAGAAAAGACATGGGCAGGATAAAAACAAACACAGTAAAATGTATTGAATGTGACATATGCATAATACATATAGTAATATCCACAAGATAACTAGTATAAACAATATAGAATAAAATGGGAAAAAATATACACCACATAGTGAGAAAGTAAAACTAAAAAAAATCCAAGATGAAGAGGCCCTCACTACTAGCTATCTCGACACATAAAAAACTTCTATCATCAGATCCTAATACCACCAATACTAATATAACACCACATCCCCCAAGGTCACCATTCATCAACTCTAAATTAACTATGTCAATCTCACACTCACAAATCTATAACTAACCAATACATCACCTGCACTGACACAACACGTGTGGGCCTAAGGCTTGTGCGGGGGTGAGTATAAACATACATAGTATGAAACTCTAAAATATATAAAGGGATCATGTATTAACAATAAAATTGAATCCAAACATTGAAGGTTCCAAAGAGGAGAATAATAATAAATCTTTTCAAAAAATTCACATCAATGCTCCCAACACTACGAAGTATCTAAAAGGAAATCAAGAATAATTCTATATATGCTCATCACTAGATGAATCATGGATGTTGGGGAGTCTCAATCATCAAAGCTCCAATCCTTCAAATCCAAATCACAAAAGTAGGTTGAGGTGATTAGAAAAAGGTAAATTACTTGAAGTATGAATTTAATAGAAATTTGAAAAACACATCTCAAAGGCATCCCTCAGGGTGTCGAGAAATCCCAAGATACATAGAAGTTAGTATTGCATAGGCTTCCAATAGCCATAACAACTCTAGAATCCAAGAAGTGGAGTATAATCATCCCTAAAGTATGCTCACCTTATAAGGTTGTGTGATTCACCTGAGAATAATAAACATCCCTAGATATGGTTATAATAGGTACTCAAGTCTCATAGTACAATCTCAATCTTTTAGCTATTTAAACAACCTCTACCTTCCCAACTCCCAATCCATAAGTCTCATATTATATTATGTACATTCAACCAGATTATGTAATAAGATCCATGTACAATTACTATTCGAGAAATAATGACTCCAGTGGAGGGTCCCTGTCCGGTATATACTCTCTAGATGAGTGAAATATGAATCTAAACATGACATTCCATATTTTTAGACACTTAAATTCATGATTTATTACATGAAGATATACTTAATATAACAATGTAAGATAATGAGGCCAAGTTTATTTGGGTAATTAGGTAATTAAAATAACAAATTTTAAAATAAATACAACAAAACTATTTAAAAACTCTATAGCATGCACTTATATTCCATGGATCTTCTAAAACTGAATGGGATAACCTGGGTATGCACATAAGAAAGGGGTGAGATATAAATCCCAGTAAGGGAATAATCAAATCCTAACATAATAAAAGAAATAAATTTGAGTAAATAGGAATATAAATTCAACATAAAAGGGGTGAGAACCATAATCTTTAACAATGAGTCATGATATAACATTATTACATGAAGGCAATATAGAAATGTGGCAACAACATAAAACATGACGTAAGCACAAGTCAATGGTAACTACCAATACAACATCACATGGTGGAAAAAGTCCCATAATAGATTAATTTCACTCCCAAATTGCAAAAAATAACATACAATTAGACAAAATCATTAACCAATGAATTGAATGTATATATAATTTTGGGCCTACCCATCATATTCATATCATGTACATGTAGAAGTATACCACATAGATCATAAAAACATAAGGATATCTTTCATCACTTTTAATCTCACAATTAAGGAGTTTGAGATAACTACATGAATGTACCAAATAAATGATGGATAAGTACATCTTAATGAAATACCATTGAGTGGAAATGTGTATCAGTATTCAATACACAATTGTTTGGAATGAAAAATCATAGGATAATTTTAGAATCATAACAACCGAACAAAAAGATACATAGAAGGGATTAGTGAGAGTTAAAGGAATATATAATCACTTGAAAACCCTATGTAATGTTGGAGGGATGTTTAAGAACATATACCAATATGAACTATTAGAAATTAAAAGGCATAATATAAAGAAGTTACTTGAATAAAAAGGAGAAGGAGAGGATCGATTACCTTGGGAGGATGATTCTTAAAGCTTGGTAGAATATTTTTAAGAGATTGGGGAAAAATTTGGAGTTATATAGAGAGGGAATTTAAGAGTAAATTCATAATCAATGAGTTTTTAGTGAATATTAATGATGGGTTTGGTGTGTTTTTATAGCAAAAGATATGGGAATTCTTTATTAATTTAGAAACATAGGTTTTTGACTCTATATGATAAATTAATTCAAACCACAAACAACAAAATAGTTTTCCCAAGGTTTCTACTAGAGTGTAGTTGTGTTTAATTATTTTATAAATCTAAAAACCAAAATCCTTAATATAATACCCTTGGTGATGTGGAAGTGAGTCGTGTTTATAAATAATTGAATTTAAAACCTTAAAATATAATATAGGTTTTGGGGAATTCATTAAGGCTTTAAAAACTGATAAAATAAATTAGAAATCACATTATTTTCAAGTTGAAACATTATTTTGGTCAGTTATACCTTTTATGAAATTTATGAGATCACTTTTATGTCATTATGATGTTATAATACATTCCATATATTTAAACTGCATTTAATTTTTACCCAAAAATTTGACTATTTCATAAAATTATGAATGATTCACCATTTCATAGTTTCAACATGATGATTTAAAAAATAATATTTATTTTTATCAAAATAATTATCTAAATATGATAATTTACACTTTTAAATAAAAATCCCCATTTAATGAAAATACTTGTTTTTTTACGATAACAATTTTTCTTACTCTTATAAAAATCACATTTGACTTCATAAAATTTTATTATAACTTATAATTAATAAATATTATTTAAAAATAATATTTTATTAAAATAATATTTTTTTTTTGAATTTATCAAAATGGGTGTTTCAATTGAAACTATTACCCAGAGATACAATTTTTTTCATCATATCAAAATGAAATTTGTAAAGACCCGGAAATTTCAAGGAATTTTTTTTCTTAATTTTCTTTGGAATTTTACAAGAACGTAGTTTCTGACGGCGCCTGATTCCGAGGCCCGGTGTGCCCGGAATTAATTTCTGAAGTTTGGCTCGGGTACGTTCAGTGAACGAGCGAGCGGGAATTTCTATCTTTTGAACCGGTGCTCGGAATTGAAATCCGATTGCACCGATGAACTCGAAACGCCAGTAATCGCTTAAGGGAACCTTTACCGTAGTTGCGTTTGTGCGGGAGAAGAAGTTAATTTTTGGGGTTTAATTAAACAAAGTGAATAAAATTGTTAAATCAATTTTATTTCATGTTAAGTTGTTAACTTCTCCCATGGGAAGTTGGTGGTGGTCCCACATCCATCCAACTTCCCATGTGTGGATATTTTAAAGGGTGAGGCCCACACGAACCCCTCTCCACCTCTTCAAATTCCTTAACTTTCCTAACCCCTCTAAACCCCCCATTTATGTTTTGATAACTTAACACCTCCTTAATTTTATAACATCTTATGTTAATAACTTAAGTGAGTTAAATGTGGGTTTTGAATTTTCAAACTCTTGAAATTCAAAACCTATATTGGGTTAATAAAATAAGTGGGAGGATTATTTTATTTTGGGGTTAGTTGTTCTTGTGGTGGAGACTTGGGAGAGAAAAGGCTAAGTCTTCTTATTCTTCAACATCGACGAAGAATGCGAAGAACACCTTCGACGAAGAATGTGAAGAACACCTCCAACGAAGAACATCTCTGCCGAAGAACGCGACGTCTTCTTCCAACGACGTTTCCCCTTCGAACGCACCTCGATGACAATGGAGTCGACGTTCTTTCCCCATGACACCCGACCTCCGCGACGCTCGTCTTCCGCAGGTTGTTGACGTGCACCGTATCTGAATCGAGGTAGGGGAATTCATTTTTTTGGTATTCTCTTATCTTCTGAGAAAAGAATGACGAGCGCGGACCAACCAATTCTAGGTTGATCCGCGGATCGTTCGTTCATGCGGATTGATGTTGAAGTTTATTATTTAATTGTTTTTGTTTGTGAATTCTATCTTGTCATCCTTCGTGATTTTACAACCAGTTGTTATCGATTAACGAGAGGGGGCTGGACCACACAAACACGGCCGACCCTCCTCCATTATTGATATTGTTTCTAATAAGGATGGATCAGGATGGCGTTGTGCCGTCGCACCACGCGAGAATCGCTCGGTAGTATTACGCGATGCCGTCGTGCCACGCCGAGAAGCCAAACAAGAACGTGACGCCGTCGCGCCGCGTCGAACAAAGTCGAAGGTGCTGCGGCCGAAGCGGAGCCACGGCGAAGGGGCGCGGCGCCAACGCGTCGCGCCAGAGAACCATGAAGACGGCGCGTTTCATTTTTGACGTGCGGTTTGATGGGCGACGATGAAGCAGGCCGTTTGGGCGTTCGAAATCCTTCACAGTGAAGGTGGGGTCCCGGGGGGACCAAAGGCGAAGATGGCAGGAGGAACGGACCACCGGAACGCGTCCGGTGGTCCGCGGAAGGCGGCGGCGCGCCGCCAGAATAGGGGCGGCCGGAGAAACGCCGGCCTCAATTAGTGGGGAAGGGTGGCGGCCGCGCGCACCCCCGTCGCTCCGCGGCGACTGCCTGGCCGCGGCCGGCCGGCCGGTCGGGCCGGACCGGACCGAGCCGGGTCGCCCCGGGCCCAGACCCCCCGTTTCGGACCACTTTTGGTCAAATTACCGTAACTTGGGCTACAGGCCTCCAAACGACTCTCCGTCAGTGGAAACACGATCCTTGGATCGATACAGTTGTTTCAGTATATCACACTCAAGGTTTCGGAGAACTTTGGGTTCGGCCGGGTTGGTTCGTACACGAAACCAACCGGGCCCTTAGAGCGGAAATGCTCGTAACTTGAGCTCCGGACGTCCGATTGACGTGCCATTGACTCTGTTGGATTCCTTTAAGTGAGACGGATCTTTTGGCTTACTCCGCTCGAGTTTTGGATGCCGTCGGAGTGCGGTCGGGTTGGTTTTCTCACGAAACCAACCGGGCCCCTGGAACGAAAAAACTAATAACTCACAGATCGTGCGTCCGATTGACGCGCCGTCTGTTTCGATGAATTCCTCTTGATGGGACGGAACTTTTGGCATACTTCGCCCGAGTTTTAGATGTAGTTGGATAGTGGCCAGGTTGGATTGCACCCGAAATCCAACCGGAACCTTGGAACGAAAAAGCTGATATCGTTCAGACATGACGTCCGTTTGACGAACCGTCAGCGGAGTTGTTGTTCACGTTGAGAAACGGTCCATATGACTATACCCTATGAGAGTTCGGGGTACAATTAAGATACGGCCAGATTTGGTTCGCACACGAAACCAACCGGGCCCCTGGGACGAAAAAGCTAGTAACTCACAGACCGGGCGTCCGATTGACACGCCGTCTATTGCGTTGAGACCCCTATGACGAGGCGGTCCTTTGAGATACTTCTTTGTGGGAATTTGATATACTTGGAGTATCGACCTGTAGCTCGTGGAGCGGACCCTCCCAGTGACGAGCGTGCGGAGTACGGAGACCGTGTAGCTGACTGAGACCTGACGACTGCTTGACCAACTCGACTTGGAGTGAGTCGACTAGCCCAGTGGACAGAGCACTACTTTCTGAGGTGAAGACCCATGGTGGACAAAGCACTACCTGTGTGACAGTGCAGACCCGCGGTACTCATCCGGAGAGTACCTCAGTAGGCTACTAGGGGGTGTGCACTACTGTGTTTGGGTGACATACCTCGGCGGGAAGCACTACTTTGTTTGGGTGGCTGAAGCGCGGTACTCGACAGGAGAAGTACTTCAGCAGTGTTAGGTTAGTGAGCAGTACCTCAGAGTCGTGACAGGACCACTGCACACTCCAGAGACGAAGCTCTTCAGCAGTTACGGTTTCGATAATGAAAATCCTGGTTTGAGATGAGACTTTTGACCTTGTTTTTACCTCATGATTGAGATGGGTCACTTCCTAACTTAGGTATATGTATGGGCATATACCTGGGTAGTGGTTATCCGTTGATTTCACAATCCTTGTGTTTCCTCATGATTGAGATGGGTTACTTGATAACTTAGGTATATGTATGGGAATATACCTAAGTAGAGGTTATCTATTGAGATCTTCTTTGTGCTTATCCTTGTTGGTTTAGTGAGACCTTGAGGGTCTCAGGGTCCCTACTGAGTATCGTTATACTCACCCCTACACGGGCTATGCCCGCACCTCGTTGTGTTGGTTGCAGACGACAGGCAGTGCTGACGGAGGCCGAGTGTTCGAGAACTGGATGGTACCCAGAGGTGGACTACACGACGAGTCAGTACCCAGAGGTGGACTACACGACGAGACGACACACGAAGGAGGTTGACGGACGAGAGCGTTGAGGAGGCTATCTGTACCTACCCTTCAGGTAGGATCTGTGGCGGACGATCCAGGAGCTGGTAGGATCCGAGGAGGACGACCCCAGAGCTGTTTCCTTCCTCCAGCTATTTGTCTTTTTCTGTTGTACTTTCGTTCAGTTGTAGATGCACTTTCAGTTGGGTTTGTATTCTGGCCCATTTACTTTTTAACACTTTCTTTTGTACTTACTGTTTTGCTTCCACTTGTACTCTGTGGTGTTTGTTTACTTTTATAAAGGCAATTCCTTCCTAGTTATCGGGATTTACGCCTTTGGTGCTAGTCGCCAGCCCCTGGCCTATGGAAGGCGGGCTTGGGGTAGTCACGGCATGGGCCCCGATTACGGGTCATGACAAATTGGTATCAGAGGAGTTCAGTTCTACCGCAGAACTTATGACTCTGACTTTTTCTTTCTGTGAAGAAATAGTGTTAATAGTATCGAGTGTGGATTTCAGTTCAGGGAGTCCAGTGTTGGTGCGAGCGGTCGATGTATCCATACACCAGGACCCTGACATCTGATTTCCGACTTTGTGCACGAAAACAATGATTGCGTGTGTGTTTTCAAAGGTTTTCCCTTAAAACAGCTCAAACCAGGTTAGCTCACCAGGTATAAACGTTTGACCGTGTCACGATGTTTCTTTCAGGATGACTTTTCACGGACGACCAGTTAGAGCCCAGAGGGATGTGCGTCCTAACAGCCTGTCGAGCGACGAGGATTCGGTGCAGGGCCCTCTTGCAGTTGAAGCCCTAGTGGAGGCACCAGCGGTACTACCATACGTTGGTCCACCGATGCCACCAGTCCTAGCAGTAGGTGATGCACGCCACTTGAGTGCGCTGCACGAGTTCCAGCGCCAGAGGCCACCCAGGTTCCGGGGAGAGACGGACCCGCAGCCAGCTGAGGATTGGCTGGAGGCTGTGGTGAGAGTCTTCAGGCTATTGGGGACGCCGACAGACTTTATGGTGATCTTTGCTGCCAGCCTTCTTTAGGCAGCAGCAGGCAGGTGGTGGAGCTACTTGTTTCAGTTTTTCAACGGGATGTTCTTCGCATGGGAAGACATTGAGACCTTCTTCAGAGTGGAGTTTGTTCCAGTAGCTCTACACCCCGAGTGTGTACAGGAGATTCTGCCTTTGCCGTAGGGTTTTCGATCAGTAGCCAAGTCATCTGTGGGCAGTAGACAGATGGTGTAGAGATCCAGGAGGACCAGACCAGAAGTTGGGCGATCTCGGGTTTTAGAACCGGTGGTGCGGGGCACCCAGGGTGGAAACAGAGCTAGTCGTTCCAGAAGCAGGTTGTGTTACTCATGCGGCGGAAAGGGTCACCTGGAACGTGACTGTCCGACTCCTTGTACAGTTGATCCACAGGCTTTGGAGGAGCCACCGAGGCAGAAGCAGCGGCGAGTGCTTGAGAAACAGCCGAGCAGTGGACAAGGGAGTAGAGCTCCGGGAGCAGGTGGATAGGAGCGGAACTAGTGGATACGTCCCTTGTACTTCTAGTTCCATGTTGTTGTTGTATTCGTGTCTTTGTACTATGAGCTGCAATAATAAAAAGACACTTATCTTTGTTTGATTTCCTGTCCTTTTGTTTGGTTGATGCTGAGTGGTCCCGGTTAAAACTGTTGACTTGACCCTCACTTTCGAGATTTCTACTGGAGGAGACCCAGTGACCTCACACTGATGCCAACAGTGTGACTAGACCCTTGGAGGCGAGAGTGACAGTTGGATCTCTTAGTGGTTACGTCGAGGCCTTACGACGTCATCCATGGAATGAATGCGTCATTCATGTCAGGATTGACTGTATTAGGCAATGGGAGTGGTTCATCCAGGGGATGAGACCGAGTTTCTCTTTTCGGCAAAGGAGAAATTTTAGCAGCTCTTCCAGATCATAGGCAAAGGAGCAGATCATCCAGGAGCGGATGAAGACTGCACAGTGCAGTAAGAAATAGGAGACTAGTGCCGGTCTTAGAGACTCGGGTGTGTTAAATGTTTCAAGAAGTGGAAGCTTTAAGGAGAGATGAGTCTGCGGAGTAGAAGATGTGGAGGCAGAGCTAGGAGAGTAGCATGAGGTGGTGTACATCCTAGCATGGTATAATCATCCATCTTAGTTATTCCCGCCAGGCTCAGGGAGCTGGAGGGCGGAGGAAGAGTGCGGCTGCATGCGGTCAAGGAGTGTGACCCAATGGCTCTAGAAATGATTCAAGGGACAGTCTGTGTCCACTACTAGATTCTGTAGTAACAAACGTCGATATGAATCATTCCTTTATTTCACAAATCTTGTTCCAGACCTAGAGTTTCCGGTAAGCCGTGGACTTGACCCTCACGTCTGGAGATACCTTGGGAGGAGACTCGATAATCACACTTACGCCGACAGTGTGGTCAGACCCTCGAGGCGAGAGTTCCGGTTGGAATCTCTTGGTGACAGCGTCGAGGCCTTATGACGTTAGTTTAAGTATGGAATGGGCAATAACTGTTCATACTCAAATTGACGATTTTAGGCAAACGTCGGGATGGGTTTTCCTTGGTCGGCGAAAAGGAAACCCCAGGAAGCACAGAATAAACTCTTTCATAGGAGGGTGCGGACGACCACTCTTGAGTCAGTCAACCATACCCTTATGGCAGCAGCCTTTCGAGTTCCAGTTCTAACAGAAAATGGAGACTTCTGGAGTTCGAGGATGACGATCACGTCCTTATACGAGTCTCACCTCGACGAGGTTTACAGAGATGTGGCCAAGGTGGCAAGTTATCTCCGAGGTTCAGCGGACCTTCTTAGGTCCTCAGCTGGGTAGGCGGGGTGGTTTACCGCTTGACCCATTCACCGCAGTTGCACCAGGTTCACGACGACTTCCACGTATCTCAACTGAGGAGATACGTGCTCGACCCTTCGCATATCATCGACCATGAGGAGATGGACGATGATGATGGGGTGTCTTTCATGGAGGTTCCAGTGGGGATCGAGGATCGACAAAAGCAGATCCTATGAGGACGATCGATTCCTCGGGTGCACTTTCTTTGGAAGTACGGAACCTCCAGGTAAGCACATGGGAGAAGAAGGCTCAGATGCGTGCTTTGTACCACTTTTGTGACCCTAGTTTGTGTTAAAGCTTTACGGGGACGTAAATTCCTGAGGTGGGAGTAATGTAAAGACCCGGAAATTTCAAGGGAAATTTTTTTCTTAATTTTCTTTGGAATTTTACAAGAATGCAGTTTCTGACGGCGCCTGATTACGAGGCCCGGTGTGCCCGGAATTAATTTCCGAAGTTTGGCTCGGGTACGTTCAGTGAACGAGCGAGCGAGAATTTCTATCTTTTGAACTGGTGCTCGGAATTGAAATCCTATTGCACTTATGAACTCACAACGCCGATAATCTCATAAGGGAACCTTTACCGTAGTTGCGTTTGTGCAGGAGAAGAAGTTAATTTTTGGGGTTTAATTAAACAAAGTGAATAAAATTGTTAAATCAATTTTATTTCATGTTAAGTTGTTAACTTCTCCCATGAGAAGTTGGTGGTGGGCCCACATCCATCCAACTTCCCATGTGTGGATATTTGAAAGGGTGGGGCCCACACGAATCCCTCCCCACCTCTTCAAATTCCTTAACTTTCCTAACCCCTCTAAACCCCCAATTTAAGTTTTGCTAACTTAAAACCTCCTTAATTTTATAACATCTTATGTTAATAACTTGAGTGAGTTAAATGTGGGTTTTGAATTTTCAAACTCTTGAAATTCAAAACCTATATTGGGTTAATAAAATAAGTGGGAGGATTATTTTATTTTGGGGTTAGTTGTTCTTGTGGTGGAGACTTGGGAGAGAAAAGGCTAAGTCTTCTTGTTATTCAACATCGACGAAGAACACGAAGAACACCTTCGACGAAGAACGTGAAGAACACATCCAACAAAGAACATCTCCGCCGAAGAACGCGACGTCTTCTTCCAACGACGTTTCCCCTTCGAACGCACCTCGACGACAACAGATTCGACGTTCTTTCCCCGCGACGCCCGACCTCCACGATGCTCGTCTTCCGCGGGTTGTTGACGTGCACCGTATCTGGATCGAGGTAGGGGAATTTATTTTTTTGGTATTCTCTTATCTTCTGAGAAAAGAACGACGAGCGTGGACCAACCAATTCCAGGTTGATCCGTGGATCGTTCGTTCATGCGGATTGATGTTGAAGTTTATTATTTAATTATTTTTGTTCGTGAATTTTATCTTGTCATCCTTCGTGATTTTACAACTAGTTGTTAACGATTAACGAGAAGGGGCCGGACCGCCAAAACACGGACGACCCTCCTCCATTATTGATATTGTTTCTAATAAGGATGGATCGGGATGGCGTGGTGCCGTCGCACCATGCGAGAATCGCTCGGTAGTATTACGCGACGCCGTCGCGCCACGCCGAGAAGCTGAACAAGAACGCGACGCTGTCGCGCCGCATCGAAGAAAGTCGAAGGCGCCACGGCCGGAGCGGAGCCGTGGCGCCAACGCGTCACGCCAGAGAACCACGAAGATGTCACATTTTGTTTTTGACGTGCGGTTTGACGGGCGACGACGAAGCAGGACGTTTGGGCGTTCGAATTCTTTCGCAGTGAAGGTGGGGTCCCGTGGGGACCATAGGCGAAGACGGTAGGAGGAACGGACCACCGGAACACGTCCGGTGGTCCGCGGAAGGCGCCGGTGGCGTGCCGCCAGAACAGGGGCGGCCGACGAAACGCCGACCTCAATTAGCGGTGAAGGGTGGCGGCCGCGCGCACCACCGCCGCTCCGCAGCGACCGCCTGGCCGCGGCCGGCCGGCCGGTCGGGCCGGACCGGACCGAGCCGGGTCGGGCCGGGTCCATCCGGGTCGCCCCGGGCCTAGACCCCCCGTTTTCGGACCACTTCCGGTCAAATGCCCGTAACATGGGCTACGGGCCTCCAAACGACTCGCCGTTACCGACAGCACGATCCTTGGATCGAGACGGTCGTTTTGGTATATTGCACTCAAGGTTTCAGAGAACTTTGGGTTCAGCTGGGTTGGTTCGTACACGAAACCAACCGGGCCCTCGGAGCGGAAATGCTCGTAACTTGAGTTCCGGACATCTGATTGACGTGCCGTCGACTTTGTTGGATTCCTATAAGTGAGACAGATCTTTTGGCTTACTCCGCTCGAGGTTTGGATGCCGTCGGAGTGCGGTCTGGTTGGTTCGCTCATGAAACCAACCGGGCCCCTAGAACGAAAAAGCCAATAACTCACAGACCGGGCGTCCGATTGACGCGCCGTCTGTTTCGTTGAATTCCTCTTGATGGGAAGAAACTTTTGGCATACTTAGCCCGATTTTTGGATTCAGTTGGACAGTGGTCGGGTTGGATCACACCCGAAATCCAACCAGGACCTTGGAACGGAAAAGCTGATATCTTTCAGACAGGACGTCCGTTTGACGAACCGTCAGCGGCGTTGTTGTTCATGTTGAGAAACGGTCCCTATGACTATACCCTATTAGAGTTCGGGGTACAATTGAGATACGGCCGGAATTGGTTCGCACACGAAACCAACCGGGCCCCTGGGACGAAAAGGCTAGTAACTCACAGTTCGGGCGTCCAATTGACGCGCCGTCTATTGTGTTGAGACCCCTATGACGAGGCGGTCCTTTGAGATACTTCTTCGTGGGACATTGAGATACTTGGAGTATCGACCTGTAGCTCGTGGAGCGGACCCTCCCAGTGACGAGCGTGCGGAGTACGGAGACCATGTAGCTGGCTGAGACCTGACGACTGCCTGACCGACTCGACTTGGAGTGAGTCAACTAGCCCAGTGGACGGAGCACTACTTTTTGAGGTGCAGACCCATGGAGGATGGAGCACTACCTGTGTGACAGTGCAGACCCGCGGTACTCGTCCGGAGAGTACCTCAGCAGGCTACTAGGGGGTGTGCACTATTGTGTTTGGGTGACATACCTCGGCGGGAAGCACTACTGTGTTTGGGTGGCTGACCCGCGGTACTCGACAGGAGGAGTACTTCAGCAGTCTTAGGTTAGTGAGCAGTACCTCAGAGTCGTGACAGGACCACTGTACACTCCAGAGACAGAGCTCTTCAGTAGTTACGGTTTTTATAATGAAAATCCTGGTTTGAGCTGAGACTTTTGACCTTGTGTTTACCTCATGATTGAGATGGGTCACTTACTAACTTAGGTATATGTATGGGCATATACCTGGGTAGTGGTTATCCGTTTATTTCACAATCCTTGTGTTTCCTCATGATTGAGATGGGTTACTTGATAACTTAGGTATCTGTATGGGCATATACCTAAGTAGAGGTTATCTGTTGAGATCTTCTTTGTGGTTATCCTTGTTGGTTTAGTGATTCCTTGAGGGTCTCGGGGTCCCTACTGAGTATCGTTATACTCACCCCTACACGGGCTATGCCCGCACCTTGTTGTGTTGGTTGCAGACGACAGGCAGTGCTGACGGAGGCCGAGTGTTCGAGGACTGGACGGTACCCGGAGGTGGACTACACGATGAGTCAGTACCCAGAGGTGGACTACACAACGAGATGACACACGAAGGAGGTTGACGGACGAGAGCGTTGAGGAGGCTATATGCACCTACCCTTCAGGTAGGATCTGTGGCAGACGATCCAGGAGCTGGTAGGATCTGAGGAGGACGACCCAAGAGCTGTTTCCTTCCTCCAACTGTTTGTCTTTTTCTGTTGTACTTTCGTTCAGTTGTAGCTGCACTTTCAGTTGGGTTTGTATTCTGGCCCATTTATTTTTCAGCACTTTCTTTTGTACTTAGTGTTTTGCTTCCGCTTGTACTCTATGGTGTTTGTTTACTTTTATAAAGGCAATTCCTTCCCAGTTATCAGGATTTACGCCTTTGGTGCTAGTCGCCAGCCCCTGACCTATGGAAGGCGGGCTTGGGGTAGTCACGGCACGGGCCCCGAGGACGGGTCGTGGCAAATGTTTTTACAAACTTATTATTTAATCATTATAACGTAATAATAAAAGATAAATATAATCATTAATTTATGAAAAATAGAAATCTATAAATTCTTACTGTTAGGGTCTAGATATATAGCCATTTATTGCACTAGTGAGTTCCTTAAGGGTTAGGTGTGTGATGGTGAGATTTTGTTGGGGTGGATCGACGAACATGGTTTGGTCCATGATCTCAGTGAGCTTGAAATTCTCACATAAATAGTTTTTATCATGCTTTAGTTATAGAGACTATGCTTGTGCTTGGTCAAGGGAAAAGCCTAAAGAATCTACCACCGTTAGAAGCTCTAATAAATGGGATTTATAGGGTATGATCCTACTATTCGTGATTATTTCTTCCTTTTTCTATGTCATATGGATTTATCATAACCCTATATATATAATAATCAGATGATAACTGTTTAAAGGTTTTACTATAAATGGTTATGATACATAATAATCTTTTAAATTTTATAGAATATAACTTATAACACACCAAAATAACCAAAGTAGTTCATGTGTTTTCTGTAATATGATTTCTTAATAAGTCATTCACCCATTTAAAAATGAAATTTCATTTATAAATATTTATGTTGTTACAATATCCAACCCCATTAAAATTTCACCTATACACTACAATAGATTGGGGAACTTCTGTCTTATCACCTCTTATAGTTCTCAAGTCACTTCCTCAAAATTATGGTTCTACCACAACACTTTGACCTGGTGAGTTATCTTATTTCATAGAAATTTGTCTCTATGATCTAAGATCCTCACCAGATGCTCTTCGTATGAAAGATCATTCTCCAATTGTAACACCTCTAAATCTAGTACATGTGAGGGGTATAGTATTTACTTCCTCAAGAGGGATATACAGAACACATCATGCACTTGAGATAGATTCGATGGGAGTACTAGTTGGCAGGGAAAAACTCCGATGCGATTATAGATCTTAAAGGGGATGATGTATATTAGACTAAGATTTCCCTTATTCTCAAACCTCATGATTTTTTTCAATGGAGATATAATAAGGAACACCTTATCTATAACCTCAAACTCCAAGTATCATTGATGATTTTTTGGTGAATATTTTCTTTTGAATTTTCATGGATTTCATATGACACTGAATCATTTGATCCTTCTATATCATATCTTAGACAAGTTCAGACACCATCATCTTCCACTCTACAACATCATCCCAACATATTAGAGTCTAAAACCTATTCTCATACAAATCCTTATAAGGTGTAATTTGAATGCTAGAATGGAAACTATTGTTATCTAAGAAGACCAATAGGGGAGGTATTGATCTCAAACTCCTTGGAAATCCATTGAAAAAGACCATAGAATATCCTCTAGATTCTGAATGGTTTATTCATACTCCCCATTTGTGTGGGGGTGATAAGTAAGAATAAATCTTAGTTTTATATCTAATTCTTGCTAAATGATTCAAAAAAACCTTGTGGTAAGCCTCAGATCTCAATCAAATATAATAGAGAGTGTAACTCCATATAGTCTTTCCACTTCCCTTATGTATATCTTGGTGAGTTGGTCAAGATATAAATAATCCATTATAGAAATGAAATGAAAAGACTTTGTAAGGTGATCTACTACCACCCATATGGAATTATTAACATTTGGGGTATTGGAGAGTCCTATGAAAAAAATACAGGGTTATGTTTTCTAATTTCTATACTAGTATGGGAAATGGTTGTATCATACACTTATACATCTATCATTCATCCTTGAATTGTTGGAATACCAAGAATCATGATATAAATTCTGTAATATCTATCTTTATGTTATCACACAATAGTTTTTTATTCAAATATCTATATATCTTAGATCTTCCTAGATGAATAGATAAGGATGATTTATGAACATCATCTAGAAGTTACCTCTTCAATTTTAGTTTTTATGGTATGTATATTCAAGTTCTAAACCTTATAACTCCATCTTTAGAAAAGTTGAAATCTAGAATATTCACTATATTTTTCTTTAGCACCTCATCATCTTTTTAGACCTCCTTTATCTTATCAATAATGGATGGTTGAGAAGTTATTTGAGAAAGGTAGGATAAATATCATTTTATTATTCCAATTTCCATCATATTTATGTCATAGATGATTTGATCCTCTATAATACTCATCATATATAGGGTGGTGAGATCTTTTTGTCTCGTCGAATTTTTAACTTTTTCCCCTTCCCTAGATAGTGATGGATTGGACAATCATAATCCTTGTAAATATATACACGAGGCTTTTCTGATGTGTATATATGTCAAACGTCTATTCATAGAGATAATGTCTCCTAATATTAAATGTGAATATCACTACATCCCATTCTAGATCACGTGTTGGTTATTTTTTCTCATGAAACTTTAATTGGTGGGAGACAAAGGATATTAATTTTTCATCATTCATGAGTACATATCCCAATCACCTTTTGGATGCACCACCATAGATAAAAAATCATTCCCTAATGGTGGGTAGTGTGAGAACAGGTCCAGTTATTATTCTATTCTTCATCTATTTAAATATTTCTTTATATTCATCATTTTCAAAAAACATCACCCACTTCTGAGTTAGTTTGGTTAGTGGGCTTGAAAAACAAGAGAATTTTCTCAGAAATTGATGATAGTTTCAAACTAATCTAAGTAAAACATGGATTTATATCATCAAATTTGGTCTACTACATCCTTCAATTGACTTTATTTTAAATAATCTCAAGATATCCCCTTGTTTGTGGTAACATTCCCCAGGAAGGTTACTTTACTCATCAAAAAATCACATTCACTATACTTCAATAACAACTTTTCCTTTCACAAAAGATTCAGTACACCATTAAAATGATCCTCATGTAACTCTTTTTTTGGAGTAGACAAGAATATAATCTATAAATATTACAAAAAATATACTATGGTAATCCGTAAAGATTAAATTCATTAGGTCCATGAATATTGTTGGATTATTAATGCATCAAAATGGAATCACTATGAAATTTTAGTGACTATACCTTTTTTGAAAAGTAGTCTCTTAGATATCCTCATTATTTAACTTTACCTTGAAATATCCTAAATGAAGATCCTCCTTGGAGAATTACTGGGATCCACATAGATGATTGGAAAAGTAATCAATCCATGGTAGAGGATAATTTTTCCTTATCATGATCTTGTTGAGATCTTGATAATCAATACAGGGGAACTTTGAACTGTAATTATTCCTAATATAAAGGACTGGTGCACCCCAAAATTAAGCACTTGGGAATATAAACCCTTTATATAATTTTTCTTGTAGTTTCTTCTTTAGCTCCCCAAGTTCAATAATAGAAATTATATATGGAGTCTTGGATATTAGAAAATATCTAGGTATGATCTTGATTGATAACTCAACCTCATAGCTAGGAGTAAGACCATATAATTATTTTGGAAACAAATCCGTGAATTCCATTACAATAGACATTTCATCATGGATGATATTTTATTTAGAATCAATAATTTGAGCTAGATATGCTTCCTAAGGTAATATTATTCAGTCTAGAGATGATGATATGAAATAATATTCAACCTCCTCCTTTGCATTTTATATAATTAGAGGATGATTAATGATATAGAGGGTTATTTCATTCTCTCATAAATTTATGTAGGCTACATATAAAGAGAATCGATCCATACCCAGAATAACATATAATTATTTTAAATAGAGTATCACAATGTTTTTTGGGAAATTATACCCAAAATTATTGATAGGGGAGGAGTTATATACTTGGAATGAAATAATTTTCCCACTTACTATTTTTACTAATAGATATACTCCCAAATTTTATAGTGGTGTTTGGATGGTTTTACTAAACATCCATGATATTAAACAATTCATAGAACCTGAATTAAATAATACATTATCTATCCTTGAATGAATGACTAGTGCACCTATCACCACTTCATTGTTGGGATCCACCTCAACTGTTATGATGGAATAAGGTCACCCTTACTATTTAGGACTTGGAGGTTGTTTTAATATATTTTCATAAAAAATCCTTGTCTTAGTGCATTTATTCATATAGTGTCCTTATTTATTGATGTTGAAACATTAAATTATAGTTTAAGGGTTTAATGGAGCATTCATTTCCTCAATTATATTGGTGGGTTTATCTCATTTTAAATCACTATCTAGGTTCTCTTATTTCCTAAAACTAAATAATTTCCTTATCCCCTTCATAAAATTTCCAAGATGCTTCTCCACACACTTTTCAAAAGTGGAATATTGTTATTTCTTCCCCCCCTTGAGAATTAATTGTGAAACCACTATAATTAAAATCTTATCCCAATTTATTATCTATATAACCATTATAACATTGATATTATATGATATCCATTTATAATTTTTAGACACATAAAAAGATTTCCTCATAGCTGTAAAAGTATCAAATTTCAAAATATTTTTATAGACTCATCTTGTCCCACTAAAAAAGTGGTTGAATTAACATTCAAGGGAGATGAAAAAGCCAGAGGATAAACATGAAAGTCTTATAAATATATCTTTATATACCCTGATGGATTCATCATCATTTTTCTTGAGGCTATGAAAATCGATATCCATTTTAATTTAGAAAGTGTTAGGAAAATATTTGTTGAAAAACAATTTCAAAAATTCCTTCAACTCCATCAATTTGATCTCCTCCATTTTTTTATTTTTGACCATATTCTACCATTGATCAACTTTTAATTCTATACAATAAATATAAAACATGAACTTATTTTTCATATATCATTGATGTATGAAGAATATATTTTCAATGGATTTGATTTATTATTTTGTTATTAAGGGATTGGTAGATCCATTGAAGGTCAGAGGAATTTTTGTGTGTAAAGGTATCAAATAAAACCTCTTATATTTTTGGAAGATTTTGGAATTCTTCATAATTCATGTTTCAATTCAAAAAATGAGTTAAATGAGAAAGTATTAACATGAAGGTTTTGACTCCTTCTCCCATTGGTCTAGGCATCTCATTTGGAAATTCATCATATTCCCCCTCACATTGGTTGTTGATGAAGTTTTTACTATTTCTATCCATTTATTAATAATAGAGGAAAAATTAGAGATGAGAATTTTTAAACTATTAAAAAAATAAATGGGAAACCATGAACCTTAAAGTGATAACTCAATAATAAAATATATTCCTTAAACTATGAATTTACAGTTTCCAATATAAGTTATCCATGATCTATTTATAAAATATTATGTTCCTTTTTGTTCCTCTTATAATGGTTCATAAATATATTAGGAATTTACCAAATTATATCCCTAAGGAGTGTCAAACTAGGTTTCTATCAAGACCAGTTGTCATGCACCAGGTGATGTTTGAGTCTAGCTCAATGGACTATTTTTAGGGTTATTACCCTTAGGTATAACTGAGCTAGATCCACATCCACTTATAGTATTCATACATTGATATATTTACTAATAAACCACTTAATCCATAGGTTAACTGAATTTAGGGATGTTTTAATTTGTTTAGTCTTATCCCTACATATTTCACATGATTATTATAATCCTAATTTCCAAAAATAAATTTAATTTTCCCTGATATCAACTATGAAATCCCATATTTTAATACACTTAAATTCATAATTTTCTTACATAATGAGACACTTTAAAAACCCTAAAAGATTGAGAGTATTAGTTTCTTTGGTTAACTAGGTAGAAAATATAAACTCTTGTAAATTAAATGCAAAAAAATATTTAAAAACTACACAACATGCACTTATATTCCATGGATCTTCAAAAACAACACGGGATAACCTAGGGTCGTATATAAGAAAGAGTTTATCTATAAATAACAGTAAGGTAATAATCAAATCATAAGATGATGAAATTAATACATATGATTCAAGAGGAATATAAATTTGAAATAAAGTGGTGAGAGTCATAATCTTGTACAATGAGTCATGATATAACATTATAACATCAAGGAAACAAAGGAACGTTACAACAATATAAAACATGACATAATCACAAGTCAAGGCTAACTTCCATGAAAGATTTATATGGTGAAAAAATTACCACAATGGATTAGGTTCACACCCAAATCCCATATGTCATTTCTCATAAGACAAAAACATAACACAATTATTTAAAGAACTGTATAATTCTGGGCACACCCATCACATTCATATCATTTACACGCATAAGTGTGCCTTATATATATGAAAAAACATAAGAATGTATATCATAAAATTTAAGCCCATGATTAAGGACTGTGAGATAAATAAATGGAATTATAAAATAAAGGAAGTATAGGTAAATCTAGTTGAATACCCTTGAGTGAAAATGGGGATGGGTATTCATTACACAATAGTTTGGCATGAAAATTCACATGATAATTTCAGCAGTATAAGGATGGTACCCAATGATTAAAAGAAGGGGTTAATGTGAGTGAAATGGGTATCTCATCACTTGGAAACTAAAAGTAAATTATTAAGTATTTTTAAGAACATATCCAAACATGACCAATTGTAAATTAATAGGAATAATATAAATATGGTTCTTGAATAAAGAGAAGAAGGAGAGGACCCCTTACCTTGAGAGGGTGCATCTTAATGATTGAGTGGTGATTATCAAGAGATTTGGGGCACCTTTGGAGGGATATAGAGAGGTAAGGATAGAGAAAATTCATGAAGAGTTCTAAGTGCAGATGAATGATAGGTTAGGTGGGTTTTTATAGAAAAATAGATGAGATTTTTTATTAGTTTCTAAACATTGGTTTTGGACTCTATATATTAAATTAATCAAAAACACATACTATACCATGGTTTTTCCAATAGTTTCTACCAAAGTGGAGTGATTTTCATTATTTTTTAATGTTAGTAACCAAATTTCTTAAAATAATACCATTAGTTATCTGGAAGTGAGTTATGTTTATAAAGAATTAATTTTAAAACCCTAAAATATAATATAAGATTTGGAGGATTCATTAAAGATTTATAAAATTAATCAAATAACATAAAAAACGTATTATTTTGAAGGGGAAACATAATTTTTTTATGGATAGATTTTATGAATTATATTATATCCATTCAGGCCATTATGATGTCATAATACATACCACATATTTATTCCATATTTATTTTTTACCAAAAAATTCAGCAGTCTCAGAAAATTATCAAAAAGTCACTGTTAGATAATTTTGACATGTTGATTTAAAAAATAATTATTATTTTACAAAAATAATTATCTAAATATGATATTTTATACATTTAAATCAAAATACACATTTATTAAAAAATACTTGGTTTTTATGACAATAACATCTTTTCTGACTCTTATAAAAATTACATTTTACTTCATAATATTATATTATCATTTATAACTAATAAATATTATTTAATAATAACATTTTATTAAAATTTTATTTATTTTATAAAATTATTGAATTCATAAAATGTGCCTTGATTGAAACTATATATTTCCCAAAGATACAATTTTTGTTTCATCATATCGAAATCAAATTTTAATCAAACTTATTAATTAATCATTATAAAGTAATAGTAAAAGATAAATATAATAATTATTTTATTAAAAATAAAAATATTCAAATTTATAGTATTAACATCCAGATGGATAGATTTTTAACACACCAGAGAGTTCATTAAGGGTAAGGTGCATGGTGGTGAGATTTTTCTTGGGGTGATTAGGTGAACATGGTTTCGTATGTGATCTGAATGTGGTTGAACTTATTTTATAAACTGTTTTATTCATGCTTTAGTATTTAACTATCAGATTGTGATTGGTTAATGAAAAAACCCATATATTCTATCTTCCTTATAATCTCTAATAAATGGGCATTATCGGTTATGGTCATATTGGTCGAAGCCATCATTTCGTTTTTATATGTCAAATCTATTTATTGTAAACCTATATATAAAAAAATCACAAGATCACCATCTAATGGATATACCATAAATAGTTATAATTATTAATAATATATTAAATCTGATAGGATATAACTTATAATTTTCTAATTTAACAAAAGTGGTGCATGCACTTTCTATAATTTCATTTCTTAATAAGGAATTCACTCATATAAAAAGGGAATTTTATTTATAAATGTTCAGGTCATTACACTAGTGATAATGGATCCCTACCTTGTAGATATTGATGAAATACCAACTATATCTGATTTTGGAGGTATAATATCCCAACCCCATGCTCACATGGGTGAAATATCGATTCTCCCAAGAGGATCCCAATCCCAATAGGTGATATACCAACTCCACTTGGGAATGATGAGAGGAAAATCCATGCATGATCAAAGTGTCTAAGTTCAAGGGGATATATGTGGCATGTATTATTAGTACATGATATATCCTCCCATTTTAACCACCTATCCATTTGGTTACACTTCACATGAAATTTCTTGACATAAATTACATGAAGTGTGAGGTTTTCAAACCATGTGTGTAGTTTGTGGGGGAATTCGACATGTTCCTCACCTACCCATGTCATGAACCTATAAGGGTACATGGGGTGTGGACTAACAAACATGGAATGTGGGTTCACACAGGTTCTTGGGCATATAATTATATTACATGTTGAGATGATTGGGTTGGTGTCATATAATGTGTAGATCAGTCACATGGTTAGGTTATATTTAACTCCATATCAAAACTCTAGAACAAAAAAGGGAAACATGATATTTCTTCCTATGTACTACATGTCGTGTAGTTCAGAAATTTCTAGAATCCCAAATCCAAAATGATTCTTTGGATTTTTAATTATAATTTTCTAAATATGTCCTGTATCACACCTAAAAATCTCATAAAAATAGTTTAATGTCATCAAATCCTATCCAAAGTTTAGATTCTAGCCACTAATTATTAGAAAAATGAAGTTTTTTTGCCTCTCATGTCATCTTCATGCCCTAGATCACAAAAACTGCCATCACCCAATCCTTCCATTAAATACATCATCATTTTCAATCTTCCATGATCATAAAATATCATTCATTGTGAAATGATCCACAAAGATGAATCCACAAGAATGATCTGTATAACTAAATAAGGATCTCACAATGAATTAGATCTATAGAATTTGGTCGAACCACTAGTTGAAACAAACATGAGTGATGAGAATTCATTTAATTGATGTTAAATGGAATAAAAAACTAAATTTAATAATCCTTGATGGGCATAGGTGCCCTGTCTATCAATTATGGGATATTAAACAAAGATAAAATGGTGTTAGATAATTATTCCAAGAAAAAAAATTCTCATGTTCTTAAATCATATTATAAACTATAAATTTATTGGTATGGTGATCAATAATTCCACATTAGAATATTAGAAACTAATCCATAATAATATCAATATTAAAATTAAGGATAAATAAAAAAATAAAAGCCCCACATCAATGGATAATTTATAAAATTTTAATTTGATTCCACATCCATAAATATATTTTTCATCACTATAGAAATTCTTCCATCAATGTTACTATGGATATAATCACACTCCTTGGTCCATTGTCATTTCTAAAAAAAATCTCTAGTCTCTCCACCGCTCTTCCTCTCTAGGTTTCAAGTCCTTATCTATGGATAACCCTAGATAAAAACTCATAGAAGGGTATTTATAAAGGAGGTCTAGGGTTTTCATTATAACTCAAAGAAATTAATTAAATAATTAAACAATTTAATTAATCAACTTGTGATAAATAACACCTAATAATCCATATTCAAACTAAACTAACATACGCCTAGGGGAAACTCCCCATTATTGAATCAATAATAGTCACAGTTTTCCCATTAGAGGTTCCATTTAGGGGATATTTATATTTAGTTAAAAATTTACACATGCACCTTAAAATAAAATAATATTTTCATTATATTATCTATAAGGATTCACACCACTAGCTTTCACATTTTTAATTTAACTAGGGGTAAAATTTACATTATGAATCAAAATAAAATCATCAGATTATTTTTCTAAGATCTTATACTTGGATAAGATTACAGTTTTACCATTTTAAGGTCCTGTGACTTCAAAACTCAAAATCAAGATGAGTCTCACTTGGATGACCACACTCAAGACCCCCATAACACCACTTATCTAACTTTCCAACCCCATTCATACATAACTACTAACTCCAAAAACTTTTCCCAGGATATACCTCGTTTGATACCACTATGACATGACCCAACCCACAGGGGCCGAACCTAGACTAGAGGTAAGCTGAGTTTTCCACCCCAAGGCCTCCTCCAATAGTCCAAGGGATGGTGAGTAACACCAAGTAGGCTTAATAAACACATGAAGGGCCTAATACTATAAAAACTATAAGTATTATTATATCTCCAACATGAAATGTAAGAAAGAAAATGAGTAGGATAAAAATAAATAAAATCAACTTTATTGAATTAAACCCATACATAAGACATATAATGAGATAAAAAAGATAACCAGTACAAATAACATAGAATAAAAATGGGAAAAATACATGCCAAATATCCAAATAATAAAACTAATAACCATTTAAGGTGAAGAGGTCCTCATTTAAAGATAGATCTAACTAGAAATAACTCATGCTACCATCAATTTCTAGTATCTCCAATATTAAGCCAACAATATATCCCCTAAGGTCATCAGGGATGAAATCCAAATGATCTATTTCAATACCACTCTCACAAATCCATCTCCAAATTTTATGTAATCTTTAGTGACATAACACATGTGGTCCCAATACCCGTGTATATGCGAGTATAAATATACTTAGTAGGAAACCTTAAAAACCATAAAGGGAGAATGTAGTAACAATAAACTCAACTCCTGGAACTAGAGGTGATCAAGAGGAGGAAATAAGAAAAATAGGTAAACAAGGTATATCAGTGATACCAAAACTTAAGAGTTTATAAATGAAAATCAAGAAGAATTATAGATATTAATGTCACTAAAAGATTAAGGTATGCTGAGGATTCATAGTTATCATAGCTACAAACCATAAAAGCCACTTTATATTATTATCCTAAGGTTTTTGTAACACTAAAGAGTCTACATAGTCTGATTTAAATTTATATCCACACCATAAAATCACAAATAAACTCCTAGGGTGTAGAGGAATCACAAGAGTCACAGAATTTAGCACTGAAGAGGTTTCTAGTAGCCACAACTCCTTTAGAATCCAAGTTTGTGGGCTTTATCAACCCTAAATCATGCTCACCTACCTAGGTAGTGTGCACCAAATAAGGGAAAGGATTATCCCCAAATATCATTAGAGATAGTACTCAAGTCTTAGAGTAAAAACTCAATCTTTTAGATAGTCAAATATCTTCTACCTTCCCAACTCCCAATACAAAAATCTTGAATCCTACATTGTCTGTTTCCCTCGAAATCGCGTCACCTAACCATTGATTGTATGGGGTTGAATTGTGGGAAATCATTTGTGTTGGGTTCAATATTTCTGAATTGTTTCTAATATTTTGTTCATGGAACCAAAAACACCCAATGGTTTTATATCAATTAGGGACCTACCTCCCAAAAGAAGACACTCATTAGGTAGTTTGGCCAACAATGCTTAATAAATCACATCAGTCGAGATAATGGGAGGTCAGGATAATCACAACCTTTTGGTAGGATTTTTTCCTACTTGAGGAATCTCTTAATGATTTAGGATATTTTTATGTACCCTTCAGTAATTCTCAAGTTTGACATGGATTACCATTGAATTAACATCAATTATTAGGATGCATAGAGTTTAGAATAATATATATGTATCCATGGTTCTTTATCAATGGATATATATATATGTATATGAGGATCTCCATTGATTTTATCCCCTTATGTACTGATCAGTGATCCATTGTTCTTTATTATGATGATGTTGGGTTTCTATCCATGCAGTGAGGTGCTCTAGTGTATATATTCATCCACGGATACAAGAGTTGTTTTAATGTTTGGATCAGACCCATGAATGGGGTTTCTATATATCCTTGTGAAGGGAATCAGAACCCATATAGTTTGGTGTCTCTTAATGGAGAATATCATACGTTTTTAAGGTAATGTGATAAGGACCAAAATGTACAATTTAACTTCAGTTGGAATGTACATCTAGGCAGAAGGTGAAAAGTCAAAGATTAGTGTGTGACATATACCAAAGTAGCCAAGGGAACCAGAAAGGTGTATGAGTTTGTAGGTTGAATTATACCCTATTGGGAATGTGGACCAGAGAACATAGGGTTTATTTGAGGTCATGTTTTTGAATCATAGGGATGCTTGCTATGCATCCCTTTCAGATGGGGATCAAATCCCATATAGTTTGTTTGTGAGGAATAACACCTATGGTGTCCCTATGAAGGTTCATATCATAGGGTATTATGGAAATTTGATAGGATTAGGTTGGTGATTAATCCTAAAAGGATTACCAGATGAATGAGTTTGGGTCCATGAAAAATTTATTGACTCATGGATATTTGGAGGTTTGGTTTGAGGCTTACTATTAAGGATGATGCAAGAAGGTTTGGAGGTTATGATTGGGGATTACTTTTAAAAAGGATGCCTAGATCATTTTATGTAATGTTGGGACTTACTCTTGAGGATAGTGACCTTGGTGAACAAGTATGGCTTGATTATAGGGATTAAACCTAAGAATAAATCCCATATATTGGGTTTTGGAGCTTATTTTGAAAGAGTATTCCCTTGGTAAGATTTGACGGATTATACCAAGTAAAAGGCCCATTGAGAATGAGCCTTAGGTAGGCATCCCATGTATCCTAGTTATAGTATGAATCTTAGTTCTCATAGTCTAATTTGTGATATATTTTGACTTATACAAAGTAGGAGGCCCATGGATGGATTCAGTAGGGGATTACTCCTTAGAAGGATTCCCATAAGTTAATATGATTGGTGATTACTCTTGAAAATTAATCCCATAGGTTTAGGGATCATGTGTATGTCATGATTAATTTATACCTATAATCCCAAGTGAGTCATGTTCGGTATGAAAAAAGAGATGAAACGGAAGATCCAAGAAACCACATGATCTTCTTTTCACTGAGGTTGAATACATGGCCTTGAGGACTCACACTATAGGAGAACTCTGAAGAAATTTGAGAGGAATATTCAAATGATGATTCTATACCAAAACATGCATCTGACTGTGTAGATGATGTGATCGTGGATATCCTATAATCCCAAAATTGATGATGAATCATTCTTGAATGTGAGAAACAAGAGGAATTAGAAGGTATAACAAACCACACACTTATCCTCATCCACTAGTGGAAGATATTGAGGCTATGAAACTTCCTTCCCATTTCTTTACCCCAAACTAGATCTAGGTTATGGATAATAAGGAAGGAATGATGTGGGGGAATAGAAGAGAGGAATCCAGTGCCCATCCCCTCTCTTACCCAGTATCCAAGGGGGGATATGATTAGAAGTGAAAAATATTGAAAAAAGGATATATGTTTACTCCAGGATGGATGCCCTAAAATTGGTATCATGGTGAGGGAAGATGATCTAATTCCTTGTTGAATGAAAAAATATCAATCCTCATCCTCCCTATTGGGAACTAGAAGATCCAGGTATTAGAGACAACAAAGAGAGGATATGGTCAAAGCCCTTGTATCCAAGACTGAGAACTCCCTAACACTATCCCAAGGGATGGGGTCCTCATGATCGAAGGGATATAAATCAACATTCACCCTAAGGACAAAAACCATCTATTTAGAAAAATTTATGAAACCTCCAACCGAAGGAATACAAATCAAAATTAAAGACACATTTATGTGCCTTTTCCCATGATTTTGTAATCATAGAGGCTTCAGTGGAGGTTTCAACTTGGTAACTTTTTGGAAAGGGAGCTAGAGGAAGAGGAGTCTTGCCATTGGTGGCTTGGAAGAGAACTTAAATAGGGGATCATACACGTCTTGGTTTAAGATGAATAGGTTCCTCATGCAGGGCCTAAGAGGAACTAGAGGATATTTTTGTAGGGGGTATAGGCCTGCACAAGCTAGAAATGCCTTGGGAAATGAACCACAAGGAAAAAAACATGGGTGATGCTTTAGACTAGGAACCCTGAGTCTCTTCTAGTGTCCCTAGAGGGGTCTCACGTAGGTCACTTATTAAGGAAATACACCTCATACAAGTGGTTTATCACTAGGGTATTATTGGTTCTCGTGCAAGTGTCTTGTGTTTGAGAGCCTGAAGAGAATCTATTCTGACTCATCCCATTAATTATCACTTATCTTGTGTTTTTGAGAGCTAACTGAAGAATTTTTGGCGACGTAGGTGAAGGGGTTGTGTGACCAGAGATCAGGGGCTTCTTATGATTTTCTAGTTGTGAAAATAATTAGTTCAATGGTCCTTCTTATAGGAAAATGTGGGACTATGGTCTTAAGAAGTTGCCTGCATAGGTCTTAGGAATAGGTTCTAGGTGTATGTGTCTCATATAGGGGTGTCCTACCCTTTGGTGTTGCATAAAGAGTGGGGGGGTGGGGGGGAGGGTTAATGGGCCTATTGATGCACAAGTGGTGCACATAGGGGGTATGGGCAGGTTCTTGTGTGAATCTAGTACTCCATACTACGGGGGATGCACCATGAAACCCTGCTTGGGATCAGTGTCATGTTGCAGTCCCATCCTTTTAGATCAGTCCATTTTCTTCCTTAATTGACCCCTATTAAAAACAGAGAGTCGCATTGTGAAATTGTTTAGGCCGAGTCATAAAAAATTTTGGTTACAAGACATGCAAATTCATTCCTCTCTGTCCATCATAAAGACACATTTCTACTCTAACTCAAAATTTTGTGTCTAAGTCAGGTTCACATCATGAATTATATGGAAAATTGAATTTAACACACTTCAAAGTGTTAAAAAAACCCCCCCTTAGAATTTGATTCACTCATAATGAAAAATGATCTGGTTCCAAGGTAACTTTAGGGAACTTTGACACATTCCAAAATCTTTTGGTTGACATTGGAGCTACCTGAAGTATGGAAGGATTCTCTAATTCTCCCCAAATATTTGGGGTCTAGAAATAATAGTTCAACTATTTCTAGGTTCATATGTAAAACCCTATAAACACTGTATACTTTTTGTTATAACCCTAATTTTTTCCCAAGTCCAATTTGTAGTAGACTTAGCAGTCAAGACTTGGATTTTTCTTAGACCTCCCTTTTTGTGTTTACAACCTAAGAATTTTTCCACCTTTTAACTTTTCATTTGTTGATTTTTTTCCAAAAACATATGTAGTTTTGGTCTAGTGATCTCAAAATTGATTTTTTTTCTCCAAATTTCTCTTTATAGGTTTTCAGCATGGCATGTATTGTGTCTCTTTTTGTGGTAAGTTTAAAGTCATTCTTTCCAAAATAATATGTCTATTGTTTTAGGTCAAACATATTTTAACATAAAGTTTTGAAATATTAATATGAAAAAGTCTTGATGGCCATGAATGTTTTGGAATTCATCAGATAATACGAAGGGTAACCTTGAGAATCAATTTTTTGCTTTTTAAATCTAAAACATGATATTTGAGAATAGAGGAGGTCTCTTATATGGGAGAAATTACCACTAGTAGACAAACCCTTTAAAATGGATATTTTATAAAAATCCAAGTAGGGTGTGTGCTACATAGTCAACTAGTGGTATCCTTAGGATGATAGAGCCATTTGGCCAGTGAATTATGAAAAGCTAACTTGGGCGTGTTACAACATAGGATAGTGAAGAAACTCTTAGGAATTATAACATTCTATTGCTCATGGAGGAATGAGGTTTGCTGAGATTTTTATTTCTTGAGACCACGATAGGTGGTTTTTACAAGGGAAGATGTCAAAAAAAAGGATCATTTTTATTAGCACATACCATGAATGTGAAGCCACTCCTACATAGATTTTGATTGTGATAATGAAGGAACATTTTGTTAGATGACCAATGTCAGGAGGGAAGGCCCTTTCTAACAAGGGATAATGTATCGTATAGTTTAATTTCATAAAACTATGACATTGAAGATATAACTTAATAACATACATAGAGAAAATTTTCATACATTTTAATGTCTTGTGACAAGGATTTTATGTCATGCATTTTAATGTCGTACAGTAAGGAAATTATGCTATGTAGTTTAAATTCACACATCAAGGAAGTTATGCTGTAAAGTTTAAAATCATACAAAAAGGATATTATGATATGAATTTTAATGTCATATGACAAGGAAATTATGCTATGCAGTTTAAATTCATATAGAAAGAAAATTATGCTATCCAGTTTAAATTAATATTGCAAGGACATTATGGGGGGATATAATTTATGGTCTTTAGATTTAAATGAAAGGCTGGTGATTCTCCAATTCTTGGTAATCTATCTAGAAATGTTCTACCTTATTTAGGTGTGAGAAAATAAAACTGTAAGCTACGATTTTTGGATCCCTAGATCTGGAGAGTGGCATGGGGAAAGGAATAATGGTGTTAGGGTAGTTCTCTAATGAAGAAAAAAGTTATCACCGATTGGATAATCCATTTTTTGGGTTGTTTTATATAAAAGAAACTAGGGTATATTACATCATAATCAATAGTGGAGTCCCTTGGATGATAGGAACTAAAATTTGTGAGAAACTTATGCAAAGCTGACTGGAGAATTTTACATCATAGTCAGAAAAAGAAGTTCTTAAGAATTCTTACATTATATTGCTAATAGCTGATGGAGGTTTTCATAGATTTCGATTTCCCCAGAAATAGTATTTGGTTTATGGGAGGAAAGTACCTGAATAAAAAAGGGTAATTTCATGTCAAAACTTCCAATGAATCAGGGGAATAAGTTTCCTAAGTTGGTCTAACCTAGTAACATTGAATATGGTACCTGTAGTTTTAGGTAATAAGACTAAGACCCTAACATCATGGAAAAAACATGTTATTAGTGACCTATTGAACCAAGTCCATTCTGACATACTTTGGACATGTGTATGGAAATTTTAAATTATTGTCTTGGAGGTTCTTGGATCAGGAGAAAGGATATGGGACAAGTATAGAGGATATGACTGTGGACTATATTCGAATCTTGGGTTCCAACATAATCTCATTAAAGATGAAAAAGGGAAAAGAGGCTTCTCTTGAGGACGAAGTTACCCTTGATTGAAAAACCCATTAAGAGGGAAATTTTATGCAAGTACAACTAGGGAATGTACTGCATGGTCAGTAGTGGAATCATTTGGATGAAAACCCATTTTGTGGGATTTGTTATGAAAAGACATCTAGGGCGTGTTACTAAATAGTTAAGAAAATAAGATCTAAAGTTTTAGACATCCAATCTTCATGATCTGGAGAAATATTATGAAGATACAAAAGTGTTCAAGATTATATGTATGAGTATAAATGAAACATTTGGACTCATATGGTCCATGAAGTGTAGAGTCCCTTACACTGATCTTACTCATATGTAGAAGGGGGGAATCCCTATTTCTTTAGTGGATCTTTTAATAAGGGGACCCAAATTGAGAGCTCCTGCATATATATTTGTTTGTACATAGGTGAGCGGTTTTTCTTCTTTACACTGTGGTTGGGACTAGGACACGATGCCTAGGAATCACTATGCACCTCATTTGAATAAGGATCAATACATACAATGCTTTTAAGGTTCCATACAGTTTAAAGTCATGCAGTTAGGACATAATACATGCAATTTAACGTCATGTGGTAAGGATGAAGGCATCTCTATGTGAAGAGAGAGAGAATTCTGAGACTGGGCTAGGGAATAGGACATGAGAATGACAACATATCTTATTGGAATAAGAATCAAACCACTATTAGTTCTAAAATAAAGGTCCCCCACCCTTATTTAAGTCATATGTAGAGGAAATTGGAGGTTTTGTTTTGATATGGGTTTATACATAGGGTGAGAACTCATATTTGGTCTTCTCATGTAGATCTGACTTGTACATAGAGAGTGGAGGTATTACCCTTGTGCTATGGCTGGGCCCAATATTGGATATCTGAACGTCAATACATATGTCATTGAAATTTGAATCAATCCAAACATAGTTCTTGAAGAAATAATGTAGTTTATTGTCATGCGATGAGGACATCAGGTGTTCCATTTAATGGCTTGCATCCAAGACCATGGAAACCTCAATATGAATTGATATTCCTTACATATATGGGGAATCCTTTTACTGAAACTCTTAAGCCCACATGATCTATGCTCAGTATGATAAACAATGAGTGGAAAATGTTATATTAATGGAACAAAGGGAACATAAGTGACAAATATGGGCATTTTGATTCTGTGGTGGATGGTCTAGGAGATATAATCTGGGAATCTCTATGTATCTTATTTGGATTAGAGTCAAAAAATTCATAGTTCTTAAATTATCACAAAGTTTAAAGTCATGTGGTAAGGACATGAGTTTCCTAACATGAAAAGGGAATTTTTGGATGGTAAGGGGGATATGTCTTTGATTCCATTACCTATATATTCAATGAAAGAATTAAGACACATGTAGTTCTTTTTAGGATCCTTGTGAAAGTTTTATCCATACATATGGAGAAGGGACTTTTTTTATTACAGCTGAACCCAAGACTAGAGATCTTGGAAGCACTATTTATCTTATTGGAATGATAATCAATCCATATTTAGTTCTTTAATAAATAAATCCCCATGAAATTCTGACCCATGCACAGGAAGAGGGCATCTCTTTATATTTTGTTGCGGCTGTTTCTAGGATTGTAGATCAGGGTGTCACTACATATCTCATTGGAATGAGAATCAAGCCACACATAGTTCTGAAAAGATCATTCCATTTATTTCAATTCCATGAGGATGTTAACCATACTGTTTAATGTCTTTTGGTAAGGACATTTGTCACCTGAAGTGAAATAAACATTATATCTAGACCGAGATATAAGATTCGGGTGTCACTACATATCTTTCTATAGTACAAATCAAGACACATGTTGTTCTTGAAAAATTGTCCTCTATATCAATTGGGATTTGATGTGGTAAAGAAGGATTTATTTTTTTCCAGGATGATGGTTGGACCTAAAACATTAGTTTTAGGAATCATTACACATATCTTTGTAATGGGGATCAAGACATAAGTCATGGAAAGGTTCCCTATGAAGATATGATTTGTACATATGGAAAAAGAGGGGGGGGGGTATTTTCATTAATCACTGCTAGACCAAGTATGGAAATTCCAGACATCACTATGTATCTCATTGAGATGAGAATCAAGACACACCTGGTTCTAGATAAGATCATTCAATTTACTAACATGTAATAAGGATGTAATAGTGTTGGGAATTATTCCCATAATGGTGGCCCAAGTACCACCGTGGGGTGGTGATGATATAAGTGGGGATTATGTGTGGGAGTTTCCTATCCTTTATTCCTCATGTCTGTCCAAGAGGACCTCTTGACTACCAGAGGGGTTATAGGTATGTTATTTGGAATTACATATGAGATGTAGGCCTGTAATCAAGGGACCATGAGGTGTATCTTAACTCATGGGGTTTCCAGGGTTTGTTAACATAAAATGAGAGGGATGTTAACCATGCTGTTTAATATAATGTAGAAAGGAAAAATGGTTTCTTGTAGTTTTAGGTCATACGACTAGGACCATATGTCATGCAGTTTATCATTATATGAAAAGGACAATAAGGCCACATAGTTTAACATCATGCGGTGCAAACGTTATGTCACACCTTTTAAGGTCATGAAAAAAATACCAACTATGAATTTTAATGTATTGCATCTAGGATGTTTTTGGTGATATTAGGTTTAACATCCTATAGATAGAATTATTTTTATGTGATTACAAAAACTAATTCTTCAGGAACCATGCAATGGTTGGTGTCATGATGTGCTCTCTGTCAATTGAGATTAAGGAATAAGATCCATTAGAGTGGAACTTGTGTATGGAGTAAGGTACCTACTACTTTAGATCATGTTTTGGAGGTCTCTTTACTGGTTTCATTGGAGTCATGAGAACCTATATCAATTATACTTAGAGTAATTAATTGAGGAGGACCTTTTTGTTAAAGTCCAACAATATCATATTTTGATATACTTCTAAGTGATGCAATGTATGAGCTCTTTTTTCATCCAGTTTCTCTAATGTGTGTAGTCATTTTTGGAAGTACTCATCTATAGAAAGTTGGTAAAATATGGAAATATAGAGTGATTATCAATGAACCTCAATGACGAGGACTGATTCTGTCCCATATATCAATGAGTACGTGGTCACCAGTGTAGCAGTATGGGTCATAATCTGGTAATCCCATACGACATGCAAGATATTGTCAGGAAAAGTCTTTTTATCTTTATCCACCATCTTATGAAGTATGTTCAATATGTTATTGTTAAAGTCTTATATCTATCCATTATCCAATTCATGATAGTGGTATAAATGGTTGGATTTGATATTGTACTCCTTATATATCATCTCCACCTTAGTAGAACATAAATTGGTTCCATTGTTCATTAGTATCATATGAGGGACATTGAATCTGGTAATTCTTTTGGATTTTATGAATCCAATGATAAATTTGTCCTAGACTTCTTTGAGGCGTATCTATTCAACCCATTTGGAGATGAAATTGGTATTTGTTAATATGTATTTAAACTTATTGGCCAGAGCTGCGGGGTAAGCCCCCACTATATCCACTCCCCATACAGTGAATATCTAGGAGTAATAGGCAATATATATAAAATATAGGGTTTGATGGATGGAATTTGAATGCAGTAGGAAGGAATGATTTTTTTTGGTATATTCTATTAATCCTACATAATCGAAGGCTAGAAATATCCAAGTATTTGGATTTAATTATAAAGCATACACCCTAACTGGTAGGAACTATAGGCCCCTCATGTAATTATTCCATGATAGATGTAGTCTCTTATCCATTGATACATTTGAGAATGAATCCATCAAAGCCCCAGGTTAGAGGAACTTCTAGTAAATTGGGCCATCATAAAGAGTGAAATTGACTACTCATAGTTGGATTTTTCCATTCCTAGTTCTGTCGAGTGGTAGTACTATATATTGGAGGTACTTCATGGTGGGAATCATCCATCCCATGGTAGGACTATATGGCTCTAGGATGGGATGAATTCATTGATCTCCTATATTTAGACTTGAACAAAAGGTGATACAATGCAGTGGTGGGGAATTTTGATGATTGTTTCATCCAATTTTGGATATTTTAGAGCTATAACCATATTCACCAACTCGTTTTAATTAGAATTATTTGATCATGGTAAGTGAGTCAATGTTGGTTATGAGAGGAATTTTTTCATTAACCCTAAGAAATAATCAAATAGGGGGATCGACTCATCTCTTCTAATGTAATAATCCCTATTGAAATGTTTGATTACGAACGTTGAGTTACCTTTCACCTCCAAGTGGTTCATCAATATCTAGGGTTTGAATTACAATCCAACAATGAGAGCCTAATATTCTACCTTATTATTAGTACAAACTTTTTAATATATAGAGGAGTAAGGAATGAATACCATTGCTGGGGAAATGAAAAAAATCCATAAACCAAATTTGTTGAGTTTAGAGTATTCCATTCTCTTACTTGTTGGGATCCTTTATGATCTATCAAAATACATTTCCCATGTTTGGGGGCCACCTTGAATGGAAAATTTCTCTTCATCTGGTAGTTCAATATTTAATGAAATCGTTTCTGTAGATGGGTGTTCTGCAAGGAAATCTTCCAAGTCTTTTCCTTTTAATAATTTATGAGGCATGAATTGTATATCAAATTACTACAGAATATTTTATCACCATACTAGATTTCATGTCAACATAGGACAAATTAGGATATATTTGAACAAGTTATTTTTATAGATCAATTGGATCACATGATGCTTTAATTAGTGCATTAGCTTTTGAACCATAAAGATTAATTCTAGGAAACTCTTCTCGATATTTGAATAATGAGTCTCCATGCTGATTATGGTTTGAAAAATATAATAAAGGATGTTTTCATTTTCAGTGTCATTATTTTGTGTGAGGAAGTTTCCCATTGATCACTCTAGGGCCATCACATATACGATGAGTGGAATTCCTTCCACATGTGTAATTAATACTGATGGGAACAAGATATACTTTTTGAGGTTATAAATTGACTCATGGTAGTCACTGGTCCACTGATATGTTACCTCTATCTTCATTAGCTTGGTGAAGGGAAAACACTTTCCTACAAGGTTGGCTATGAAGCACTGGATATAGTCCAAGTGTCTAAGAATACCTCTCAACTGTTTAAGGTTTCTATGAGGTGAAATTATATGGATATCTTTTGTTTTATGCAGGGGAAATTTTGATGATGTGATGGAATACAAAGAAGCTAAGAAAATTCGATGAGGTTACCCTGAAATCACATTTTAAGGGGTTCATCTTCAGGTTATGTTGTCGTAGATTGTTTAAGATTGTCCCTAGGTTATCAATGTGATCATAACATTGTTAGTAATTGACTACTATATCATAAATATAGAATTCAAAAAACTTCCCCAGAAATAGATTTAAGATGAAGAGCATGGCATGTTGGTATGTGGCACTAATGTTCTTTAATCCAAAGGGAATTAACTGATAGAAAAATTCTCCTTAAGGGTATCTAAAGGATGTGGATTATTTATCTTCAGGGTCCATAATAATTTTTTTGTATCCTGAATATCCATCCATGAAAGAGTGGGCATGATAACCAACCATTGCATCAATCAAGAGTTATATGATTGGAACTGGGAATTCATATTTTGAAAAATGCTGATTGAGATCTCTGAAGTTAAGGAAAATTCTTATTTTTCCATTTTTTTCTTAACCAGGACTATAATGCCTATCCATTTTGGATACTCTACATATCAGATAAATTCAGCCTTGATGAGATTATCCACTTTAGCCTCAATTTTGTAGGTATGATCCGGGTGTGTCCTTCTAGCTATTTGTTTGAATCCCTTATTATCTGATAAAAAACCCAAGTGATGGGTGTCTACCTCAGGGTCAAGGAAAATAATATCTATGTAATTATAGGAAAACACATTTCGATGCTACTTCAAGAAGGAAGTATATACCACATGTTATTATAAATTCATTGTCACACTGATTAGAGTGGGTTTTGGAACTTCATATGTACCCAGATTTATTTCTCTGAGTTCATCCATAGTGGTGGAGATGCCTTACTCAAAGACTGGAGGGGAATCCCTAAGGTCTTCCTGTTCTTACTCTTCCTCATTCCTTACATATTTCTCCAATTATTGTGAGGTATGTGATGAAGAATGTTTTTTAGAGTTAGGGGTGGAGACGTCATTTTTGACATCTGTAAGACTATGCAATCATTTCTAGATCAATCACTGGTTAGAGGACTTTTTGGAACCTTGATAGGAGACGAGGGACTGAGAATGAGCATATTTGTATTCTGCCATTGACATGAAAAATTCTTCCATCCTAGATGATGAAATAGGGATTTTTTGAAGATTAGGGGATAGAATAAAGGCATTTTCATCCATGAATTCATGACTATTCTTAGTATTTTCAACTTATCCCAAACTATCAGGTTTATTTTTCACCACATAAATTATGGAAGTCTCTAAATGAGTGCTTTAATTCAGTCCCACCCCTTCAATTTTATTTTTGTGAAGCATTTAATTTTCACTGAGCTACTTGAAAGGATTATTTGGGATCATTTATAGAGCATTAGGGGAATTGATTCAAGTGAAACCATCATCCATGAACTATTTTCCTCCCTTATGGTAGAACCCTATGACAAATGTACTATGGATCATAGGATTTGAATGGGGTTTTTTCACCATGCAATGTTCTAATTTGACCATTGATATAATATTTGAGGCATTGGTGGTATGATGAAGTTATGGATGCATGATGATGTAGTCAAGGTATTCTCAATAGGGCATTGAAGGTTTTATCCTTATGAACAACCATGAATTCTAAGTCAAAAATGAGATACCTAAACTGATTTCTATGTGTGATATCACCATGCAACTTATCCTTATTCTTATAATAACCCTATAATATTAGAGTGGATGGGGAAAAGAGAAATTCATTTAAATCAAGTTAGAAAAGTTTTCGAAATGAAATGAGGTTGAATCCTGAACCACTATCAATAAATGATCATAAAATAGTAGTGTCATTTATCATGACAGATACATACAAGGGTCTGAAATTCCCTTGTATGATACCATCCTCATCTTGGTCAATGAAAGAGATACTTTTGTGAAATTATGAAGGATAATTCTCTGTACGATACACTTAAGAAGAAATAAGGTTGTGGTCGAATCCTAATTTATTATTTAAAGAAAATACCTCTTTCAAACTGGGTAGAGGGAGACCAATTAAATAGCCCAGAGGACCAAGACCAAGTGGTCTGAATATGAGGCCAAGAAATCCCATTTTTTGGCCCAAAAGTCCCTTCGGTGAATAGTAATGCTATAATACCCAGGCTCCTACAATACCTACTACAGTACTGATGCTGCTATAGTTGTTGCTACAGGGCCTTTACCGCTACAGTGCCACCACTTCTATAGTCACTGCTGCTACAGTGCTGCTATAGTGTTACTACAGTACCCCCGGAAATTTTTCCCTGCCCAGATTTGATCCTAGGTCTTTCGGATTCCAAGGAGGATCCTTTACCACTTTGATACAAGCTCATTGGAAAGCAGCAAAAAACACAGTTTTAAATTCTTTATGGATTTTAAAGGCCCCAATAAGTACTTCCTAGAGATATTTTGATAGACTTAGGTCTTTTAGGATTGAAAACTGAGCCAACACATGGGATAATTTATTCAAAACATCATATTTATGGTCCAAAGTACTGTGCTTCCTAGCATTTGTATTCTCTTTTGAAGCTACATTGAGAACTAATATTATTGATGTAGATGAACTATCCCTTGGAATAGGAGATAAAAGTGATTCCACTCTTGATGGATTAGGTCAGATGGGTCTACTTACAAACTGAGGATTATTTGGTGGTGGAATGTCCTCTAATATATCTTCCAAGATGATCATGTCAGTGCAAAACCTATCATGTGTGGGGGAACTTCCTTGTTCCCTTTGAGCCTAACAGAGAGATCTCCCATGGGTTTTGACTATGTGTACAGTTCAGGTAGGGTCTTGGTTGAAGTAGTGACTCCTGGCCCAACTGAGTCTTCCCTCATATCCTTGAATATGACAAACTCTTCCTCCAGTTCCCCAATTGTGTGTAAGGAATTCAGGTTCATAATCATTATCATCATCTATGAAGGGATCCTATACTGAATAACAATAATGAAATTGAATATCAACTCATCATATTATTAAGATTCAGTCAAATGGGTCAACTCTTGGTGTACCATTTGGTGGGGCACTAATCATTATTTCGAGACCATTAACATGAATTTCTCTAAGGTAAAAGGTTACTTTGTACTTGACATGACATCATCTTCCTGTTTTTTCTTTTTACCCTTACAAACATGTCACTTTTTATAGGACTGAATTTCATACGATGAAATAGTTGCTGAAGTTGGCTTTGTTGTAGCGGGAGTGGCCCTAGGCATAGTTGTATAATACAACTATGATCAGAGGATAAAATGAGTTAGTTTTATCATTTTACTAGATTTCCAGTCATCAAACTTCAACGTACCCTTTTTCTTTACTTATTTACATTAATTTTACTCCTATAGAATAATTCTAAAAACATATGCAATCCTAGAAAGAGAATTTTTGAGCTTGACTTACTAGATACCACCATATTTTGTAGGAGGTCTTTAAAATAAAAAAAAATTCATGGATGTGGTACCCCAGAATTTGATGGAAGGGGTATTTATTTTGGAGATATTTTTCACCTTATTTTTTAGGCATCCTACGAATTGGAAACTTGACTAAGTTTTTTTCCAATTCTCAGATGAAGTATCTAGGTACTTGCTCATTTCAAAAAAGTAGACCTTGTTTTGCATCACAAAAAACTATTTCCACCTCCACTATCATTCATCAACATGATGAGGTGGGTTTTTTTTCTGATTCTTAGGAGGTGGAGACACATGATATGGTGTGGGATTCAGAGTAGGAGCAGGTATACGGGTCTACTTATGTGTAACAGTGATAGCCTTTTAATTTACTATTCTTCTTCCCCGAGTTGATGGAATTACTCAGGTTATCTCCTTTGCCTCTACAATAGAGTGTTCCACCTTTTGAAAAATCACAAAAGGTCTCCAAATACTCACTTATATTTCATAGGAATCTATAACATGCACAAATCATCACGGATATTCTCTATATATATGAGAAACAATTATTATTGAGGGAGAAGTAGGTTTAAGGAGTATGTCAATCCTTTCCACTGAGGAATGAAACCCGAGACCCTTTCATTATCCCATTGATTATAGTTCATGATATCGAAGACTATTATCTTCTATATAATTGATCTAATCTAGAATATAAACTTTTAATGGAGGTATTTAAAACCAATTATTGACCAATACTGTAAACTCATTTATCATACAAAGGCTGGCCGCTGCAGTTATTGCACAAAGTACCCGAGTTTCACCACTTATAGTTGTTTAGGAGTACCAATAATGGGATTAGAAGATATAAAATCCCTAAAATTCTAATTCGGGTCTCTTGATCCATTTAAAATTAGTAATATGGGGTTCCCAATATTTGATAGGGGGAGAGTTGGATATACCCATTCGAGGTAATACTTATATTCCAGCTATATTGGTGCATGTCATTCCTCCATTGGTTTCAATTTATATGTTTGTGAATCAATAGTGTTCATGAGGCATAATGGGTGCATAAATTAGAGCCTGAATAGGTGTGGAAGATGGAGCTTGAACAAGTGAGGAAGCCGAAACCTAAATAAGTGTGACAACTGATAAAGCCATCAGTGGCTATAATGCAGGTACTTGCTGTGGGTAGCCTATAGGGGCTGGACTATAAGGATGTCTCTGACCCTGTTCTAGTTTTTCAACCAAATGGGGGCACTCTCAATATGATACTATGGGTGCCAAGTATATTGGTGATAGGTATGCCACATTGATTAAGTATTCAAAATCTTATTTAACTGCTGTGACAAACCCTCTTTGTTGAGGTGCGTCAGCTGGAATCGTGAATTGAGTATCTTCTTGCAGAATGTATCCACTAGGAAGGCTGCCTCAGAGTAGCATTTCATTGATTATTATCCATTATTTCATCTCCTCCTCCTAAAAATCTAATATTTCATCCAGATAAAGGGGTTAAACCTTTCCAGAATGGGAGTGTGGTGAAATTTTAACTTTACCATTTTCCTTGTTGGATTCCTTTTTAGGAGGTTACGATGGATTTTTTGATGGACTTCCCAAATTCAGGGAAAGACTATAGTTTTAAGTATTGACACCTCCTTCAGTTGATTCAGTGAAGACCACATTATAATCCAAAACTTCTTCCTATAATTCCTCCTCTGAATTGGCCTCATGTTTTTTAGAATCTATGAGGGTAAAATTGATGAAATTAACTGATGAAAAATTCATTTCATGAATTTTATCAGTGTATTTGTTATATTTTATTATTCTACACCTTCCATGAGGCTTTGTAATCTCCTTTTCCAATTCTCTATGAGCTTCTTGGAAGATAGTAATCCAAAGGGAATATCCAGATAGTTCAGTCGTTTATATACCTAGTGAGGGTACTGGATCAATAAATAGGATTAAATGGGAGGATTCATTCTATATAATTTTCCCCAACTGGAAGAAGACTATTTCCCACTATGTATGGGGTTTTTGAGGTGAAAAATCCCTCAACTCGAGGGATGGGGTTGTTCTTATTATTCTTTCACAACTCTTTAGGCTTGCTGGCTGGCCTCGAGGGTTGGGTTAAAAAAATCCCCTAACCATGTGGGCTGGGGTTTCTCCTAAAATACTATGGATTCTAACTATGTAGATTCCCTTCTAATTCTATAGAGTTTTGTTTGAATGTGGGATGGGTGAATCATTTAACATTCACTTCAATCACCTGCTTCCAATGACCATTGATCTATTTAGGACATTTGCGTTATCTATTGATGAATTTACCCCAAATAAGAGTCTTTCTCAATATTTATAGATTCTTAATGACAAAGTCTGTCAATATCCTGCTCTTTTCTACCCCAATTTTGGTGATAGTTGTTCATGGCCTATTTTTATTGAGAAAGTCTTTGGTTATGAATAAATTCCATTTTTTCAATCTAACCAAACGCAATAATATTGCACACTAAAACCTTTAGTGAACATTTCTAGTTAGAGAGTGTGGTAAAATGTAATGCCCCATGTGCACCCCATACTATGATATGAACAGAAGATGGGGTATCAACGATAATTTATCACAACCTAATTAATACATCAGGACATGGATATTTATGGGATCCTTACCATTTATTGATTTTTGGATGTTGTGAAGATAAGAAATCTTCCAATTCAATTTTTCATTACAACCCTTATATTACCTTGACATGGATTCAATAATCATAATATGTTAATATGTTTTCTTTCAAGTGATGAAGAGTTTTCCATATGTTGAGGTGAATTTCATGCTCACAATCTTTTGATAATGCCAATGGAATTCAGTATTGAGCGGTGGTAAAGGCAAGAACATGATTGGTATTTCATCTTTAGCCAGCTATTTCTTCTTATTTACCAGATCTTCTTCATATTTTTCTAGAGGTTCTTCCACCTAGTTTGAATAGAGTGGACGTTTTTTCAATAATTTTATCATAAGTTGTGAGATCGATGGGGATTTGATCTATCAGTTTAGAAGGAAGGTGACCCAAGGGTGGCTCAGAGAATAACCATCACCTTGGGATATCTTATGATTGAAAAATAATTTCACTTAACAATGAAACGGGATCAGACATGACTAGCCTTGTTTTCTAAAGTGCCTCATGGTAGGAGAGATTTCTCTTCACTAAATTTCAAATTGGATAAATCTTTGGATAAAATGAAACACTATTGCAATGAGAAATTTCATAGTGAATGTCATTATGGGGAGGACCTCCATGGTGGATTATAACAAGGGTAAGACCTTATTTCTACTTGATCTTTTGTCCTTGTAGAGGGGTTCCATGGTTCTCATCAAGAGATAGGCTATCGAGATCAATCAAATTTTGTCCATGAATCAATACTTCATGATGAAGTGTCTGGAGAGGTCCTTCTGAATTACTACCACTACTCTTGTAATTTGGTAATAGGAGAATATGATCTTTATATTCCATAGAAAAGAATATGAGTTCTTTAAGAACTCCATTATTATGTAGAGCGGGATCATAGATCTAAATTTTATTTTCCAGTCATGCTTGGTGAGGCTTCTTCTTGGATACCTTATTTTGATCTATTGGGCCCAATTTTTGGGGGAAGTGGTTTTCATGGGAAGGTGTCTATGCCTACCTTGGAGTGACCATTAGGATAAACTGATTAATTCCTTTTGGAGTGGGATTATGTTCCTGATCCTGTTGTCTATATAGTATTGGGGATTTTTACCCATGATCATCCTCGATGAGAACAAGGGTATGTGTCTACTCTGGGGTGATAGGATGATAAGGCACCCACTTGTGCGGATAGAGTTTTGTTTCTGAACCTTCTGAACTACTACCATTTCTATTATGACGTCCTAGAAAGTCTGTAGGATGTGAGAAATTATTTTTTATTCCCTTTCATAATTGATAGGATATAACTGCTGAATTAAGTGGTTAGAACAAGTATAAATTCCCATTATATGATTGGAGTAGGTGTATGTGTCTACTCCTATCCTCCCTTTATTTTCAATGGAAATTGAGTGTACTCTTGTGTTGGGTTAGAGAGTTGAGTCTTACCCCTTCTCATTGTTGGGAATTTCTAATTGAATTCTCCAGAATATTCTAGATGAAACTACTGATAGTCTTGATGAATGCGGGAAGCTGTGTGCACCTACTCATATATTTTTTCCACACTTGGTTAGTGGGTTCTTTCAGTTCTTCTGGATGAGTCTACTAGAAGGATTGGTGGGTGTATATAGGTGTATGTTCATGCTTGTAGTTTTCTAAAAAACATGGTTAACGAGATTCTTTGAGTTTTGTCAAACGATTCTGCTGGTAGAATTGTTAGGTTATGGTAGGTGTATGTTCCTACTCATGGTTTTCCACCAAAATTAGTTGGAAGGATTATTTGAGTGCTGCTAGACAAGTCTAATGGATACCTTGGTGGGTGTAGGCAGTTGAATATTCATGCTCGTAGTTTTCCACTAAAATTGGTTGGAAGGTTTCATTGAGTGATTCTAGATGAGTCTACTATAATTCTTGATTGGTGTAGGCAAGTGTCTATTTCTAGTCATGTTTTATCACCAAACCTAGTTGGAAGGCTTCTTTGAGTGTTCCTAGTTGATTCTTCTAGAATTTATTATGGGTACTAGTATGTTTAAGTTCCTACCCATGATTTTCTTCCAAAACTGGTTGGTGGGATTCTTTGAGTGTTGGGAGATGAGTCTACTGGTAGGATTGGTGGGTGAAGACATGTGTATATTCCTGTTCACAATTTTCCGCCAAACTTGGTTCATGGGATTCTTTGAGTTCTGATAGATGAGTCTTCTTGAAGACTTGGTGGGTGCAGGTAGGTGTATTTTCATACTCATAGTATTCCACTAAATTTGAATAATAGGCTTCCTTGGATTCTACCAGAAGAGATTACTAGAAGATTGAATTACGGTGGGCAGGTGTGTTTCCCTACTCATAGTTTTCCCTCAAGTTGGGTGGGTGGTATTCTCTAACGGGGTAAGAGGTGTGAACCTACTCCCTATTGAATGACTCCTTCCACTAAAAGGTCCTCTTATAGTCCGAGGTCTAGATGACCTGGTCCGGTCGGCCAAGGATGACACCCTCATCATGTTGAGGTTTCACTATCTCATGACATTGGCGGTGATGATTGTTGGATGGATCCCTTAAGAAGGACCCCTATGTATTTTGGATGAGGTAGAATACAACCTATTGATCCACCTCTGTAATGTAAGGTAGTACTGGTTATTACATTTTGGATATAAACTATCAGAATAGTTGAAGATGGAAGTTGGTTCCATCTGCATCATGACCACCAGTTATCGCTGACCAAACAATTAGTGTGGCTTGGTGAGTTGGAGGGACTGCTGGGAAGCCTATAGGATTGAGACTGTACCCTTTTAATAGTACTCCCAGACCAATGAGTTTGATACCCAACATGGAATATTCTGGGTCAGGGATGGTATCCTCTATGTGGATAAAAATCCAACCTTAACAGTATTCGTGGAATGCATTAGTGAGTGTTGATATGAAACTATAATATTAAGGGGAGTTATAAAAGTACGTTCCAAGATATATAACAAAAAAAACATTAAAAACAATTCAAATAATCATATCATTTTAATGAACACAAGAATGATTTATTTTTTTTGTTTGACCCTATTTTATTTTGAGAGAAAATGGGGCGGTATAGGTTGGAAACACAATCATCATGGTTATGGATTTATGTCAGGTTCACCATTTTTTCCCTCAAAATCATGTTTCATGATGGTTTATTGTAGGGGGTTTGATCATGTGTAATAATTCATGTTGGGTCCACTATTTTCAAATGGGTTCAAATAGGTTTGACCGTGGAATTGGAAACACCCAATTGTTCAGTATCCATGTGGCACCTTCTTTCTAACGGCAAGTTCTCATTATGGAGATTAAACAACCTTTCTCAATAACTCAAATTAGTCAAGAGGATGGGAGGTCTATCTCAACACACCCTATTGAGGGAAATTGTTTCCTACTTTGAGACTCTCTTATAGATTTAAGATATGTTCATGAATCCTTCATTAATTCCCAATTAGGAAATGGATTACCGATGATTGAACAATAATTATTATCATGTATATAGTTTAGAATCATATATATGTATATGAGGTTATTCATCAATGGAGGTATCTATATATATCAGAGGTTCCCAATTGATGGAATCCCCGTATGTACTGATTAGTGATCATTTTTTCATTATTATTATGATGTTGGTTTTCTAGTGATGTAGAGAGGCACTTTGGAGTATGTTGTCATCTAGGTATATGGGAGTTGTTTTGATGTTAGGACCAGACCCATGAATATTATTCCTATGTATCCTTGTGAAATGGATTAGAACACACATTCTTTGATGCCACTTAATAAAGGCATATCACACATTTTAAGGTAATGTTATAAGGTCATAACCATATAGTTTAATGTCATGTGGTAAGGATGTCTAGGAGAAAGGTTCCTATTCAATTTTTGGTGTGGTAATTATGCCGAAATAGACTAAGGAAACTTGAAGGGGTTTGTGTTTCTAGGTTGAATTAGACCCTATTGGGAATGTGGCCTAGAGATAACATTATTGATTTGAGGTTTTTGGTTTGAACCTCAGGGAGGCTTCCTACATATCCCATTTAGATGGGAATTAAATGATACATAGCTTGGTTGTAAGAAATCACACCTATGGTGTCCCTCTGAATTTTTTCCATGTAGGTGAGTATGGACCTTTGATAGGATTAGGTTTGGGATTACACCTAAAATGGATGAAAAGATGAATGAGATTGGTGCCATGAGAAATAGATTAACTCTTGGATATTTGGATGTTTTTTTGAGGCTTACTCCTAAGGAGGATGCCTAAAGGTTTGGATGTTATGATTGGGGCTTACTCCTAAATAATATGCCAATATTTTTTGATGTTAAGTTGCAACTTACTCTTGAGGGGAATTCCCTTGGTGAACGAGTATTATTTTGGTTTAGGGATTAATCATGAGAAGGATGCCCATAGATGGGATTTTGTGGTCTTATTTCTAAGGAGGATTCCGTTGATAAGATGTTGGGTCTTATACCAAGTAGGAGTCATATTGAGATCTAGAATTAGGTAGGTGTCCTACATATCTGGATTAGAGTAGGAATTAGAGTTCTCATAGTTCAATTGGAGAGAGATTGTGGCTTATACCAAGTTGGATTCACATGTATGGATTTTTTTGGATCTTACTGTTGAAAATGAAACCCATATAATAATATTATTGGGTCTTACTACTAAAAAAGAAGCCCATAAGTTTAAGGATCATGTGGATATCATGATTAATATATACCTCTAAGACCATGTTACTCATTCTCAATGTGAGAGAAAAGAGGAAACAAAAGGTCCAAGAAACCAAAAGATCTAATTTTCCCTGAGGTTAGATACATGGACTTGAAGACTCACACTAAGGTAAAACATTGAAGGAAGGAGAGTATAAGATTCAAAGGACAATTCTCTATTGAAGCATGCATATGACTGTGGAAACCATGATCATAACTATACTATAATCACAAAATTCATGATGAGTCATGATTGAACATGAAAAACAAGAGGAAATAGATGATCCAACAAACCACACACTTATCCTCCTCTGCCAATAGAAGAAGATATGGTTATGGAAATTCCATCCCATTGTTTTACCCTAGAATATATCCAAGGTATGATGAATGGGGAAGTAATGATTTAGGGGAAAAGAGGAGAGGAATCTAGCGCCCATCCCCCCTCTGACCTAGTATCCATGGGGGTAAGAAGAATCAACAGTACGAGTTATTATAAGAAAGGCTAGGGGATTAATCCCAGAGAGATTCACTAAAATTGGTCCCATAGTGAGGGAGGAGGATCTCATTCCATGTTGAATTAAAAATAAAGTGTAATACTCACCCTACCTACTGGGAACTGGATTCTTTAGGTCTTCTATATGAAAAAGGAAGGAAATGGCCCTAGCCCTTGTATCCAAGACTTGAAACTCCATAACACTATCCCTGGTGTTGGGGTCCTCATGAATGAAGGGATATAAACCCACATGTTTCCTGAGGACCCTAACCATTTGGTAGAAAAAATGTGGGAAAACTATGACTGGAAGAATACAAATCAAAATGGGAGACACACTGGTGTTCATTTTCCTAAGATTTTGTATGTTCAAAGGCTTTGGTTGAGGTTTCAACATGTCCATTTAAGTCAAATCATCCAAAGAAAGAGTATCCCAACCATTAGTGTCTTGAAAGAGGACTCAAAGAGGGACTGACACAAGTTATATTTTAAGGGAAATGTGTGCCTCATGTAGGGACTAGGATGAACTAGAGGATCTTTGTGCTGGGTGTATAGTCCTATATGAGCTGGAAATGACTTAGGAAATAGACCACCTGGAAAAAAAACTTGGGTGAGGATTTATCCTAGTCACTCTGGTTCTCCTCTGTGTTATTGGAGGGGTATTTTGTATGTACCTTGTTAAGGAATGGGACATCATGCTGGTTGTTACTCATTAGGGGATAATGGTTCCATGTGAAGGTTTCTTGTATTTGAGACCCCAAAGGGACTTTTATCTCACATATCCCTTTATTTCTCTCTTGTATTTAGTTTGTAGATTAACTTAAAGAATATATGGAGACCTGGGTGAAGGGGCTGCATGACTAGAGCTTGGTGCATTCTTCCAATTTTCTAGTTGTGAAAATAAGGATCCCAAGGGATCTATTTATAAGAAAATGGGGGAAACTGGTTGAAGGAGTTTGTCTGCATAGGTCCCAAGTGCAGGTTCTCAACATAGGTGTCCCACGTAGGGTTGGAATGTCCATTAGTGCCACACAGGGGGATGCACATTCTTGATGATTCACAGGTGGTGTGTGTAGTGGGTGTGCATAGGTGGTGTGTGTTGGTGCATGGGAAAATCATCTACTTCATACCGATGGGGTTGTGCACCCTCACCTTTCTCAGGATCAGTGCCGAGCTATGGTATTGACCCTTTGGGATGATCCCTATGTTACCATCACTGCCCCCATGAAAAATAGAGAGTCGCACCATGAAATTTTTAGGTGGGGTCAAAGAAATTTTTTGTTGCGGAACATGGAAATCCAATCTACTTCTTCTAGAATAAAGATACCTTTCTAGTCAAACTCAATATTTTGTGTTTAAGTGAGGTTTTAATCTTGAATTCTATGGAAAATTTCAGGGAAAACACTTCACAATGCAACATAGTCATTCACTTAGATTATTCTAGAGGATCCCTATCCCATTTATATAGAAAAAATGATTAATCTAGTGGATAAACCCTATCTCTACAATGCTATAGGGATATATGAATTACCACTCCATAGATACATTATTCCTACTATATAGATGTGGGTTAAATATTAATGCTATCTGATTTCATAGGCTATGAATACTAGCCCCGTTCTCATGTGTGTGAAATACAAACCATCCCAAGAGGATTCTATTACCAACCAGTGAGATTATAAAACCATAGAGTATTAATGGGAGGAAAATCCAAGACTGATCAAAGTATCCAAGGTCAATGGAATTTACAAGATGTTTCCTAGCGGTACATGACATGTTGTCCAAAGTCAGTCACCATTCCCTACACTTCCACTCCACATGGAACATCTCAACATAACTTACATGAAATGCGTGGGTTCCACATAGTGTGAATTTTCTATGGTGGTACTCACCATGTTCCCCACCTGCCCAAGCTATTTATCTCTAAGGGTACATGGGGTGTGGCACAACACCCATGGAGTATGGGGACAGACAGGTCCTTGGGTGTTTACTTCCAGTACACACCAATATGGAAGAGTAGGTGTTACATGATGTGTAGGTTACTCACATGGTCATGTGATATTTCACTCCATCCCAAAACTAGAGTGATAAAAAAATGGGTTTCATGGTGTATTTTTTTATGAACTACACACCATGTAGCATGGAAATTTCTATAATCCTAGATATATTATGCATCTTTTGATTTTGGGACCTTATTCACTAAATATTATATGTATAATACCTGAAAAACTCAAAAAACCATTTAAAAAGTCATCATAGATCTACCCGATGTTGTATTTTGAACACCAATCATCCGAAAAATTAAGTCTCATTTCTTCCCACATTGTTCTCATATATTGGATCACAAAAACCATCATCACTAGATCCTTCCTTGTAAGTAAATTATCATAATCTATATTGCATCATAATCATTGATCCTAAATTTTTTCATGATCCATTAAGATTAATCTACAAAAATATTCCACATAACCAAGGAACAATCATATAATGAATTAGGTATGTGGAATTAGGTTGAACCATTGGTCAAAATGAACACTGGTGATGAATGCTCATAGAATGGAGGGAGAATGGCATAAAAAATCAAATTGAATAATAATATATGGATTTAGGTGTACCATATATTGATTATTATATACTAAATAAATATGAAATTGTGTTAGATAATTTTTTGAAGAAATATTATCATCATGTTCTTAATTCTGGTTATAAACCCATGTCAGAAATAACTTGAGCCCAGTTAAATCCATAAGAGAAACAATCAGGAAACTCCCTCCTTCCTGCCTCTTAAGATGAGTAACATTACCCAATGCATTAAAAACTGTTTGGGTGAACCTATCATATAATATATTTCAGTTTCTCCTAGTGGTGTCTTGGTGCATCCATTATATAAGCTATATAAAGCTCACCCAGTGCTATATGGGTGAACCCATTATGTCACAAACTAGCCTGAGTCGACCTTGAACTGGTCACCCAGGCCAACCCACAAAAATATCCAAAGGGTGTTCCCAATCCCCATGGGCTGGCACAAGTGCTTGGGTATCATAAATAAAGGTTGGGAACATTATACCTGAAATAATAAACACAAAAACTAACAAAATAAATAAATTAAAATTAAAATCAGACAACCAAATAGGACCTTAAACTATGGTCAAAATTAAACATTACAACTTGAACGAAAAACCAAAAAAGAACCACGAAAATAAAAAATAAGCCAAAAATCCAACTCAAATCTCAGTACGACATGATGCCCCTCATCCCCAAGACACCAAAACCAACCAGCATGATAAAACCACCAACAACTTGGACCATCATCGCTAAGCTCGATGCTTGGACCTAGAATACATAATGATTATGATCTATATACACCCAAATGTGTATGTACGGTGTGTGACAAGAGCCCAGTAAGATTCCAGGGAAAAAATGATTCCATGCCTAAAATATTAAATGACAAAAATAGTTGAAAGTTCAACAAAAAGAAAGGGATAGATGCTTGAATAGTTTGAATAATTTTTTCTTAAAATGAAAATAGTTTTAATGGAAAAACATTAATGGAAACAGATTAAATTAAAATAGACAGAAACTTACTTTTAATATAACCCAAATGTTACACCATATTCTGACAATGATAGTAAAGAAAATGAAGAGCACCAAGTATGGAAGAGGCCCTATAGGTACTAGCAAAAAGTGAGACTCTAAAACATCATGTCTCGGTAAAAAGTAACCATAAAAAATATCTATTCTCATGCACACAAGACAATAATAGGAGAATCATCCATAACCTAGTGGTCACCAACATCACCATTATCATAGTTTAGTTACTGTTGTAAGCGTCAATCCAGTTAAGTGAGACAAGGATGATACCACTCCTAATCACTATAACACTAGTACTAGTCTACCCACCTAGTCCCTGGGAATCCCATTAGTGTTCAAGATGTTCCAAATTCACATTTCATTTCAAAATAAAATGAAAAAAAACAACTAGGGCATTAGATAAACCCAATGACACACTTGAACACACACAAAATACACTCTAAAATAGTATTCACACCAAAAATATTTCAAAAATCAATATACATCACACACACATCAATTTTAACAGCTACACATTAAAAGAAAACACTTCCAGGAATAAAAAACCACTAAAATAATTAATTAACCAATTTCAAAATGTGACACAAGACTTTAAACTCCAAATAACTTTAATCAATTCAATTAAAACCATTTTTCATTCCTAAGAGTTATTTAATAAAACATTAAAAAAATTATGATCAAATTTTAAATAACATACAAAAATTTTCACACAAAACTAACCCAACCGTCTATCATGACAAAAAATCACTCAATGACACCTCAAGAATACAATCTACACCACTTAAAACAATTAATAAACTAACTGCACAGTTTATAACACATTGATAAATAGATCCACATGAATTTTCACAACAAATTGCAAACATATAACACATAACCATGCTACTAAAAAATCAAATGCACTATGAATATCAATAGAACCAAATTTGCAATGCACAAAAAAATTAATAAATTTACTAAATTAATTAAACACCCAAATTATTTCATCAAATAAAAATTATACACAAAATAACCAATATCGATGTAGAAAAACTTCACAAAATTTGTGTGTAAAGTCCACCACACATCAACAACACCTCAAACAATACAACTAAACCCTAAAAGTGAATAATCGAATCAATTAAACCATAATAAAACAAAAAAGCACACAAAAACATAACCCAAAAATCCCCAAAGGAATAAATCAACCCTTATAAGGGAAACTCACCTACATCTAAGGTGAATATGGCCAACCATGAAAGGGGAAGGAATACCATAGGTGAATCATGTTGAAAAACCACTCAGAGAAGGGAGGCATTGCGAGTTTGGTGTGATGTAGATAGGGAGACATGTAGCTCTCCATGAGAGGAAGGATGGTGGAACCGATGTCTAGGAGAGAGGAAGGGGTGGAATGACTATCTATATAGGTAGGGGTGGTCTGGTGAGAAGGAGGATGGAGGGAGGAAGGAGATGCTCTAGGGTTATGAGGGTGGGGCGCTGTGCAAAAACGAATGGAAGGAGGAGGTCTTGGAACCATGGGGGAAGAGGGGAGAGGAGGATATAGGGAGGGGAAAAAATAGAGAAAGGAAATAAAACAAAATACAAATAAAATAAAAATAAAAGAAAAAGAAAATAAAAAGAAAATAAATCCCAAAAATGGAACATAATTCATTCTAAAAAATGTAATGAAAATAATAATTAGTTAATAATTTTATGATTATAACAATAATTCAACATTCACAACAAAATTAAATTATCAATTGAAATAATAATAATAATTACAATTCCAATATTATTATTATTATTATTATTAAGACAAGTCATATTTTATTTTATGATCACATTATTTTCTACCCTGTTGATTTATTAAATAACTATTCATTGTGTGGGATGCATAAAAATTTAGAAAAGCGACATGGCTTCAAATGAGCCTTGCCCATGTGTCGAATGCTGCCAATCCAAATGTTCATTTATCCTTAAAACACAAAAACTCATGTCGGGTCCGGCCCACACCTCGATAAAAAAATTAAGTCAGATAAAATAATAAGATAAAAATTAAAATTAAAATCCTTATCAATGTCTGAATTCCACATGTGACAATTCTTCCCACCATGACACTTTATACCCTCCAAAATTCCCAAAATAATTGGTCAACCAAAGTTTCCAAGTAAGACCATGAAGACCGAGCATTCAGGACACCCATAAACTAAAACTACATAGATCTAAAAAGTAGAATATCTAAGAAAAATAACCAACAGTAAGGAAGATACCTCCAAACACAACTACAACATGTAACACTGTGACCCATAACTTATGAAACACCAGGGCCCACTGAAAACCTCTAAGACCACACATAAAGCGACTCATTACTTGAGCTAAGCAATTACCATGGTCAAGGTCGGTGGTGCATAAGAAAGGGATTTCCCAACGAAATGCACTTTCAAGACTTGGTTTTCTGCTTGTTTGTTCTATGGTGGTATCCCCACAATATTAGGATTCTTGTAAAACATTGTTTCTCCAAAAAAAACTCAAAATCCCAGACAAATCCTCTAACACTGTCTTGATCCTAAAATCTCCCTATGTTAAACCAAACCAACATAAGGGGAAATGCTGGTGATACCCATAGTGGGTCTCCCCAAAATTTTCTAATTTTCCCAACACCATGAAATCTTCACAACATTCCCTGTTTATTATGAGTGGTACGGACTGAAATCTTCATCACAATCACACCAACATGGGATAACCTGTAAGGAAAATTTCTATAGTGAAAAACACTCCACCACACAAGAGGGTTTTCATAGCATAAACCTCTAACCTAGCAGCAAACCGGAAAAGCGCATGTCAATCCCACAGAACATGAGAATCTCTAAAATGAGTAAACTTTTGATTCATAATGGACCCAAAAGAAGGTAAAATATTCAGAATTCTGCTTCCAAAGAGCACACCCATTGGATTTAGAAGAATTCAGAATCTCCAAACCTCCTTAAATCCCAAGAGGAACCCAAACTTTCCCAAAGCACTCAACTATATTCGACCAACCTTGATGCCTACAAACAATCAACAAAACTGAGAAGAACACGACTCTACCACCCCACTTAGAGTTTGGGATAAACCAGAAACTGAGAGAAACCTATTGGATACCCATGAGACCTTTCTAGGGGGACATATCCTAAAAAAGAAACACAAAACCTTCCTTCCACAAAAACAATAACCTCACAAAAAATATGCACACTTCATACAAAAATCCAAAAGTTACAACGTAACACATTAATTCATTTTCAAAGAAAACACCCACTTGAAAAACCAAGCACTGTGGAACAATGTCCAAAATCTATTTTGAAACCATTATTTTCACTATAGACTCAAACCATTTTCCAATTCCAAATTAATTAATGTAAAAAACCCAATTTAGATAAAAACACTTTTATTCCCAATACCTCTTAGAAAAAATCATCCCAACACTCCTGAAATAACCAAAACACATGGGAAAACATCGAGAAATTTTCAGAACATTTACACAAATACACTTTTCAGGAAATAAGAAGCAGCCTTAGAAATAAATCACCCACCACTGATATTCCTTAATTCCTTATAGATATACATTTTTGTTCCACTAAGACACCCATCCACACAATCCAAAAATTTCCCATTAATCATGTCCATGGGCACACATGAGCACCCATTAGAATACTAATGGATAAAACTAGGATCTTTCTCTTTCAAAACAAAACATTCCCAATATTATAAAAATACCTTTTTTCAAAATCCATTTCAAAAATTCCAGAAAAAATTTCAAAATACTCTCCATTTCCAAAACTAACTCACTTCAATATCAAATAATATAATACATTCTTTTTAGAAATCCGATTTCAACAAATAAAACACCAAATTTCAGAAACCAGGTAAAAGGAAAGAACACCCCAAGAATCATTTCAAACTCACACCAAGAGAGAATAAGAGCAACCCCAAAGTCTGCTTTCCTTTTAAAAACCACCTTCTCACTAACCCAAAACTGAACCAAAACATCACCAACACTAAAGCAACTAGATAGAAAACTAGTGGTCGTGCCTAACCCACCAACATGGTTTAGAAAACCATGCCCTTGGAAAGCACCGACCATTATGAGTGTTGAACCGTACTCTCGTGCATCACATGGGTTGCTACTCTATGTGATACCACACACAATACCGGTTTACTCCTACATTCATTCCCCATCCACACAGACCAATGACCAAAACATAAATTCTAGACTAACTATTGTTACTAGAGGATCAGAACGACCAAGAGTTCTCGATGTTCTTACCAAAACTACCACTAGAGTACTGATATCCCTATCTTCGATCAACTTGAAACCCCAAATAACAAGAACAAAACCTCCTTCTGATACCATTTTGTCATGAACCAGACTAAGTTTACCCCAAACCTGTCACCTAGGCCAACCTATGAAAAGACCCAAAGGGTGTTCCCAATCCCCACAGCCTGGCACAGGTGCCCTGGTGTCCTAAATAAAGGTTGGAAACATTTCAACTGAAATAATAAACAAAAAACAACTAACATGATAAATAAGTTCACACTAAAAACCAACAACCTAATATGACCTTAAACTATGGTAAAAATTAAAGTTTACAACTTGAAAAAAACCCTAAAAGGAACTACAACAACCAAAAAGGAAACCTAAACTCCAACTCAATACTCTATATGACATTTAGAGCCGCATCCCCAAGCCACCAACACCAAATATCATGAGAAAACCACTAACAACATAGACCATCATCGCTAAGCCTGATGCCTCGACCTAGAATACACAAGGAACATGATATACATACACCCAAAGGTGTATATAGGGTGTGATCCCAAATCCTAACAGGATGCCGCTGAAAAAAGGATTACACACATAAATTATTAAATAAAAAAACAATTGTATGTTTATCAAAAGGAAAGGAATAAATGATTAAATAGTTTTAATGAAAATAATTTTTAGATGAAAATAGTTTTAATAGAAACAACTTTAAAGGAAACATATTAATTTAAAATACACAAACACAAAAAATTAATTTTAAGATAAACCAAATGTTACATTGTATCCTAACATTGAGTGTAAATTTAATGAGGAGCACCAACTTTGGGAGATTCCCTATATGTATAAGCAAAAAGTGGGACCCTAGAACCTCATGTCTCAGTGAAAAGTAACAATAAAAAATATCACTTATCATTCACACAAGATGCTAGTAGGAGAATTAACCATAACATATTATCCCCCAACATCATCATTTTCATAGTTTAGTTAGTTTTATAAGAATCAATCCTGATAAGCAAAATAGCGACGATACCACTTCAGATCACTAGCACACTAGTCCTAGTCCTCCTATATTGTCCTCGGGATTCTAGTTAGTTCTCAAGTTGTTCCAAATTCATATTTCATGTAATAATATAATAAAAAACCACTAGGGAATTACCTAAAACCAACTCCACACCTGCAGACACACAAAACCCACACTGAAATAGTATGCACACAAAAAATATTTCAAAACTCAATCTGCATCATGCGCACATCAATTTAAACAGTTGCACAGTAAAATAAAACACTTCCATGATTAAAAAAACCAATAAAAGAATTTATTAACCAATTTAAGAATGTTACACCAGACTTTAAACACCAAATACCTTTACTCAATTCAATTAAAATGATTTTTCATTCATAAAGTCTATTTAATAAAACATAAAAAAAATTTATGAATTTTTTTTAAAGAGAATACATGACATTACACACCAAACCAACCCAACCCCCTATCATGACCAAAAAGCATTCAACACCACCTCAAGAATAAAATATATGCTACTTACACTAATTAATAAACTAACTGCACAATTCATAACACATTGATAAATAACTCCACATGAATTTTCACTACAAATTGCACACATATATCGCATAACCATGCTACTAGAAAATCAAATACACTCCAAATATCAACAGAACCAAATTATCAATGGGGAAAAATAATTAATTTACTAAATTAATTAAACACATAACTTATTTAATCAAATATAAATTATTTGTGAAATCACCTACCTCAGTGTAGACCAACTTCACATAAATGGTGTGAAAAGTCCACCTCACTTCAATAGCACCTCAAAAAACACAATTAAAACCTGAAATTAATGAGTCGAATCAATTACACCATAATCAAATAAAATACGATACAAAAACATAACCCAAAAATACAAAAAGGTAGAAATAAACCCATAGAAGGGAAACACAATGATGGAGATGGTGTGGATGGCCAACTGGGCAATGGGAAGGAATACCAGAGGTGCGCCACACCCGAAAACTGCTCGAAGAAGGGTAGCAGTACGGGTTCGGTGTGAAGTGGAGAGGGAGGCACGTGACTATCCAGGAGAGAGAGGAGGGAGGCATGGATGTTTTAGAGAGAGGTAGGGGTGACAAAACTGTCTAGAGAGGGACGAGGGTGGTCCGATGAGAAGGAGGAAGGAGGGAGGAAGGAGCGACGCTATGGGTAGGTGGGGTGGGGTGCGTCACAAAAACCAGGGGAAGGGGGAGGGCTTGTCATGACAGGGGAAGAGGGGAGAGAAAGAGAGAGGGAGGGGGAAAGAGAGAAAAAAAAAGAAAAAAGAAAAAGAAAAATAAAAAAATAAAAACAAAATATAACCAAAAAATGGAATTTAAGCCATTCTAATAATAATAATAATAATGAGTTAATAATTTTATAATTATAACAATAATTTAACATTCACAACCAAATTAAAATATCAACAGAAAATAATAATAATAATAATCCAAATATTATTATTATTATTATTATTAAGACAAATCTTATTTTATTTTATGATCAATTTATTGCTTACCCTGTTGATTGATTAATTAATAACGAACCAGGTGGGGTGCATGGAAATTTAACGAAGTGAAACGACCTCGACTGAGCCCTACCCATGTAGAAGACGCTGATAAACCAAACATTAATTTGTTAAAAAAATGAAAAAACACATATTGGGCCTTCCCTAAACCTCAAACAAAAATTAAGTCAGATAAAATCATAAGATAAAAATAAAAATAAAAATCATTACCAATGTGTGATGTCCGGGTGTGACACATTGTATAATCTATATCAGGCTCACCCAATACTATTTAAGAACACCATTTATATATTCTATATCAGGCTCAAACATTTATCATATAATTATAAAGTATAATATCATGAATAAAAAATTTTATTCTTTCGATTTTTGATCATAAAACACTTGAAAAACTCTTTTAAACTCATATGTAAAGCACTTTCTGTTATTAAAAAACCATTTTCTTATGAAAAAACATTTCTAATACCTAAATAATATTTTCTTTTAAAAACCATTTTCATTACTAAAATAATTAGAAAAATGGAATGAATTTTTTTCAATGAAGAAAACATAAAATCTTGTAATGTAATATAAGCATCAAATAATGAGTATGATGATTGAAAAAGTTATTATCACCCGTATACATTGAAATAGATCATTCCTTTATTAGTCTATAAAGAAATTCAAACATTCCATAAAAATATTATTTGTTTTTGGTAAAAAATTGAAATAAAATAAAAAATTTCATTTATAGAACACTCATTTCCATATAATTACATTTATAAAATAATTTTAAAAACATGGACATGGAAAGAAAATATAATTATAAGGAATACATTAAAAGTTCATTTTTAAAGAAAAGTCCCGTACTACCTTGGAAACATTTGAATCTTAATAATCATGAAATAATACCATTAAAAAAACATTAAATATCATGAGAATATATATGTTCCTAATAATAATTATAAAAGGGGATGTATATACACCTCATAAAATAATACAGGTGCATAGTATCCAATTATGCATTATTATAAGGAAATTGAGACAAAGTCCCTTACCTTGAGTCTGAATCATATTGTATATTCTTTATCTTCATAAATAATAAAATTTTGTTAATTATTTACATAATTAATAACTATTTTCAATTTTATTATAACTTTCATTTCCTATATGACCTTGTTATATACAATTACTAATCTATTAAGTTTACTTATGATGTTTTGATGATATTCATCTTATGTGTCAAAAATGACCATAGTAGGTTGACTATAGTCAAATAGGTAATTATTAAACATTAAAAAATTAATAACCATTATATAATTAAAATTTTTATATGTAATTTATTCTTTTAAAACCAATCATGAAATATTATTTCGAAAAATGAACTATGTTACAATCATGAAGATGGTAGGTCATACGTAAGCATGAGTAACATTTCCAATTTTCAATGATCATTATGGAGAGAAGTTAAGTATTATATTATCTTTATAGAATGATAATAATATCATAAATACCATATTATTTTAATATATGTACACATTTTTATATCATCCATGTTATTTGGTGATGAGAAAAAGAATCACATCGCTTTGTGGAGGTGGTAGTCTACACATACACACGAATGATGATATCATTTTATAGTGAGTGGAAAGGTATGAAATAAAATGGTATATTATAATTTAATAATTATAAATATTTCATTAATATCATAATTATTTCATATATATCAAATATTTAAAAGTATACTTATTACCATCCTTGTAAAGAGTTAGAAAAAAAAGTATCAGATCACTTTGTGAGGCGGTAGTCCACCGTACACACAAACTTGGTTATCATATCCCCCAAGGAATGTAAAGTAAAAAAGTACATGTTATATAATAATTAAATAAGTATAATTATTTTAAAAATATCATATAAATAATTAAAATTAAAATTATAATATTCCTTGAGAGGTGATGATGAAAAAGGAATGACACCAGTTTATGAGGTGGTAGTCCTCTATACACACGAATGATGATTTTGTTTCTCATTTTAAAGAAGAGGAGATATATTTAGGTTATTAAATTATCATAATAATATATTAGTATATGGTATATATTTGTTTTATAATATCATCTTAACTGAATAATATTTGAAGGAGGTAGAAGAAGAAATAAAATAAACAAGCTCAGTTAAACATGATACCTCTTATTTGGATAGCTTTAATAGGTTAGCATAAAAATCCTTCTTAAAAAGAATTTATGATCAAAAAAATTATTCTATAATGCGGGGAAGGAATTAAGGAAGGTATTTGAGTAGGTCTATTGTGAGAAAAATGGATTTTATGGTGTGAATATTAGAGGATAGGGGGTGGCCATTTATAAGTAAAGTGAGTGGCACACTTGTAATTCTTGAAAATAAAAATGTGTACCCAAATTTTTTACATGAAAGACGGATAAAAAATGAACCATTATAAAAACTTAGACATTATAAGGTTTAAATATGTACACATAATATATTTTATACATTTTTAGGACATTTTAACCATTTTATTTTTATTTTAACCCCTTAGTAAGATCGTTTATTACATTAATGGTGGAAAATGTTTTTTTACAATTTTCACTATTTATTATAAATTTTTTTACCTAATTATATAACATATATTAATATTATTATAAATATAGAATCTATTTTATCAAATTAAATTAATTCAAGTGGAATAATTTAATTTAAAATTTAACCAATAGACGTGATAAAGAAGAGGTTTTTCAAGAAGTGTATTTTTAAGAAAATAATGATGTCATATTATATTTTTGACTAGTAATAAAAATTATATGAATTTTAATTAATATTTATTGATATATAATCTATAAATTTAATTTCAAAAATTCAAAATTTTTGGTTCCTATTAATTAACTTAAAATGAGAAACATTATACATTTTAACATAGTTTAAAAACAAATACTATTTTTAAACCCAAAAATAAACTTAAATATTAATTCAATATAGATTTGATTAAAAATAAATTAAGTAGATTAAATATAAAAAAATATTAATTTTTTTACATTAAATATATTTCAAAACATAATGGGATTTTTAAATTACTTAATTTATTGAAAAGTAATGACATTTTTCAAAAAATCAGTATTTTTCACTATTAACTGAAAATCAATATTTTTGAAACATTAAATTTTTTTACCGTAAGTTAATTTTGATATAATTATTTAGAAAATGATATTTATTTTTCAAATTATAATTATAAAATTTATAAATTATACTTTTAAATAAAACCTTATATTAAAAAATATAATTAAAACTATATCCTTTTGATTTTAAAAGCACATAATATTTTTATAATGAATATGACTATCTAATTAATAAATATTAATAAACATGAAAATTATATATTATATCATTACCTATATTTTTATATTCTACCCTAATTTTTTAAATTATTTCATCAAAATTTTATTCACATATGAAACGATTGAGGATATCATTCCCTCATCGCAGTTTCAAATTCCCCTATTTCCACTTTAATAGTATGGTTTTTCCATAATACCTTAACTTGGTGAATAAATTTTTTCTGAAAAATTAGATCAATAATTCAATAATCTAAAAAGGCTTTTCTCATAATAAATATTATCTTCCAACTGAATTACTTTAGGGATCAAAACATGAGATAAATCTGACACATATTTTCTTATCATTGAAACTTGAAAAACATTGTGTACCTAAGAAAACATAGAGGAAAATTAACTTAGTAAAAATCTAATTGAAGTTTCCCCTAGATTTCATATGTTATAGTGAACTAAAAACCTAGGTTTCATTTTTTTATCAAAACACATTTTACTTTTATATAAAGATACCTTAAGAAAAATTTGATCACATACCTTGTAAGAATTATCTTTCCTCTATTTAAACACTTAATTTTTTCCCTTCTCTGACCCATACTCATATGTTGCTAAATCAACTGTACCTTCTTATCCATTTCTTTTACCAACACTAGTATCATCCATGTAATTTCTCCTACTTTATCTAAAAATTGAAATTCCAAAAAATCATTTGATATAATTCATAAAATGGTTCCATCTATATACTTGAATGAAAAATATTATTACAAGAAAAACAAACCAAAGAAATTTTTTGATCCCAATTTCCACGGAAATCCATTAAAAAATAATGAATAATATATGACAAGGTCTGAATTGTTCTCTCATACTATCCATTAGATTGAGGAGGAAAAGTTGTAATGAAATTTAATTCATCACCCAATGACTTCTTAAGTCATTTTAAAAAATTAGATATAAACCTAGGATCACGATCTGATGAAATAGAGAGAGGAACTCCATGTAACATGACTATATTTTTTAGACACTATTGAGAAAGTTGTTCCAAAGGCATAATATCTTGAATGGGATGGAAATGGGTAGATTTAGTTAATAAATACACAAAAACCCAAATTGTATTGTTACCTCATGAAGTACTTGGAAATCCCACCATGAACACCATTGAAATATTTTTCCATTTCCACTCTAGCATTTGAAAATGTTGAATAATTCCCTTCAGTAATTGTTATTATACTTTAACTTACTTATAAGTGTAACGACCCGGACCCGAATAGCCACCCGAACAGTGCTAAACAGGTTGGGTTCTACTACCTTAGGCGCACCTCCCCGAATGCCAAAGGTTGCCGACTAGTAGCGAAATTCTGATAGGTATAGTGCGGAGGATATACCCTCTCGGAGGATAATAATAATAGTACTTGTCCAAGTATAAAAATAGAGATGAAATGGAATAAAAGACTCAGCAGAATCAAACTAGATCCGCAGTACGGAAGCACATTCAATATAAATAAACAGTGGAAGCAATAAGTATAAACAAAAATAGAAAAAAGTAAACACAACAACATGTTAATCAATGGTAACTACTAAACAAACCAAACATGCATCCATAGCAAGTCACTAAACAAAATAGGAACCAATGTCTAACCAACAACAGATACAAACAATTAAGAATGCTGATACAAGTAATGAAAACAAAATAGAGTAACCCCGGCTAGGTAAGACCTCAAGGTCCATACCATCTCCAAGCAATAACTAACGTAGCCCAGATCCTGAAACTGGTCTATTTCTTGCACGTAAATCCATAAAGTCTGCATGCATCCTGAAGGGCCCATGCTGGGTGTGAGAAAAATCTCAGTAGGATACCACCCAATGGTGCGTACCTAATATGAGTGTTTAAGCAGTCATGCATTTATAAGGAAAGCAGTAAACAATGCAATGCACAAATAAACACTAACTCCCCTGGTGCTCAGCAGCCACCACGAAGTGTCAGCTGCTTCGGCCAACGCCAGAATCTCTGTTATGAAACCCGGAACCATGTGCCCCATGACACCACATGTCTCAAGTACCGACATCCTGAAGGCACGCCCAAGATGTAACCTGGAAGAACAACGATACCTGTCCTCAATAAGAAACCGGAGGGACAATGATATCTGACCTCAAATAATGTAACCAGAGGGACAGCGATTCCTGCCCTCAAATCATGGTGAGCCTCAGCCCCCAACCTAATAGCCTCAATGCTATCCCCTAAAGGCTCCTCACCTCCCATATGGATTTCTACAGCAAGCACCCCCAACCAAAGTACCTAAACCACATCTACATGGCCTATACCAACACGAGTGGTAAAAACCACCTCATCATAGAGTATCTATGTGTGAACACTACTCAAAGTTTCTAGGTGAGCGGTAATCACCAAAATAGTACCATAGCCACAACACCTCTGATAACTCGTGTCCCTGCGACCTTGTTTCTCAAGTCTAATGGCATCGCCATCCCAGTAACCCGGTCCATGCCCAACCTCACAGTCATCTTGCCTCAAACTGACGTCCATGATGCCCAATACCGTGGTCAGAACCACCCAACGTAACCCAGGCCTAGCCCAACCTATGATCAACAACACTCAAGAATATCCGTTCCATTCCCAACATAACCCAAAGGGTCCAACATGGGAAATTCAACAATTGCATATATAAAAAATTTAAACAGGACACATAAACAGGAAAAAACATTCAAATAGTAGAATTACCCTAACCCAACGGTTATTAGTCAACAGTACCGAGGTCTTGAATGCCTCTAACAATTCACAGTAGGCTTAATAAATTAAAATCAATACTTTAAAACATTAATATAGAAATTTAAACCATTTTGGCATCCCCTGGCCAAAATGCCCTGATGAGGAACAACCCCTCACCCGACCCCACTCAATTAAAAATGGTAACAGGTCATACCCAAAGGCATCCCATATGTCCAACAATCAATTCAATATGAAACGACAGATAAAACGGGTCCCACTCAAAATACCCGAAAACGCGCCGAAGGCCACGTTACCCAAATGACCACGAAAACACAAAAAGAGGTATGCACCACCTACCTGAGACTCGTATGATGGTAATCCTCTGGTAAAAACCTCCAAATTGGCCTAAAATGCGGTAAGTCTACAAAAGAGTCAAAACCGCTCAAACCCCTATAAATTGTTATAGAACAGAAATCAAACAAAACGGATCAAGGGGAATCAAGGCCTTATCGAGGGGGTTCCAATGCATCAATCAGTGTTTGAAACCGACATCAGACGAAGAAACAAGAAGATATTGAAGTCCAGAATACTTGGTTCATGAAACCGGGTGACACAAGGTGTGTTCTACCTCAATACGAGGCAACTTCCCATTTTAACACAAAAAAGAAACTACACGATGTGTACTTTAGGACTACACATCGTGTATATCATTTAACTATTCATTTGGCAGCTAGAATTCCACCGACTTACTTTCCAGAACCTGCCAACATGAGTACACAGTGTATAGCTAGGGGTACACAGTGTGTACTTGGTTTCCCTTCTCTTCCTTTCCAACTTACCTACATTCCATATATTCATCTCATACACAGCCAGACTAAATCGCGTGTCTAGGAGGAACACGACGTGTACTTGGTTAAACGAATCTACCCATCCAACAGGCCTACACGCCATGTATATCCCTCAAACATTGCCAGACTACATGGCGTGTCCAAGGAGGACATGACGTGTACTTGGTTTCAACAATTCTACCCAGCCAACAGGCCTACACGCCATGTATGGCCTCCACATGGTCACAGGTACACAACGTGTCTCAAAACTACATACCGTGTAGTAATAAATTTCTACACGGTCATCACAAGGAATGTACTCAGCGAGCACACGGCCGAACACTCTCTTAACATATACACAACGTGTACTTAAAGTACATGGCGTGTAGTCTAGAAATTTCCAGAAACTACCCAAATTCTCCAGTTTTCTCAGGGATAAGTCAAAAAATTCAAACCGGGTCGGGATTTTTACCCGTTCCAAAAACCCGGGTTCTTACAATAAGTCATTCATTTAATCATAAAGGTAACAATATCTATTTTTATACCTTATCATGAATAATACTCCTGAAGTTCTCAGTACATATTAGTGCTACCTAGATGAATATAAAATGGGGAACTATGAGCTCCAACCAACAACCCTTTCTTCAAAAGAGAATCACATGACACACACAATCTCTTTGCAAATATTATTGAACATTCTTTAATAACATTAAAATGTGGTAAAATACCCTTCTTAATAGAATTTACCTTTTCCTACATAACAAGATCCTCCTTTTAATATTTCTTAATCATTTCAGACAAATTCGACCGCACTGAAACCTGAAACAAAAAAAGGATGTCCCTGAATCAACAAATTCTAGGCCAAAATTCATCAAATCATTAACCAATGGGCTATTTCATAAAAAGGAGATTGTTAATGTAGAATTATTTTTCTAACTCAAAGAATCAACCAATTTTTTTATTTTCTATTACAGTAATGAATCATACAATCATAATCCTTTTTATTTTTACTTATGTTCTCTAACTCATGTTTTAATCTTTATGAGTATAAATATACTTCACAATTTTGAGATCAATATATACATTAGAGTTTAATCCATATAAATGATTCCTCCAAATATTAAAATAAACCATGATAGATAATTCCATATCAGTTATAGATAAATTTAGCTAATGAGGTTTCAACTGACGTGAAGAGTAAGCAATTACTTAACCAAATTTCATTAGGACACAACCAAGTCCCTTAAATAAATCATTTCTATTGATGGGAAATTCACAATTTCTAGAAGTAAGGGACAAAAATAAAGCACTCATCAATCATATTTTTAGTTCCTAAAAATAATCACCACATTTTTTTCCCTGGATGAATTTAACTCATTTTTGAGTTAATTTAGTTAGTGGGATATACAATTGAGTAATGTTTTCAAGAAACAATCGGTAAAAACCCACTAATCCTAAAAAACTAAAAATCTCTGTGATATTTGTGGGACCTGGATATTCTTCAAAACTTATTCTTATTTGGGTAAAAAATTATTCCATCTTTAGAAACAATATGAAAAAGGAAATAATTTTTTTGCAACCAAAATTCACACTTACTAAATTTTCCATGTAGTCTGTTTTCTTTCAAGATTTGAAAAAAAAATCCATAGGTGTCTTTTATGTTCCTCTTAATATTTTGAATATACCAAAATATCATCAATAAATATTTCAAAAAAAAAACTATCTAGGAACTTGTGGAAAAATATATTCATAAGGTCTATAAATACAAAAATTACATTGGATAACCCAAAGGAAATAACTATTAACTCATAATTCCAGTATCTAGTATAAAACAAAATCTTCATAATTTCATCCTCCTTCAACTTTATCTGATGGAACTAGAAACTTAGACTAACATTCAAAAAATATTTATCTCCTTTTATGTGATCAAGAAAATCATCAATATGAGGAAAAGGATACTTGTTTATAATAATGATATTATTAAAGGCTCTACAATCAATAAAAAGCCTCAATGAATGATATTTTTTTGAAATAATATCACCCCATGGTGAAGTTATATAATGAATGAAACCTTTATCTATCAACTAATACAATTTAATTTTCAATTCAATAAGTTCCATTTTATCCATTCGATAAAGGGGGTTTGAAATAGGCATAACATCATGAACTAAGTTAATAGAAAACTCATCCTCCCGATCAAGAATAACACTAGGAAAATCATTAGAAAATATATCTATGTATTCATTCACAACTAGAACATCATTAATTTGAAATTTTTTATTTTTTTCAATAATATGATCTAGGTAACATTAACTATTGTCTCTAATAAATTTCATAGATTCTTAATAAGTTATCAAAGGTATGAAATAATTTAATAAAACATTATTAAACTATTATCTATATTAGAACGATAAATTGAAATATAACCCATACCAGTAGTGATATCAAACTCTACTATGGGAAGTTCATGAGGATTTTCTGAAAATATCATTCCACTAATTATAGAAAGGATATTCCTATAAATCTTTTTCACTTTAATATTTCCATATATAGTTTTGACCAAAAGTTATGTCTTCTCTTCATGTGGTGATATTCTCACTTTACTTCAAAATATCTTAGAAATAAAATAATGTGAAGATATACGGGGATGGGTATAGTTTGAAAAAATTGTATCATACCTACCTCCACTTCATTTGACTATACAAAATCAACTTTAGTAGAAGAAAATGACTTTGCTACACCTTTCTATTTTTGATCATGATGATTTCCATCATGTGAAAAAAACATTTGATACAAATTATCATAATGACACAAATGATTGAAATAAAACACCTCGTAATTGGATCAACATTGGTTACCCCATTATTTGATTGTTTTGTACTCTTTTATTTATATTCACGATCTCTATGACAAAACTCACCACAAATTAAACACCTAAAAAATACAGTAAGAAATTATTTGAAATGTATTTTACCCCACTTGGAACATTTTGGGGGATTAACTGTAGAATTCTTAGCTATTTTATTCTCTATTTCTAGCCACCTTCACCTTGTTATACAACTTATGTGTTAAGGAGCATACATGTTGAAAAAATACATATTAACTTTCTAAGCACAACAACCAAATTTCTCATAACTTTTAAATTATCATATAGCCAAAGCTACCCATAAAATTAATTTCAACAGTAAGTAAAATATATTAATTTTTCTATTAGTTTCCTGAATAAAATCCAGGATATACCTAGCCAATAGTGTGATGTTTTCTTCATATACAGCTAATGAATATTCATATTTTTTACTCAATTCAAAAAATTATTTCTCCATCCTTATCTAAAAAAACTTTGGTAAATATTTATCAAGAAAAAGATTCTTCAATGTTTTTTATTACATGGAATCTAGATCATATTTCTATCTGGTATTGTTAACTAAATCAAAACATTGAGCAACTTTACCTTCATAATGACAAATGGAATGAGTTACCTTTTGGAGTTCTGAAAACCCAATGACATCAAGTATCTTCCCTAGTTCATTGATCCATCCTTTTACTACCATTGATTTATATGATCCACTGAATGATGGGTGATGTTTTATCATGAAATGTATCACCATATTCATGATCCTTTATAGAATATATCGATACTCTATATCATGGATACCACTAGTATTTAGGGCTTGATTTGACTGATCCATCACAAAAAAACTTCTCAGTTTTAATTCAGACCATATCAAGATGCTGATTTGGAAAGATATTTCCCTCTCAGGGCCTTACTACTTAAACTTCATTGTTTCCTTTGTAGAAAACCATTTAAAAAAATTTTAGATGAATCAACATGGTAATCATCAAATGCTATATCATTTCAACTTAAGAATAAGGTAAAATCTTTCAAGGGCATGATATTAGCATTATTGTAAACTAAAAATATATATGAAATTTTTCCTTTCATACCAACTACAATAGTTTGAAATTATTTTTAGTGTTATATAATTGATACTTATTAGGGTACTAAATGGGTGGATACACCTCCTAGCAGGGACACCCCACCATCTCCAATGAAAACTCTTTCCTTATGAAGCCCTTTGGAAGAGAGCCATGCTTCTTCTAATTCTCACATGTGGGAGTTACCAAGGATCAAATTGCTTCCTTTTCTAATGATACCAACTATAAGGAACCTTATTTAAACATTACATAATAATTATTTTTTAGTTCAAGAATTCATTATATAAATTTTATGATCTTATCAGTTTTAGAGTTTAAGAAAATTCTGTAATAACTCATAAATTACAAAACCATATAATACAGAGTGGTCACTTCTGATCAGTATCCATTTTTCCATGATATATAACTTTTAAGAAAAAATTTGATTTCTTTTCATGAAATATCATCATGAATTTCAACTTGACTTATTCATTTACCTTAATAATTCTCAAATCATATTATTTTTTTAAAATATACTGTGGGAATAAAATTTCCTAGTAAGGGGGTTTGAAAAGAAATAAAATTTATAGTGTATTGAGAAACAGGAAAAGCAATGAAATTTTTATATTTATGTCAATGTTCTTTGATATAATGAAATAAATCATTTCCATATTAAAAAAAACACACAATTTTTTCTTAAATAAAATCATTAAAACTCATAGAATGAAAAAAAACCCTTTTTTGAAACTTAGAGAATCAATTCCATAACCCATTTTAAATCCTTAACAGGAATAACTGGAGACCAATTAAATTCATAGGAGAAACCCTCCAATAACTCCCTCCTTCTTTCTTGTTAAGAAAATGAACATTACACAATACATTAGAGTGCTATCTAGAAGCCCCCATCATATAAGATACATCAATATCACCCAATGATATATTGGAACACCTATCATATAAGCTGTATGGGTATCATCCGACACTATCTAGACGCACCCATTATATAAGCTATATTAGGCTGACCTGAACCTATCTATGTTCACCCATGATATAAGATATATCAGGATCACCTGTTTCTCATATAATGCTAAAGTACCATATAATGAATGAAAAAATGTATGTATTCACTTTTCCACCATAAAAAATTTGAAAATATATTTTAAAATTATATGAAAATCACTTTTGGATATTAAAATAAACATATATTTTTAAAAAATATTTCTAGTACAAAATACAATTTTATTTTAAAATAACTTTTTTAATAAAAAAATAATTAGAAAAAAAGAAAGAGGGGATTTATTTATAGAAAAAATTAAGGCTTTTAAGGGAATCCAAAGTTCAAATAATTATTATGATTATGATAAAAGTCAATGCATTTGTATATGTTAAAATAGAACATTCCTTCCATTTTATTTTTGTAAATAAAGCCAAAGTTTCCAAAAAAAACATTCAATTTTTAGAAAAACTTTGAAAGAGAGTAAAAAAATTAGTTTATACAACTATCATATCTATATAATTAAATTCATAAAATAATGTTAAAAATAAGATCATGGAAGAAAAATTTAGTTAGAAGGAAACCAATAAAAGATGATTTAAAAAAAATAATTTACCACCTTGGAAATATTTTACTCGTAATTCCCATGACATAATAACATTATCAAAACATTAGATATAATTATAACAGATAAACTTATGATATAACCTTTCAAATGTTATATATATACATCTCATAAAATAATTTAGGTTCATAACATAAAAATCTGCCTCAACAAATGGAAATTGAGATGAAGTCTCATACCCTGAGTCTGACTCGTCACATATGTTCTTTATCTTATTAATTAATAAAATTATGTTAATTATTTACTTTCATAATAATATTTTAAATTTTATTATTCATTTTATTTCACTTATAATCATTTTATATATAATTACTTAATTAATTAAGTTTACACCTAATTTTTTGATGATATCTGACTTATGTATCAAAAATGATTTTGATAGGTTGACTATGGTAAAAGATTTCATTATTCAAAATCTCCAAAATAATAATAATGAAACAATTTTAATTTTTATATATCATTTTATAATTTTAAAAACAATCATAAAATATGGTTATGGAAAATTAACTACGTTACAATCATAGAGACAGAAGGTCATATGTACTCTTGAGTAACATTTCCATTTTTCAATGATGATTAAGGAAAAAGATAAGTATTATTTTATCCTTCCAGTATGGTAATTATATCATAAATACTAATATATATATATATATATATCATCTATGTGATGTGGTGATGAAAAAAAGAATCACATCGCTCCATAGAGGCGGTAGTCCACATCATACACATGAACGACGTTATCATTTTTCAATGAGTGGAAAGGTATGTAAGAAGATGGTATATTATATTTTAAGAATGATAAATATTTAATAAATATCATAATTATTTCATATATACCACATATATTAATTAAAACTTTTCTTATTACCTTCTATGTAAAGCGTTTGTGACAAACACATCACATCGCTTCGTGAGGCGATAATCTACCATACACATGAGTGATGTTATCATGTCCTCTACATAATAGAGAGTAATAATTTATATCTTATATAATAATTTAAGAAGTATAATTATGCTACAAATATCATATATATAATTTAAATATGTCATTATAGTATTCTGTGAGAGGCGATGATGAAAAATGAATGACACCGGTTCATGTGGCGGTAGTCCGTTGCACACACAAATGATGATTTTGTCTCCCATTTGATAGAAGTGGATATGTATTTAGGTTATTTAAATAACATAATAAAATATTACTATGTGGGATATATTTTTTCAATTTTATCATCTAATCTTAATGATATTTTATGTTGGTATATGAGGAAATAAAATAATGATGCTTGGTTAAACATGATATTGCTTCTTCGGAAAACATTCTTAGGTTAGCACCAAAATCCTTCTTAGGATGAATTTATGATAAAAAAGGATTATAGTATATGTTAAGTGAATCTAATATCATATTTGGGTTGGTATTATCCAATACAAATGTATTTTGATGTGTGAATATGATAGGAGAGGGGGTGGAATTTTATAAGTGAGGTGAGTGACACACTTGTTTTTTTTGAAAGGAAAAAGGTGTAACCTTGATATTTAATTGAAAAAAGGCTCCAAAATGGACCATTATTGGAAAATAGACATGATAACATCAACATATGTCTACAAAAATTGATTCTATACAATTTTTGAGGTCATTTTAACTGCTATATTTTTAGTTTAACCCTTGATAAAATTATTTTTACCTTAGCTGCGCTAAAATATTTTTATTGTTTTCACTATTAATTATGAAAAAAATGAAGTTTAAATTATTATATAATATAAATTATTATAATTAAAATTATTTAACCCATTTTATCAAATTTAATTTACAAAATTGGAAGAATTTATTTTAAAATTAATCCCGTTGACGCGATGAAAAAGAAATTTTCAAGAAGTGTATTTTCAAGAAAATGATGATTATGTAGAAAAATATAATAAAATAATAATTATGTTACAATAAATATTACTCAAAAAAATTTGGGCTTTTAAATTAATAATATTTTTGAAAATAAATGTAATTTTTTCAAAAATTTGTATTTTTCACTATTAAATGAAAAATCAATATTTTTTGAAAAATTCCAAAATTTCAGCCTAGGTTAATTTTTATACGATAATTTTAAATATAATAATATTTTTTTTTTCAAATTAAAATTCTAAAATTTATAAATTAAACTTTTAAATAGAACCTTATAAAAAAAGTTCAATTAAAACTATTTCATTTATGATTTAGAAAAATTACTAAATATTTTTTTGATGAATATAAATATCTTATTCATAAATATAATAAACATGAATATTATTTATTATATCATTTTATAGGTTGTTACAACCACTTATAGGTATTCTTTTGAATATAGTTTTGTCTTTACTAACCCCACACTAGAGGAACCATATTCCCACATAGTGTCTTCTCACTCAGTTACCTTATGTGAACCAAATGCTCCTCAAATTATATATCAGCCTCAATATTGATATTACCATTATTAATCACATTAAAAGGGTTATAATAGTAGTTCCTTAGGTGTAATAAATGATATAAATCATGCATATAAAGGAAGTTATGATGAAGATCCAATCGATGTTCCACTATACCAATTCTCTCAAAGATATCAAACAGTCCCACATACCCAAGAACCAACTTCTATTTCCCTGAATACAAATTAGTCCCAGTCTAGTCTAGGTGAAACTCATAAAAATAAAATTTCTCTCACCTCAATCCATATAAGATTAAATCATCAATCAACATATTACCTTTTTCTACTATGATCATTCACCAACTGCTTCATGATCTACAAGATGTACACTGATGTCTATTGGATAATACCCTTCTTGATAACTACTAAATCCCTGGACTCTAACCAATATAGAGGAAAAAATGTACAACCATATAAAGCCTAAAAAATATCCATATAAATTTATTTCTGATAGTTATTATTATATGTAAACTCTTTTAGTGTTAAATGGTTCTCCCAAGAACCTATAGAGTCTAGGACACACACTCAACACATGACCTAATGTATGTGAATAGTATGCTTAGACCACCTATATGTCTGTGGGTGATATATTGTGCTCATATGCAATAACATATCAAATTAATTCAATAAATATTTATATAATCATGATTTAAATTTGGAATCCATGTTTGGGATGATACTCTAAGGTACTTAATACATCTATACTATCTCCTCGACATAGTGATTTCTCAACTCATTAATAGAGAAAGTTTCTTGGATTAGAAAAAAATGACCCACTTTAGTCAAATAATCCCCAATAATCCATAACACATCAATAAATCAAGGTTTCCCTTGAAATGTTTTCCCATAATACATTGTCACATCATCCCACATCCAATTGGGAATGGGTAGTGACTAAATATGAATAGTAGCTCAGCCTTTACCTACTGAAAGACATAGCGTCGTGTAATAAAACCCTCTAAATCCCTATTCATTCTAGAGCACCAATTTTACCCAGTGATATCATGGAACATCTTAGTCAAATATAAATATATAATCCACATAAAGGAATATAATTCCCTCATAAATTCTTCACATATTCTCATAAGGTCCATATTATGAATTTAAATATAAATAATCTATTTGAAGATAAGAGACTAATTTTATTGTGGTTCCCCAACATATATGTTGTCCTTCAGGACAATATAATCTTAATTCAATAAAATATTCTTTTTCACCTAGCTAAGCTATGAATAAGTGATTGATAAATTCATAAGGGTCTCTGGACCCTAGTATATCTTTAATTCAAGCCACATATTAAAAAATAGGTCTATCATTTACCACTTAATGGTCAACTCTGATACCACATGATTTTGAGTCTTCATGATCAATTCATTAAAAATTTAATTCCACGTTATAGGGTTATATATCAACTAAAAATCAAGGGAATTAAAGTAGTTAAACAAGCTTTATTCTGGAAGGTTTAGTTCCAACTATAAGAAAATGTATCCCAGGATCTTATAGTTACTGTATACCACAATCTCCTCACCCAAAAACTAATTCCACTACTATCTCATGGCATTCACCACAACTACTAGATCAAGATCGTTCGTTGGGTTGTTTCACTCATTAATACTTATCTTATTAAACCTTTAAGTGACTATATGATCCACCTATATTATAACTACTCTATTGCATCATAATAAAAGGTTTACTCCTTACATAAATTTGGTATGATCAAGATCCGTGCATGAATCAAAATCCGTTTCAACTCATGAAATGATTTATCACAAACTTATAACCAAAATAACTTTATTTTCTTCATGGAAAATCTTTTTCATTAATGTTTTGTAATGGGGGGAAGTCCTTAATGGACCTCCAATAATAACCAGCCAAACCCCAAAAATAAAAATATTATTGGGGATGTCCCATTAAATTACAACATTAATTTTCTTAGGTTCTAGTGATACACTATCCTCTGATATATCATTATCAAATAAGTTCACCTGATTAATATAAAACTAACACTTTATGAGATTACCATATAGTCTATACTCCTTATGTGTACTCAAAATAATCTCTTGATATTGAGCCTGATCCTCCCTTGACCAGGAGTGCATGATAATATTGTAGATAAATAATACTATGAAGTGTCTCAATAAGGATGGAATACCTAATTTATCATGTCCATAAAACCATAGGATCGTTCTTAAAATTGAATGATATCACTAAATACTCATAAAGACCATACATTCTTCTAAATTTAGTGAATGGTATGTTAGAAGGTCTCACCCATAGTAGATGATAAACTAATATCAAGTCAATCTTAAAGACCACTTTAGCTCCTCTATGATGATAAAATAAATCTTCCTCATAAGGTATTGGATTTTTATTCTTGACTAGAAATTTTTTTCAAACTCCTAAAATACACACATAATCTCAAAGATCCAACCACCTTCATGCTGGGTAGGATTATATCACCTCAAAGAAGGATACTTGATTGTATGAACCCCATTCCCTAAAATTCCACTAACTACTCCTTCTAATATCAAAGCTATGTAGAATATATCAAATAAGGAGGAATAACTATGGGATCCAAACTTGGAACAAGCTCAAATATAAACTCAACCTCTCACTTAAGTAGAAATATTAATAAATCCTTAGGAAATATATCCTAGAAGTAATTAATGATGGAAGGAAAACTACATATTGTGTCACCCCATCATCTAAAACAAGGATAGAAAACTAGGATATATTCCCAACTAGTTACTAATGGCTAGGTCCTGCATGACCGTTCTATTTTTTCCACTATCCAATATAGATATAATTATCACCCTCGACAAATGTAAACAATACTTATTAATGATAATAGTCGATATGCGATTGATAGCTAGCTAAAAAATCTATTCCAAGCATGGCATCAAAGTCAGTCATATATAGCATAAATAAATCAAAAAGTAATATATAGCCACTATATACTAGGGAATAATCCTAAATTCTTCAATTATCCATAGATCATACCTCTAAATGCATATCAATCAACACCACCCAATATATATACTCTATGGATATCCTTAAGAGATCAATTAACTGAGAATATAGGAATGAATGAGATGTACATGTGTTAAGTAAAGAAGTTGATAAAGAAAAATCTATTAAAATCAAACATTGGATGGTAGATGTTCTGATATCATGATAGGAAGAGGTAGGTACAACCACATAAAAACCATGATCCTTATCCCAGAGCCCATTCTTAACTCACATGGAATATACTTCACTGCTGGAACTATTTCTCATATCACTGGGAATCACGTCCTCCACCCCATCTTGAATGGACAATGAAACTATAGTTACCTTTCTACTAAGGAATTCTTGATCCAGCCTCTAAACCCCACACACATCTAGGTCCTCTATCACTGGTTGACCATAAAAATATCCTTCAATATAATTATAGGTTCCCCATCTTCCAATATTCTCAAACCATAATTAATGATCAATATCACTAGGTATTAATATGACTTGGACTACCTCACTAGTAGAACTCAACATAACTACCTCCCCATAATATTCTTCGATAACCATTCTTAGTATCATAGTTTCAGGGAAAGTGGTAATATTCATGGAATCCCACTAACCACTAAATTACATAGCATAAAATTATCTTAATACAAGAACTATATCTATAACCATATACCCCTAATCAGGGTCATCATTAATTTTATATAGAATCCACATCATTCTTTTCATTTTACTTTTAACAAGTATTTCAAATTTTTGGTTCAGATAAATGAAATTCTATTCCAAAGTTATAGAGGAAAATAATTTATAAGTTGATATTGGAATTTTATTTAATTAATACCATTTGTAAATAAGGTATTTAATTATCATCCATAATAATAAAACCATTTAATTATTTTTTAGATAGGATTCCACTACCAAGTTATATGAGTAAACACTATATAAGTTACTGTTGACACGTTAAATAACTGAACTCATACCAAAATCTAGTAACTAATCATATCAAAGAACATAAATGATATATGAATTATATATGCCAGATATAATGCACGAACACACATCCATATTCTATTTTAGTCCAATAATAATAATCTCATAAATGAAAAATCATAGTGGGTCACACTAGGTGAATTAACTTAATTATAAAAGAAAAAACCAAGAATAAAAATCACCTATCAGGCAAATTTAACTTCTCTAATACATGGTTTAGGTACTTTGAGTAAAATCACCCATAACATGTTCTAAGAAAATTTAATCTCCTAGATAACTTACTGAAATAGTTTGAAAAATTAAAAATAAAAACACATTGATACCACTTTGTAATAGCCAAGTATATCCTACAATCATGATATAGTACACTTTGGGAACAATTTACCTCATGGTTTTGTTTTTCATAGGGAAAATGATATATTTTTACCCTGGAAAATTCATTTCAATGGTTGAGGTATCCAAAACACCTTATAAATGGGTTGTTCAGTCACCTCTAACTCTGAAGTGGCTGTTGCGTCCACCCCCATAGGATGGTCAAACATCCTCACTAGCTAAGGGATATGATACCACTTTTTAATATCCTAGACGAGGATTACTACATAGTTACAAGACTTGTGTATTATGTGACCTTAGGTATGCCTCCCTATACACCAAAGGCTATTAACCAGTAGTGAGGGTCTAAGGTAATACCATGGGAAGACTATACCATCATACCAGATTAGTGTAACAATAGTAGAATAATAGCGACAACATACACAGTTATGAGTAAAAGATAATATACATCATGGAAAAAAATAATAATAACATATATAACTAGTTATAAATCAAATTAATTCTTTACAAGTCATATATACCCAATCAAGATCTCCCATGGGTGGATCTTATACATCAAAAACCAAAATTCACAATTTAAAAAACTAAAAAAACTAAAAAACTAGTCATGAGACCTAAAATGGTACTATCTCCCATTCTATATCCTAGATTTCTAAATATTCCATTGATAAGAAGTCCCTTTCCCTTATCCTATCCTATCACCATGATATCATTTTTCAAACTCACAACAACTCAAGAAGGGTGCGAGTAAAACTCAACAGGACACTGCCAAAAGTGTACCTAAATATATCCAGTCTCATAAAGTATTTGTTCTTGTTCACTAATAATATTTATAATCATAAATAAAAAATTCCATAAATACTTAGGTTCTAAGGTGACAATTGGGATTGACCCTACCTACTTTTGCTGATACCGAATGTCTTTGAACTAATACATTGTAACATCATTATGGGAAGATCACCCCACCTTGGAAACATGTCATGATAATACTTAAAGGGGAAGAGAGACATACCCTAGAAATAAGTCATGAAAATCACCAGAGGGATGATCACCCTACTTTTGAAATAAGTAATATGGATTGTCATATGAGAAGAGTTCCCCTCTCTGAAAACAAGTCATATAATAAATAAGGGGAGGACCGTGATTCCTTAGAAACAAGCCATAAATCATTATGCACGAAGATCAGACTAACTTGGAAATAAGTCATAGATCATCAGGGGATAAAACTCCACCCCATAAAAACAAGTCATAAATATTTAAATTTTAATAAATTTTCATATTTAGATAAAGTATCTCATAATTATGGTGATTCTATGTAATTCTTCAGCTTGATTTCCACAAACCGGTGCCCCAAACCGGTTGGTCACATGACCTCAAGCATGCCTCCATGTATGCTAGAGGCTACTGACTGGCAGTGAGGGCTAGATAAGTCGATCGTGTGGAGAATATACCCTCTTTAATTAGAGTAATACACCATTAGAAATTAATAAATAAATAAGGAAGCTTATATAACCATAAAAATACCAATATCTCAAGATAATCAATAAAGGAAATACAATATCAAACTAAAGAAGAAAAATTTAAATATAATGTTCTTATCAAGTGTCTAAAATGTAAACTGAAAATAAAGACACTGAAAACTATCGATCGAGTCCCGAACCTCCATTTTGACTCAACCATTTGACACGGGGACCTTTCCCTTAACCTATCCTGTATCGACGAAATCTATATGGGTACTGACCAGGAATCCCTAGTAGTGTTTGAGTACAACTCAGTAGGCCACCACCAATGATTTCTAAAACTTATATAGTCAATAACAAGTGTATAAAATTGTATAAAGAAATAATTAAAATGTATAACTAAACATTTATCACATTATCATTTAATCTATATTAAACAACATAGACTATCAAGTTCCTAAGGGAAACCAAACCTCAATACCTACTTTAGATCGTGTTGGGTTGAAAACATATTACACATTTAATTCATATTTCATTATTAAATTCACATGGAACCATGTTCCAATTCCAATGTTTTGAGTGTAGAACGTTATGTCTAGTACCCCATTTTCAAACATGAATATATATATATATATATATATATATATATATCATGGGTATTGAATGTCATGGCTAATAACCCAATTCTCAATCATTCATATATATCATTGGTGTATACAATCTTTTCTAGAACCCCAATTCTTATCATGCACATATATCATCCATGTAGATCATCTTGTATAACACCCCATTTATCAACTATACAGATAGATCTATCATTGGAATAGATCATCATGTCTAACACCCCATTTAACAACTATGCATATATTCACTAGAATAGATCTTCATGTATAGAACACCATTTATCAACTATTAATATGCATAATTTCTTATCAAAACATCACATGTATCTCATTATAACATGTTTTCAAATTTTCACATCAATAAAGATTAAACACATTAATATTCTTATCACAATTAAGCATAAAAAATCCATTAATTAATTCATAAATTAATTAATCAAAAACCATTAGTTAATTTGATAATTAATTAATCTTTTCATTATATCAACATCTAATATTTAATTCTCCAATTAATTATTCAAACTCAAAAAACCATAACCTAAATGTAATTCAACCATTAATTATCTCAATTTATAACACCTATATCTGGTAACTAATTCCACAAATAATTACTCATTTCAATAATCTCAATAACTCATAATTAATTACCACAATTCATTAGAAAATTAACCAATCCAAAAATAAAATATTTAACTCTCTAACTAATTATCTCATTCAATGATAAAAAATATCATAATTTCAAAACTATCTCAGTTAATTATTTTTTTACAATAATTAATTCAAATAGAGATTTCAATTGCTAAAAAAATCTAGAAATTATACAACTTTCATATACATAATCAAAATCAAAACTATGTGATTTGAATTTTATACCACACAACATGATTTATTGATGAATATATCCCAATGTAAATCCCCAAAATTGAGCATCATAATGACGTATATTTATATCCATATCTCAAGACCCAAAATCAAGATTAAAGAAAAAAGATATTTCCAATATAGTTCTAGATCCAAAATCCTAATTCTATATTCCCCAAATCTCGGTCTAGATATAGAAAAACATAATATAAATTCCACTAATATAATAAGAGAAGGAATGAGGATACAAGAAAAAGAAATGAGATTGGATCTACTTAATAAGAGTAGATATGATCTTATATTTTGGATTTTAACCACAAGGAAAAGAGTTTAGACATCTTCAGTGTCTCTCTTAAAAGCTCTGAAATCATCCAAAATTGTAAGGGTATGTGTTTGGGTTGGATAAAGGAAGTTTCATGGGTTTAGGTGGATTTAAAACTAATATTCAGGAATTAAAAATACAGTGCATGGTTTCATGGGTAGGGGTGCACAGTTTTCCATAACTATGCCTTGACGATGTACCTATTTTTTAGGGGTACATAGTTTCTATTTTTAGGGTACACGGTTTGAAAAACCCTATGCCATCTATGAAATCCCCCAGTATCCAGGGTTTCATCGATTTCGGGGCTGGGGCACACTGTTTTATCTAACTGTGTGCCAACCGTACACACCCCATTTTTATTATATTTTATTAATTTTCACCCAATCACACACCAACATAGTACTTAAATGAATATTACTGAAATAATGACAAAATAGTTCCTAAATTATATACCATGCCTACTCCAAAAAGGTCGAGATCTTACAATATTCCCACCTTATAACAACTCATCCTCGAGATGCACTCCCAAGATTTTCTAAGATTCCAAGCCAAAAAGATCACTCCACAGATCCCACATATCTTCTTATTTTTTCCACGTTTCCTCCTGCACATGACAATGTTTCCCCAATACATGAACTATCGACATGGTATTTACCCACAACACTTTATCACTATGATCCAACACACATATCAGATGTTCCTTAAAGGAAGAATCTATCTGAAGGTCAACGATATCCACATCAATCACATGAGATGGTTTGGGGTGATAAAATCGTATTTGAAATAAATGTAAAACATCATCGATAAAACTCCATTTCTGTAGATGAGGCAAATGGTATTACACTAGAAAGATTCTCTCTACAACCTTAAATAGTCTGAAAAACCTAGGCACTAACATTCCCAATATTTATATCCTATAGTGACCCATCCTTGGTTACACCCAAAGGAATACACAATCAATCTCTATAAACTCTATGTGTTATCTAATTTTAATGTAATATGACTTCTACCTACTTTGAGCTATATCCATACATTTACAAATCAAATCAACCAGCTCTGACGCCTCCTTCATGAGATTTAGTCCCAACAAATCTAATTCACCTTCCTCCATCCTGCATATAGATGATCTTCACAGCCTTCCATAAAGATCCTTATATGTTATCATCTGTATCATTTCATGATAAATGTTGTTATAGGGGAACTACACCAAATCTAGGTGCTTCTACCATGACCACCAAAGTCAGGAACACACGCTGACAACATAACGTCAAGCACATGTATATTATGCTTCAACTCCCAATCTTTCTTTGGGAGAAAATCCATACTCAATAAAACCTATGTACCAAGTTCTTTATACAGGATCTACCAGAAGCATGAAGTAAAACATGTGTCATGATCTGAAACTATAGCCCGTGGCACCACATGAAGACAGAATATCTCTCAAACATAAAAGTCTTCCAACTTATCCACTAAGAAAGTCTCTTGTATGTGTAAGAAATGTTCTACTTTTGTCATTTGATCCACAGTAACTCAAATAAAATCATTCTTACTTGGTGTCTTCAGAAGACCCACCACAATGTAAATTGTCACATTATCCCACTTTAATTCCTAAATTTGAAATGACTACAACAAACTTTTAGGTCATTGATCCTCTTCCTTCGCCTACTAACAGATGTAGCATTGTTTCACGAACCTTGTTATTTCATTCTTCATGCTCGAACACCAAAAATATCATCGTAGGTCATGATATATTTTGGTCACACCCAGATGCACCACACACTTTGAGGCATGAAATTACCAAATTAGATCCTCTCATATGCTCATATAAACAACAACCTGATTAATAACATAGATGAACTCATCCTCATCTATGATCCAGTCTGAAGGTGAATCCACAAATTCAAGGATTTCACTCATTGTAAAAAACTCTAGATCCTTATAATGAATGTCTTATATCTATATCAAAAGTGTATACTCCCTTTAAATTGACATTAGATTCATATATTACTAACTCTTTCAAACCACAATATGCATTTCATCAAGTAAATACACCATCTACCACTCAGCGCTAGACTCCTGTACCATCTGAGTGTGAGTTTTCTTACACAAAGCATCAACAACAGTATTTCCTTTCCCAGGTGTATATGCCAACTCAAAATCAAATGATTTCATATAATCAACCCATAATTTTTTCAAAATATTAAAATATAAATACATGAAGATGTATGTTAGACTTTTGTGATTGTTAAAAACAGTAAACTTATCACCCAATAGATAGTACTGCCAACACTTTAAGGCATAAACCACTACTGCGAATTCGAGGTCATGCGTAGGGTAGTTCTATTCATGAGGTATCAACTACCAAGACCCATACACCACAAATCAATCTCCTTAAATAATCATAGATCTATGTACTACACCAGAAGCATTATAATACACTATATAACCCTCACCAGGCTTAGGTAAGATCAATATTGGTGTTGATGTCAAACACTTCTTCAACTCATGGAAGGCCTCATCATAATCTTCTGACCGATCAAAATTTATTTCCATTTTGCCAAGCCCAAAAGTGGTTATTACAAATAGGAAATATCCTAGATTAATCTTCGATAATATCGAACTAACCCAAAAAATCATTGGATATTGAATATGTTCTTGGGATGCTCCCATGATGCCACTACCTAAACCTTATCTGGGTCCACTGAAATACCTTCCTCAGAGATGATGTGTCCCAAAAAGTGTACTTGATCAATCAACAATTTTTACTTAGATAGCTTGGCATATAGCTGATGCTCTCTTAGTGTACTTAAAACAATGTCAAGATGTTGGGATCGATCTTTATGAGCCTTGAAGTACACCATGATTTCATCAACGAACACCTTATCTTGGTACGAATGGATTATTCCATAAATTAAGAACATACATGCTTCTGGTTAGTTTTTCAACTCAAAAATAATTATTATGAACTCATAAAGGATATAATTTCTTCTGAAAGAAGCCCTCAATATATCAAAAGTTCAAAATATTAGCTAATGATACCCTAATCTCAAGTCTTTCTTTGAGAGAACACAATATAATGTTAATTGGTTATAGAGATCATCAATATATAGAAGTTTACATCAATTTTTCATAGTTATTCGGTTAAAAATCTGGCAATCAAAATAAAATTACAAACTCCCACCCACTTTCCTTTTAAACAACAGAGGTGATATCCAAGGTGACGTACTTAGACGGATAAAACCCTTACCATCCAAATCCTCCAACTGATTCATGATCTCTTAAAGCTCCGTAGATTCCAATATGTACGATGGAATAGAAACTGGATCATCCCCATGCATGATATCTATAGTTAATTACTCATCCCTCTCAGGTGACAACCCTGAGAAGTATTCCAGAAATACTTGTTGAAACTATTCCACCACTGGTGGAATGATATTTTCCTTCACACCATCTTAATCTAGTAAAAATATAGAACCATGGGATGTGATCTCTCATAGTTGTTGAGTAATTGGCCCTCCTTGGCCTACCTGGATATCCCATTATCCATGAAGAATATATTTTTTACCCTTGGGAGACGTGATAGTCACTCTCCTCTACTAATTTTCAACATGAGATCAGTATGCAAGTATATAGTCCATACCCATAATTTGGTCAAATCTTGACATATCTCAAATGTATAGATCCCATAGAAAATGATACTTACAAAATTCAAAAGAACATACCTTTCAAAAATATAATTCTCTAGATTATACTCCAAATGGTGTATCTATCATCATTACCCCACTCAAAAACTCTACTTCCAGGCTCTAACCATTAACTTGTTTTGTAGATATAAAAGAATGAGAGGAACCAATATCAAATAAGGAACTAGATAAATTAAAATAACACAAGAGTAATACCTCTGATATCGATGTCCCAAACTTACTATCCACATGTGTGAGCTACACTACATGAAACTATCCTACCACTACTCCTTGTAATACCATCTGACTCCCCTGAGTTTCCCCACTCTACTGTTATAGATACTCTTTCCTAGAAACACCACATCAAATTCCTTTACTACCTTGGCTAGTAGAACTCCAGTAGAAAAAAATGATATGGCGTGGAATATCCCTTTACTGTACCCAAGTTATATCTAGCTCATACATCACTGACTATCTACCTCAGTTTACTACAAAACCTCTATAGATGTACCATTTTTCCATAGATTCATTATTCCATTAGTGGTTGGGGGAAATGTTTACAAAAGTGTCTTAACTTACCACACTAGAGGCAAAGTAATTGGGTAATATCTAGAGTGTATGAACTCCCTAACTGGATACTATTTCTCCCACTTCCTTAGCTAAAGTTCTCATAATGACACTTCTTGCTCTCATAATATGCACCTCCAGATCATCTAGAAGAAACCACATGTCCGCCACTGGAAGTCTCCTTCAGGTTACCCTATGAGATGAGAGCCTGATTCACCACTTTTGAAAACTTATTAATCCTGAATAGATTCACCTAGGACATAATTTCACACTTAAGTCTGTCCTGAAATCATTTTGCTGAAGTATCCTCATCTTCCTCCAATGTTGGACCAAAGCATTGAATATATGTAAAGCATCCAACATAGTCCATCATAAATATGCTCCATTGAGTCAGCTGCATGAACTCAGCTTCTGTCTCCAATCTTAATGTCTCTTGTTAGAAGTTCTCTAATATCTTCTCTAATATTTCCTTCCATAGTTAACCATCAGTCTTTCCAGTCTGAGCCTAGACAACCCACTACTGCTTTGTTGATCCTCGTAGCATATATGCATCAAATTGACCCTATTCTCAGCAAGAGTCTCCAAATGGTAAATTATCTTCTCAATCAACTCAACCCAAAACTCATCTCCCTTAGTCCCAGCTTCTATTATAAATTTCATAGGGTTCTATAATTGAAAATCCCCCATATGGTTAGAAATTATCTTCACAACCTTCCATGGTTATCTTTCTATGAATTTCATGAAGTTATTGATGTTCTCTCAAAACTTCTCCCCTTTTTCTGACCCATAAGTATATGTTACTCTAGTTTCTCTACTGGCCTTGCATCTCCACCAATCTCCTTTTTTTCCTCCTCTGAACATGTGTCATCATAGAGGCATAACTATAAAATTACAAACAATTTTTTTAGTACTCATAACACAACTTTATCACATTTACATAAGAGGAATAATTACAATAATTAACTTCCCCAAACCTCACCATTCAATCAAAACTAATGTTCAATAACTACAATTAACCATCCTACACCTTGGTCTTGGTTAATAATGGTAAAAACATTTTCATAGTTCTAGTTTATCATTTAGACACCCATTTATTCACATTCTTGCATCAGTTTTACTACTTCCAATTTCATAATCCAAGAAAATAGTTTATGTTCAATAAAATAAACAAAACCCATTTTCATGTGCATGCATGAAATGATACATTTCACAAAATAATCTTGAGTGCCTAGAATGATTCATGCAGACTCCACTCTCATGACAGACCGAACCATGAGTCAATTCTCAATAAATATTTTGAAATAATAACTAAATAATGCGACAAGTGTGTCAACAAAGGTGAAACAATATTCAACTGTAACATTAAAAAACAATAACTACAATCCCACCTTGGGCACTTGGGTTCTCCCTCAAACATGCAGTAGATACAACCTTGCACGAGATCATAACCAAGACCCTACTCTTCCTAGTCTCCTCTATACCTTTCCCAAACAATTAGACAAAAGAAGAAAATAAAATTGGGATCTGATAACACTTTGTAATGTCCCCACCTAGGTTCCATGAACCGGTGCCCCATGATGGTTAGTAAAATGACTTCAAGCGCGCCTCCTAAAATTATAGAGGATTTTGACTACTAGAGAGGGTCTAATAAGTCAATCTTGGGGAGACTATACCCTATTTTATTAGAGTAATAAACCATTTGGAATAAACAAACAAAAGTGGAAGCTTATATAACCATAAAAAATACCAATATTTTAAGATAATGAACACATAAAATACAATATCCAACTAAAGAAGAAAATTCCAAGCTAATGTTCATGTCAAGTGTCTCAAAAGAAAACTAAAAATAAAGAAACTCATAACTCCCAAGTGGTTACTAAACCATGTTTGTTTCCCTCTACTATGCTTTATCCCTAATCAACAATATAAAATGGGTCCCTTTCCCTTAACATGTCTTATATCCATGAAATCTATTTAGGTACTGATTTGGAAGCTCGAGTAGGGTGTGAGTACAAATCAGTAGGCCACCACGAACTGTGTCTGAAACAAATCCATTCAATAAAAAGTGTGTGCAATTGTATAAATAAATAATTACAATGCATAAGTAAACAATTATCACATTATCAATTAATATTTATTAAAATATATAGACCATTGGGTTCTTGAGGGAACATGTACCTCAATAACTGCTTCGTCCCGCGTTGAGTTTGAACCATATTAAACATTCAATTCATATTGCATTATTACAACCACTTCTAACCACATTCCAATGCAGATTTTTTGAGTATAGAATTCCATGTCTTGTATCTTGTTTATCAAACATGCATATATATATATATATATATATCATGGGAATAGAACGTCATTTATACCACCCCAATTCTCAATCATGAATATATATCATCGGTGTAGATCATCATTTATAACACCCAAATTCTCAATCCTGAGCATATATCATTAGAATAGATCATCAAGTCTAGCACCCAATTTATCAACCATAAATATAGATCTATCATTGGTGTAGATATTCAAGTATAGCACCCCATTTAACAAGTATGAATGTATATCACGAGCATATATCATCATTTCAAGAACCCCAATTATCAACTATGAATATGCTTAATTTGTTCTCACAACTTCACATGTATCTCGTTATCACATGTTTTCATATCATCACATCACCCAAGATTAAACACATTAATATTCTTATGATAATTAACCATCCAAACATCCATCAATTAATTCATAAATCAATTAATCCAAGTCCATTAATTAATTTAATGATTAATTAATCTTTTCAAAATATCAACATACAATAATTAATTCACCAATTATTTATTCAGACACACAATCCCAAAACCTCTTAATCAATTAAACCATTAATTATCTCAATTTATAAAATCTATAGATATTAATAAATTCCAAAATTAATTACTTAATCCAATCATCTCAATTCCCTCATAATTAAGTCCCACAATTAATTATCAAATTCAAAAATCTCAGAATCTCTTAATTAATTCTTCAATTAATTATCTCATTCAGAGATCCAAAATATCATAATTTCATAACTATATCAATAAATTTATTTAACACATTAATTATTTGAATTATATATATAAACTGCTAAAAAACTCTAGAAATTATTTAAAATTCATATACATAATCAAAATCAAAACTATGGAATTTGAATTTTATGCCACCAACCTTGATTCTTTGATGATATCTCCCAATGGAAATCCACAAAATTGATCTGCACAATGCCGTAGATTTAGATAATTATATGAAAACCCTAAATTAAGATTAAGGAAATAAATATATTTCCAATATAGATCTAGATCTAAAATCCTATATCATGATTCAGTAAATCTAGATCTAGATCTAGAAAATAGAATATGACTTCCATCAATAGAACTCAAGAAAGAAGAAGGATGAATAAGAAATCAATGATATAGGACCCACTTATTAGGAGAAGATAGGATATTTGATTCGGGATTCAAATCACAATGAACAGATTTCAGACGACCTTGGGATCCCTCTGAAAATCTCTTAAATCATAAAAAATCACAAGGGTCCGAGTTTGGGTCAAATGGGGGATGTTTTATGGGATTGGGTGGATTTAAAAATAATTTTCAAACAATTAAAAATATTGTGCACGATTTCCAAGGTAAGGGTATTGGGTTTTCCATAACATTTCACCAACCATGCACCTATTGTTTTAGGGGTGCAAGGTTTCTCTTTTTAGGGCGCATGGTTTTACAATCCATGAACTAGCCATGTGATCCTCCACTATCCATAGTATTATGGTTTGCTGGCCTAAGGCACACGATTTGATCTAACATTTTCCCAATATTTCACAACCACTTTTTCTTCAATTTTTATTAATTTTTACCTTAACACACCCAAAAGTGCAACCCAAATGAAAATAACTCAAGTAACGACAACTGAATTCAAGCTCAAGTTAACTTCAGAAATGGTTAGGATCTTAAATTATCATCATATGGATCATCCTAAGGATTCTCTATTTGAATTAAAAAGTTATCACTTCATTTTGGGAACTCCCTAGGTTTACTTCTTAAATTACCATTTTCTCCCAAAATATGGTTGACATTACTTGGTGGCTAAAGGCCTAGACATATGTAAAACCCTAAAATATTAAATTATATATTCTTTTAAAACCTAATTTGTTCTCTAGGTTTCTTTATACACAACACAGAACCACAATGAACCACATAACATTATATAACCAGTAAAATATATATGTATAATTGGTTGGTAATAGTATATGTGATTAAATTATGAAATATATGTAAAAAAAATAATGGTTATTATCAATTCCAATACATTGACAAATTAAATTATCATAGATAAATAATTAATAGGGATGATATATGCATTAAAATGAAAAAATTATTAAAATATTGTTTTTATGTGTTTAATTTCAAGAAAACTAAATATTTTTTGAGATAAATATATTATTTATACTAATATTATATTAACATTAATTTGATTACTAATTTATAGGAAATAAGAACTAGAATATTTAATAATTTTAACAGGTTATTTCATATGAAAACTATTTTCAACATAAGGTGTTGTATTTATTTGAAGGTAAAGTTAAAAACTTTTATAATTTGAATTATTAAAAATAAAATAACTTTTATATTCATATTTTCAATATTTTCTTATGATTAATTTTTTAGTTTTTTATGAAATACTTTTTTTTTGGGTGAAAGGTGAAAAATTCTGTTTTTACAAATAACATGAATTTTATGACATAATTAGTATATAAGTATGAATTTTAAATTAATTAAACATTTTTATAAGACTAAATATTTATTTTAAAAGTAAATTTATAATTCTAATTTTTTTAATTTATAAACCCAATTTTGATATTTTCTAACTTAAACTATATTTTTCAAAAAACAAATTTATTACACTATACATTTAGTATTTTAAAATTGAATTTTATCATTTTGATAAAATTAATATAATAAAATGGGTTTTAAATTTTGAATCATTACAAAAGAATTATTTAATAAGAAACATTTTATTTTCAAGCATAGTGGATAAATTATTTTAGGAAAACTAGTTACCTTGGTAAAAATTATAAGAGGTATAATGGGTTTAGCAAATAATGGAAGACCAAAAACATGTTTAAAAAATATATAGGAATGGGTTGTTGAGGACTTTAAAAAACATATATCTTCCACTATCAATTATTTCCCAATTTTGGAGCTACTTTTCTTGAGATTGGCTTCAATGATTAAATTTTTTTGTGTATTTAGAAAAATTCCATCCCTTTTCACTTATGAAGGGGAACTCCTATCATTACTTCTCCTCAAACAAAAACCCACTTAGTTCAGTACAAATTCATCCAAGAAACCTCCTCAAAATTTATAGCCACTATCAATAAGTTATGGTCTTCTCAAAAGTACACCCCTAAAATGATTAATTCCCTTTGAGAAGGAGATATTCCAAGAAGTGAGGTATAAATTTATAACCACTTATTTCTCATTTCTTTTTATGTATGTGAACTTATTATTCATAAAATTAAATTAATAAATATTAAAATTATATAAATAGTGTAAATATTATAAAATTATTTTATTTTAATTATGGTATAATCATTAACTAACTTTATCTTTTACATTAGGAAAAATCAAAACCATAATTCATACATTGTATAGACTACTATCTCCATAGTGCAACATGTTTTGTTTTCCATCACTGACTTACAAGGATTTTCCTAATAGAGAATTTAATATATAAGTATGATATTTATAATAAATACTATAATATAATATTATAAACCATAATACTACTTTCCCCAGTTCCATGGAATATGGAATCATCATCCAAGAATACGTGTGGACTGCTGCCTCCATAAAATGATTGATTTCTGTTTTTCTTTTAATCACCTACTCACATGAATATTAATGAGAATTATTTTAATTGATAAATATTTTTTTACTAAATTATTATGTTTTTGGAAAGATAAATTGTACAACATATTAAAAATATGAGAAATAAGCAACGATGGAAAATTCAACAGTCTAAAAGAGAAATATTAGTGAAAAATGACTTCTTCGTACTATTAAATAACTTCATACAGGTTATATTATTATTTTATTTATTTAAAAATTTGATATATCACACTAATAAAAATTAAATAATATCATTATACATCTTGTATAGTGATATTACAACTAAATCACTTCATAATCATCTATTAATTAAGGAATGTTCTTGTTTGGGTTAACCACCCACTTGAACAATGCTATAAATTTATCTCATATATGGATATGAGAGTTTAATTTATGGTAATATATGATATAAATATTTAATTTTTTGTGTGGAATAATACTATTAAAATTTAACACATTATTTAAGAAAACATCTTTCATTTGCTAAGAATTATCGAAACATGTTCATCGCCAAATTCATATTTAAAGATCATAACCAAAACTCCTATAAAATGAAATTATAACATCATAAATACATATAAAATATCAATTAGATTCCCTTTTACAATATATTAATTATTAATTAACACCCTGAGATTTTAATATAACACTATGTTCAATATCATATACAAAACACAACATTGAGCTTAAATAAAACACAAAATAATATTATTTAAATATGACCGTTATAACTTAGCCATTATACTAGAAGGTATAAATAATATTAAAAAAATTATAAAACACATATATATGACATATTGAAAAAAAATTATTTATTAATTCTTAGAAAACATGTACTCAATTGTCAGTAAAGTTATATAATGTTTCAAAAATACATTTTCATGAAAAATGATTTGTATTGCTTTTTATGAGAAAATTTTATAATTAATTTCTTAAAAAAATATAAATTTTATTTTATAAAAATAATATAATTTTTCAAATTATTATATTTAAAAATTATCTATGGTTTAATGTTTTGGATTTCTCAAAAAAGATTGATTTGTTTTTCAGTGAATAGTAAAAAATACATATTTTTATTGAAAACTGTATTTTTGTATCAAGAATTTTAAGAGTTCAATTTTAATTTCAAAACAGTTTTAATTTACTATTATTTATATTATATTTTTAATAATCCAATTATAGACTTTTTAATTTATATTATAATTGAATTTAGTAGAAAAACATTTTGTTTACTTAAAAGGCATCTTTTAGAAGAACTATTTTTCATCATGTTTTGCGGGTTTTATTTAAAATTAAATTTCGCCAGTTATATGAATTTAATTTTGAAAAATGGATTAAATATTTTTAATTAGTGGGCCCTAATTTGGTAAATAGGTACCTTTTATTTTTTGGACTTTATTAATAGTAACCTTAGAAATTTTTGTTACCACAATAAATTGTAAATCACACAACTAAGGTTAAAAATAAAATGATAAGGATTCAAAAGTTACCATAACAATTGAATTAATTGAATTATATGTGTATATATCGACCATAACCATAAATATTCCTAATATATATCCTTTTTTTTCATTTGGCCATGATTTTGAAATATATATTATTCTATATTTAAAGAAAATTCAATAATGTCATTCAATTTTTTTATTATCCTTAAATAAATTACATAACTATAAATAGAAGCTAGGTTACATTATAAATTTATATATGAATTATAAATTATTTTTTTATCATTTTAATTTATTTCTAATTTTTAGGGATTATATAATTAATTTAAATTCTTGTGCAACACCGAAAAAACATTTATTTAATGAATATAAAATTAAAAGAAATGGTTTTAAAAATACTAAAACTAATATAATTTGAATGATTTTATGTGAACCATGAATTTTATACATCTATATGAAATTTTATCAAAGTTTTAAATTAATACATTATAATTCCCCATTTTATTGATTCATTTAAAGTGATATGAAATTAATAGTCTCAAAAAACAATAAGAAATATATTTTATAATAAATTATATTTTATTAAATTATTTAAATTTAATAAAAATAATATATTCATTAAAATTATTGGTAGATGAGTATAAAAAATCAACCATTTTCCATTTATGGGTTGTTTATAATTTCATAGTATCATTATTAACCCATAAAGCGTAGAAACATTTAATATTATGTTAATTTTCAAAAGGGTTACTAAGAGGTTAAAACAAAAGATAATGGTTATAACACAAATTAAACGTGACTAAATTTTATTTTATGAGATTATTTAAACCCATAATTATCATATATTATAATTTTATCAATATTTATCCATTTAGAGGTGAAATATAATTTATATTAATTTAATACTCTATGAAATTCCATGAATGACCCTCCATCTATTGTAAAAGGACACCCATTATCTCAATTTATTACACAATTTTATCCATTTATATTGACAAAAACCTTAAAAATAATCTTATATAAACACTTATATAAGTTCTAGAGGGATTTAAATTCCAAAATACCATCCCTAGGTCCATTAAGAAGAGATATGAAGGAAGTCCATTGATCAAAAGGTAATCACGTTTACAGACTCTTTAATGTTTATTTCTTCTTCTACTTCATCCTAATGTGTTGTACCCATGATAAAATTATAAATATAGTATTATAAATATACTGAGATTTTATTATGATTATGGGACAACTATATTCCATATTTTTCTATCCTACGAAGAGCGAAACCATCACACATGTATATGCACGACTTACCATCTCCACTTAGCAGTATAATTCATTTTTATTCACCATTTCAATTGGATGGTTATAAAGATGAAATTAATGTGTATATTTATGATATTTATGAAATAAATATTATTCTATAACTATAATGTCATATATACCTTCCAACCTTCCATTCTGATAGAAAATAATCACGCCACTCATGCGTATGTGTGGATTACCACGTCTACGATGTGATGTGTTCCATTTTCATTTACACTTTACATGGATGGTAATAAGAATGTTTTTAATGAATTTATATTATATAATAGTTATTCTTTAATGATTATTTATTATTCACCTTTCTTTTTTTCCATCAATTAAAAAGTGAAAATAGAATTAATGTGTATGTACTGTCTACCATTTCCATGAACAATGCAATTCTTTTTTCTATCTCTATATTATATAAATGAAAATAAATATATATATATTTAATATATATGATACTTATACCATGAATAACATTATAGATATTTTGGAACCATAATAAAAGTACAAGTATCAGAACTACCAAATTAAAACATACATGAAAAATTTGTTTACACCCAAAATTATGGTAATAATAAAAATATCATTAAAAAATATGTGATAAAATGTAATAAATAAATCATATATTAAATTATAGATATTTATATGGTTATGTTATTTTAGATATAATAAATATAAATTTATTATTCAGTATTTTAATGTAAATTACGAGGTAATTCAAACTTGAGGTAAGAGGTTTTATCTCAATTTTCACTCTATTAAGTCATATTTGATATTATGCACCTATTTAATTTAATGTTGTGTATATATTGAATATTTGATATTTTTAACATGAATAACTATTTATTTAGGTAAATTAATTATTCAATTTTGTTTACTCTTTCAAGAAAAATGTTTAAAATAAAATACAATCTTATTTCCCATTTTGATTAGGTATATTTTTCTTTAATATCAATTTTTTTCAAAATTGTATTATAAAAATAATTTTTATTTAAACAAATGATTTATAATTTAAATTTTAATTTATTTATATAATTTTACATATAATGAAATAAATATTTCTAATGTTTTCCCAAAAGGATTTATTTTTAACTTTCTTTATAAAAATTCTAAATGTTTCTTTTTAATATATTCTGTGCTAACATACTTCCCCACCCCCATAGCCATTTTTTAATATTTTTATTATTATGAACTTTTAAATGGTTTTAAAAAGAAAACAATTTTGAGAATGTTTATTTTAATATTTATCTTCCATTTTCAATTATTCTTTAAAATAAATTATTTTTTTTCAAAACCTATATTTCTCATAAATTAAATTTCATTTTTATATGTTATTCATTTTGTGGTCATTAACATTCTGATGAAGCATTAAATTATTTATGATCATTGAACATTAAAATTACGGTGAATTTCCATATTCCTTTTATCATGAATATTATTATTTAATAAACCTTATACCATTTCTACATACAATGTTTCACTTTGAAAGTTATTTGGATGGTTGTGGAAATATTTTTATTCTATATTCTTTACTTAATACAGATATTTTCTCATAATACATATTTTTCATAAATAAAATCAATAAATCAATATGTGAGGAATAAATTTGAAATTAAGTGATGGGTAGGGCATGGAATTATATGAACACTTGATGTACCAACAAGTCTCGTGAGATAGATTTGTAAGATAGCATTAAATTGGTATTTACCCTTAGTTTTAAACTAATTTAGTGCTAGGTATTGTGGGTAGAGATATTATTGTGCTTTATATCATGACTTACAATAGTATTCATTTCCTTTATGGAGAATTTAATTATTATTATCCATGATATTACTACCTAGATATTATCCATATATGCATTTTTTGGTTAATTCATTGACTAAATTGAATGTGTTCTAAGTTACTTAACTTGCCGTATTGTTTACAAATTATTTATTCATGATAGATTCTATTATTTTTAACCCTTACAGAGTTTTTAGGAACACCAGTTTATTTGTTTTCCTTTCCCTAGGTAATGACGAAGATTTATTTGAATGAGTTTTTAAAGATGTAGAATATTTACTTTTTTTATGCTTATATTTTACTCCCAATGTACAATGGGTATCATTTATGTATATAGTTCTACAAGACTACCAGATTGATTAATCATTTAGTAATATACACCTTGTATCTATGAATATTTAATAAATTAGTTATTGTCTCTCAGTTACTAAATTTGTGGTTATTACAGTTAGTATTAGAGCAAGTTTAGTAGAAACATTGGGAACTATATTTTAAATAAACATAACTAACATGAAAATTCTACCAATCCTAAATAGTATTTGAGATGATTTTATATAATAGGTATTTTACTTTATGGAGAAACATTCATGATGATAATGAGCTAACTTAGTGTGTTTAATTATTCCATGATGGATCTTAATTGATGAAAGGGAGTTAAAACCCGTAGAAAATGTATGGATTTACCTACTAAGAAGACCAATACATATTGTGTTTGAACAGAGAATATCATGACTATATCAGAGAATTTTATTCACGTCACAGAAAAATAAACTTTCCCATATAGAACAACATATTTTTATACAACATGATATTCTTATGATGGGTTATTTAATAAGAAAAAACTCCATATTTTAGTGGAAATACTAATCCATTTGAAGCTAAGTAATGGATTAGATATCATGAAAATATATTCCTATCTTTGGGGTGTAATGAGATTGAGAAGTTTATTCTGGTAGTTTATTTTCTTACAGGATATGCAGCTCAATTTTGGTCATTGACTCAAAATAATAAAGGGCTTGTAGAAATAGAAATTATTGAAAAGAAAATCCTTAAATTGATTCTTTTTAGGAAATATTTCCCTCTATAATAATGAGATAAAATGGATAGTAAGTTCCTCAATTTAATAAATAAAGGAGAATAAGTTATGGTAGAGTATGATGGTAACATTACAAGACAATCCAGGCATGCTTCCAACTACATACATTATATGAAAAAAAGATTGAATAATTATTTTATGGGTTTAAGTCAAGGATCAGAAGGGAAATAGTTTCTTAAACATTTTAATCATATGATGATATGGTAAAAAGTGCCTTAAGTATTGTGAAATAATTCTCAAATTCATATATTTGAAAAGGTAATTCATAGAAAAAGTGGGAGACTATGCACTAAGGAAAATGAAATGAGGTGAAGGAAGGGAACAAATGGATGGAACTTTACACATGTGAAAATTGTGTAAAGAGACACCCTAACCCCTTATTAAAAGGTATGATAGTTTTCTTCAAGTGTGGAGAGGAATTCCATTAGAAATATAAATGAAAGGATAAGGAAGAAACATATAATTTTCAATGCTTCAATTATAAAGATATGATACATTATTCAAACCAATGTCGAAAGCATCAGGGGAACTTACCACATAATAATCCATGTGCAGAAGTCCAAACTTATACTATCAATACAACCAAAATGGAATGATTACACTGATTTTGTATTTGTATTTAATATTTTTGTTTATCAATGATACTTTGGTTATATGAAACACAAAACAAATAAGTATTGTACAAAATTAATTTTTAATTAAGGATTTGAAATCATGTGTTGAATGGTATTAATTTATGGAAAACAAATTATTGTGGGAATGATAAACCTTAATCTATGCCTGATGGTGAAGTAATAATGTTTAGATGGGATAAAGAGATGATTAAAATTAATTAATTAAATCAGATAATTTTTATAACCTTTAAAATTGTTAGTGATTTATAAAACAAAGTAAATTTTGATAGTGTTTACTAAATTTATGGATTTAAGGTATATAAAGAAATAATTATGGAGTTACTTTTTAGTAGTTATGTTTTCATTAAGGTTTTATAGTGATTTAGGTTACTAGTATGTTTTAAGGGAATATGTGATCAAGGTATCTAAATGTTTGGTATGTGACACTCTTAGATAATTTATATTGTCTGGGAATAAATATTTGATCAAATATTTTAGATTTTTAGGTTTTGAATTTGTTTAAGAAAATTTTAGAGGAGTCATAAGGTTATGTATTTATGAAATGAGTTATGTTTTCGTTGAGTTTTTAGAGATTAATGTTTTATTTTATAACATGTGATAACCATTTTTCATCTTGTAATATATCTATAGATAAGTGAAATGAATTTTTATTCTCTCATGGATCTTATGATCTGTTAAATGTTAGTTTTAGTGCTTCATACATAAAAAATACATCCTAAATACTCATAGTTTAAAGAATGAATATGATTGTGATAAAAATTAATTAAATCATGAAATTATAATTTTATATTCCCTTATATTATTACACTATATTGAAAATAATTTCCTCAAAGCTAGGAAAAATGTTTTTGAAAAAAAAATGTTATCCTATTACGAACATTTTCGATGGATTGATGGTCTTTTCGCCCATCATAAATTTATAGTTTTGTGGTCATTAAAATTATCCTAACCATGTTTTATATCATTATCTATTAATACCTGGGTTTTATTTTTCTCTTCCACAACCATAATTTCACTTATAACTAATTCTATCTAATTTAGAAACCTAGTTTTGTGGCGACATTCATATTTTTCTTTCCCACTTTTTTAAGAGAACATTTTATTAACCCATTTTATGATGTGGGTTTTCCATAAAGGTATTTTCAAAGGGGAAAATCTTTATTAACAAGTACAATTTAACATCGTGGGGATAAAATTTATTTATAAGGGGGGTGGGGGTGTTATAAGTACACACTGATATTTCAAAAGAACAATATGTTCGATATCGTATACATCACACAATACCGATATTAAATAAACCACAAAATATTATTATTTAAATACGATCATTATAACCTAACTATTTAATTATAAGGTATGAATAGTATTAAATGAATAATTATATATATATAATAACTATTAAATAAAAACTCATTTGATTAATTCTTAGGACATAAATACTCAATTTATTGTACAATTATTTTATGCTTCAAAAATATTTTTTCTTCAAAATTGATTTTCATTAATTTTTTTAGTAAAAATTATAATTAATTTATGTGAATAATATAAATTTTACTTTCTAAAAAATATTTTTTTTTGAAATCATCATATCAAAATTATATTAGGGTGAAATTATAATATTTGTTTTGAAAAGATATTTTTTTTCAGTGAATAATGAAAAATAACGAATTCTTGAAAACTATATTTTTGTTTCAAGAATTTTAAAAGTTCCATTTTATTTAAAAATATTTTCAAATTAAAGTTAGTTATATTGTATTATTAAAAATAAAATCATAGTGTTTTAATGGATTTTATACTTGAATTTATTATAAAATTTTTTTTGTACTTAAAAAAGCATTTTTCTAAAAAACCATTTTCTTTGCATTTTGAAGATTTTATTTTAAATTAAATTCTCCCACTTATCAGAATTGAATTTTTCAAAATGGATTCCGTATTCATAGTCATTGGATCCAAATTTTTTAAATATCTACCTTTTATTTTTTGACATTAGGAATAATAACCTTAATAATTTTTGTTACCATAGTAAATGGTAAATTAGGTAATTAAGGTTAAAAGTAAAATAATATGGACACAAAACATAATATAAATATTGAATTAATTTAATATTATGATAATATATCATCCATAATCATCGAAATTTTGAATATATGTGATTTTTTTTCTATTTTTCCATGGTTTTTGCATTTATTTTTTTTATTTAAAGAAAAATAAAATATATCATTCTATTTATTTTATTTTCATTAATTTTTTGCATAAGGATAAACATAGTATATATTCGACTAATTATATATTAACTTTAAATATAAATAATTTTTTTATCATTATAATTTATTTATAATTTTTAGGGTTGACATAATCACCTTAAATTCTTGTGAAACATTGATAAAACATTTATTTAATTAATAGAAAATTAAAATAAATGTTTTTACATATACTAAAACTAATATAATTTGAATGAATTATTGTGTAATATTAATTTTATAGATATATTTGACATGGTAGGGATGTTTTAATGGATTATAGTTTAATTCCCCTTCTGTATTAATGCATTTAATGTCATATTAAATCAATAGTGTCAAAAATGACATTAAAGATATTTTATAATAAATGATATTTTATTAAATGATTTAAAATTCATATAAATATTATATTAGGATAAATTAATGGGATATGTTTTTAAACATCAATCATGGTCTATTTTTGGGTCTTTTTTCATTTTATATTAACATTATTATCCAATAAATGGTATAAAACTTTAATATTATAGTAATTCTCAAAAAGTTTTTATGAGGGGTTAAAACTATATGATAAGGGTAAAAATGCTACTAAAACTTGTCTAAGTTTTATTAAATTGTATTATTTAAACTATTAATCATAATATAATTGAATTATAGTAATATAGAACTATTTTTACATGAACTATAATTTATATTAATTTAATACTTTATGATATTTCAAGAATGCCCCTCTCATCTCTTATAAAAGGATATCCATTATCTAAATTATTTACACCACTTTTAGCAATTTATATCGACAAAAACCTGAAAATTACTATTATAAATATCCTTATACATGATATATATGTTATTTAACTTCCAAAATATCAATCCTAAGTCCCTTAATAAGTTATCTAAATGATGTTTACTGTAGAAGTGGTAATCATATTTACCGACTCTTTATAGTATATTTATTATTATAAGGAATATTAATGTATTATACAAATAATATTATAATAAATAAAGTATAATAAATATATAAATATGTTATTATGATTATATTAAAACCATATTCCATATCTTTTACATCATATGAAATGTGGAAACATCGCTCGTGCATATGTTTGACAAACCATCTCCATATAGCAACACAATTAATTTTAATTCAGCATTTATATAGGATGATTATAAAGATGAAAATAGGGATTATATATAATATCTATGACATAATATAATTATGGAACTATAATATCACATTTACCTTATTACCTTCCAATATGTTGGAAAATGATAACATCACTCATGCGTACGTGTATACTACCACCTCCATGAAGCGATGTGGTTCATTTTTCATTTATGGTATAAATGGATGAAGATAAGTATGTATTTAATAAATATATATATATAATATTAAATATAAATTATTATAGAAGGATTAATTATTCTTCACCTTACTTTTGTTCCATCAGTCGAATAGAAGAAACAACGTTCATGCGTGTGTACGGTCTACTGTCTCCATGAACAGTGTAATTCATTTTTATAAATAAATATTTTTTATCTATATAAATATATATATATTTAATATATATTCAATTTATAAAATGAAAAAATTCTATATACTATGGAACCAAAATAAAAGTACAAGGACCAGAGCTACCTAGTGAAAACGAACATGAAAAATGAAGCAATTAACACTCGAAATAATGATAATTGAAAAAATATCATTAATAAATGGGTGATAGAATGTTATAAATTGATCACATGTTAAATTATAGATATTTATATGGTTATTATTTTTAATTATAATAAATATAAATTTATCATACTGGTGGTTAAATACACTTACGAGGAAATTCAAACTTGAGGTAAGGGATTTCATCTAAATTTCCATTCCCAAGAGAAATATGTAGTAATATGAAAATATTTAATTTATGTGGTGTATATAATTACCATTTTAGGTATTTAACATTAATATATAGTTTTTAATCATGATTAATGATTCAATTCATGTTACACTTTTGAGAGTAATGTTTAAAATAAAATCATATCTTATTTTTCTTCGTGGTTGAGTATATTTTTGTCCCATATCCATATTTTTCAAAATTATTTTCAAAAATTTATTTTTATTTAACTAAATTATTTATAAATAATATTTTAATTTATCTATAAATTTTTATTTGGAATGAAATTAATATTTTTAATGTTTTCCTATAAGAGTTCATTTTCAACATTGTATATGAAAAGTTAAAAAGAATGCTTTTTAACTTATAAAGTGCTAACAGAATTCCCCTATACTATAATAATTTTAAAATATGTATATTCCTATATCAATTTTAAATGTTATTAAAAAGAAAAATATTTTTGATAAATTTTAATTTAATATTTCTCATACATTATTTTTTATACTTAAAAATACATGAATTTATTTCCAAAACTATATTTCTGATGAATAAATTGGAATCTTTTATATCTTATTAATTTTGGGGTTATTAACTTTCTCATGAAAAATTAACATTATTGTGATCATTTAAAATTAAAATTCCATTAAATATATATATTAGTTTCATCATGGATATGATTATTTCCTAAACCATTTTTCATTTCTATCTATAATGATTTACTTTAAAAGTTATTTGATTTACTTGGGAAATATTGATATTTCATATTATTTAATCAATATAGATTTTTATTGATAAAGAATATTTTCCATGAATTAAATATATCATTTGATATATTATGATTGTTTTGGACATGAAGTGTTGGGTGAGGTCTGAAATTATATATTCCTTAGACGAATTAGCAGGTATCATGAGACAAATTAGTAAGCTAGCATCAAATGTGCATTTTTCCATAGTTTTAAACTATATTGGAATAGTTTATTGATAGTAGATATATCTTTATATATAAAATCACGATTTAAAATAGTATACATTAACTTTCTTGATAATTTAGTTATTATTATCCATGATATTACTATATTTATGTTATCTATGGATGCAATCTATGCTTAATCCGTTGATTAATGGAACATGTTTTTATTTATTTACCATGTCATATTTATTATGACTCACATAATCATGATATATTCTATTGTACATAAACATTACTTATAATTTTACCTTACTCGTTTCTTTTTTTCCTTTCCCAATATTATTATGAATAAATCTCTTAATGAGTCTTCATGGATACAGAACATTTACTTTTTTTTATGTTTATTTTTTATTCAAAAAGTAAAATGGGTGTCGTTTATGAATCTAGTTATATAAGACTACTAAAATAACAAATAAATTGGGATTATACTAATTTTATCTCTGAAAATTTAATAAAATATGCACTAGATCTAGGTTACAGGAGTTAGATTTGTTACAATGAACTTTCAGAGAAGAATGAAGAACAATAGTGCTATTACAAAATTAGTTTAAAAATAATCAAAAGTAGTTATACCCAATAATGAAAATAGAAGATAAATAACTAATATACATACAAATAATAATTATAAATGAATTTTATAAAAGTATATAGATATAAAAAAGCTTCTAAAATATTTTATTACGATATTTACTTTTTTATACTAGAGATTATAGTGCATTTCGACTATGAAGGAATTTAAGTAAGGGTTTCTTTGTTTCAAATTTAATTTATTGAGACATTTATTAATATAAAGCATGATAAATTTAATAAAGTGTTATTAATATTTAATGAATTAATGTTACCATATTCATGGAATTTGAAGACACATATCCTTTAGTATCTTTAAATGGACATAAATTCAAAAGATACCAAATTTCAAAGGGGTTTTGATCAAAATTGTACTCATACCACAGGAGTTTTGATTCAAAATATTATTTTCAAATAAATATTATTTCAAAAAGATAATTCATCTTGGTAAATTTTACTCTTTCAAAAAACATTTATCACTTTGATTTTATATTCATGGGGATTTTCATGTCCCTTAAAAATCTCATTTCCCCTTAATCAAAGTGTTCATTATAAGTGAAATTTAACGTGTATATTTTTATTTGTTGGGAAAATACATTTGATTCAATAATTAATTGAGGTCATTTTCTACTATATGGGGTTTTTTTAATTTTTTTAATGAAATTTAAAAATTTTATATATGGGTCATTTTCTTCAAAATATGAAAATATTCTTTTTTAAGGTTTACGTGTGACCATGTCATTCTAACACTTTTTTTTATTTTATTTGAATATTTATCTCTATATTTTTATATCTTGTAAAAAAGATATTTTTATTCTATTTTAATAATATATTCCTTTTAAAATGGTTTGAAAAGATCAAGAATATTTGTTATTTCCAAATCATTTTTTCTAAAATGTTATTTTTTTCATACAAGTTAGTATTGTTTAAGATGTAATATAATTGATAAATAAAATTACTAAAATTATAATATCCACCTTCTTTCTATTGATGGATTATGTAATGTCCTTGTCTTTTGGAAGAATGATCCATCCTTGCCTTTGTTAATCCTAATCATCCATGATGTTTATATATGATCTATCTACCAATGTTTTCCCTCTAAAATACCTTATTTTTATACTTTTTATTGAAGGGTGTTCACCCAGATTTCATACATCAATTGATTGGGGTAATTATTATCTTAATTGTATAATATTTATCTACATGGTGTAAATAGAATATTCTTCGTTATTTTTATTGAATGTTTTTTTCCTATCATTTTACTTAAAATATTTATATATCCATTTATTTTCCATGGTTTTATCATGTTTTTATTATTTATGGATTTATTAAGGATATCTGAAAATTAATTCATTTTAAAAGAATATGAAACCCATTTTATTACAAGTGATATTTAGGATATATTGAGTGATACCCATTTTCATTCCATGAGTTATTTATATTATTAAAAGTTAATTATATTCATTTCAAATAATTATAATACCCACTTTATTTTCATCGGTTCTTTATGATATTATAATTAAATTATTTTCAATTAGAACATGAAATTATTGATGAATAATGGGTGGGGTACCATATCACCATCCATTATATTAGATAACTATTTATATCTCATGAGTATGTATTGACTAGTGTAATTTAGTTTCTTTTAAGACTCTGCATTGATGGTGTGGCTCATGAAAGTAATATTTTCATTGATTTTTTTGGGTGCCATATTTGAACTATGTTATAAATTTTTCTTCTTATTCTCATGACTATGTTTTTCTCTCCTGGTTCATGTTTATTGACTTATATTTTTGAAATCTTTTTATTCCAATATTATTTTAATCTAAGACTTATTATATTAATTATGATCCATTATTTGTTGGATTTATGTTTTTATGTATATTGATTTTACCCATATGATAATATTATGCTCAATTATGATATATGATTTTTAAGGATTATGTTTAAACTTACTGAACATCTGATATCACCCCTTTATTATGTTTCAATCTCATTAGGTAAGGGATATAGGAAAAGTATAAAATTCACAAATGAGTGTTTAATGTAAAGAATTTTTTAGGGGATATTAAAGACTAGTTATGGATTGAGTAGTTTAATATATAATGGGAATAATTTCCAATTAATAGAAAGGATTTATTTTTTGTCAGTTTATGTGATTTATCAATTATCTAAAACTCTAAACCTAAAAGATATTTATAATTTATTGTAATTATTTTTTTTGAGTCATGTAATTGAGAATCCCACATTTGTGAGATACTATTACTTATATCTATCAATAGGTGTTTCAGAGCCTAAAGAAAGGATTGTTTACAATGAAAAAATATAAATAACTTATTCTAGCAGTAGTTAAATCATGAATCATGTTATTTTGATCATATATCACAAACACATAGATAAAAAAAATAGACTTTAGGGATGACTTAGGGATAACCTACCTTACACTCCATGCGTAAGGACCTGAACCTAGTGTCCCGAAGCTAGTGCCTTATTTTATTACATTGGAATATAAAAAAGAAATATGCATCTCAAAGGACCGAGTAATTTAGTATATTTGGAAACAAGATACATACACAATCTCAACATTACAACTTGAAATGAAATAAAACATATTAGTTTTATTGGGAACATCCAAAAAATTATTTTTATCCCTCTGGGTCATTCATAATGAACATATTAATGTCTTGAGAAAATGAATCTAAATAAATGGGCGATAAAAAATGATCATTGAGGGTTATAAATACATTAGAATATATCATAAATATAAACATTAGGCATGGGGAATTACTAAAAACACATGCCTTTAAAATTAACATGAACATAATATGGAAGGAATAAGAGATGAATAAATAATGCCATAACAAAACAAAATCATGGGTATTCTACTTGTCCAATAACCTCATGAACCATAAATAATTAGATTCATAATGAGAGAATTAATAATGAGGGACATAATAACTATACCATCAAGGCCTCGTGCCAAGACCATAAATATCCATTTTGTCAAGGCCTCGTGCCATGACCATAGCTTGTCTCATGAGACATACCGATGCAACGAGGTGCTATATAGGGCCCCACCTAACACTTACTAGGTCCAATGAATTCTTTATATTAATGGGTATAAACATAAAAAACATATACATTCATATTGAAACTAATATATGAAATGTATATAACTTTCCCCAACCATTAAGCGTATACACTAACCATTTAGAGTAAATTGGTGAATGGTTTTAAGATAGTACATCCACAGTAAAACCAATCATAAAACATTGAATAAAATATAGTAAATGATATAATTTAATATTAATGCGAATAATACATAATAATCAACAAGATTATTGAAATAGATGATGATACTCTTATAAAATCATCGAGTACTTCTTAAGTTAAATACTCTTTTACTTTGAAAAAAAGAGTTCTTTTGGAAAAATCATTGTATAAAACCAAAAGTGAAGTAAGATATTATTTTTTAAATAAAATTAGTGATTTTAAAAGATAATTTTTTCCAAAAAAAAATTACATAGTGCCCTTGAAAATATGTAAGAATTTGAGAAATTCCCTTGAATTAAGCTTGTATTTCAAGAAGACTTTTTGAAAGATCTGTTTAAATAATATAACTACCCATAAATGAAAGTATGATTATGGTTGGAACACATATATAGAACATTAACATATAATATATGAGGATCACATATTAATACATAATAATTTAATATTGGTAAGTAGAGAATAAGAGTAACCTGAATGAAAATATAGGTTCGGGTAGAAAACCCTTACCTTAAGTCCAAAGGTGTTTCTCACTTGATCTTAATGGCCTGAATAATAAAATTTATGTTAATAAATTAATTCTCCTTGAACTTAATATACATTTAATTGATTTATTATAACATTATCAGGTTTATTAATGTCCTTTTGATGGTTTAAGTGAGTAAATTTCATTGTTTGGGAGTGTTTTCTTCCTTGTTTTTCATGATTGGTTTAATTATATTCATCTATGGATAAACATTTAGAATGAGAATGGTTATCTAGAATATAAGTTTCATGATATTGGTGTAAAATTTGAATATTTCATGTTCATAAAATTCATTTGGTTATTGGTAGTGAAGATGAATCATTATATACAACTTTATTGACATTTTTTTGGGTTAATTGGTGGTTCTTGATAACAATGAACATATTTTGATGTATAAATTAATATAATGTGTAAAAATAATTATAGAAACTTAAATAAGTTATTATAAATATATTATAGTCTGGTTTAACCATCAAAATGGTTTCATGGATAGAATTGATGACAATAATAGAAATTGAAAACTCACCGTCCTTGAATGTGATAAATTAACACATTTGAGATGATGTTTTCATTTCCAATATAAAAGAAGGGGAAAATAAATATGATGAAGAATAATTAATTTATCACAAAATAATTATAGTATATTTATGTTAATAGAGTCATCAAAACATTTAGTTTAATGAAGATGAGGAAATAAAAATAAAATAATGAAACTTGAAATAAAAGAAAAGAAAAGAGTAATTTAACTCTTGAAGTAATCTTCCTTGAGATCCCATTTAGGGGAGAGGTTTTGGTATTTTAATGAGACCAAGGGCCGATAGACATGGGGGAGGATCTTAGGAGGATATTTGATCATAATTTAGAAATTTTACTCAACTTGGGAAGATTTAAGAGAATTGGGAGTGAGGGGGGATTTATACTAGAGGAGAGGAGGGTTATCCCATTTTGTTACTCATTATTTTATTATTTTTCCAAAGAAAACCATTAGTATTAATTCTTGTGACCAAGAATAGTAATATGTGCATGTGAGTTTGAAAAAATATATCTTACATTAGCCTTACATCACCTATGACTCAATAAATCATGTATTTAGTATTTATCGAAAATTATCATATTTTACTATTCACATAAAATTGAAGTATTTTAGAGAAATCCTGAAAATTCACCCCAAAAATATTTTTATGTGTATAATTAAAAAATGAAATCCATTTCTTGAAAATAATTTTTAATTTTTTTAATTTAATTTTTAAATAAAATCATAATTTATTCAAAAAATAACATTAAAACTATAACCTGTTTTATAAAACCTTAAAAAATTAATTAAGGTCCCATAATTTTATCTTATAACCATAAGAAAATAAAATATTAATTTATGATTACTATTTATGAAAATAAATTTCAAATTGAAATTATTAAATTAATCCTAAAATTATAATTAAAATATTTATGACATACGAAAATACCCATACTTATACAATGATCATTTCTTCACATATAAGATGTATAAATTTTATTTATACATTCTTGGGGAAAGTATCTATTTTTTTGAAGTTACTATTCAACACTATTCATTAATATTCATAGAGGTATGATACTATTCATCAAAAACTAAGTTGATTCTATCAGGCTCTAAATCTCTTGTTGAATGCAACCGTGTGTGTCCATTTTTCCTAATTAAAATCATAGAGGTGGAAAAAATTATGTTTACTAGCTAGGTTATAACAAAGTGGTGTTTGTAGAGACTAAATGTTTTATGAATTCAATATTAAATTTATTTAAAAAATATTGTGTTGTTACATTATCCTCTCCGTACAAAAAATTCATCCTCAAAATAACTAGAATGTATCCTCATGAAAATATTTTCATAGTTTTTCATCATATGATCTTCAGGATTCCATGTTGCCTCTTTGATTTTTTTATTTTTCCATTGTATATTTACCAGTCGAGTCATCTGATTCCTCAACACTTGTTCTTTAGTGTCCAGAATCTAGATAGGCTCTTCAATGTAAGATAGGTCAGGATCCGATTCTATATCTTCAGAAGTGAGGATATGCATTGGGTCTGGCATGTAATTTCTCAGCAATGAGATATGGAACACATAATATACTTTAGATAATCTAGGTGTCATAGACAAATGATATGAAACAACTCCAATTATCTATATAATTTTAAAAGGTCAAATGTACTTAGGTCTCAGTTTCCATTTCCTCTCAAATCTTATAATTCCCTTCCATAGAGATACTTTCAAGAAAATGTAATATCCCACTTGAAATTCCAAATTCCCCATTCAATTATCTATATAGTTTTTTTCCTGATTAGATCTTATTTGATATGAGTTTGAATAGTGTTCACCTTTGCTGTTGTTTCCTCCATAAGCTCTGGGCCCACAAGCTTCCTTTCTCAAACTTCATCCCAACAAGTTAGTGTACGACATCTCTTTCTGTACCATGCTTCATATGGTGTCACTTGAATACTTCAATGGAAAATATTATTTTAGGTAAACTCTACTAATATTATATATTTATCCCACATACCATGAAAGTCAACTGAACTTGATCTCAATATTTCCTCTAATGTTTGCAACGCCCTTTATGATTGTTGTCAGTTTGTGGGGGGTATGGAGTACTCAAATGAAGCTAATTATCCAAATATTTTTGAACAATTTACTAGAATTTCGATGAAAATAGAGGATCAAAATCAGACACTATTGAAATAGGTTCTCCCTAAAGTCATATAAGTTCATTAATATAGAGTCATGGAAGACGCTCTAGTGGAAAATCCACCCTTATAGTGAGGAAATGTGCATATTTCACAAGTCAATCAAGAATTACCCATATTGAATCATTATTTATCATATTTTTCAGTAATCTAGTGAAAAAATACATGGTGATGTCATACGATTTTCATGTAGGAATAGGTATAGGTTGCATGACTTCTCTAGGATGTTGTTGTTTGAACATCACTTTTTGACAGACTAAATATCTTGATACATAATCATCAATTTCCCTCTTCATGTTATCCCAAAATAAATATTATTTTGAATATCTATACTTTTTAGTGATACTAGGGTGTATAGAGAAATTTGAGATATGGGAATCATACAATAATCCCCTTGTCAGATAAGGTATATAGGGAACACATATCCTCTATAAAAAGTTTATAATTCCACCACCACACATGAAGTCAGCCAACATCCCATCTTTCAAAGAATTATCTTTCTTTTGAAGATCCTCGTTATCAGACAGTAAAGTATTAATTCTTTTTAGTAAATATGGTTAGGAAACCATTTTAAAAAATTATTGATGTTTCACATTCTTTGATAATTTCCATATCCATTGTCGCTAGATCCATGTACAAAGGATCCTTGTCAATCCTCATTTTGTTTAGAACCCCATGTTCCTTCCCGCTCAATGTATCAACTACCTTATTTTCCTTTCATGGGTGGTAGTGTATGAAAAAATCATAATCCTTGAGTTGTTCAAGCCACCTCCTTAGCCTAATGTTGAGTTCTTTCTGTGAGAAGATATATTTTAGACTCCAATCATCCATATATATATATCTGACATTTTTTTCCATAGAGATAATGTCTCCATATCTTTATAGAAAATATTACCATTGCTAACTCAAGATCATGAGTAGGATAGTTTTGTTTATGAATTTTTAACTACCTTAACGCATAAGCAATAACTATATCATCCCACATAAGGACACAACCAAGTCCTTTCTTTGATGCATCATTATATATCCCAAACCCATCATTCCCTAATTGTTGATTTAGTATCAAACCATTCATTAATATTGTCTTAAATTCTTTAAAACAGTGCTGATATTCTTTTTTTCTATATTAACTTAACCCATTTTCATGTAAACTTGGTCATTGGGTTGGCTAAACGGGTGAATTTCTGAACGATACACCAATAATGACCTACTAAACCAATAAAACTATGTACCTCTGTTATGTTCGTTGTAGTAGGCCATTCCTACAAAACCTTTGTATTCACAGAATCAATAGATACTCCATGTTTATATAAAATCTGTCCAATAAAAGAAACTTATTGAATCCAAAATTCACACATACTAAAGATCCCATAGAATTCATTTCTTCTAAGACACTTCAGAATAGTGTGCAAGTAATTTTCTTGATCTTCGCAGATTTTAGAGTATACCAAGATATCATCAATAAATACCACCACAAATTTATCAAGATATTCCTTGAAAACTATATTCATTAGATCAATGAAAATGGAGAGTGCATTAGTCAGTCCAAAAGGCATTGCTGTAAAATCGTAGTTCCCATACCTGGTTCGAAATTCTATCTTTGTAATATATCCTTTCCTCACACGCAATTGATGATATCCAGATCGAATATCAATCATCGAAAAATTTTGTGCTGCATTAAGATGATCAAATAAATCAAAAATGAAAGGTAGGGGATAATTGTTCTTTATTGTTATAACATTAATCTCCTTGTAGTCAATGCACAACCTCATAGTTCCATCTTTCTTCTTAACAAAAATAAAAGGGGATCCCTATGGAGAAACAGTAGGGAGAATAAATATTTTATCACTCAATTACTCTTGTTTTTTCCTCAATTCTAATAATTACACAATGGAAATTCTCTAAGGAGTCTTTGATATCGACCTTGAACCAGGAATTAAATCAATGGAAAACTCAATTACCCACTTTGGAGGATGTCTAGGTATATCCTCTAGAAACACATCAACATATTATTGCATAATAGGCACATCCTCTATTTGAACATTTCTTTCCTCACACATTGTTATTGCATTCCCTTCCTCCCCAATAATTAAATTTAGTAGATCTACTGGGGGTGGATATAGATAAGAATTAGCTGGGGAGTTTTCTTCTCAAAAGATAACGGATTCAACACAATTTTCAAAAATCATAACTTACTTATTATTACAATAGATCTTCGCATCATAACATGAAATCCAACTCATACCAACAATTATATCCAAGTCCATCATGGGTATGATGATAAGGTTGGAAATGAATGAATATTTATGTGTCTTGAGGGGGACTGATCGAAAAATATTTTTTCAATGATACATCCCCTAGGAGATTTGACTGACAACTCCTTTATTAAATCAAATTAGTCATGTCTAATTTTCTTCGAAAACTATGAAGATATAAAAGAATATGATGATCTAGAATCAAATAAAGAAATGGATAAGTTCAAGGAAATGATTAAAGTACATGCCACCACATTGTTAGTAACTTCAACCTCAGTTATTGTGACTGCATAAGCTTGGCCTTTCTCTCTTGGCCTTCTTTGGGGAAAATTTCCCAGATGCTTCAGAAATTCATGTAAATAATGCCGCATCTCTTTAAAACTATAGTATTGAACATTAGTTTTTTATTTCTTCCCCTTTCAATCACGAAATTAGTGACCATTTTCTCTGCACTTGTAACAGACTCTCATTCCCTTCAGGTGTGTGCCTGGGTGTTTCTTCCCACAATTAATGCAGGGTGGAAGGTCAAATATTCTCTTCAACCCCATTTCATTATTTCCTTCCCCGAAGTTTTTAGTATACCCATTATTCTCTTTCTTTCCTTTGTATTCATAAAACATAGATAATTAATTTTCTGTCTCGATTTCACAAGAGACTATATCTTCATATGATGAGAAATTCTGAGTGACCAGTGCCCTTCAAAGGAAGGGTTTTAATCCATCAAAGAATCATTCAATCTTGCTCCTTGGATTATGTATGTAATCCACATCATGACTTAATAGCCTTGTAATGTTGGATTTATACTTGGAAACATTTTCATCCTTCTTCTACCTTAGATTTAGGAATTGCCTTTCTATATTTGCTCGTTGTTCACAAGGAAAATATTTTTTGAGGAAAATTTTCATAAAATCCTTCCATTCCATCTCTTATATTTCTTCCTCTTCCTTTGGGTTTTATATTAATAAAAATCTCTTATCTGCATCTCCTGATAAGTGATAAACCGCCATGAAAACCTTCTCTCTTTTGTTATATCCCAAAGTGAGAAATATCTTCTCTAGAGAACTTATCAACTGCACATCTACAAATGGGTTTTTAGTACCATTGAATAATGGAGGATATTATAGCATAAAGTTATCTAACGCAGCTTCTCTATGTTGTGGATCCGGATGCTTCATACAGGTTTGGTTATTGTTCATAATCTATGTAATTTTTCCCAATATAGTTATAAGTTTCTCTGCACCAGTCACAGCTCCAGAGCCAACGTTATTATCTTGCACAAGATGGAAATAACTACATGTGATGTGCACATTCACATGGATTCCATTCCATACAATATGTTCCATTTCTAAATAATAACATTAACTAGATTAGGTTATAAATCATAATGTATTATCTCAAATTAGAAAAAATACTTAACATAAATTTAAATCCTATGAATGGATAATCCCATAATCATAAACATGGTTTATTTGATAAAAAATTTACATTTAAGTATTTCATAATGGCTTGTAATGAAAATTTGAATTATCCTAAGTATATCCCACAGGAGTGTCAAACCAGGTGCATGGTAAGGCTTGTTGTCATGTACCATTATACCCCGCATCAAGCCCAAAACTCCTTATAAGAGTTTTCACTCCTAGGTACATCTATGCCAGAACCAAACTCACTTGTAATATTCAGATAGGGATTCATTTTCTAGAAAGAACCACATAATCTATTCCTTACCAAAAATTTCAGGATGTTCTTGTATGTTTATCCTAAAATACAATCTTAGGTTTTTTCCCCTAATCTAAATTTTCTAAATCTAGTTTCCATGTTTTCTACTAAACTTCCTCTGATACCAATAGTAAGGACCCCACCCCAGTTTCCCGGAGCCAGTGACTTATTTTATTACATTGGAATATAAACAATGAATTTTCACCATGATAGACTGAGTAATTTAATAGATTTGAAAACAGGATACATACATATGTTCAACATTACCACTTGAAATGAAATAAAATATATAAGTTTTATTTAGAACATCCAAAAATCTAAGTTTATCCTTGAGGGTCATTCATAAAAAACTTATTTATGTACATAGAAAATGAATCATAATAAATGGGTGAGGTCCAATGCTCAGTAATAGTAATAAATATATAGGAAGATATAATAAACATAAACAGCAGGCATGATGAATATCTAAAAACACATACCTCTAACATTAACTTGATCATAATTTGGTAGGAATAATCAATGAATAAATAATGCCATAATAAAACATAATCATGAGTATTATACTAGTTGAATATACATATGAAACATCATTACCTAGTTTTATAATGAGGGAATTCATAATACAGGACATCATAACCATCCCGTCAAGGACTCTTTCCAAGACCATAAATATCCATTTTGTAAAGGCCTCGTGCCAAGACCATAGTTTGTCTCATGAGACTTACTAATGCACCGAGGGGATATAGTGGTCCCAACTCAACACTTACTAAGTCCAATTCATTATTCATATGAATGGGGATAAACATAAACATCATATACATTCATATTGAAACTAATATATGAAATTTAATTAACTTTCCCTAAATATTAAGCGTACACACTAACCATTCAGAGTAAATTGGTGAATGGTTTTAAGATATCACATCCATACTCAAACTAATCATAAAAAATTAAATGAAATATGGTAGATTATATCATAATATATGAATCCCAATAATAAAAAATAATCATCAAGTGTATTTAAATAGATGAAGATACTCTTATAAAATCATCAAGTAATTCTAGAGATAAATACTCTTTTACAATGAAAAAGAGGTGTTATTTTTGAAAAATCATTGTATAAAACCAGAATTGATGTAAGATATTATTTTAATAATAAAATGAGTAATTTTTTTAAATATAATGGTTTCAAAAAATTTGTTATAGAGTGCCCTTAATAATAGTTAATAATTTGAGAAATTCCTTTGAATCAGGCTTGTATTTCGGGAAGAATTTTTGAATGATCCTTTAAAAAAATATAACTCCCATAAATGATAGTAGGATTATGGTTGGTACACATATATATAATAATCAAACTCAATATTTGTGGATAAAATAATAATAATTAATAATTTAATTGAGGTAAGTATAGAATAAGAGTAACTCGAATGAAAATTTAGGTTTGACTAGAAAACCCCTACCTTAAGTCAGAAGGTGTTCCTCACATGATATTAATGACCAGAATAATCAAATTCAGGTTCATAAATTAATGATTATAGAACCTAATCTAGATATAATTGATTTATTATAACCTTTTTAGGTTCAATCATGTCCTTTTTATCGGTTAAGAGATTCAATTTCATCGTTTTGGAACGTTTTCTTCCATGTTTTTTATGATGGGTTTACTAATAATCATGTATGGGTAAACATGTAGAAAGAGTATGGTTGTCCAAAATAGAAGTTATATGTTATTAGTGAAAATACAAAATATTACGTGGTAATAAAATTCATTTTGTTATTGGGAGTGAATATGAATCATTATATAAAACATAATGACATTTGTTTGGGTTAATTTGCGGTTCTTGATCACAACAAAATTATTTTGATTTATTAATTAATATCATGTGTAAAAAAGGATTCCAGAACCTTACTTAACTTATAATACATATATTATTGTCTTTTTTAACTATAAAAATGGATTTATGACCAGAATTAAAGATGTTAATAGAAATTGAAAACCCATAATCCTTGTATGTGATAAATTAACACATATCAGATGGTGTTTTCATTTCTAGTATAAAAGATGAAGAAATGAGAGATGACGAATAATTATTCCATTATCACAAAAAATTAAATTTCATGTAAGGTACTGGAGTAATTGCATAATTTGGAAGAAATGAGTTGGGGAAATAAAAATAAAAGAAAGGAAATTGAAATAAAAGAAAAGAAAAGAAAAGTATAATTTACCTCCTGAAGTAATATTACTTGAGAGACTCTTTAGGGGATAGGTTTTGTTCTTTTTATGAGACCAAGGGCTGATGGATATAGGGGAGGATCTTGGAAGGATATTTGAGCATAATTTAGACAATGAAAAATCTTTTAAAGGAGTGAAGAGAAGATGGAGTGAGGGGGGTTTTTATAGTGGATGAGAGGATGGTTTTCCCCTTATTTTACTCATTATCTTATTATTTTTCCAAATAAAACCACTAGTATTGATTCTTGTGACCTTGAATAGTAATATGTTCATGTGAGTTTGAACCATGTGATCTTAAATCATCCTATCATCACCTATGACTCAATAAATCATGTATTTAGTTTTTACAGTAAATTATCGTATATTACTATTCACTTATAATTGAAGTATTTTAAAAAAATCACAAAAAATCACTTGAACCATTTTTTGATGTGTACAATTTAAAAATTAAATCCATTTTTTTAAAATAATTTTCTAAATATTTTTAATTTAATTTTTAAAGAAAATCATAATTTATTTCAAAAAAAGAATATTAAAACTATAACTTGTTTTATAACACCTTGAAAAATTAATCTAGGTCCTATAAAATTATCTTATAACCATAAGTCAATAAAATAAAATTTATGATTACATTTTATTAAAATAAATTTCTATTTTCAATTATTAAATTAATCATAAAATTGTAGTTAAAATATTTATGACATATAAAAATACCAATACTTATACTATGATCGTTTCTTCACTTATAAAATGTCTAAATCATATTTATACATTCATGGGTGAAGTTTCTATTTTTTATCTGACTTATTATTCATTACTATTCATTACAATACGTAAGGGTATGTTACTATTCATAAGGGTATGTTACTATTCATCAAAAACTAAGTTGGTTCTATTAGATACTAAATATCTTACTTAATGAAACCGTGTCTGTCAATTTTTTGAAATTAAAATCAGAGAAGTGGGAAAAATATGATTACTTGCTAGATTATAACAAAGGGGTGTTCGTAGAGACTCTGTGCTTTATTCATTCAATATTAAATTTATTTTCAAATTTTGGGAAGTTACACCTAAAAGGTCCACCATTAATTAGAAGTAAATGATTTGAGATCAGATGAAAGAAATCATTATAAAAAACCATTAAATAGGGCTTAAATGTTGATAACCATTATAGTCATATGAAATAACTAGAGAAAATAATGAAGAATCGATAGAGAGTTATGGATTTGGTTTTAACTATAACTCCAAATAAAATACTCTAGAATCCATTACAAATCGAGGGAGATCTCACTTTAGAAGTGAATGGGCTGAGGGAGAACTTTAATGTGAGAGTTATCTAAATTCAGGTAATAAAAGTACCTTATTCTCACTTAAATAAATGTTTTTAACATTTTATCAATATTTTTGAAAATTATTAAAAAATACAGCATTTTTGAAAATTTAAGACTTAAAAAACCCCTAAAATATTTATTACATATCACCCTAGGATCCTATTTATAATATATATAAAAACTAATATATATATATATATCATATCATATATAATAACACATGCATCATAGGACTACCAAATTTATGAACTTCACAATACAGAAAAACCAATACATAATATATTTTACAACACCTAATGTTGTTCACTTTGGTTAAAAACTAACATATAACATATTGTCTTCAGTGTGAAATTTTTATATAATGCATTATTTAGTATGTAATATATTTTAATTAGTCATATTACTTATGCCAAATATATTTTTCACACGTAATATATAATTTCTTCACGTAGGGTTTTTACCTTTAGAAAAACCTGCATGTTATAAAATAATTTCATACCTAATATAATTTCCCTCTAATATAATAATTTTAATTAAATTAAAAACGCAATTTTATCCTCTTGATATATATAATATTTTATACTAAGGAAAAATTTTATGCATAAGATTTTATATTTATGAAAATTTGGAAAATCCATCAAATCCTAAAAAATTACAAATTCACTTCAATCTCTCTAATCAGTTATGACACCTATATAACCTCCCTAAATATACCAGACACTAATATTTAGTAGTAACCTAGCCCTTAACTTGGTCTAATTCCAATTAATTAGTTATTATCCGATTCCAACACTTATAACAACTATACGAGGACCCAAAGCACTTGAAAAAACAAAAATAAAACTCAAAGACCCATTATTGAATATGTAGCCTTAAATAAAACCCCCAAAAACCTTTAATGATTATTGAAACTAAAATTTTATATTTAATAATAAAATTTAACTGATTATGTTTTTTGGAAAAAATTAAAGCATGTTCACCTAGACTGGTCCAAGATGTTATAAAGTTCACACTAACTCATAATTGATTGATGCATATTTAAAAAGGTTTAATTCCTAGTCCCAGACACATAATTTCACAATGGTGTTCCATAAGGGCTAATTTTTGAAACAATTTCAAAATCTCGTTGATAATTAGTAAATTTATGTCTCAAGTATTCACCACATTGAAATGTTCATAGAATATTAATTACTTTTCCTACTTGATGTTGTAATTCCATTATTAATATTTTGAACCTTTTTATAGTTTTAAAATTAAAACTCAGTTAAAATAGATAATCATATCAATTGGAGTCATTTTTAAAGGTTACAAAGTAACCTATAACCATTAATTTTTTATGTACTCATTGATTCACATAAATAAATATATATTATTTCCAATAGTTTACTTGCCTTTTAAACATTCCACAGAAATAAACTTCAATAATTTTACCTAATAACTAGAATTCATATATTTAAAATATTTTTCAACTTAATGATTGCATAAATTCACTCTTATATAGTCTTTTAACATGTTTTACGTTAATATTCCAAATGAAATAATTCCAAGTATGTGAAATGTTAGAATCAACCATGAAATTTTTTAACCTAAATATTATAGATCATATTATCCATGTCAAAAATGTATAAACCACTTACCACATTCCCAATTCCATAAAATATTTCATTCATATGTATGAAAAAACCCATGTTCTTAATAAATAATGATTTTTTTTCAGCAATACAAGATATAGAAATAAATATTTCATTTTTTACCAGAATGTAGTATCATTATTTCAATTCTAAAAGCAATACACTAGGTAGACTTAAATCATACCTGAATACTTATAATGTTATAACTTTTAACCCATTTCCAATAAATAGATATATTTCTCATTTTACCAATTATTTTATATTTCTAAGTATATGTTTATCTGCACAAATGTGTATTCCTCACTAGGTATCCAATAAAAAAGATATATAATTAGGTAAAATTATTTCTAAAACATTCATATCAATTTCCTTAAAAATTATTCTCTTTAATAACACTTCTTAAATATAGATACCAATATATAAAACTATAGGTCCAACCTATAAAACAAATTAATATGACATTCATGATGCATTATATTATCTATAACAAGGCATGTAATTGGGAGATTATCATGTTTTATATCATTTCAATAACAACTTTTATTGAATTTACTCTCATTAAGAATTATGAACCAATACATTATATCAATTTAGTGGGAATGGATTTAAATTAAACTAAATATTTTTTCTCTTCAGAATTTCTTTAAACGCTTAACTAATTCTGTGGGTCATTGATGGAAATAATATCATATATTACTCTTGGATAGATAGGTGGAGAACTCTTTTCCCAGTTCATCATATGAATAATCTCAACTCGAGTCTTTTGGGAACTTATTCCTATTAGGGTCATCCATTTAAGTGTAGCCTAAAGCTTACAATTAAATATGTCCACCTAATCCAATTAGGTTAACCCATACATTTCAATCCATACATACACTAAGCCATGACCTCCCATTATTATCATGGCCGACACATTTGTATGATTTAGGTTTTAACATATGTTTACTTTGGAAGGAGTCCCATAATTAGTATTTCCGTGTTTTTTATGATCTCACCATTTCCATATGTATTAGACACATATCATATATAACCATTTTATCCCATGAAATCATTTTATCTCATGTTTTCCTTATATATAGGTCTCCTTGTAGCAATTTATTTATTAAATTTTTTTCCATCAGTCAAATTGATATATTCCAATCATATTAATTTATAACACCATATAGAACTCATAATTTGTGTCACTTAACAAAAAATTAAAGTTAATTATATCAGTACATATGTAAATTCATCCCAAAGATAATGTGCATTTAATTATGTTATATAAAGGCTTAAAATAAACAAATACTATAATCTATATAATAGAAAGTATTTTGTGATAGGTATACAAACCCAAATTTTGTAGATATATCCTAAGACGCCAATCTATTAAGAATTAGGACCCATAGTCCCACTATATATGGATAAATACTAAAGATATATGTCAACTTTAATAAAACTATAACTCCGAATCAGCATAAATCATAACTAGCCATTATTATTATATTCGTAACAAAATAAGAAAATTATCATCTTGGATGAATGAAAACTAATTCATTTATATCGCACTTATCATGTTTTATTATATTCCTTGATTTTAAACTATAAGATGAATATTAAAAAATATACACTAAATCACACAATATTAATAATATAAATAATTTATAGACAGGAATAAGGATACCAAAAATAAATTAACAAGTAAAATGTTTAACATGAGATATAAAAAATTAACATCATTACAAATTTTTTCAATCCTAGTTTTTATATAGTCTAAAATTATACTTACTCAATGTTGGACCTTCTAGCCCATGCAAATGATGTTTTTTTAGAATTTTGTTTTAATTTTTTTGAAAATTAAAAACATTCACTATAAAGTTATTTATCTACTTAAGATGTGTAGGGATAAAAAATGGTTGATGGTCCAAACCTAGACCAAGTTGTTGTCTACTAGAACAAGAAATGTTTTCTTATGATCATACCATAAATTGATGCCATTATATATTTACCATTATTTTTTTCTCATTAAAACTATTATACCATGAAAACATGATGTAATAATGTTGAAAAATTATATTATGTATTATGAAATTAAGAATCATATGAATTGTCAAATGAATACTTTTTTTATGAAAATATAATAAAATAATTACATATTTTAATGAACTATGACATTTTCAGAAAATCATTGTAAACCATGACTTGTTTTATAACCTTATCTATTATTCTAGAGAAATTATAAATGGTTTTTAGTTTTCAATGTTTATCTTATGAATTATTCACTAGTTTTTACTATAATACCACTATAAGGCTTCATATGACATAACCATACCTATAAGTTGTTTAAGGAAACACAAAAAACTCACAAAATAATAATTAAGAGAAGAATAAAAAATATGAAATACAAAACCCTAAATAACTATACCTCACAGTCTATGAGGAATCCTCTATAATAGTGATCTTGGTCAATTTCCCCATGAATCAACTAATAGGTTCCTCCCTCCCAATTTTTCTAAATCCTACTATAATTACTAAATGTTTTGGAAGGATCCTTCAATAGTGGTATAAAATCTCACTTACAATGGTGAATTAGGAGAATATATTAGAGAGAAATTTTTCTATGAGAATAAATGTAGGGTCCTGAAAATTCTACAAGGGGGAAATCCAATTACCGCATGACTTGGAAAAGGACCGAACCGGTCCGCGCACGAGCTCCCAACAACAGCACATGGCCAGTTCGGAAGACCACCCTCCCGCAATTCCGTGGACCAGCGTCGTCCGCAAAATAAAGGCGGGGACCCTCTGCGGGTGCGAAGCAGGATGGGTTCTAGGTAGGTCCACCACCGCGAGCCGCCCCCTCCATGGACCACAGTTGTTCGCGGGATTGAGGCGGAGTGGTGGACGACCATAGAGCAATTCTTCAAAACTTGGTTCCATAAATGTCGGTTGACTGAGTCATCCGCGGGTGGGGGTTCCTTCATGGGATTCCGCAAAATGTGTCGTGTGCTGATCAATATTTCCTCTTCGCAACTCTATAAATATTCATCAAGGGGAACAAAAAATGGAGAGAGGGAGGACAGGTGAAAACCCGTGGGGAGACGCTGGAGAAATCAGTCCTAGTGGTAAAGTCCCGCGACCATCGGCAGACCCCATATCGTCCACATATGAACTCTTCCGCGGAGAGGAGAAACCAGTCCATGAACCACATGCGGCCAGCTCCTCCACGGCCAGCCCATAGCGGCCATTTCCTTCGCGGATAGTCACTCTGAGACCACCCCCTTCGTGGACCAGTGTCGTTCATGAAATGGAGGCAGAACCCCTCCGCGGGCGTGAAGTAGGACGAGTGCCAGCACCTTTGCAGACACCCTTCACGGACGGCCAGTCCCTCGCGGCCAGCACCTCGCAGCCAGCTCCTTCATGGCCTACTCCTTTGCGGCCTGCTCCCTCGCTGCCAGCTCTTCCACAAACACCCTTCGCGGACAACCAGACTGCGAACCAAATGCTGCCAGTCCTTCACGGACAGCTCCTCCGCGGCCAGTCCCTCGTGGCTGACACCTCGCGGCCAGCTCCTTTGCGGCCAGCCCCATGCGAAAAAACCCATGCACTCGTTGGTCCATACCACGGGGGCTGCACCCCCACACCCCCGCTCGAGCTCAATGCCGGGCTGTAGTCCCAGCCCTCCAGGCCGGTCCCATCGCTACCGTCACTGACCCCCATGAAAAACGGAGAGTCGCATCGCGACCTTTTCTGGCCGGGTCAACAGTATTTCACATTTCACCCTTGCGTCGCCCCAACATCTATCCTATATATTACATGAGTCGAGCTACTCCTCATGACTCTCCTATAACCCCATTTCCTAGATCCATTTTCTAGGTTTATCAAGAAAGGGCCGCCTTTGCATAAGTCCCACACCAACCATTGCTTGGTATCTCCTACCTAGTCATCCTGAACACATGACATTAAATTGTATGGCCCTTGTCTGGACCACATGATGTTAAACTGTACGTCCCTGGTCCTATCCATATGATGTTAAACTATATGGAAACAATCCTCTCTACATGACTATAAACTGTAACATTCCCTCTCATTCAATAGTTGGATGCCTCTTGCTCCATGCAAGATATGCCTTATACTCCAAGCATAAGATGCCTCATGCCATGTTTACAGTGGCATAATTTCAAGAGTTCCAGAATCTGTTCAAACATTCCATCACTCCACCCCACGCTTTGCGTGTCCTTCATTTATATCTCCATCCTATTTCATGTCTGACGAGACCCCCTAACGGCCTGGCCTCATGCCGTATCGGCTCACCTACCGTCCTGGGCCAACGCCCCAGAACACATTGGATAACACTTTGAGATAGGTCTTGTGTTTTGAACACAGTCAGCAGTCGACCCTCATTTGTTCATCCCCATTTCAGGCTAACGTGATATGAATGTTGTGTTTCGAACATGGCCAACAATTATCCTCCATCACCATGACACCCTCATTGTGTTCCGAATGTCGGGAATGTAATTCACATTTTTCATCAACCTTTGTTTGGATTTATTCCAACGCCCTTGGTGTTATCCCGCTTATGCACCAATGCATAGGTAAATTCCTCAACCCAGCAGTGAGTTGGGGTGCCCTCGTGGCCAGACATGAGGAAGACCCATGGGCGTCCATCTCGGAGTAAGCACCACCTTTATGGGCCACCCTTATGTGTAAGCCCCACTCCACTTCTCACGGACACACCTTTCGCAACGTGATCCTCTGGTCCCTGCTGCCTCTTGTTTCTCACACCGAGCATGACTCACGTGGGCTTAGAGTAAGCATCAACCATGACATCAAATTTATGGGACTCATCAAATTGTAAGCCCCAATACATCGCCCTGGGCCTCCTCAGAGTGTAAGCCCCAATCCATCTCCCTGGGCCTCCTCAGAGTGTAAGACCCAATCCATCACCATGGGCTGCCTCAGAGTGTGAGTCCCAAGCCAATGTGAACTACGTGGACTTTGATCCCTGCCTACTAGGCAGGGTACATAGGAATCCTCCAAGAGGTTCAAGCCCGATCACCATCAGACCCCTGGATCCACATTCACGTCAGTTCTTCGACGCTCCCTTTTCAAACTACATGGACTTTGATCACTATCCCCTAGGAAGGGTATGTGGAAGCCTCCATGAGGTTTAATCCCAACAACTAGTCAATCTGACTATCTTCACATCGGTTCACCGAGTTGCTCCTAGCACCGTCTCAATGAGTCCAGACTCCTCATGGTCATTAATCCAACGAGGGATGGTAACCCTCATGCATAAATGATTCTGAACCCATGCGTTCAACTTACCATTTCCAACCAAGGTTTAAATCCATGTATACTATGTTTTGGTATAAACCGAAGATTCGTGAACATATGAATACGTCTTAAATATATAAGAGAGTCCCGGAACAGGCAATAATTCCCCCCAAAAGGGTGTGATGATCCTGAATTCCCATCCTCTCGACCAATGTGCGTTCTTAAGCGTCGCTGGTCAGACCATTTGGAAAACGCCTGCCTTTGGAAAGCAGATCCATCCATCATCAGATACGGAGCCGTTGGGAATTTCGAGACCAAAACCCAAAACAATAAACATCAATTTTTCTTCCACTAAAAAATATAGTCCATGAACTCCATTTTTTTAACACTTTCATTAAATAAAGGATCCCATTGGAATCCATTGTTTTATACACTATGAAATCAACAATTATTTGGATCCTTTATTAAAACTCTTAAAAAGGATCCCCATTTATTAATATGATTATTAAACAATATTACTATCCAATAATCACTCTTCATCACATGATTTGTCAATAATATGAATAGAGGATGATAATAAATATATGATATTTGAACAAATGACATCTCATATTATTCAATATTAAAACCATGAAATTTTTTCAATAACCATGATTAAATAAAAACCACTTCATATTGATTAACAAAATGACAGATTTTTATGATTTAGTGCATATTTACAACAAAGGGCATGATTAATATGAAATTTCTTTCTAATATTTTGAATAGCACGGATAATTACCCATAAATAATCATTTATGGTGAAATAGAAAAATTAATTTTTATATAAATTATAGTATTTTTAGATTAAAACCACTTTATTTGGTCTTTCTTAAATCTTACTGGAATTATATCAATTATCACTTTCAACTCTTCCTATCCTTTCAAAAGAAATTCAATAGTCTGTGTTTTAATAAAACCCCCAAAGGATCACTATTTGAAGTAATTTTATGCTTCTTTTTTTGGTGGTAAAGAATTTATTGGATAAGATATCACACTATGATCCTCATATTCATTAAGACTATTTCCAAAAAACTAGGTTCAAATAAATTAAATAATTTATCATTTCTCATTGATATTGTAACCATAGTATTCTAAATTGAAGGATAATATTTTTGTGGGTTTGACTTCTTTAGTTGGGAAATTATAAATATATCTATAGGTTCTCTATTTTTTACACATGGGAGAAATAATTTCATTTTTGGTGCCTAACCATTAAAGGTGAATGAAGATAAGTCCTTAGTTTTTCAATTAGGGGTCATTTTTAATATTTAATTTTTTTTAAGTATTTAGAAACAAATGATCCAGATGAGAAATGGGAATTAGCAACATTATATTGTTATTACAATACATGGAAGTTATTTGTAATATATTAAATATCCTCTAAATAGTACTTGGGGATTTTTTGGAAGGAGATAAAAAATCATAAAAAAAAATTATATAAGTTTCTATTAATACTGTATAGGGATAACGTTATTTTAAGTGAAAACTATCCTTTGGGGATGGACCACTTCAGAAATGTAAACAGAATTATAATTATTTAGCTCTATACATTTCTATCATGAAATAAGAGTATATCCATAAATAACTAATTTCAAAAAAAAAATTAATTAACATTGGATATAAAAATTAAATTAGGTAGAGTATTAGAGACACCAATCATGATATAAATTAATGTTACAAAGGGAATAATTCTAAATTTAGTGACTAAATCAATTTTTATAGAGTCTATATGCTTTTACCTATAGCTATAATATCCTTAAATATAATAAGGTTACTACGAATTTCATCAAAATAAATCCTTACAAGGATGATATTGGATTCCTAGATAGGTAGGAAATTGGGAGTCTACTTAAGAACCTTTATGGGGATTCCTCTAAAGGTCTATGTTTTTTATATTCAATTGTGATATATACCATCCTTAAAATATAAGTTAAGGTAAATGTGATTTTGGATGAATAACCCTTTTATAATAATAAAAAAATTGATTTATTTGAAAATTTATTTGATGTCGAAAAGGATTGATTAGCCTATATAAAACTTTCCAAAAATAGAAAATTAAAAATTTGAGGACAAAGTTTTTATCTCTTATTTATGTTCACATTGAAACATTTGAGATAAAAAATATCATTTGAATCAAAAAATATTTTATTCAAAATAATGGGAGGGAGAATTTTTTTTATCATGTTATGAACCTCCCTTGAATAAGTCAAAAAAGTAACATTGAATTGTTAGTGCTAAATCTTAGATTGGAGAAAAATACCGAGAAGAGAACTTTGGTTTTCTATAATCTTTTCACATGTAGTTAAGAGGATAATTCTTGATAATGATCTTATATCTATTTATTAATTTATATTATGTAATTTTTTATAGTGTTTATCATTAAAAAACAAAACATTTTATTTTGATATATTTTCTATTTATAAATTTAATTCACTTTATTTAGAAAAAATATTTTGTATATTTCTATAGATAAAATACTAATAAAAAATTATAAATTTTTTACAACCATAAAAAATAGATTTCGATTCAGTAGTAGTAGATTATTACATTGATATAACATTATTATGAAAATATAGACCATCATCTGTAAAAATTAATAATAATTTACCAAAAAAACATCCATATAATATTTGTTTTTGTAGAAAAATATCATAAAGAACATAACAATAAGGAAATATATATTAATATAAAATATAAATTCACTGAACATTTATCTCAATCTACTGAATATGCCAATTCATTTATGAAAACTTTCACTAAAAAACATTCTATGATTATAGAGAGATCTACATATTGAAGAGAAGATTTATAGTTAGATTAAAATTTGTTTATATGTTTTAGGGAATTTAAATATGTCATATAATTTTCTCTAATAAGTGAATAATATATTTTTCACAGAACATTTTACATCATGAAATAACACAATACCCTAAAAATATTTCATTTTCGCTAAACAAAAAAGAATTTCATCCACAAATATAAAATCATCAACCAAAAAATATTTCATAACCCACATAAAAATTAAAACACATAACATCTCTAGATAAAAAACATTTCTTCACCTATATAATAGCTAAAAAATGTTATTTACAATAAAAATTGACAATAAATTAAATTTCAAATACATATTTTAAACTGAAAATTTTATTTCTTTATGATCAATAAAATTATATATGTTTTAAAATTTATTTTCAAATATGTGAATCATGAATGATATTTATATTTTGATTTAATTATATATAAGGTGCTAATTTATTTCTTTATTTGATGGAAACTTCTCTAGTGGGTAACAAATTATAATACCACAGTCAATTTTAAAACTAATAAGTTAAAAAATAAATTATTACATGTTTTTGTTTTTGTTTCTAAAAAAATAAGTTGAGGATTTAAACAATTTTTATTTACATCAATTCCCTTGTTATGGGATTGGCTTGTCATAAGTATTTTAAATTTCACTTTCCCTGAATGTGCATTAAAATGTTTTTGGATCAAGTTATCATTTTTCACTAAAAATAAGAAAAATATAAATAAATGTTATAATTTATATGTTAGATAATACTTCATATGTTGTGTTTGTTTTATTATTTTTCATATATTTATTTTTTTCTATTTTTCTTAAATAGTTTTATTAATAAATAAATCATTTTTTTGTATCAAAAAAAGGACACAATGATCATTAATTACATAAATGTGAAAGAATAGAAATTTAAAATTTCTTTTTTAATACAAATATACTGTCAAGTATTATTTACTAAATAATTATGATTTTTATCCTTGATATTTTATAAAAAATAAAATAAAATGGTAAATTTTTTTAAAGTATTCACAAGATAAGTTATTATAAAATAATAATATTATATTTTATAAATTTCAATAGAACATATGCTCTTTTATTTAACAACTCATAATATATTTATAAATTAATAAAATTTTATAAAAAATTAAGAAATATTATTAATGAATATTGTGTGCCTCCAATTAAAAAAATTCAATTCTATGTAAAATGTCATGATTTTGAATAGAAAATTATATATTTAAATATGAGATATTTTTTCTTCATTTAACATGAAAACATTGTACATAAAACATCTTATTTTTTTTATTTTTTGACATAAAAATTTAGAAATGTACACAAATAATTAAGTTTCTTATTTAATAATACACTAAGAAATTTCTATGAGGGAAAATATATTATATATTTGAAATGTTTATGAAATGATTTATATATATATATGAATTATACATAATTTTATCTACATAGAAAATAACATTATACAAAACATATCACAATTTTAAAATTTTCTAATACATTAATTTATAAATTAAAATAAAATAATAAATTTTTAATAAATTTTACATATTGGATAACACATAATATGTTTTTACAAATAAGTATATATAATGTGCCTAGTATATTTGAATATAATCTAATATATATTTGACATGTATATGAACTATAGATGAAATTAAATTTAACAAACATACATATGGGAAGAAATAAATATCATATATTTTCTATAAAATGTTTTTATGTTGTTATTTAACCATATATATGTTTTACATTTAATATAAAATATAATATTTTTTTTATAATTCTTTTAGAAAAATTTAGTCAAATAAATGTATTAATTAAAATTAAATTAATCATATTTTACATTATCTCCGATTGATTATATCCCTTATTATTACATTATTTTATCCTTTATCATCTTCCCATATTATTATGATATATTTTACAAAATTGATATTATATATATATGATAATTATTCATTGAATATATTTATACATACATGTTATCTCTTTCAAAATAATTTATTTCCTTATAGAATTTTATATCATGTTCAGTGATCAAACCATTTTTGGTTATATATTTTTGTAATAATATTTTATTCATTTTACTTGGATGATTAATTCCCTTTTTGATTTATATGGTTTGTTTGTTATCATATTCATTTTCTTCCTTTTTAATTACTTTTCTTCAATTTTACTCTTTTTTGTCATTTTTTTGGATTTTAAAATTCAAAATTTTAATATGACCATTCCCATTTTGTTTTAAATTATTTTATTCTGAATCTCTTTATTGATAATTTAAATTATTTCTTATTTTTATTTCATTTGGTTAAGTTATGGTTTAAAAATATTTTTTAATTCTTCATGTTTCTTTTAAAGTTAGTTTTTTAAGATCACATTTTCCACTTTTTTATTTCTTCAGACATTCCTCAGGGTAGTTAATTATTTTTTCCTCAAAATATAATTTTCGTTCCTAATTAATGATTTTATGTATTTTTTTTCAGATTCTATATTTTCTTATTTAAAAGATTATTTGAAAAATCTAGAATTTATTCTGCATGATTAGTCTTTTATTTTATTTAATATTTCTATGAAACATAATTTGATGTTAATGAGTGTTATTTTTTGGACTCTAAAATTTCCATTTTTGTCTTCTTAAAATAAAACATTCTTATCAGTGTCTAAAATTTATACTGTTTGATTTTAGGCCACTCTATTATATTTTGACTATAGTTTATAATTATTTCCTATTTTATTAAATTGTTTATATGATTATTTAATTGTTACTTTTTCCCTTTTTTATATATTTCAATACTTCAATCAATATTTAACATTTATTTAGAGACTTATCAAATTAAAATTTTAGTATTTTTATAAAATATTTTTTTATTAAACTCTTATTCCATCTCTTTTTTCTATTAAATTTGGTTTTCCAAATAAAGTTTAATTTGAGAATTTCATTAGTAGAAAATGTAGATTTTTCATCGGGAATTTAACATCAATTATTAGTATCTATCATAAAAACCCCATTTGAAAGAATTTTAATATTGGTTATTAGAATAAATATCATGATAACTCATAAAAATTATCTTTTCATATTGGTGATAATAAAAACTAAGTGAAAACCGTAATGGTCGATGTTTTTCTACATCAAGTAAACTAATAACTGATGAAAACCCATTTAATTTAAACATCGATTATCATATAACCGATGTTAAAATTAATTTTAACATTGGTTTTTATATAACCAAATTTAAAAAAAATTAAAATGAATACTTCTTTATCTTATTATCACTTTGTCGATATGCAGTTTTCTGAAACCCAAAACTCCACGACTCATAAGAAAACTCAATTTTATTTATTTAGCTATATTACATCACAATACTCAGATTTATTTGGACATGTTTTTCTATATTTCTCCATATTCTACCTTTCTCTACTATGTTCATCCTCCCTCTACCTTGTTCTACGAACCTCCTAGACATTATTCATTCTCTTTGGAATTCCACAACATTCAGTTTCCTGCCTCATTCATCAGTTGTGATCTATAGTCAAAATATCTATCATTTTTCTGAAAGTTTTAAATTATTATTTTTAATATGTTGTGAATTGTTATATTGATGATAGATTTTATTTATGTATAATTAATGATTAATATAAATACAATATTTATTGTTTATATATATATATATATATAAGTTTATAAGTTTACAAATATATTTATATATGTTGGAATAATTATATTTCTATATATTTCTATATATTTATGTGTTTAATTTTTTTTTGTTTTCATATGTTTTAAATTAATTTATTAAGACATATATTTTTATGTTTTATTATATTTATATATTTTAATTTTTTGGGAAATTAATAGATCGTAATCAGATAAATTCATGAAGAACTAACAATGAATATGAGAATGGGTTTAAATATTTCTTGGAATTTATTAATCAAAATCCTAAAAATAAATACATTAATTTCTATCTATGCATAATTTATTTAAATATTAGAGAATTATTGTTCATATAAATCAAAAAAATATGATTTTCAACTAATTTAATCATAATTACATATGATAGATCTAGTATCGTTAAATAAAAAAATTCAAGATATCACATTGATGAAGATGTTTTGATGAGACAGATGATCATCTTGTTGAACTATTTCATGATACTGGTGTTGATACTATTTAAAAAATATCATATGTTGAATGATTTTATATATATTCCAAAAAAACTATTTTAGAGTATTAAATTTAGTGTGTTATCAACAGTTGTGAGATTGGTTAATATAAAAGTAATGAATGTTTGGTGTGAAATAATTTTAATAAATTGATTGAACATTTGAAAGAGTTACATCCCTAAGGTAAGGAGCTTATAGATTAAAATTATGATATGGAAATATATTATTTATAATGGTACTAGGGTATAAGAATATACATGATATCACTGATGATTACTTCTATAATGGAATGAACAAGAATGTTTATTTGAATGTCCTAAATATAGTACATAATGATTCAAAATCCGATGAGAGATCCAAATGTGATTCGTTCTCAAGGAAAACACCAAGCCACTTTTTAATGAAATATGGTATCTTAAAATAATTATTCACTTGAAATGTTTTTTTTTGTGATTCAAAATAATGAAAAAAGTCTGAGATTGAAAAAACACTACTGGAAAATGGACCTATCCCCATGGTTTTCCCCAAAACCATAGGGATAGGTACCCCTATACCAACAGTTTTTGAAAACTATGGGAATAGGTCAATTTTCAGGACCTATACCCATAGTTTTGAAGAACCATGGGTATAGGGGGGGTCTATCCCCACGGTTTTCCAAAACCGTGGGGATAGGTCTTGAAAATTCACCTATACCCACAGTTTTCCAAAACCGTGGGAATAGGGGTACCTATCCCCACGGTTTTGGGGAAAACCATGGGGATAGGTTAGGGTTAAAATACCTATACCCACGGTTATGAAAAACCGTGGGTATAGGTTTCCAGTGTGTGTGCGGGAATTTTTTTTCCGCAGGAAGGAATTTTTTTTTGGAGGGAGTCCTATACCCACGGTTCTTCCCTCTATACCCACGGTTTATATAACTATATTTAACTAAATAAAAATATATATACATAATAACTATGTTTGGGTAGTGGTTAGGTGCTTCGTCTACAGTGGAGAGGTTGCGGTTCGAAACCCGCATGCCGCATTATTTTAGGACCTATACCCATGGTTTTGAAATCGTGGGGAAAAACCTTTGACACCGTGGCAATTGAGTATGTTTTGTTGACACGGTGGACGAACACCTATACCCACGGTTTTAGAAAACTGTGGGTATAGGCTAGGGACCTATACCAACGTCGTTCCATCCTACGGTTCCCAAAACCTTGGGTATAGCATATACCCACGGTTTTGGGGGCTATACCCACAGTTTTGAACCGTGGGTATATGCTGTTTTTCTATTAGTGAAATATGAGGGAATTTCTCAGGGAAACCTACTCCACCCTCCCCATTGAACCAAATAGTTTACATTTTATCAATAATTTCTTAATTTTGAAAATTAAGTTAAAAAATTATAATGAGACTATGAACAAATATAATGAATCTATATAGAATCTTTAATATGTAATATAGTTCATGGCCTCTTATGTTGTCATTTTAAAACCAGTCCCTATAGAAATGTTTTAATAAAAAATATGTTATGATGATATTGATGATTTATATAATAAAACAACCTTGAAATTATATTGATATTTATCTATCACTAATTTAACCTAGAAAACTAGGTCGTTCTTAGCCATAGGAATGCCAAGGGTTCCAACAAAATCACACAAAAAATAGGATAGTGGTTAGTGACTAGAACTGAGTAGGCATATTAGAAAAATTCAAGAACATAGCCTAATGAACCTATACACATGAAAACATATATCTATACACACCAAAGTAATGATAAAAAGTAAATGATGGGAATAATGAATTCACACATAATATCTAATATCCCTCGACATACTACAATGACGAACAACCAAAACAAATAGGGTAAATTCTAGGGACAACAACCATAAGGTAGGTTAAAACTAACAAATAGAGAGTATACTATCCTAGAAAAAGCATTAAGTCCAACCACTACCCCGTTACCATAGTTTCCAAGAACCACTATACACCACACACTCTTGCAACACCTATATCTCTATCAAATAACCTTTAAAATATATGATACATGACATATGTGGGAAGATCCCTTATAGGGGGTGAGTATTTACATAACTAGTTGGAAACCCCAAAATTAGAAAGAAGTAAGGCATCAAGAGATAGTTATATCTAAACCAAAAATTATAGTTTAAATAATGGAGAACCCATATATATTTATAGAAGGATACATGTAATCTAGTAATGTATAAGAACTCACAACCAACCAAATGATCTTCATTTTTCATGTGGCCTCTCCAAGTCATATTATTCACGAAGCGGTCCATGAGATCTCCCAAGAAACACCTAAAGGGAAGACACACCTTTCTAGAAGACACCTCAAATTAAAGAATTAAACTCATAAATATGGTATCACACCCTGGGCACATAGGTATACCAAAGGCCATCATATTTCAACTAATTTCTAGAGGATAAAACCCTCATACATAGGGGATACCTTACTCCATCTTTACTATCCCTTAGTATGAGTCCATATGACCAAAATAAGGTAAAGGGATACTTGACCCTATGTTGGAAAAAGAAATATGGGATTATGATCTCATTCCCTAGGGGCATACCTGAACCTATCCATGATTGACCACTAGATAAGGGATCATGTATCCTAAGTAGCAGTGTAAGATACCTAAACATTTATAAAGGGATCTAAAACTACACCATCAGTTACCATATAGAACCCTACTAATAAATGATTCTATAAGTTCTTAAATAAAATTAATGTATAGTGCACAACATTTCCAAGGGATTACAAAATGAATCACCCTATGTCAAAAATCTAATCATGAACTATCACTAAAAATGGAGTGTAAAAGAAAAAATAAACAACCTATATAATGAGCTACACAAAGTATGGTTTTGGTGTCAATACTTTATGTGTGCCTCACTACCCGAGTCACATATCACCGAGGGCACACAACAAGTAATCCAATGAACATAACATGTTGGGTGACATGGGTTTCTGGGTGTACGCTCTTAGTACACACCGAGTTTGTTAGAAAGGGTCATAAATTATGTGGACCCAACAAAAAAGTTGTGTGACATTTAACTCTATCCCAAACCTTATCCACACACTAAAAAGGAACACAACATGTGTTCTTCTAAAATACACGTCGTGTAGTTGGGTTTTCTTAAGAATCTTCTCCATGTCAACCAGATCCAAAACTATCACTAGTTACTTATATTTCTTCCCTATTTACTCACCAAAATCATTCATTAAAGTTTTACATGGATATTACATTACTAAAAATCCATTTCTACTCACCAAATAATAAAATCCTTATCTCCATCTCAAGGATCATCATTGTGCATGTCGTGCCTTGTGAAAACCATTGTCCCCATTCTTCCCTGAATTCCAATTTTCATCTCTGATCCTCCACCATACCATAATCCAGAATACTAAAACCACATCAATGATCTAAGTAACTAATGATTTATGGAATAAAAAAATTGGTTTTCAATGAAGCTTCAAATCATTTTTCATACCTAATTCCTATAATGAACACATAAAAAATGAATTGGAAAATCCATAAACCTCAAAAGGTGAGTAATAAATATTATATGAGATCAAATTGGGAATCATTGACATGTAGGAAATGAAGAATCAAAGAATTAAATGAAAATTAAAAATAATAAAAAATTATAAATGCCATATTATAGGAAAATAGTAAGTACCATGGAAGGTCTAAACATGGACTCAATATAGGGGGAATTTATCCATGTTTGTAGAGGAAAAACTAAATTGAGTAAAACCCAAAAAACCAAAATCCCTACCTTGATTTTGGATTGATTGATAATGAATAATTAATCCTTATTAATGTTGATGATATGTTTTATTGATTCAGATCACCGATCCCTGAACCATCCTCAATCATTGTCAAAGTATCTCCCCATGGGGGCTCTTCCTAACTTACCATCTACCAGGGTAGTGCAAATAACCCTATAAATGGTTATAATTGGGTATATCTAGAGATTTTATAGGTTATATGTCAAATTATAGAATTAAATTAATTATTTAATTTAATTAATTTAATAGACCAAATTTCTTCCTATGAATTTTCATCAATATGATGTTAAATTTTATTGAACTTTTTATCATGACAAGGGTGAAACCCATGTTTTGAATTAAATTGATATCTTGGTTTTCCCATACAAGAGTCAATTTGGAAAAAAATACACTATTTAAAATACTATGAGTGTGTGTGAGTTTATATATTGAATGATTTTAACATATCAATATTAGGGCTATATGATTCTCAAAAATCCATTCTAACTCCATGACTAGATCAAAAAAATTATTTAAACTATTCAATGGGTTTAATCACAAAAATAGAAGTCATTATATTCTCCTCAACTTCAAGAATTTTCATCCTAAAAATTAGAACCTACTAAAATAAGTGAGGGTAATAATCTAGTACTAGTTCCCACACTTCCATTAGCTCTCTTAAATATTCCCATAAGGATATAGAACACATGATAGTGGAATGATTTTACCATAAAGTATCTTCTCCAAATGATCCTCAATTTCCACTGATTACTCTAATAAGGTGGATCCATCATTAATGAAAAACTCATCTTAGTCAATAAAATAAAACAGATAATGAATATATCTCCTCAATTACAATATTTGGAATATTTCATGAACTCAATCAAACAATTTAGGTAAATCCAGGGGGTATGAGACCTCCCCCATCTTGAAAAAAAATCTAAAATGGACCAATGAACCTCAAAGATAGCTTGCTACCCTAATCAAATATTTATAATCCACACCATGGAGAGACCTTTAGGAACAAATGGACTCTATCATGGAATTGAAAAGGCCTCTTTAATTAGTCAATTTATGAATTTAGATATCTTTGAGCTACTCTAATCCACTCTTGGATTATCATCACTTTCTTATTCATCACTCTCCCCAATTCCAACCTCATAATTACTAACTCTCCAAACTCCAAAAAACTTAGTAGTGACCTATAAGGTATCATATAAAGGGCCTAAAAATGATCTATAATAATGGTAGAGTGATAGTTATTGTTTATGAAAAAATCTATAATGGTTAGGTGATCCTCCTAGATTTGGAAAAGTCAAATATGAAAGCTCACAGCCTGTCCTCCAGGATCGGAATGGTCTAATGACACTATCAATATATTTGGGGATGGAATGACATGATCATTCACAATTGGGTCATGAGAGCCACCAAAAACCTCTCCAAAACCAACAGAAAAATTTATCATCATGGACTAAGATAATTTTTAGGGAATAAACTGAATTGGGATGATATCCCCTATGTAAATACATCCCATGTTTTCCACGAAACTCTGTTCTATGATGGAGAGGAAGTGGGTTAACATATTAGTCAATCCACAACCACTCATATGGAACCATGAACTCTCAAAATCCTTATAAATCCTATAATTAAATTCATGGATATACCATCCCACTTCTATTCTAGTACCTAAGGGGTTGGGCAAAACCAATTAAAACCTAATTCCCAGCCTTCACCTACTAAAAAGTTAGGTATTAAGAGATGAACTTTATAAAAAATTTCATTATACCCAGCCACAAATACATACTCATAATATATGGGTAAATATTTTCAACACCAAGATGTACTACTAATGTAAATGTATAAAACTATCTTAGTGTCTCCTTTTTAACTGAAATTAGAACCATCATCTATCCTTAAAAGAGGATAACACACTCCACACATTTAGAGAATCCATCAAGATAATGTCACCCAATTATCTGGTCATGTTAGAAATCACAATCAATATCTATAAGTTTTTAGTCCTTTAATCATTATAGAAGTTTTCTGGTCTCAACCATCTATCATAGTCATGCTACTCCTCCCTCATCTACTAAGGAAAACTGTAATCCGTTCAACTGCTCTGATGCCTCACCCTGAAATTGGGAATAATATTTATTATAGAGATCATATGTCACAAAATTATACATACTAGGAGTTTAAACTATATCAAATTCATAGTCCTATAGTAACTCTATCAATTTACTATATCTTAGTTTGAGATCTCTTCGATTGAAGATGCACTTGATGTTGTGAGTGGGTTCTCTAGACCCAAATCCTTTATGTAATTTGATTACCATTACATGTATTCAATTTGATAAATACAAGTTTTTATTATTTTTATGATAGTAGTGTTTATACTTCTTTATATACTATTTATATGGTAATGTCCTTAGAATACATTTCAAATAAAAAGGTTATAGTAGTTCCTAGGTATAATGAGAACCTTGAGATACTATGAAACAAATCCTAAAAATATATCATAATGCTTAGATATATAATACTGATGGTACATAGATAATGTTGGAATATTATGTGATCAAGGATCGTAATCATTGAGACTTATTCTCATGATTTTTTTACTTGGTGATCTCAAGTAGACGAGATCACAAGGACATACCTACCAATAGGAACACCACATGTTTCATTTGTCATTAAATGATCCTATTTATGAACATGTGTATTGGTCTCGAAACATGAGATTGATATTAAAGTGATCCATTTGATAATATACATTGATGAAATGACAAAACCATGACATTGAAGTAATGGTTAAGTATATTGTGTTGGGTGTGTCATTGGTGGTATGGAATTGGTTGAATGATCAAAAGATAACTTGTTGCTTCTGAATTGAGGAAGAGATATATTGTAAGCCCAAGTAACCCATGATGGTAGTGCCTTAATTAAATACATTTCCATGGTACAAGAAGGTAAGTCTATCTAGTAAAGAAGTAAAGGATATAAATAAACAAAAGGAGGATGAAATAAGTGTGCATCCTGCTTTATGATATATCATGAGACAAATAGATTATATTGCACATAACATTTTTGTCATAGGTAGCTATATTAATGAAATTCCTTATCTACTTAGGGTTCATGATTAGTTTCTAGAATCCACTCCTAGTATTTGGGTTATAATCACTACTATCTAGATAAGGACCTATAGGGTCACACACTAAGTGTATCGACATGTTCCACTATTTCAAATTAATAGGAGGTTTAGGACATAGTGGGCCCCATGTGCTAGGGCTGGTGAATTTCTGAGTATTATTGATGGAAATAAAACTAATTAAATATAAATATTCATGTTTAGAATAATTATTATTGAATTTTTTTCTCAAGGTATTCAAAAGTTTTTTGATCATAAAAGTGAATATGAAAAATATATATTTTCGAATAAATATTGGATTTTAAGTTTTTTTAAATTATTTTGATATCTTATGATCCAAATTAGTGGTTCATAATTTATTACATAACATTTTATAGCATTACACATGAGTGATAGAATATTTGTGACATTCATGACAAGTTTATTAAGTCATACATATGCACAAAGGTCTAAAATGAATGCTATTAATTTCTAGGAATCAAAGTGTAATTTTGAAAAGTATAACCATGGTATAAAAGATAATTTTAGACTATTTAATAGAAATACCCACCATTTTGACGAATTTAGTGAGATAATATCTCTTATCCTATCCTCTCAAGATATTAGTGAGAGAATTTGAAGAAAGAACAAGGTCAGATCAATACCATTTTCACGATCGAGTCCCTGTTATTCACGCGATCATAGGGGAATAATAAAGCTTTTAAATTTACCTTAATAAGACCTTGGAAAAATATATTTATGATATAGGAGTTTTTGTGGATGTGTGGATGATCCTGATGATGCTTAACGTGGTTCCTTTGAGCCACAGTACATCAACGATGACCAAATAAAACAAAATATTTCAAACGAGCAAGGTGTCATCACACTTTCATTTGATTTTATTTTTCATGTTCAAATTGAATTACACATGATAATTTAATAAATATGGGAAATGGGTTCTATGGATATTTTTACATTAATCCAAACCCAAAATTTTTAAATGCCTATTTTCTATGCTTCCACTATGCTCTGGGTTCCATCAATTAGTATCTGAGGGAAAATGTAACTATTTAAGTCAAAAACATTGATATTTCAACAAAATTTTAAATTATTCATAAATATGGGTTTTAAATGGTCCCAAATTGACTAACGACACATTTATTTGAGTTCATATCACTAGGATATGGCTGATTGAAGATCCGTGAGTTTTTTATAAAAAATTATATTAAAATTAATGTTTTTTATTCACTTTAATGGATATTAGTGTCAAATATTTTTATATGGATAATGATATGAGTATATTTTGTGTTAGATGGATATACTAAAAGATAGTTGTGGTAGTCTGTTAAAAATAGAATATTACTGTGGAAGCATGATTTAATTTTCAAAAAAAAAAGAATGAAACCCAACGTTTCTATGAGAAGCTTACCCATAGCTTCTATGGGAAGCTTACCCGAAGTTTCCATGAGAAGATTACCCAAAGATTCAATGGGAAAATTATATAAAAAAATAAAAAAAACTTTCCAGGTTTTAAATTATATATATATATATATATTTGATTTTAAAAGGATGCCACATCTTGGGCTGAACCAATTCGTTCAGGGCCTAATCAGCTAGACCCATTTACCTCCTTAAAAGACATAAAATTAATTCCCAAGGATCTTATTTATGCGCAAATAGTCTTGAAAATTTATTTAAAAAATTCAGAAATTAAATTAATTTTATAGGATTTAATAAAAAAATTTGGTGTTGTGAGGTGTATAAAAAATTAATCAAAATTATTTTAATAGATGTTAACGCATTAAAAATACACTCGAGTTGAATTTTAGAAAATTTAATTTTTCCTATGAAATATATTTTCATATTAAATGATCAGGATCCAAGACTAAAACATGTATGTTTGGTTTATTATTTATTTAATTTAATTATTACATCTACCATTTTATAAATTTAATTTATATTTCTTAGATTATCTTCACACCATACCTCCCTTATTAATTTGTATCAGAGAATGTGTGTCCAAATTGATGTGATGAAATGTAATCTCACACCCTGAGTTCCCTCACCTATATGTGAGTATACATTATAATTATCAGAGGTGTTTATAGAAAAGTTGTTTTACTTAGGAGATGACATAGGCCAAATAAGTGAAGTGCCCAAGAGTAGTTGGAACTAAAATTCTAGTTAGGAATTGAAATAAAGAATTACCATATGGTATTAGTTAATCCATTAATATCATAATATAATAACCAATAGTTAATGGTTCATGATCACACCATTTTTTGTTTATTGATTTTATCATGTGCATTGTTTATTATTTTGTGAATGTTTATTTATTACGTATGATCATATAGTATAATAATAAACAAACATGTTAAGATAAAATGAACATGTTTGGTGAATGTTTTTCATTTAAAAGAATAATAATGTTGTGAGATAGATCACATTGAATACACATGATAAATAGAATTGTATTTCATTTGCTAAGATTTAATTTACAAATCCCTCAAAGAAAATATTAATTCATTAAATGTCTTTTATCGCTTGAAATTGGACACAACCAACTATTCATGGTGCTAATCATCCCTTATTGAGGGTTATTGTTATTACCAGGTAGTTCTTATGAGAGTGATGGGCCTAATTAACTAAATTTTCAACAAATTAGTAGTCATATATAGCTTGGTGAAAATTTAAAGGCAATGTGTTGAGAAATGAAATATAATTATTTTTATGAGATAAGACTCCACTCAACAGATCAAGGATCATCAATTTAATGTAGTTGGCCAGTCAGACGCTTACCATTAAATTCTATGAGTATTGGGATATCCAAAGCATATAGACTATGGGGATAGGTTTCAAGGATCCTTTCCACTAGAATACTCAAGAATCTTTGTATTTTGAATCAAGTAGTTGAGGTCTACCATGATTTGATAAAATAGTAGGAGGCATTTATAATTTATAATTTGAAAATGTATAATAGTAACAAATATAAAAATATTATTTGATAATTTTATTTGTTGTAGATCAAATTAAAACCACCAAAAATTGAAATTCACTACTATCGATATTGGATAAAGAGAATATTCTAACAAGCCATAACTTCCAGGAGTGGTATAGGAACTTGCACATAGTAATTATCCAAGAGATGATGATTTATGTAATGGAATATCAATTTACTACTGATACCCCACAGGTCAAAATCAAGGTTAATAAGGACAAATAAAATAAGAATACAAAATATTCATTAGATATTCAGTGTTTTGTGTTTTCATCTATGTCTGGTGAGCTATAGAAAATGCATGAGGGAAAAAATATTTTTCAAAAGATATCTTATATTTAAGAGTTATTATAAGGACCTGACCTTAAACATTACATATTATAATAAAATTAGAGTACAATTCAATTTCATCCATTCTAAAATATCTTTTATGTTTAGAGTTTTAGATAATTAGAACTAACTATTATATAGTAAACCCATATGATACAAGTGGACACTTATAATCAATATCTATTTTTCCACAAAAAAAATAATTTTAAATAAAACATGGTTTCTTCATAATTTTCATCTTAAACTAATCCATATCCCTAAACTTCATTAAACACCATGATTTTTTAAATGTAGGATGAGTGTAAAAAACTCAGTGAGGGAAATGGAAATAATAAATAAGTTCTTCTAATGAAAAACATGAAAACCCATGAAATTTTTTCATTTATCACAATGGAATTTGAGAGGATGAAATGAATCATTTAGATATGAAAATTAAAAAACATTTTTCAAAAATAAAACATTAGAAATCATATCAAGAAAGAAACCCTTTTTTGAAACTTAGAGAATAGGATTTATAACCCATTAAAAACCTATGTCAGAAATAAATAGAGCTGAGTTAAATCCATTGGAGAAACACTTAGCAACTCCATCTTTATTTCCTAAAAAATCATGATACATTAATTAATGCATTGAAATACTATATGGGCACACTCAAAGTCATAATGGGATCACTGAGTTATATTTGGGAACACTATATGTATAAGCTATATCAAACTCACATGTGAGATATAAGGGGTATTGGACCTTCAAATAAGTTTTATTGGGCTAAACCATTCCACATATAATTATCAAGTACCATATCATCAATAAAATATTTAATGCTTTCAATTTTCATCATAAAACCATTGAAAAACTTATTGAAGACCATATGAAAAGATCTTTTGGAAATAAAAATAAACTTTTATTTTAAAAAATGAATTTTTAATAATAAAATACATAACATAAGTTAAAATGGGTTTTTATTTTAAGAATACATCATTATAAAAAATTCTTGAGGGGAATAACATTTCCATTTTGAAAACACTTATTTTTTAAAAGATACACACTTTTAAATTAAAAAAATTATATGAAAAAAACTTGTAAACATTTAAAGGAAACTTGAAATCAATGAGGCATAATTATGGTATGAAAATTCTCTCACTTCTTATAATTTTTGAAAAAATTACTTTTTAACTTTTCTAAAGAGGAAATTTAAAAGATTGTTTTTAAAATAATGTCCTTTACCTTGAGTCTGACTCATCACATACATTATTTATCTTATTTAATAATAAAAAAATATTAATTTTATATTTTCTTAATAACCTTTTTAAAGATCATTATTACTTAATTTAATTTAATACTGTGTTATATACAATTACATAATAAAATAAATTCAAATCATGTGTTTTGAAGATATAAATTTCATAGTTAAAAAATGAATTTAGTAAGTTTGATATAGAAAAAGAGGTTTTTATTAAATAAAATATATAATAATAAGAATTACATATTTATAATTATAATATATTAATTATAATTTTAAATCCAACAATTAAATATGCCTATGAAAAATGAACTACGTTACAATCATGGAGGTGGTAGGTGGTACATATGCACCGGTAACGTTTCCTTTTTTTTCAATGATCATTATGAAAAGAAGGTAAGTATTATTTTATATTTCCATAATGATCATAATATAATAAATTTTATATTACTTCTTAAAATATACTTATATATATCTTCCATGTGATGTAGTTATGGAAAACAAATCACATTGTTTTGTGGAGGTGGTAGTCCTCACGTACTCATGAATGACATAATTATTTTTTTATATGGGAAGGTAAGAAAATATTTGTTATATTATATTCACATAATGATAAATATTTTATGAATATCATATATAAATATTAATTATATCCTTATAACAATTCATGTAAATTGGTGATTAAAAACAAACTACACCAATGCATGGAGACTCTAAGCCATACGTATGCACACACAACGACTTCATTTTTCATAGAGTGGATAAAAGTTAGAATATGGATGTCTCATAATCATAATAACATATCAGTATATAGATGATACAATATTTTCTAATTTATTTTGGAGAAAACAAAATAATTTGAAGTAAAAGAAGAAATAGATATGAAAGAGTCAGTAAAGATGATTACCTATTCTTCGGTGAACTTCCTTTAGATCTATCTTTAAGGGATCTTGGGTTGGTATTTTTGAAGGATTGGAATATCTAGTACTTAAATAAGTATTTAAATAAAATTAAAGGGATTATTATTATTGTGGTATATTTATCAATGTGATGTAAATATATGAGGAATGAGGTGCCCTTTTATAATTGAGGTGAGGGTCTCTTTGGGAAATTCTCAAAAGAGTAAACTATAAGAAGACTAATCTTGAGAAAAATTCATCCAAATGGCCTATAAATTCAAAAGGGATGAAATTTTAAACCATATATTATCCTTTTTTTCTTTATTTAATATTTTTAAAATTTTTAGTTAATAAAATAATATATTATATTCATAAATCATCATTATTTTCAATTATGACTGTATTCAGTACTATGAATTTAAAAATATAAACGTTGTGCAAGTATTTAAAGTAACTAAGTCTTTAATAAAAATTAAAAATAAATTAACTGAATTAAGATAAAAAATTTATTCTTGAAAATAAAATTTACAGTCAAAAACAGCCATTGGATAACACATTAATAAAATTATTACACTTTTTAGAAATAAGAGTGTGACATGTTTAACTTTTCTTTAAAAAAAATATTTTAAGACTCATAATCATATCCATTTGGCCTAAAAAGGTCATAAATTAAACCATTGAATTATTATGGTGGAGATATACTAAAAAATAATATTTATTCATGTTTTTTTGTTTTTTAATAGTTATTATAATGTTAATTTTAGAGTTTTTAAAATCATTTAATCAATTTTGCTTCTACTTGTACAGGCACTGTGCAAGTGTTTCATAAGCATTTAAGGTAATTATTTAAGATATTAAAATTAAAAATAAATTACAATAACAACAATAAATAAATTATACTCAATATAATCCTTTATATTCATTCATTATGTATATATAATAATATCCATGCCATGATTACTTATTTAATTTGTAAATTTTACTTTTCAAGCCTTGCTCAAGCAGTGCACAATCATTTGGACAAGAATATTGTTTTATAATTCCAAAATTAGAAATTATCATTACAAAATGACTTGTTACCTCTCAATTATTAGTTATAAGACATTGAATTTGAATTTTCCAATGCCATGCAAGCGCTGCATCATAACCTAAAATGATTTACATATTTATCATGAAAAAAATATAATTTACATGTTAAGAATTAGTTTAAATTGATATCAATAATATAATTTCATAAATTAATCATTTAATAAGTTTAATAAATTTTTATACCATAATTTTATCTTGAAGATTCACAAAAGATACTATATTTTATAAAAAACCTATATTTTTTACCATTCACCAAAATTTAACTTTTTCAGAAAATTCTAAAATTTTTACCATAGACTATTTTTGATACAATGATTTAGAATATTATGTTCTTTTTTTCAAATAGATATTTTATAACTTCTTGAAATTTCATAAAATATTCACCCATAGAATGTAATAAAACCCCTTTTTGGAGAAAATGTATTTCTAACAAATAAAATGACTTTACCAAAAATTATGTTATTAATTTCTAATCATTTACTAAAAAATTTATATTGATTATTACCTATGATTTTATTTCATAAATTATTTATTCATATTCATAATCTTTAAATTTATGGATAGCTTATAAAGGTCAAATTTCAATTTTAAAATTTTATTGTTCATTTAAGATCAGTGTTGCATTTACTGTACTCTAATAAACACAATATTTCATTTTAAAAAAAATCAGGATATTATTTTATTGTCTCATTTTAGAAATAATTTTCTCACAATTTTTAAATCATTATTTGTAACTTGGGTTTTAATTTTTAAAATACCTTTATTGAAATACACCATCTAAAAGAGGATAAATAAAACATCCACATTAAAAATAAAGAATGGGAAGTATAAAGGTCATGAAAAATAATACATAACCAGGTTTCCAAATAGGAGAACATTAGTTGGAAGTGAAAAAAGGATATGGAAGAGAATAATAACTCCCATGGATTGATAGATAATAATTGAGAACATGGTGTTGAGGAAGTCATCTATAAGAAAATCATAAATCTTTAATGGGTTAAAAGGCCATTGGTTTCTTGATAAGACAAGTAAACAAGTAACATTTTTGTTTAAAAAAATAATTTTCCTATCATTGAGGAATTATTTTACTAACTATACTAATAACATAATGAAATATATTTAATCTAAAAGTATAATTTATCCTTTAATCAATTCAATTAATAATCTCCTCATTTTCTATAAATGATGAGTGTTCAAGATGAGTATTCCATGCCTAAAACACTAGAATCTACATTTAATAGATTTAAAATTCCTTAAAATAATAAATATATATATATTCTTAATATCATTATAAATTATCGAAAACCAAAATTATTATAAAAATATTTGATAATTCCCAAAATTAATAAACCATCAAATGAAGAAAAATTACCTTTAATCTCCAAAATTGAACTATAATACCCAAAATTCGACTTAGATCATTTAGTAAAAAACTATCCTTATATAATCATAAATCCAAAAATTTTAGAAGGATTTTATAATATAATATTCCAAGAAAGTTTTTTATTTATATAAAAATCACATCAGAGACTCTTAATGTATCATACAAAAATTCAATTACCCTAATCACACAATTATTAAGATATTTTAGTCATTTCCATAAATCAGAAAAATCACCATAATTCCACATTATGATAATCTACACTCCAAAAATATATTTCAACATTTATTCCTCAAATAAAATCCCACAATATTCTATTTAACTTAATTCTATGATGTTCTCCAAAATTTATAGTGACATTATTCTGAAATAGCTATAATAACATAATCACCAAATCATTTTCCACTACAAAGATTATATATACGATAAAAAATATCTTCCAAAAACTATAAAACCCCATAATTACCACAAAATAATATATCATATAAACCGTAAAATCTACCAATAACTTTAGACTCATATCCACTAAAGTAAATCCATTTTTTTTTTCAGATAACCATTTTAATATCATAAACTTAATGGATTCATGTAACCCAAAAATATATCAAAACTAAATAAATGTCTCCCAATGTATATCCATTACTTAAAACCTTAAAATAGGGGTTTCTAATACTTTTAAAATATTATCATCCTTTGAAAAATACCAATCTCTCTAGGGATATCATCACTTCAGCAGATTTCCCAACATCAATTGTAGTATTAGAAAATTACTTTGAAACCCCTTTCTATTTTTGGACATGATTATTTACATATTGTTTAACTAACTTCCAAAACATGAAATCATAATGACCCAAATCATTACCCAAAAAAACGCCTAAACTTTGGAGGGATTTTAGTTAAAACATTCTTTGGTTGTTTTAGATTATTATATTTATAGTCACAAGTCCTGTGACCAAACTTAAAACACCAGAAACACATTCAAAATCCTATCAAACATTATTTGAAATTAAATCTAACACACTTAAAACACTTAAGGGGCTTACATTTGGACTTATTAATTGGGTTATTCTCTCTTTATTTCAACCTGAATCTCTTCTTTGGTTGTCCTTTCAAGGAACATATGTGCCCGAAAACTCAATCTCAAATTTCTCAGCACAAAAAACAACTTTATTATAAATTTTAAATTATCACATGGTAAAACATCTTGCTAAATTTGGTTTCAACCCTGAGTAAAATATATAAATTTTTATATCCGTGACCCAAAAAAATCTAAAACATAACTAGCCAATCTTGTCAATTTTTCTTCATATGTAGCTATATTGTCTTTATATTTTTTTACTTAAATTAAAGGAATTATTTCTACATCATAATATAAAAAAAACATTGGAAATCATTTCTCATGAAAAAGATTCTTAAAAGTGTGTCATTCCATGGAATCGAGATCATATTTCTCTTAGGTATTTTTAACCAAAAACCACCATCGATTGGATTCACCTTCAAAATGATAAATGAAAAATGTTGACTTTTGATGTTCCAAACATCGCATAACATTAAATATCTTCTCCAAGGAATTAATTAATACATTAGTTACCATAAGTTAAGATGATCCACTAAATGAGGCATGATTTTTTCCTATGTAATTCTCCACTAATGAAAAATTACTCTATGGTAGATCTGGTTTCTCTATATTATGGTTACCACCACCACTTATATCTTGCGTAAAATGTTCCATCATCACAAATAATTGTTTTATTCCAATTACAATGATCCTAGGTTATTGATTTGGGAGAATATTTTCTTATCAATGCCTTTCTACTATAGCTTCCTTATTTCTTTTATAGAATACCATTCTTAACAGACATAGTTCAGATGAAGCAATATGGTAATCTTGATGTGATATATAATTTTAAATTAACCAAAAGTAATATATTTTAAGGGTAATATATAAAAATTATCCTACCACCTAGAGTTATCTAAACCTTTCTTTCATACCAACTATAATGAACCGATAATAAAAATTAGATATTCTAATGACATTAACCTAGAATTCACTTTCTTTATTTCCCAAATATCTTTTAGGTTTAGAGTTTTAGAGAATTTGTATAAAATCTTACATAGGAAACCCATAAATTAAAAGTGGATACTTATACTCAGTTTCCATTGTTTCCACAAAAAATTGTTTTAAATGAAAAATGATTTATTCAAAAGTTTCATCTTGACATAACCCCTGTCACTACCATTCCTTAAAACCTATGATTTGTTTAAAAAAAATATGGGATGAGCATAAAAATATTAGTAATGTATATATAAAGAAGAAATCCATTAGTCTAGTGAAAAAATTAAAACCCCTTGAAAATATTACCGTTTTTGAAACAGTCATTAAGAGCATGAAATAAATAATTTACAAATGAAAATGACACACACATTTTTCTCAAATAAAAAATTAAACTCATAGAAAGAAAATGAAAACCATTTATGGAAACTTAGAGAATAACATTAAAAAACGATTTTAAACCTATGCCTGAAATAATTTGAACCTAGTAAAACACATACGATAAACCCTTTGATTTCTCCCTCCTTCATTCCATATAATACTAGGTACATTACCTAATTCAATGGAGGGAAATCTTAGTGCACCCAAATTTGTAATGGGATGAATTAGTGTTATCTGGGTGCACCCAACATATAAGCTATATATATATACAATGAGATATAATGGTGTTTAACTTGTCCTATAATATATATTGGGATCACCCGTTTCACATATAATTCTCAATTACTATATCATGAATAAATCATTTTATGCTTTCAATTTTCATCATAAAACATTTGGAAAACATTTTAAAAACCATATGAAAAGCAATTACAGATATAAAAATATCATTTTACTTTAAAAATATATATATCCAACACACTAATACCAAAAACACATTAAAATAGGTTTTTATTTTAAGAAAATATAATTAGAACCATCCTTGGGGAAAGTAACATTTCCATTTTGAAAATAATTATTTTTTTTAAAAGATGTGCACTTATAAATGAATTTTTTTATCTAAAAAAAACACATACAATTTCAAATGAAACTTAAAATAATTAAGGCATCATGATGGTAGGAAAATCCCCTTGTGCAGTATAAATTAAAAAATATTCATTTTTGACTTATGTAAAGAGGAACTTTAAAAGAGTATTTTTAAAATAAATTCACTTACCTTGAGTCAGAATAATCACTTATTCACTTTTTCTTCATAAATAATAGACTTATGTTAATTTTATAATTTCTCAATATCCTTTTTGATGTTAATTATTAATTTATTTCATTTAATACCAAGTTATATACAATTAATTAAATAAATAAAATTACATTGGGTGTTTTGATGATATTCATTTCATAAGTCCAAAATGACTTCGGTCGGTTGGATATAGTAAAAAGGATCAATATTACATCATATTTAGAATCATAATCATGAAATAACTATAATTTTTACACATAAATTATAATTTTAAATAAAACAATTTAAGATGGTTATGAAAAATAAACAAAATTATAATCATAATGATTATAGACCGTATGTACACATGAGTATCATATTCATATTTCAATGATCATTATGGGAAGAAAGTAATTTTTATTTTAAATTTACAAAATTAACATAATATCATAAATTTTATATTACATCTTGAAATATAATTATATATATATATATATATATATATATCATCCACCATATGTTTTTATGGTAAATGAATCATATCGCTTCGTGGAGGTGGTAGTCCACACCTACACACGAACAACTTTATCATTTTTCGATGCATGAAAAGGTAAATAGACATGTGTTATATTCTATTTTCATAATGATAAATAATTACTTAAAATAATATATAGATATTAGTTTTTATATTATAACCATCCAATTAAATTGGTGATGTAAAAAAAATCACACCACTGTGTGGAGATAATAAGTTGTGCGTACACACACACATGGTGAATTCATTTTTTAATAATATGGATAAAAGGTGGAATATGGATGTATCATAATCATAATAACATATATATATATATGTATGTATTATAATATATTTGTTAATTTTTTTTGAAAAACATATAGAATATGAAGTAAAATAAGAAATAAGCATGGAAGAGTTACAAAAGGCTAATACCTCTTCTTCAGTGAACTTTTTATAGATCTCTTCTTAAGGGATCTAGGGTTGGTCTTTCAGAAGGGAAAAAACCTATAAAACATTTATAAAGTTGTTTATAACAGTAATGGGTATGGTTTTTTTGAGATAGATGGCTCAAATTTATACAAATAAGTGAGGAAGGAGGTTCCCTTTTACAATTGAAGTGAGGGGCTCTTTTGGAAATTCTCAAAAGAGTAAACTAGAATAAGACTATTTTAGATTCAAATGATTCCAAATAGACAATAAATGAATAGGGGATGAAATTTTAGACCATATAATAACCCCTTTGTCCTTATTTAATATTTTTATTATTTTTAAATAATTTTATAAAATATTATAATCATGGAAAATCATTATTTTCAATTTTGACATTATTCATTACTTTGACTTTAAAAATGTCAAAAAAATATAAAATAAAAAGATATAAAATAAAAATATATATATTAATACATCCCTAATATTCCATATTCATTGTATAAAATTATTTTATTACGTTATTTAAATCAAATTACATTTATTTTAATATTTTTAAAATCATTTATTTGATTTTCCCTTTAAATAAATAATTACTACATCAACGTTGTGTAAGAATAAAATGTAATTATTTATTAACTAAAGTTTAAAAATAATTATAGTTAGAAAGATATTTATTTAAGATACAAAAATAATATTATAGTTAATGATATCCTTTTAAAAACATTATATTAAAAATATTAAACTTATTAAAAACAAGGGTGTGATACGTCTGACTTTTATTTAAATAAAATAGTATAGAGGTCATATTAACATACATATGGCCTCAATAGATCATAAATTCAACCCATGTATGATTATGGTCGATATATACATAAAAAATAAGATATATCCACGTTTTTGGGTCATTTAATTCTTCTTATCATTTTAATTTTAGATTTTTTAAAATCATTTTGTTGATCTTTCTTCTGCTTGCACAAGCACCCTGTTAGTGTTTCATTAGCATTTAAGGTAATTATATCATATATAAACATTATAAATAAAATAATATTATAAATAAAATTAATTAATCTCAATACTATCCTTTATATTCATTAATTATATATTTTTACTCATATCCATGTCCAGAGAAATTATTTAATTTGTAAATTAGACTTTCTAGCCTTGTACAAGCATTACACAAACATTTGGATAATATTATAGTTATAGAACTCAAAAAGTGAAAATTATCAGCCAAAATCATCATTTATACATTAAATTTAATATAAATGTCGTTCAATAACTTTTTACCACTCAATTGTTATCTATAAGAAACTAAATTTAACTTCTATAGTGCAGTGCCAATACCGCGTCAGCACAGAAAATAATTTTCATATTTATAATGAAATTAATTATAATTTATTTAAGAACCTATTTTCTCACTCAATTATGGATCCTTTAAAATTTTGGCTTAAATGTTTAATTTGGACCAAATATGGATGAATAATGGGTTAGTAAAGGTCTCATGGGTGTTTGGGAATGTTCTAATTCCAAAACCCATCCTTTTGGGGAAATTGGCCAAGTTGCACGGTTGGAGTAAAATTGGTGCCTAGTTTGCCTAATCGTACAGTTAGTCAATTTCCAGAAATAACCACTTCACATGATCTGTGCATGGTCGTGCAGCCTAACCGTGCAAGAACCCATTTTTCCTAGGTACCTTTGCAGGGTTTGTGCACGGTTTGTTAAATCGTGCAGACAAACCGTGCACATTATATTTTAAGAGTAAATTGCCTTTTCCCCTAAATGATCCAATGAAACTCCCTCCTTCTTCCCCAATCTGATATTATGAGGGATTTACCTCCATGGATCTCATTTTGGATCCTTTTGAGTTCCAAAGCTCTAGATTCAAAGATCTCTTTCATCCAGGATCCGATCAAGCTTCTGTTCATCACGTTGGATGCACAACGGTAAATAATCGAGGCCCCTTGAGCCATTTTTCTTATTTCTTTCTCTTGACCATGTTATCAAGGTATGATAATTTTTCTATTTTTCTTAGATATACTCCAATCCAAACCAAATCAAGGTCCAATACCGGAGGTGTAAGATAACACAAGCCTAAGGTGGGTGGTATATAACTCATCCCTCAAGTTCGCTGATTTTGGATTTGTTGTGTGGGTACCACTGATTTCCGCAGGTTCTGTATATTGAATTTATATTCCATTCTTATAATCATTAGAACTGTATGGATATGTTCTTTCCATATATGTGATTAATTGTTGGTGGTTATGAACCTAACTCTATCACGTCCATGTTGAAGGTTATGCCATAATTATTGTTTAGTGTTTTGACACGTTTGCACCACTATTTGGCTGGGTCTTGTCTTGACCTTCATAAGGGTAAGTGTTTATATGTTAAATGGAATGTTTATGATGTTAATTGAATAATGGAAAGTACCATGCACACTTACCACTTTACCCTCCCTAGGTAAGTTCTTCAATTTTACATTTAAATGTGAAATGTGATTTGGAAAGTATACTAGTATAAGACTTTTCCTTATTAAATGTAATTTAATAATATGTTGCATATCTGTATCACTACATACCACCTTAATGGATGGTATCAGAATGATCCATTAAAATGTAATATGATTTAAATGGATTAAATGAATGGTTTCATGATACATGGCCTTATCACACTAATAAAAGGCACGACTAGAACCAAATGGACATATTAATAAATTCTGACTTGATTAAAAGGTTTCATGATACCTGAAATTATCACATAAATGAAAGTTAAGGCTTGAACTAGTTTAATTCTAATTGACCTTATCAAAATAATTAAAGGTAAGTATTGAACCAAATGAAATATTACATGACTTCATAATCAAATAGGAATGGCCTGACTCAAGCTCGCCAAGGATTCTTATTGGGGAATGCCATGGGCACTCAGGAACCCCGTTCCGATTCAAGGATATGACAATATTAGGGTGAGACCTACGTAGATCCATATCCTTGTATATTCTTGGATGCCTGGTATGACACTGTATTATCCCTCCATATTATCACAAGATGCCTCAGATACGCTCCTTGGATCCAGAATTGACATGTAGGTGCCATGGTTATAGCCCATAGGTCCCTATCTCTACTTAGCGCCAACTTACCTGGGACGATCACCATGGATTTGGTAGGCACCTTATTGTGGAATGCATTAGTATATGATCCTTGTATTTCACTCTTATCCTTATCCCAGGTACAATTACTACTAAGTTGGTGACCCATGACGTCTACATTTCCTTGGTTATTACCTTGGAACTTAATTATTAAATATCATTACAGGTTTCCTTGTCATAACATGGAACCTTCACCATGATTAACATGCGACTCATTTATAAACTAGTAATAATAAATAAATGGGCTGGTTAATTTTATACAACAACTGAGGGCTAAAGTAGATAATTGGGTATTCAGTTACATTATACTACTTTACTTTATATATACATGCCTACACACTGTTACATTTTCATTACATGGGCTAGATATTATAGAAACGATTGGTGGTGGCCCATTAAGATTTATCTCACACCCTATCTGAGCACCGTTTGGTACCTGAGGTAGATTACATGGTTGTGGGTGTTGAAATAGGGAAGCATAAAACTTCAAGAAATTGATTGCTTGTTGGATAGTATGGAGCTTGATAGAAGATGACTGAGTCAAAGCTCATGATTCTTCAGATAGTTGTTTGATTTCATTATACTTATGTGGAACATGTTTTTCCTGCTATCTTGTATCCATGTTTTCCAGTTTTCTAGTGACATGACATATCATCAGATGTTGAATTCTATTTTAGTGGTTACATTTATTATGACTATTGTCTCTATTTTACATTGTGCCTTCTGTTTACATATATTTCTTACACTATTTACTGATATTTACATCCATCCACTATAATAAACATTGGTAATGATGGAATAGTCTCCCCACAGACACACTCAAGGCCCTTTCTACTAGTCAGAAGCCTCTGGCAATCGAGGAGATGTGCTTGAGGCCATGTGGCCCACCAGTATTGGGACACTCATTTAAGTGGAATCTGGGTTCCAGACGTGAAATAGTGGTATAAGTGGTGGTTTCCATTCTTGATTTACTATTTAAAGACAATATATTTGATATTTAGAATGCTTGGGACTTGTTCATAAGTCATGTTTGGGCATCACTAACCCTTGTTCATGGTAAAAACCAAGTTTCCTAAAAATAAAATTGTTGTCCTGCTTTTGACTATTACAGTTGATATTATTTCACTGTTGGGTGATGCACATTTTGTATAGAGTTGTTAATTATTACTTTGTTTGATGATTTTCTTTCATCTTTGGCAAGACGATATGAGGGCAAGGAGCATTGTTATATGCATCATTATAGGAAGTTCGAATTCATATGTCATGCATATTGCCATGCCATATTGGTGCATTTAACTATTTTTCATTTCTTGATATTCTAGTGATTTTTGAGTGATGTTGTGATAGTTAGATTATTCTTGTATTACTCTTGGATGCGATTGATTGATTACCTATCTCAATTCATGAGGTGTATGGGACCTCATGGGTTGAGATGAGTAATTTACCGAGTTGAGTCGTCATGATATAAATAAATGGGTGTCGTTTATAGTGATAGGTGTATGGGCACTAATTCAACAGAAATTGATATCCATTATAATGAAAAACATTCCATCTAAAATGAAATGGTTTCACATCCTTATCCCACCTTTTCATGTTTATGAAAGGTAAAGGAGTGAACCTGGAAATTAAATTTAAAGTGAAATTAAACATATACTTGAGCACTTATCAATACTTAGCTGTCTAAGTGGGTATTTGGGGTAGTATTCCTTGGGAAGTGAGTTTTATTAAGTTAAGCTTCAGATTGTGATGCAATATTTCTACTTAAACTTGTTCTAGGGAATGTTCTTGTATATTTTAAAACAATGTCTCCACGATGTCCTTTTATCGTACGCCATGAGGGTGGCAACAACCATGCTCCTGACGTGGTGGGCCCTGAGTCGCCAGTATTAATACTAGGATTTCCACTCGAGGCACTTCCTATTGTTCCTGATCTTGGTACTGATTCCCATGTTCATGATTTTCTCCTATGTACGATGCAGTCCATTCATGGTGATCCATGGATTTCACCTATGATGGATGATCTGGCCTGTGAGTTCCAGAAGTAGCATCCTCCTACTTTCTTAGGGGATGTCAGTTTGTATGCTATTGAGTCTTGGTTAGAGTCCACATTATATATCTTTTACCATCTGTAGATGCCTCTAAAAAGGAGATTCAAGCATTCAACATACATGCTTTGGGATTTGTCTAAGAATTGGTGGGATGTGATTACCCAGGGGGTTGTTATCATGGCATGTTATGGGTTGATTTCTAGACTGACTTCTATGATCTGTTCTTTGCTCAGATGATGAGAGATGATAGATCTAGAGAGTTCATGCATCTCAAGTAGGGTTCTATGTCAGTTATGGAGTATTTAGCATGTTACATGGTGTTAAAGTTCTTTTCACTGATTATAGACAGTGATGAGATTTCATGTAGTAGACGTTTCGAGGATGGGCTCAAGTTTTCCATATGTACGCAGGTCAATGTCTTTCACCCGCCTAATGTTTCTAAGATATTCAATTAGGATCTATCAATGAGTGTAACCTGATGGATAAAAATAGTACTAGGTTTAATGTATTAGTGTCGCGTCAGGCAAGTTGTTGTTTCGGTGGATGGAAGCATTCCCATGAGGTTTCCCGTCAAGGTAGTGAAAAATAGTGTGTTTGTTTCTATAGCTCTAAAGTGTGTTATCAGTGTTGAATATGAGGCGATTCAATGCCTCAGTAGGATATAAACCCATTGGAGTTTTGGGATTGTGGATATATGGGGAATATACAGCGTTTTTTAAGAACATTCCGGTAGATTCGAGTTTAAATGGTCTGCACTAGCTCCACCTTCAAAATCATTTTCTTTTACGCCATGTTAGGTGGGGAGTTGGAATAGCACCAGTAGGTCTGGCTGAGGAGGACTTCATGGTCATGGTAGCCAGACCCCAGATCACCAGCAGTTCCGGTAGATTAGTTATTATCGTGGTAGACTATTTGTTTCATAGGTTTATGGATCATGTCAATTGCATTCACTACAGTCGATACCTTAGGATCAGCCTGCGAGACCATCTAACATACGAGGTACTATTTTAGTAGCCTCTACTATAGTATCTACTTTATTTGATAGAGGTTATTTGAACTCTTTTATCTTTGTATCTTTCATGGAATGTCTCAGACTAGAGATACAATATCACTATGGTGTAATGACCTTAGATATGCCATTATAGGTACAAATAGAGGGCATATGATAGTTGAAGGATTGTCCCCTGAGGTAGGAATTTATCCTTTCTTATGGAACCTATTTTTTCTCTAGATGATAGGATTTGATGTCATACTTGGGATAGACTGGTCAGTTCACTATCATTATTTTATAGATTTATATCACCACAATGTATCGTTTACATCACTAGAGGGTAGAAATTATCAACATAATGGTGAGTTGGATTTCGAGGCTGGTAGAGCTATCCCCGAGCATCATGGGATAACTGGATTGACCGCCCAGATTGAAAATATATTCATGGAGGATTAGGTTTTATAAAAATCTGATTTCCCTCCAGTAGTGGATCATTTCATGGATGTATTTCCCAATGATTTTGTCCTTACCTATTAAGAGAAAGGTAGATTTTACAATTGAGATTATCCCAGGAGAAACTCTAGTGTTCTTTCCTCCGTACAAGATGAGACTAACAAAGCTTCAATATCTCAAGAAGTAGTTATAGGATCTAGAGGGAGAAGGATTTATACATCCCACTACATCATCTTGGGGTTTGCCCATGATTTTCACCAAAAGGCGGATGGAACCTTACATCTATGCATGGATTATAGATAGTAAAACCAGCTTACGGTCAAGAACCGTTATCCACTTCCTCGAATGGATGATCTATTTTACCAGATCTAAGGTGAAAATGTCTTCTCTGAGATAGAAATGAGACCGGTTTATCATCATACCTCATACAAATTTTCATATTAGGTATGATCTTCATGAGTACCTTATTATGCCGTTCGATCTTACGAACACGCTGAACATTTTCATGGATCTTATGAATAGGGTGTTCCACCCCTACATGGAAACTTTGGTTATAGTATTTGTGGATGAAATATTGGTGCATTCTCAGAATCATAGATACCATGTCAAACATCTTGAGATCATTCTTAGTAAACTGAGAGAACATCAAATTTATGCCAAGCTTGATAAGTGACACTTCTGAATCAAAACATTTCACTTCTTGGGTCATGTTTTCTCAAAATCTGGTGTATGTATTGAACCATAAAAGGTTAGTGCTGTAGTTGCGCAGGAGCATCCCAAGAACATGTTTGATAAATGAAATTTCTTGGGGATATGTGGATATTACATGCATTTCATTGAAGAATTATCTCTCCTTGATTCGCCTCTTACCAATATTACAAATAATGGTTTCATGTTCATATAGTCAGATGCATGTGATAAATCCTTTTAGGAGCTAAAGGGAGGCTTCGATTAGAACCTATTCTGACTCTATCAGAGACAGTTGGAGGTTATACTGTCTTTTGTGATGCATTAGCAATCATCCTAGGAGAAGTATTGATGTAGGAGGAAGAAGTATTTGCATATGGATCTTGAAAGTTGAGGGCTCATGAGAGAAACTACCCAACACACGACCTTGAGCTAGCATCAATTGTTTGTACCTTACGTTTCAGGATATATTATATATTTGGTGAGAACTTTATGGTGTATAAGAACCAAAAAATCCTCAAATATATCATTTCACAATGTGACTTGAAAACCTCAGACAGTGGATATGGGTCGAATATCTACAATCCTTTGATTTTGAGATTGCCTATACATTTGGGAAGTGCAATGTGGTTGTAGATGCACTGAGTTGGAAATCTCAATCCCAGGTTGCATGAGAAGACAATGAAGAATGGAAGTTAATGGCCTTATTTTATGAGCTTCATCTGGAGTTTCATGATAGTCACGAGAATTATTACCTATCATCTTTTACAATTGCCTCTTCCCTCCTTGAGAAGGTGAAGTGTAGACAATTTTTAGTTCCTGAATTCTTGGTACTCTATGAGAGTATAGTAGTAGATAAACCACCTTTGGATTAGTTGGTGGATAGAGATGACATCTTGCATCTGGATAGATGTATATGGGTTCCTACAGATATGGGAGAGGATTTGATGAAATATTCCCATGATTCTTAGTGGGTAGTTCATCCAGGAATCTCCAAGATGTATCAAGATATACGACGCCTGTATTTGTGGCTTGGGATGAAACATTAGATAATAGGATTTATCACTAGGTGTTTCACCAATCCACAGGTGAAGGTAGAGAACTAGAGACCTACAAGCTTGTCACATCTGATTCTTGTCCCATAATGGAAATGGGAAGACATTTCCATGGATTTTGTAGTTGGATTACCTAGGTTACTAAGGGGTAGAGATGGTATTTGGGTAGACATTGATCGACTAAATAAATCATCCCACTTCATTCCTATTAGAGAGACTTCTCATTTGATGAGATACGAGGACTGTATATCTATGAGATCATACAACTCCATGGGGTTACATGTACTATCATTTTAGATCGAGATTCTCATTTCACATCATGGTTCTGGAAGGGATTACAGATGGATATGGGAACTTAGGTGCTTCTAATCACAAAATTTTACCATCAGACCGATGGAAAATCATAACAGAGAATACAGGTTCTAGAGGACATGCTTCGAGTAAGTTTCCATGATTTTTATGGTTCATGGGAGAAGCATATCCTTCTCGTAGATTTTTCCTCTAATAACAGATTTTAGGTGATAATCCATATGAATACTTTTGATGCCTTATATGGTAGTCCATGTCGTTCACCCCTATGATGTATAGAGGTAGGTGAGATAGGCCTACTAGGTCCTCATCTCGTTCATGAGACTGTAGAGCGGGTTTACCTGATCAGAAAGTAGATGACTACTGCACAGTCTAGACATAAATCTTATAGAAATAACTGTCGATGAAATCTTGAGTTCAAGGTTGTGGATTTTGTTTTTCTTTGGGTATTAGCTAGGCTAGGGAATAGATGGTTATGAAAGCATGTAAAGTTGTCCTGTCATTATATAGGGCCATTTGAGATTCTAGAGAGAGTCAAGACAGTGGCTTATCGGTTTCAATTACCCCATAGGTACAGTTCATGCATGATGTCTTTAATGTTTCATAGCTTCACCAATATCATTTTGATCCGTCTCATACCTTCGATCCCAAGGATGTTGAGTTAGATACTGATTATACCTTTGAGGAGTATCCAGTACGCATCATTGACTAGAGCACGAAGGCTCTCCGAGGATGATCTACCCCTCTAGTACAGTTGGTATGATAGCATGACTGAGTACATGATGAGACTTGGTATAGGGAAGCCTACATAAATTCCCAATGGACATAGATGTTCTTATATAGTGTTTCTCCAAAATTAGAAGGTGAACTTGGGGACGAGTTATTTTAGGGGGGAAGATTGTAAGAACCTAGTTTTTCACTTATTTATGGATCTTTAAAAACATCAGTCTAAATATTTACTTTGGACATAATATGGATTTATAATGGTTTTGTAAATGTCTTAGGGGTTTCCAGGGAAGGTTTGATGACTGAAAAACATAATTTTGAAGAAACTAGCCATGTAGCATGTTTGGGAAAAAAATTCATAACCGTGCAGATGGTCAATTTCTAGACAGAACCACTTTTCATGGTCTGTGCATGGACGTGAAGCCTAAAGGTGCAAGAACCCTTTTTTCCCAGGTACTTGTGCATATTTTGCACTTGGTTTTTTAAACTGTGCGTAAAAACCGTGCATAGGTTATTTTAAGGGTCAATTTTTCTTTTTCCCCTTAATGATCTAATTTACCTCCTTCTTTCTTCCCAAATTCGAGATTCTGAGGGATTTACCTCCATGGATTAAATTTTGGAACTTTTTGAATGCAAACTATAGGGATTTAATGATCATTTTCTGAGATTTGATCGAGCTTCTATTCATCATGTTTGATTCACAACGATATGTACTTGATTACTCTTGAGCCATTCTCCTTCTATCTTGCTCTCGACTGAGTTATCAGGGTATGATAGTTTTTCTATTTTTATTATATCTACTCCGATCTGAGCCAAATAAAGGGAAAATATTGTAGGAGGAGGGTTGTACATGACTAATATGGGTGGTCTATATCTCATCCCTCAAGTTTGTTGGTTTTGTATTTGTTGTGTGGGGCCCACCGATTTCATCGGGTGTCATTTATTGAATTTATATTCCATGATTAAAATCATTAAAACTGTATGTGTATGATCTTTCCATACATGTGATTAATTTTTGGTGGTTATGACCACAACTCTATCCTTTCTAGGTTCAGGGTTATTCCATAATTGTTTTTTAGTGTTTTGACACATTTGTTCCACCGTTCTGTTGTAACTTGGATTGACCTTCCTAAGGGTAAGTGTTTCTATATTATATAAAATGTTTATGATGTGACATTAATAATGGAAAGTACCATGTATTCTTGCCACTTGACCAGACTAAGTTAAGTTCATCAATTTTAAAATTCAATGTGAAATGTGATTTGGAAAGTATACTAGTATATGAATTGGCCTTATTAAATGTAATTTAATGGTAGGTTTCATATCTGTAGCTCCCCTTACCACATCAATTGAATATAGAGGAATAAACCATGCATATGGAATATGCTTTAAATGGATTAAATGAATGGTTTCTTGCTACATGGAACTTTCACACTAATTAAAGGAAAGACTCGAACTAAATGGACTTATTGATTAATTATGACTTGATTAAAAAATTTCATGAAACATGACCTTATCACACTAATGAAAGGCAAGTCTTGAACTAATGGTTGCATGCTACTTGACCTTATCACACTAATGAATAGAAATTCTTGAACCAAACAAAATATTACAAGACTTTAAAATCATATAAGAATGGCCTGACTCGAGCTCACCTTGGATTCCCATAGGGGAATTCCACGAGCACTCAGGAACCCCATTCTGATTCTAGGTTGTGGATTTCATAGGTTGATACCCACCTAGATCTAGATCCTTGTATATTCTTGGATTCCCAGTATGACATCGTTGCATCCCTCCATATTATCATAGGATGCATCAGATACACTCCATGAATCCAACAATGATAAGTAGGTTCCATGGTTATAACCGATAGGGACCTATTTTTTCTCAGCCCTATCTTAGCTTAGAAAATCACCTTATATTCTATGGGAACCTTATTGTGGAATGCCTTGGAATATACTCCTTGGATTAAACTCTTATCCTTATCCAGGTTATAGTTACTACTGATTTGGTAACCCTTGAGGTCTATATTGCATTGGTTATTACCTTGGAACTTCATTATTAAATATCATTATATGATTCCTAGTCATAACTTGGAACCTTAACCATGGTTAAAATTTGACTCATTTATAAACTATTAATAATAAATAAATGGATTGGTTATGTTTAGACGCTAGCTGAGTGATGAAGCAGGTACTTCGATAATTAGTTACATTGTATTGATTTACTTTATATATGCAAGCCTACACATTGTTACATTTCTGTTATAAAGGCTGAATAGTATAGACACAATTGGTGGTGGCCCACTAATATTTATCTCACACCCTCTCTAGGTGACAGATGGTACCTGGGGAAGATTACATGGTTTCATGTGTTGACAAAGGGAAGAATACAACTTCAAACACTTGATTGCTTTCTTTTTATTATGGAGCTTGATAGCAGAGATTAAGATGATTGGGAGAGTCTTTCTATTTCTTTATACCTATGTGGAACATGTTTTTCATGCTATCTTTTATCCATGTTTTTTTCTAGTGACATGGCATATCATCATTTGTTGAATGTTATTCCATTATTTTAATTATTGTTATTATGTTCTCTATTTTATGATGTGCCTTCTGTTTACTTATATTACTATAGGTATTTACTAATATTTACATCCATATTCTATGATACAATTGTGTAATGAAGAAATAGTCTCCCCAAAAACACACCCTAGAGCCTCGATGCTAGTCGGCAGCGTTCGACATTCGGGGAGATGCTCTTGAGGCCATGGGGCGTACTGGGCTCGGGGCACCCATTTAAGTGGCATCTGGGTTTGGTACATCACAATTTATGTGTTATGAATGAGTTTTGTATGATATTAACATTTTAAAATCATAAATGAGTCATTCCATAAGTTTATAAACTTTTATATCATAATTATATTTTAATGTTATGAAAAAAGATGTAGTATTTTATACAAAACATTATTTCTAACTATTCACCAAAAATTTATATTTTTCCAAAAATTCTCAAAATTTTACCATAGAATAAATTTGATATTATGATTTAAATAATAAATATAAATTTTTCGAATACTTATTGTAATATTTCTTGAAATTAATTCTAATACTCACCCATAAAAATAAAGAAAACCCATTTTTGATTAAAATATATTTCCAAAGAATAAAAAGAATTTACTAAAAATTATGTTACTATTTTATAATAATTTACCAATAAATATATATTGAGTAGGACTAATAAATTTATTTCATAAATAAATTATTCATATTCATACTCATCAAATTAATTGATAGGCTATAACGATAAAATGTAAATAATAATATTTCATTGTTTGTTCAAGCTATCTACTCTGTATCATGCATGCTAATGAACATATTATTTCATATTAAAAACATGGGTTATTACAGTTATACTAGGAGAGAGATAAGACTATAATATATGTGATATCAAGTGCTCTCTATAAATATAGGCTAGATGAATAAAATCAAGAAGGACCTCAGGAACTCAAGATGATCGAGTACATTGAGAGACATGAGTGCCTTGGGTTCAAACTAATCCAAGATATAGAGACTGGTATCATTCTTGCCTATGTCAAATATATATTATCTAATTTCATTGTTAATTATAGTATGAATTAAATGAATAATTCACTCTTATATTTTTTTCTTTAGTTCTCAAAGAAGATAAGGATATGAAGAATTCCAACTCATCAGTCATTATGGTAAAGAAGAGGAGAAAAGGAAATGATAAAGCATGAAGGGATATGTCTAATTCAAAGAAACTGAGGAACCACCATTTAATGTAACAAATTATATATAGGGGGGAAATAGGTACAAGGTAGTATACTTTTCATGTGGCAATAAATTCCACTAGAAGAATAATTTTCTAGTTGTGAAGAAGAATAATGTTCATGCTTCTGCATTACGTATATTTTTCAATGAATCTAATATGTCTATTTATAATTTTTGATATTGGATATTTCATTTGGATCACATATTTTTATTCTAATACATAAACCATGTTGATTCAAGAAAATTTAATAGGTGAATTTGATCTACAAGATGAAAATAGTGTGAGTCTAGTAGCCTTAGAAGTGGGATATTATCTTCTTAATTTTCCCAATTGGATTGTTCTTGTACTAAATATTTTTTATTATATACCATATATTACTAGAAACAAAATATCATTGTTATGTTTAGAGGCTATGGGATTTTAGTTCATGTGTGGAAGTAAATTTTTTCTTATATATAAAGATTACATATGGTATAATATCGAACATATTAAAAATTGGTTGTATATACTTGAAATAGAAAAAAAAATTATTGTAAATTAATGAAAAAACCAGATAGAATGACTCATATCCTACCAACCTATGGAACACCATACTTGGTCTAGTAATTTAGAAGTGTTTTCATAAAGTACATTAAGAAGGGTATCTAAACTCTATAGAGATAAAACCCTTGGATGTATGTGATGCTTTTTTAAATGGTAAAATGACTAAATAACCTTTCACTGGGAAAGGAAAAAGTGCCAAATAATCATTATAATTGGTTCTTAAAAAAGTATGTAGTCTATTTCTATTAGAGGAAAGTGATGAGTTTTCTTAATTCATCACTTTTACTGATGATTGTAGTAGATATGGATATATCTAAAAACTTATGTGTAAGTTAGATTCCTTTATTTCTGTTTAAGGAATATCATAATGAAGTTGAGAATAATCTTGGTAAGAAGATAAAGAAATTATAATCAGATAGCGGTGGATAATTTCTTAAGAAAGGTTTCATAGACCATTTAGAGGGTTGTGGGTTAATTTACCAAGTTACTTCTCCTTATAAACTTTTTTGGAATGGTATTAATGAAAGGATGAATCATTCTATACTTTACATGGTCATATTTATGATGATTCATTATTGGCACTGAATTCCATGCACAAAATGGATCAATAAAATTGAAAAAATCACCGAAGAGTCATGCCTCAAGAAGCTCTATCGTAAATCCCCATCATCGCCATGAACAACGTGAAGTAGGAAGAAAAGGGATCATTTGTGACTATCATAGAGTAGTGATGGAGGCCTCCGCGAGTCCAACTTGTACTATGACAATCGTAGAGGAATGATAGAGGGATTTGTGATTATGACAGAGCCACCTCTATATTGTGAAGTGTCTTTTTCTCCAAAGCATGCCTCAAGAAATTATGATGCCTAGTTCCCATAAATATGTGGATCTTTCACCCATAACCATTGTTAACCTGACATTTCTCCTTCCATGATGCAATTTTGTGTAGCACGCTTTTCTCAAACAATAGTTAAGGAAATTTTTTCACCTAATATATTTGAGCATTGTGAACTTGCTTTCCCTTAATTTCAATTTCCCCACGGTTTATGTGGGTATTCCCTTCATAAATCCCAACAAAATTCATGATGGTAGGAGTTCCTTTCATGTTCTCGGGACTTCACAGAGCATTCAACATTCTCTAAGCACCCTCCATACACATGTATACCACATTCCATGGATAGTCCATCATGCTTTGCAATGATCCTCCCTTTGCAGAGACCCTTTATACCATGATTCGCAAAGAACCTTCTTTTTGAAGTTTCTTCTATTTTTGAAGAACCAGAGATTCACTTTATTTGCAAAACCTTATCATGTGAGTCCCTCCAGGCTTTTACAAGGTGATTTCAAGTTCCCCTGAGTGGTGTTTCATGTTTCATTTCCCTTCCATATGCTTCTTCGCATAGGCACAATAATGGTTATTGCTTCCTCGCATTGCCATGCTAACATAGACCCATAAATTAACCACTCTCCCACTTCGTTAAGAGCTGAAATTTTTTGTTCCTTCTCCTCCCCAAGTACAGGTTGGTATCAGTTATGTAAGTCCAAGGGGTGATGAATGATTCCTTATCATCTGAGCTGCAGGATGTTAAACTGCATAACACCCCTCTTCCTCAATATCCATCTATTCCGACCACTTCACATATGTTCACTTATTTCATGCATGACATTAAAATAATCCCTATGAACTACCAAGGTTTTGACCCCTTTTAGGTATTTTGGACGACACTCTAAGGATCAATCCAAATTAATGGTAAACTCTTGATCTCCCTCCTATGGATGTACCCTCTGGATGTGACATCTTCCCTATTTGGGACACATCACCTAGATCTGCCTCCCTAGGGTATTTTTATCCATCCATTTGTTTCGCTAACCATTTATAAGCCCCATCATGTCATAGGGTTTTTTTCCTATGTGTATAAACTAATCACATGTCCCATTTCCCCAATCTTCTAACTATGCATCGACCTTTCACTTCACTATACTCCCCCAACCAAGAGTGATCCACTTGCGATGGGATACTAACCACACGTAAGCCCTAGAATGTCTTTGGGTCACTATCCTTTGTATTCACCCCAATTATATTGCCCCTATTTAACAAAATGGACTTATATTCCCTTCCATGGGGATACTTTGGAATCCTCTATGATGTTTTATACCATTATCCATTTCCCATCCTGGTCTTTCATTCAAGCGTTTGTGTTTCAGTAAGAGCATGCCCTAGTTCGGAGGTTCTACTTCCTTCAGGTCCCCATCCATGCACTCCATTTTTAGGTTGTGCCTCCTCAAGTTTTCCATCTCCCTACCGAACTATGTTGACATCTATTTCCATCTACGAGGATATGTAGAAAGCCCCCCCTAAGATTCAAGACCAACACTACCATCATCTTTACGTCAGTTCCATCTCATTTACCATGCACATCATTCAACCCTCCATAATATATCATGATTCCTACCCAGGATACCACATCTCGATGGGATCATGTAATTCATATGGGCCACTAACGATACATAATCCCCGCACACCATATCCATCCAACCAAGAGTTCCCCTCTTGCAACAGTCTGCTAGTCATGTGTAACCCACAAGCCTCCCTTTTGAACTAAATGGGTTTTTTCCCTATCTTCTACATAGGGTACATAGGAATCCTCCCTAAGGTTCAATTATAGCCAATGGTAAACTTTAGTGCCCCAATTTTAAGGGTGAACTATTTATGATCTGCCCAATGTGGTGTCCAGATCATCCTCCATGGTGTTAAACTTTCCCTTTTTGGGACACACAATCCTGGATCTCCCCTCCTTGGGCATTTTGATCCACCCATCCAGTAAACCTTATAGGTGATCCCTCTTATATATGTCCCCAACCGGTCCAATCTAACAATTGTTACGAACAATCTGATCCATCTCTTCTAGATGTTAAACTCATGTCATACCCCATGATAAACATGGGAAGCCGATGCAAACCTTAGAGACACACCACTTGCATAATATTCCCTATGATCATCATGGAAAACCTTGAGTTTATGCACCATTGAGAAGCCCTCTTACAAAGAAGACCATAGGTATTTTAGTGTTCCAGCATCAAGAGATGCCATAGATGCCTCAGTGTGACTACTCCCCAGACTGAAGGCTTTTACCCAAACTTGACCCCTTGGATTGTCCTGACAGAAGCAACGTAATTATCCGGCCTGCACAAAGAGATGGAACTAGGAATGAGTTTCATTAACAATGTCAGAATCTATAATGGAGACCTGGACTAGGAAACGGGTTCTAGGGACGAATCCATGGAAGGAGGAATTGACATCCCATCACCCTGTTCCGATCAAGGAGAAAAAATACCCAAAAAAGGTGGCAAATGTCGGCCGACTTTGGAAATCAGAAATATAAGGCACAAATGTGACCGTCAGTGAACATCAACACTCTCACATGCCACACACCAATAGAGAGAATGAAAAACAAAAATGGTGAACCCAACATGAACTATTTCTCCTCCAATTATGGGAATTAATAACACTCAATACATCGACAGATCAGTGTGTCACTAGATCCATATATCCATCTCTAGGTCCCGCCAAGAAAATAGTGGTACTAGCATGAAACTCACCAGAATTTAGGACAATCGATCATTAGGAAATCCAGTCTGTGGCATTGTCAGCATGGATCTTTCTCTCCAACCATGGAAGACTGAACAACTCTTGGGAATTGTGAATTATTTTCCTATTATATGTGATGATGGATGAATCTTCTTTCTTTACAGGACCCAAGATACATGCATAAGAAACCAATAAACTCCCACATGTTGGTGTGGGGGAAGGGGAAATGACAAACCGCCAAATCTACCTCGCTCCACCTCCTCCATGATATCCTCCACCACTGTAGCTAATGAGCGTCCTTGCCCCATTTCACCCTCCAAGAACATCCAAAGGAGGGTGATTGATACTCTCGTTCACCAATTTGAACAGAAGGGGGTTATCCCAATGAGGGATATGAACCACCAAGTTTTGGAGGCTTCTATGCCCCATATTCATCACTTCCCCCAAGTTCCACATAGGAAACCACTACTCCCCATTCCAACATCCAACCATTTTCGGCGCCTCTCCCCAGAACACTCTTATGATTCAATCCCCCGTGCCATGGAGACGAGGGATGCTTGAGCCATTCCATCATCGACTTCAACCAAGGATCCCCCAAGGAGGTATCCCACCTGGCCATGTCAACACTGTAATTTTCCACCCTAGGCCAAGGAATCGTTGATTTACATCCTTGCTCTGTTGGCCCTCATCCGTCTAACTTGGCGTCAATATCAGGTGCATACTTAGGAAGAAGCCTGTTAGGGGGCGTCATTTTCTATAGTTTTAGGGGACCTTCCACCACCAATGCATACCATCAGCACCCTATTATTACATATCAGGGGTATGTATACACCCAAATAGGATTGAGACCCCATCCAACTCATGGTCAGGTTGGGCTGAATCTTCTAGTCACTGGTGCGAGCAACAACCATCACAGGCCGAACCATGGTGATGGAATCTAGTGCGGAGGTCCTCCCCATGCCATCGTCATCCCAAGAAGAGGTCCTTCCCACTCCCACACTTAGCATGGAAGTCCTCCCCATGCCACCAGTACTAGTTCAAGTGAAGACTTCCCCCATCTCATTTACATTCAACAGATAGGGCCTCCCATTATTCATAATCCCATATATAAAGATTTTCCTCATATTTTAGGTTATCAATGAGAAGGTCCTCCTCGCCTCATGAATCATCAGCACAGAGGTCCTCCCTATGTCTATCTTCATCAGTATGAAGTCCCTCTTTGTAACAACACTACCAACCAGTACAAAGATCCTTCCTATTCCACAGGTGGCCAACATGGAGGCCCTCTCCATGGCCTTATCATCACCCAACACAAATATCCTCCCTACCCTAGTACTACTAACCATAGAGCCCCTCCTCGCACGTCTCACACTCAGTATGGGGGTCCTCCCCTTGTTCCGTTCAATATCTTCCTGAGTTCCCCTCACACCCCATCACATCCAATCAGAGGTTATATCTCATTTATCATTCAACATGGAGGTCATCCCCATATCCTTATCATCACCCAGTGCAGAGATCCATCTCGATCCAACAACATCAGGAATGACAGTTTCCCGCATGCCCATACCATCTCCAGTGGAGGCCCTCCCTGCTCCAGCACCATCCCACATGGAGGTCCTCCCTGTGTTAAAGATTCATCATACCCTGAGGGACCTACTCGGGGTAGAAGGGAGAACTGTTGAAGCCGAAGGATGAATCCCACATAGCAGCAGATCACTATCAATTGATTCCACTTTTCAGATTCTGAAGTGGAGTGTGATTCGATGATGGAACCTTCACCCCGATCCTCTATATCAGGTTCTAGGGTAGGAACCCAGCATGTCAGATTCATTATCACATAAAGAGATATGCACCAAATCACCAAATCCCTTCATAGATATATAATAATATAGGATGATTTTGATCCCTTTCAAGGTCTGGTCATGCAGTCCACTCCGTCGTCACCATGATTATTCTATACCTTGACCAGAGATCATGAGAGTTATTCTGGGGACTGGTGGGTTATAATCACCTCCCAAATTCTCCACTGGTGATCACCACCCTGATATAGGAAGCTGCAACTAATAACCCTTTATATTAGTGTGTGGTGATGCAGTTAGTATCGTCTCCAAGTGACATACCAACATGAAGTGGATTTTTAGATCCCTCATTTTTCTCTATACTGGCTAGTCCCCCACCACAACGTTCCATATCAGTTCCATTACCAGTTTCTCAGGCACCCCTTTTGAGGAGTTGGGAAGCCAGATATTGAATTCAACTTCTGAATAGAGAAGCTTATGGGATATCCTTACAGCAAACAAGTTCCTTAAGATGTTCTAGATGATTACTACACCAGAATTCAATGCTCAAGTTTCCCTTGACCAGGATGAAATAATTTTTTTCTGCTAGACTCTATGGATGATTCATTTCCCAATCCATCATCATGAACTAGTTTATCTGAATATCTAAGAGCATTATGAATATATCATCCAGTAGTGTCGAATGGTTGACCTGGTCGCACATTTGGTTTCTCAACACCCAGCATCACCAAATCATCACCAAGATCTTTAGTGACGATGCGTTTAGATTTTTATTGTGCTCCACTCAGTTATTGAGGAGGAATCTCCACACATCCAAATACTTGGATGAGGATAGTATTCTTCCCTCCACTTTATCATGATCCTATGAAAACTGAATCTTCTTGGAAATATCAAGGATATGCCACTAAGAGTATTCTCCATAATCACGGCCAATCCCACATAGAAAGAAACTAAGGAAAATCTCATCAAAGAGAGCCTACATTCGGAGATAGTATAACATCTTTTGGACCCCCAGGCATTGTCACTCGCCATCAAAGATACCTTCTTGGGCTTGTATACCCCACTAAGTCATTGAATCTCATTTGGGACCCCAATAAGGGGAAAAGGCACACTAGGACTACTAAGCCCTCTAACTCATCCTGTTGAGTGTAGAAGATAGAGGATGATCTTGAGAATTCCAAATTGTTCCAAAACTCATGGAACAAAAGAAAGTTATTGATGATATTCTTTCCGAGCGCATTATAGAGTGATGAATAGACTATGGTGATCCTTGGTATGATCCTAATCATCATCTAACAAGGATGTAGGGGTAGGTGTATAATCCCTTGAGAAAATTGCATCTCATTGATCTCGACAACCCTGTATATCCCGATAGGATAGAGTCTATAGTTTACGTTAAGCTTCCAAGGTATACGTCACCGAATCTATCCAACCTATGCAAGGATCTTCTCTAGGACCTAGATCTACGTGCCTCTCCCCCAGTATCCCCTCATGTTTCTATTTAGGTTATTCCTCTACTTTCTCAATAGGTTATTCATCCATTAGCTCCTTGGGTTATTCGTCTAGCTCCTCGATGAGCCGTTGGGCCTACTTATCATGTTGAATAACCTGCCAACACATTGGTGTTTTGAAATCCTCACCAGGATAGGAACCTCTTTTAGGATGATCTCATCACCCATCTCATCACTCACCTGGGGGACCTTGGGACCTGACAGGTGGTGATCCCACCTAATGGAAATCCATATCTGATATGGGTGGATGATATGACAGCAGCCCCAAACTTTTGGAATCATACTTTCTCCCACTTCAATGGGATGAGAAACCCGCTGAAACATTTTTCCCTTTTTATCTCAAGGTGTGGACCAATGCTGGGAACTCTAGTGTAGAAAGAGGCCTCCATGACTTTGTGTTTAATACATACACTATAAGGGCCCACACTTATCTAGTACAACCATCAACCTATTAGGTCTGTAGCTAGATGGAAGGATATTCACAGGCAATTTCTATATAATTTCCGCTCCAACACTCACAATAACAATATTTATAGCCATTTAATGTGAAATAAAAGACTATATGAGCATGTCATGGAGTTTTTTTCTAGGTGTAAAGGCCTAACATATTCACTCGATATGCCTATGACTCAAGAATAGCTACTGAAAAAGTGTGTGGGAAACATTAAGACTAAACTGGTTCATTATCTCATCACAAAAAACATCCCAAGTGAATTTAAGGACTTTTTTGATAAGTCTCATTGCCTAGAGGATGCCTTCTAGAAGGCCAGATAGGCACTCTAATTGCCTCACAGAACCTCTACAAGAAGAGAATCCAAATCTGAGACAGCTGTCATTGCACATGTAGAGGCCCCCATGACACTATAGTTGCTGCCAGTATAGCCTCCCCCTCAGCCTCATAGACAATAGTATCCCCAAGCTCATCCTTAGTGTTAGCACCACTGGCCTCAAAATCAGCCGACACCACCCCATCAACCACAACCACCAATGCAAGACAATCGGGTTCCACCTCGTTGGTATAATCCAACCCCTCATTAGGGTCAGTCTACTGGAGTCCCTTTTTTTGGACAGAATAAACCAGACCTATTCTTTTTAAGAGTTTCTATTCCCGGACTATTTCCAGAGTTCATTGGATCGGAGAATATTGAGGCTTCTGACATGAATGAAGCCCAAGGAGGCTGATCATATTGATCACTCTAACTATTTACCTAATCACCAGTTCGTCAGACATATATTCAAGTAGTGGTATGTGTTCAAGTAATGGATCTAGGAATAGGTTGATAATAACATTTTCAGAATGATTCTAGCCCTATAAGAGGTGGAATTTTTTTCCTTAAAGCCAAATAGAAATAGTGAGGGTGAATGGAAGCAGACTTCTAGTCATTGGTCTCAAAAGTATGATGTCTGGATGGCTCGAAAGGTAGTCACTCTCTATTACTGTATCATACATTCCCATATAAATCATTTCATGGATTTTGAATCTAGAAAGCCTCCTCTCACTTTCGCTTCCACATCCGCTCCTCTCTCTTTGACCTCTCAAAAGAGTAGGAACTGAAGACACAATGGAAAGAAAAGTCTCCCGCCAATGCTGAAGCTGTGCCACCAAATCGACAACTTCATGCCCCCGGATATGGGTAACATTCTCATAATTCACCCAGTAATGGAAAGTTCTTCAAGTGATGATCAGGATTATGTCTCAGTAAATAATGTTGAGCAATTGGACCCTTATATGATTCCCAATAATGAGGAATGCCAGGCAAACCCTCATAATGTCCCTAGTTGGTGAAATCATCGATGAAATTTTAGATATCTGAACTATCAGAGTGCACCAACTAGTGATTTCAGTCATGTAGTACATGACATAGAGACCAGACAACAGACTCAATGTAGAGATCAACATTTGTAGTCCTCTCATATTGTCTTTTCAGAATCACCCCCACTACTGTTTGTGTTTCTTGATCTAGAAGAACTACTGAAACCAAACTATGGTGATCCGCATTCAGCTATGGAAAGATATCAGTCATCAGACCATAATCCAGTAGTCATTTTGTGTGGTTTAACTAGTGAGCAGCGGGACATCTCCTACAACATTCAAAGTCTTCTGGTTCAACCAGAAGTACCTTTCATACCTCCCACCAAATAAAAACATCCTATTGGAAGAAATGCACGTCTATCCTAGAAGTATGATGTGATTTAATAACCACCCATCATTCCTACAAATATATCAATTATCAAGGATCTCCACCCATCAAATTATATGTGTGTGGCCCTTTTAGATGCTTTGAGAAGCCCCCTCTATTTCTAAATAAAGGTAGCGGTCGCAGATGATTTTCATGACGAGGAAGTTGAGCAAGAAGAGTATCAATCCATTATCTCATTCTTAGGAGAAGATGAAGGTTATTACATATAGGGGTAGATACAGCCATTGTTTATTAATGGACAGTTTAATGTCACGAAGGTCAACCATTATCTCAAAGACAAGGGTTCTGCGATCAATCTCATCCCAACCTAGACGTTCTGTAAGATAGTACTAGATGAAGCTGACCTGAGTCCATCTGACCTAAAGATTCAAGGTTATGACATGATAGAGCATACGTCGGTTGGATATATCTACCTAAAGACCCAATTTGGTAGCCTGATTTCCAGCACTGAGTTCATGGTTGTCTCGTAGGAAACTACATGCAACTCACTAATGGGTAGACCCTAGATCCATCTATATGTTGTGGTCCTCTCTTCATATGAACAGTGCCTCAAGTACTCCCTTAATGGTCGAGTGGGTGTACTCAAAGGTGATTCATATCCCTTTTACTCATATGAGTCCCACTACATAGATTCCAACTATTAAAATATCAAGGAAAAGAAGGTTCATACTAATGTGGTTGGGCCTACCACCATTGTGGCCGATCCATGGACATACTTAGATGTTGCCTTTATCTGCCCAATTCAACATGTGGAAGCCCCAATCCAAGACTTAGGACACTGTATTGTTATCTCTAAAATGAGTGAGAAGCGCATTTACAGGAACAAGGAGAACCAAATTATGACTTCATATTCCTACACAAATTAGGCTCGAGTGATACCAGATCCCCTTACCCCTATAAAGTACCGAGTCATTCATCCCATGGAAACAAAAATATGACATTATTTCATGTATCTTCGGGTTAGGTTGAACAGACTAAAAATAACATTCCACTACTTCTTTGATATTATCAAGCGTGACCCCCTCGGTGGAAGACCTGATGAAATCAGGTCAAAAACTTTTTTCTCCATGGTTTCAGTAGTACAGGTGTCTCCTAATAATGATTCCCCGACTACTCAGGATGGGACCAACATTACTTTAGGGGGAACTGATTTAGAGTATATTCCTCTTGGCAATGATCTTATCACCGTGGGTAATGAAGTGGATTTAGAGGATGCTCATCCCAATCTTGAGGAGGGTGTCTCCACCACTTTTGATGATTTGATCCAGGTGAATCTCAGTACCAAGGAAAATCTAGACCAATGTTTATCAGAGTATCTATGCCAATTGAAGAGTGGTAGAAGTATATGGATTTCTTAAAGTAACATCGAGATGTATTTCCCTAGAGCTATGATAAGATACTTGTACTGGAACCTCATGTCATTATCCACCACCTTGGTCTACCACAAAACCATCACAGGTTTAAACAACCACCTAGAAATATGGAACCTTCTCAAAGATCCATGGTCATAGAAAAATTTGATAAGATCATTAAATACGCCTTCATCAAGGTATTTTAGTACCCTAAATGGTTGGCCAACATCATCCCTGTCCGGAAGAAGAATGGACAGATCAAAGTTTGCATTGATTTCTGAGATCTCAACCGTCACTGTCTAAAGAATGATTTTACTCTCAATGTGATAGAGCTATTGATTGAAACCACTACTATGTTCTAGGATATCTCCTTCATGGATGGGTATTCTAAATTCAATCATATCTGCATAGCCCCTGAGGATGAAGAGTCCATCACCTTTAGAGAACAGCAAGGTACCTTTTGTTACTAGGTGAAGACTTTTGGTCAGAATAATGTAGTAGCAACCTATAAATGTGCTATGCACCACATATTCAATATGATACTCTAGATTCTTGTGGAATGATACATGGATGATTTGGTGGTCAATTCCCACAAGTGTCAGGACCATCTTAGATATCTTAAGAAAGTTTTAGGCTTAATCTGCTCACACTATCAGAAGATGAACCCCTTGAAGTGTGTATTCAGGGTTACCTATGTATGGTTTCTAAACTTCATCACCAAATACAAAGGCATCAAGATTGATTCGGTGAATATAAAGTATATCTGTTAGATGCCTCCTCCGACCAATCTACAAGAGCTCAGAGGATTTCAAGGCCACTTAGCCTACATACATTGATTCATCATGAATTTGGATAGAAAGATTAACCCCTTTTCCCAAATCATGAAGAAATGTGTTTTCTACCAATGGGATGAGTAATGTCAGAACACTTTTGATGAGATTAAGAAGTATTGGATCCATCCTTTGGTTCTGATGCCACATAATTCTAGAATGCTACTGGTCATTTATGTGACCACCTTGGAATGGTCCCTCAACTTCCTTCCTTCCCAAAATAATAATGGAGGGATAAAGAATAGTATAAACTATCATAGTCACATGATCCTCGATACTGAAGCCAGATATTCCTCTATCGAGAAGAGCTATCTCACATTGGTCTTTATGGTGCAGAAGTTGCGACATTATCTACCGCACTGTGATATACAGGTGGTTTCCCATGTTGTTCTGCTGAGGTATATTCTGAATCTCTCTATACTGATAGGCCATCAAGCTTTGTGGGTAGTAATACATCATCATTTCTATATCATGTTCATTCTATATAAAGATGTCGAGGTTCGGGCAATAGAATATTTTTTAGCCGCCCATCCAACCCTTGTAGAGCAGTCTCTGGATCTTGGGTTTATAGATGAGGCCATCCTATCAGTGGACCAGGCTACACCATATTGGAAGATGAACTTAGATAGTGCTTCCTGATTTACAACTAGTAGAAGGATTAGTGACCCAAGAATCAATAGAGTTGGCATGGGTATCATCTGCATCACACCTAAAAATGCAGTCTTGACCTACTCATTCTTGTTTTCAGAAGGCTGCACCAACCATGAGGTAGAGTATCAGGCCCTCATTACTGGTCATGAGCTGAATCTAGAGATCTATTTTCACCACTTACATGTGAAACGAGACTCCAAGATGGTTATAAAATAGATCAATGGTTACAATGTCGTCAATAAGTCAGAGCTCTTGCGCCACTTAGAGCATAATTTCTAGCTAATAGTCCAGTTCCCTTATCCACTAAAAGTCCCTCACGTCCCTCAATCATATGATGGTAAAGATGATTCCTTGTCTAGCCTTGATACTTCTCTCATAGAGCCTACTTATGATGACCAAATTATTCATGTGGTGCATCAAAGAGTCATTTCTTATGTCACTCCTAACAATGATGATAGTCAGTAGGTATGTCATCTTACCACTGATGCCTCCACCTCAGGACCACATAATCCCCCTGTCATAGTGGAAGAGACCAATGTTTCGACAAATCCTTTTTCCAAGTCCCTCCAACACAATAATCTCCTAATAGATAGATCCAAATATTAGTGAATCGATCAGCGTGCAGTTCGGTTCACCCTCTAGAGTGGTTTGGGACTTGAAAAGATCCTTAGAAATATGGGTTCAATGTATTTATCCTCTGTTGCATTCAAGGAGATGATGTTACTTAGGTTATGTAAAAAGTTAATGTTGGTTTTTGTAGAGCTCATTAGACAGGGCCAAAACATTATCATCATACCTAAAGGCTAGAATATTTATGGGACACTGTGGTTTGTTACTATATTTTTTTCCAAGAGGTGTCACACATTCCAATACTTACCAACTTTTGGAATCAACCACTGAATCACCTACATACTACCAAATACTCCTATGCTTTTTTGGTTTGGGGACTTGATGTTGTGCGACCATACCAACCAGAAATATCTCACCAGTGTTGGTTAATCTAGACTGCCGCATATTTCTTTTCCAAGTGGTAGGAAGCGATACCTCTAAAAGAAGTCAAGTATCATTATATCATTGATTTCATGAGATTTAACATCATTTACCAATTCGGAGTCCCACATGTCATTATCCCTGATACTTACACCAACTTTGAGTGGTCGAGAAGAATAAACTATATGCCAAGTACAAAATCTGATTTAACCACACTTCTCACTATCATGTGCAATAAAATGGGTAAATTAAGGTGTTCAACAAGACCCTATCTAATATTTTGTGGAATATGGTTGGTTAGAACACTAAAATTTGGCCATAAAATCTCCCCAACGCTCTCTAGGATTACCAAAAGACAACTCAAAATTCCACCTAGGTGACCCCATATTCGCTGGTGTATAAAACATAGGTATTCCTTCCCATTAAGATCCAGTTTCCATCACTCGACATGACTGTTTATAAGAAGAATACATGAAAAAAGTAGCAAAAGTTCATCTGTCTGAGCTGGAAGCCCTTGATGAGAATATGCCCTAGGCCTTGAATTATCTAGAGAGACACCACAACAAGATATCCAGAGCTTTCAAAAAGATAATGCATCTTCACTCCTTCCACCAAGGTGACATGGTATTGGCCCTAAGGATTCCATTGATACCTGATTGGAAGCCACCAAAGTAGGAGCTCAAATGGGAGGGACCCTACATTATTCATAAGGTGTATCCCAATGGTGGATACTCTATGATCACCATGGGTGGAAAGAGTATAACTCCTTACAACATTGATAAATTACTCAAGAAGTAAATCACATGAAGATATACCATCCCACATGATGTTAAACTACTCCAGTCAAGCTACAAGAGGTTAAACTATCAAGCATCATCATCCCATATGATTATAAACTAGATCAGATGTCTTGCATGACGTTAAAATGAAAGACCCGTTTACTTAAAACTTCCTACACGACATTCAAATGTCACCAATATCCTTACCATATTACATTAAACTATAAGAAATTAAAGAAGTGTGTATGGATTGATTCCCATCGTAATGAGATATGGAAGAACACCTAGACGTTTCATCTTCAGGTCTCGTCCCTAGTGTTATGGATCTTTCCATCCTTTTGACCCCATGGACTGAGTTTCCCAGTATTAAGTGGTGTGGTGTGAGGCCTCCTTAGCTATCATCCACATCAGGATTACAACAGTCACACCATGTACTTTCCCCTTTAGGGACCTCCCTTTTTTTTCTTATCCGGGCTGCAGGACATTAGACTGCCCAACATATTGTTCCCACACGATGTGAAACTATACTTTCATCCTTACTATATGAAGTTAAACTGAAATTCATTTTCATAACTACATATGGAATAATTAATACCCTCATAGGATATGTAGGAATGATCATAAATTTTGTCATCGGGTCCAACCCTAGGTCCCTCTACCTTTCTTCTTCATTTCCTAGGGTTATGGATTTAAACTGCGTAATTACCCTTGTTCTAGTTGAATGAAATTAAAATGAATAACAACCATTGTCTTGGTCACACAACTTTAAAATATGTGACATTTCATCCAGATATATGGGACCTAAAACCACATCAACAACGGTCAAATCTATGCGACTATAAATGACAACCACTTCGTGTCTTAATCACATGACATTAAAGTGAACGATGCAATGTCCTTACCATATGACATTAAACTATGTGTCTATCATTATCAACGCATGATTTTAAACTATATCCTTACCCTGTATTGATGACTTGATTCCTTGTACAGTAATCCAGATAGGGATTTACATCCTTACTACATGATGTAAAAATAAATAATTCAGTGATCAATTATATGGGATAACACTCTCTATTCAGCATCAGTCCACTACTATGCCACATTCAAGAAATACCACAGTACACTTATCCTTGATAATGGGTTTGACTCCCTCCACCTGATATTCCCTATTGACGTGCTCAAATTCCTTATGGTTTAGAACCTAAAGTGTTGGACTCCATGTAGACATTCCCTCAATTAGTGTCCATGATTTACCACATCTATTTGTTTGGATCCCCATACTCTTACACATCTTAAGGGACCCCTTACTGGCATGTTCTCATTACACTTTGGGTTGCCTACCATTTTGGGCTAACACCTTATAAATCATTGGATGACACTTCGAGTTGGGCCCCATGTTTTTTAATACAGTCAGTGGTTGGAAATCATTTGTGGCTTCTATTTCAAGCTAACCTGGTACAAATACTGTGTTTCAAACATTATCGTAATCTATCCTACATATTTAAGACACCATTATTTAGATCCAGGTCTTAGGAATTGTGATTCAGATGTTCCACCCCCATATGTTTATGCGGGACTCTGAAACTCTTGGTGTTTCTACTCCATGCATCTGTGAGTATTGATAAGGAATGTCAGTGTCATTATGATTTTAATCACCTATAATTCCCTTTCCCTTGATTTTTTATTCCATGTGTTTGGAAAATCCCATCACTACACCATGTTTCCCATGCCGAGAATAGATCACATGGGATTAGTAATTATTGTTGGATGTGTTCTGATACAATTGAACCAAAGATACTCTATCATCCTTCATGACGTTAAACTACTAATCTATCATCCTGCATGATGTTAAACTAATAACCTATCATCCTAAATGATGTTAAAATGTTCATATTCATCTTGTATGAAGTTAAACTGCTCATCTTCATCCTACAGGATGTTAAACTGCACAAGATTTTCCAGGTTCAGGACATAAAACTACCTAGCGTCACATTTCTACTTGATGTTAAACTATAATTAAATTCTTACCGCATAACGTTAAACTGCACAATATCTCAGAACTACATATAGATTGATTCCCATCCTGATGTGACACATAGGACTTCCTAAACATTTTTTCTTTAGGTCCAACCCCAGGTTTTTTTATTCTTTCTCTCATCCCCTTTTCATGAGCTCTTTCTTGGATGTGTGAATGGTGTGGTGTGAAGACATATTTTATCCTCATTCACTTTGGGATATTTTTCTAGGCCACACACATTCCTATTTTAAAATACTTCTACTTCCTTATATCCTTACCTATTGACGTTAAGCTACATGAAATTTCAGAACTATGCATGGTGTGATTCCTGCCCTCATAGGACACGTAGGAATGCCCATGGATTTTGTCTTCAGGTCCAAACACTTGTACCAAAAATCATTCCATCTCATTTTAGATTCTTTTTCATGTTATCCCCTAGAATTACATGGTGTAGTGTGGACCTCTTTTGTCCTCATTCATGTCAGGTTTACAACATCCAAACCATGGTTCCATTTGAGAGCACTGACCCTACTTCCACCCTTACCACAAGATATTATACTACACATCATTTCAAAACTACATGATTCTTGATTCCCTATCTGACAGGATACAAAGTAATTCTCATATATTTTGTCTTTTGGCCCCTCCCTAGGTATCTCGACCTTTTTGTCCCTCTGGCATTACATTATAGTTTGAGTTCTATGACCTTAAACTAAGATCTTATCCATCCTACATGACGATAAACTATTGTGTCCTACCATCATAACATTAAATTGCATGGTATTCAGTAGAAGTCCCATTTTTCATCCCTTTGGCCTAATTACTCTCTTAGGAATGCATGGGGTGGTGTGGACTTATTCTATCCTCATTCACATCAGGTTTATTTTAGCATACCATACACATCCCCATTGAGATATTATTTTACTTCATTGTCCTAGTCATGTGACAATAAAATGCGTTTCAACTCCCATCCTTTCCATGTGACATTAAACTATATGACATTTCTAGAAGTATTTGTCGATTAATTCCCGCCTTTTCACAATATATAGGAACACCTCAACATTCTTATTTAGGTCCAGTGCTAGTTATATCTACCTATTTTTCCACTTTCCTATACCCATCCTCTCGAGTCACCAACCCCTAATCGAATCCCTCCATCTAATTTTCCTCATTAGTGTGATTAGTTGTGCCGTAGTATGAGACTTAGAGTGTTGAACTCTTTATGGATATTCTCTCATTCCACCACCACGTTTTGAATGCCCCTTTTTTGGGTCTCCATCATATTTCATATCCAAAAGGACCCCCAAATTTTATGGATGCATGGACTTAAGGATCTCCTATAATTTTGGGCCAGTGTCCTGGAGGATCTCGAACAACATATTGAGATAGGTTCTATCAATATATCAAATATTCTTAGCAGCCGAACCTCAGTTGTTTGTTCTCATATTATGCTACATGATATGGATGTTGTGTTTCGAATAAAACCAGAAGTCATCCACCATCATTAGGTCATTCCATATGGTGTATAAAATATTGGTCTCATAATTCACATTCCTTCTCCCATGCTTATATCCAGATAGAACTTCACTACTCTCAGTGCCATAACACCATGCATCTTTACACATTGAGTGGGTGAACCATTGTCATGGGGTTGCATTTTCATCCACACATATGTTCCCATATTATGTGATTCTATGTTCAGTAAAGATATTTGCAACAATTTTTCGCCACACTTAGAATGGATCACATGGTATTGGTGGGTTCTTAATAAGGTTTATCCGTTCATGAAAGAGTCACACACCTTAAGGTTTGAACTCTATGACCATAAACTAATATATTTATAATCTAGGTTTGTGTGACATTAAACTTTATAGAAACCACAATTGTACTTGTTTTAGAGGATATATCCTCCCCTTTGATGTTTCAAATTTTGCTCATATTCCCCCAAGATCTAGGTTTTTCTTGATTCCTACCCTTATAGGATACATAGTGACACCCAAATAATTGATCATGGTTCTAGACTTGGTATTATTTTCCTTTTTTTCATTTGCAATGAATGATGTTAAAACGAAACCATACCCTAAAGAAATTCAAGATGCCCCCTGACAATTGTAAGATGCCTCATCATTCTTAGTATCAAAGAGGATTTCCCCAACAAGTGTTGGTCTCTAATCAATCTGTTCTTCAAGAACTATGTTTGGATTGATTCCTATCCTTATGGGAAATGGAACGACACCATAAAATTTTTTCTTCAGTACCAGCCACAGGTTCATTAACCCTTCTTTCCCTTTGGGTCTGATTATTATCCATACTATGTGACCTTAAACTAGGAGCCTACAGTCCGTGAAACATGACTTTAAACTATTAGCTTTACTATAGGAAGTATGACCTTAAAAAAATGTGCAATGTACTAGTCATATGATGTAAAATGATTCCATTAATCTTCTGCACTGTATGATTTTAAACTACATATCTGTTATCCTCATTTATGAGGCATTCTAGGTCCTCGCCAAAGAGGTCTTGTCTAGAAATAGGTTTGTTCCAAGTTAATACCGATGTTCTCACCCAATTTTCTCTTTTCATGGTGGCATAATTTAATGATTTTGGAAATCCGTTCAAGCATCCCATCACTTCATCCCATGCTTTTCAAGCCCTTCGATTGGAGCCTCGTCATCATTCACATCTGAAGAAACCCTATAATAGTGTGGATGCCCAGCCTTAAGGCTTGTCCACTGTCCTTGGACATCATTCTGAAATACATCAGATAAAACTTCGAGTTTGGACCAATGTTTCGAATACGATCAATGATTGGCCACTATTTTATATACCCACTTCTGGATAACATGATATGGATGCTTTGTTTTAAATTCAGTCAGCAGTTATCCTCTATTATCATGCCACCCCTGCTGTGTTCTGAATCTTGGGTATTGTGATTCACACTTCTCATTCCCTTTTTTCTAGATTGATCACAATGGCCCTATAATTATCCCATTAATGTGATAAAATTACTTGAGAATGGAAATTTGTCTATTTTGATAATTATATTCTCTTGTTATACCTCCTCTCTCATATACTCCTAAAGCTCTAGGTGGACAGTCAGACCCTGGGAATTTGGTGATTGGTCGACAGTCTCATATTCAATGAGGATTATGAAGTCATCCCTTATTTTTCAAACCTGGTATGGCCCATTTTATCTTAGGGATTTATTATTAGATGTTTCAAAAATGTGATTGAGACACAGTGATTAAGGTAAAAAAATATGTTTCCATGAACATAACTTAAATATGAAAAGAATCATGAGACATGTTTGTATGTTCCGAATAAAAAACCCTTATGTATTAGACTATTAAATATACCACATCAGTTCTTTCATACTTTGGCATGTGGCACCTAAGAGTTACTATCACTACATGAGCTCCCTTCTTTATTTATTAGCAATGGGGAAAAGTTCATCTGCTCTCATACATATTCAATCATACTCATCTTGGATATCGGTGAATTTTTGAGATGTTCTCCTCATCTACTCTTTGAATTCTATTATTCAGGTTTGTAATCATGATATGAGTTCCTATGGGGTGTTGATTAAACAAGAGTTCTCATTCATCAGTGTTTCTAGATGCTGGATCTCATGTTGAGACTCTTGAAGCTTTCTAATGCTGGAGGACTTCTTCTGTTTCCAGACCACACTAAAATCATTGTCACCCTCCCAAACATTATTAGCAAGGTAGTCCCATATAATCATGCATATAAATCATGCATCCACCCCTACGATGCATTGGTAATGTAGCTGAGAACGAATTTTCCCCATCCAGCTTTTCCGTTCTTCTGGCTGGACGTCGTCGATAAAGCACTTGATCAGTTTTTATAACCAGCGACGGACAACACGAATGTCTTCTACATCAGATTCATCCTCATCTAAATCCTCTGGGTTAGTAGGTTTGTATTATGAGAATTCCTCCAGTAGGTTAGTAGTGGGATCCTCATATGGAATTTCATTAGATAGGTTGGGCTCTATGTCATGATATTGATCCTTGTTGTTGGAATGTACATTGATGATTTCAGGTTCCACCTCAATAGTAGTTCCATCCATAACCGATATTATCGTGACCTGATAAACATAGGCATCTAGCTCTATATTGATCATATTTTTTCTTAGGAAAATAGAAACATGAGATCCTTTCATCCTCAATTGTAGTATAACTTTCACTTGAAGAACTGTTCGGACAAAGACAGTGACAGTTGGACTGGCCTGATAGAAAAATAATTATGAACCTACAGGAAAAGTACTCACAAAGGATGAATATTTGATTATGTCCCAAAATTGGTTCTATTGTAATTCCAAGATAAGGCCCCCCACATATGGTTGGGAACTCAAAATATTCGAAAATGTATTCCTTGGTTTCCGTATCCATGTTGTACCCGGTGCTCGCCATCGCTCCATACGCAGGTGTTGTAGCTTGTCACTTTATGTTCATTTCCACACTAGAAGGGGTCCTTTCTAAGAGGATATCCTGCACAAAAAAATATCATTTGATAACTTCAATAATTTTAATAAGTATAACAAATTACTGGTCTATATCATACCTCAATAGTTTTAGGGAATTCTCCCAGCTTCGAGGCTAAAACCTTCTCTTCCACCAATGGGATCCCCCAATCAGAATCTTCATGCTAGGACCCCTTTGATTCTTCAGAAAAAGGAAATCACTCCCCCATTTCAGTAGAAAACAGTTGTGGTGGGGTGTTTGGTCAAGCATTATTTTCACATGATCTTTCATTAGACACAGGGTGCCCTAAGAATGCACAAAGTCTTCCAGCTCATCTATATATTTCTCCCCCTCTTCCTGAGATACCAGAAAACTATCACTAACATGGAAAATATTTGAATGATAGATCCCAAACTGGTTAATATGGTCCCACATCTCAGATGGACTAAATAATTTACTATTAATGTCCTAAGTTTCCCATGCCTTCATATATAAATCATCCTTGGAAAATTCCATGTGGCTAGTTGTTTCTAATGAGCTTGGGTAGTTATCCTATATATTCCTCTTGATGGCCTCCCTTCCTCCTAGTTCTCCATAGTTGGGGGTGTTGGGTATGTTGCTACATCTTACCTTCCACTCTTTCCTGATGCAGGTCTTAGAATTATTGACCTTACTAATGCTCTACTACCATGATGCGCATCAACCCTGACACTGTGACATGTACTTTCCATTGTTATACCTTGACCTCGGGTTAGAGGAGGCACCCCATCATCAACTCAGGTAGTAATTTTCTTCAGCATCTCTTTTGGGTAGTCTGTCTCCAAACTATTTGCATAATCCTCAACCATCCTGGAAGCATCAGTGGACAGAGGAAGCTTATTTTTCATCTTTCCATCACCCCGTGTGAACATGAGCCACATATTTCTCATTTCACATGGGTGATCTTCATGGGGAAATCCTAAGTAGACATTCAGGGTTAACTTCTGTTTGTACAAGAATTTCTTTGCAATGTTATGCAGGGTAGATGGACCACAAATAGGTTGAAGATCTACCCACACCACCAGAACTCTACCTCAGAAGGCAAGGTGATATAACCTATGAACATCAGTCCCCTGACCGTCATCAATAAATAATCCCATTGGAAATTAAAATGGATGGAAGTTGAATTCATCCACCCTCCAAATTTTATTCAGTGCCTCCAGTGAAGTCAGCTTGATCAGGATGATTCCTACTACGTTCTGAATGGTTAGATGAATGTTTGAACTAGGGGGTAAATGGGGTTTGGTTATTCTAAAACCTTCAAGTGAACTGATATCCAACCATATAGGAAGTGGAATGGTTCACATACCCATTGTGGTTTCTTCCCCTCAATGATGTTCCATAGAACCTTGTACAATTTTTCTAATATCGGGATCCTGAGGTTGATGCGCTTCCCTAAAGCCAACATGGACACCATGATAAGTGTGATTTTCCATCCACCCATGTGTGAATCCTTAACTAGAATAATCCAACCAAAAATGAGTGCATATATGAACCCATCCAACCCAACCACTGGTTTTTGTTTGGTGTTGATAGTAATCCCCCATAACTGCCACTGACTATCTTCCAAGGTTTTCCAGTAAGAACCTCCCTTGCTGTGCTAGTATCCCCTTGGATAGGTAGGGGGACTCGTTGGAAGTTTCCTAGGTACCTATTCTCCTTTATTGATATGCCCAATGGGGAATTTAGGAAATTTTTGTACCATTTTTTGAAGTGGATGTCCCTCACCGACTGCTTATCATCACCCGACACCAGATCGATCAGCACCTTTTTTAGCCACAACATATGCTCCTGATCCTCCCATGTGTCCTCCGCGGGGAGGAAATATTCATACATCTACTATAGGATAAAAATACCTAAAATATGGTGGAGGTACCAGAGGCCAATACTGAACATCCCATGATGAAAATGGGAATTATTGGTCCTTGAAGACCACCTAATCTGTAGCTCTGGCATCATGTGATTCAGTTGGTATATATGAAATTTAGAATCTCACGTAGCCTCATATAGGTATAATTGCCTTAGATCTACCCCTAATTCATCATAATATGCACAAACCCAGAAGGCCCAGTCCCATTCATCTATGAAGTTTCCGCCCTGGCCTAGGTCACAACTATTAGTCCACCCTTTCTCTAGGTTCCATAAGACCTATTTACGAATCATGTGGTATTTTTGTGGAGATACCTCTAGCTGAATCATTTTTTATAAACAATTTTGATATGATTTTAGAGATACTTGGTACTAAAAATCTTATAATCTAACTAGGTATGGCCATTGACAGCCATGAACCACTAATATTGTCATGGTGTGCCCCTGAATTAGTAAGTGGGTTAACCCCTACTGGCTTCAGGGATGAAAGAATCATTTATCAGACAGAAGCTATATAACATAAATCTATTAAAGTGGGGATATTTCATCTTCCCTTCCATAAATAACCCCACCAAAGACTCGTGATTGGAGTGACTCTACACACATTCTTTGAGCCTGGGATTGTTCATCATATCTTCACTTCAAGTGACATCCATAAGAACCTCTCAAGAAATTTCTGGATTGTCCATTTGTTTAGTGAATTTGGAGATTTTATCCTTTTTTCATAGAGCACGTTTGTAGAGTTGGGTTTTAAAGAAAGACTAACAGAGAACATGATCACAGAGCCTCAAATGACCCAACACATTTCACCGATCAATGTAGGATCACGGTGCACCAGTTCACTGTGTACCATTCACAGAGTACCAATCCATCTACCCGGTTTGTAAAGAGTTCTCATGAGGGTTCCAAATATTCATGATTAAATAGAAAAAGAAAAAATCTTAAGAGACAGATGCAAAGAAAAATAAGGCCCCTCACGATGAATTTATAGGTTGCGGCCCTCCGAGCTTCACAGTGCCCTCATCCACTGCAAACTTCACGGTTATCTCCCCCGTGCTCCACATTCCATCACCACAATCATTCTTTTCAAGCCACTATTTTCATCATTATACCCTTATAATTCAACCCTCATTTTTCCCATCAGCTCCTATTCTGAGGGGGTCAATTTTGGCACTAAATTTTGTGCAGAAAATGGAACAACAAAACCGAAAAAATCACCAAAGTGGCCTACCTCAAAAAGATCTTCCGCGAAGCCCCATCATCAATGAAAAATACTCTAAGCCGATAGAAAAGGGATCCTTCTCCACCATCACAGATTAGTCAAAGAGGCATCCATGATTTCGAAGCACACCATGAAAACTATAAAGGAATGAAAGAGGTATTCATGATTATGAAAGATCCACCTCTATATCCTGAAGTGTATTTTTCTCCAAGGCACACCCTCCAAGAATCGTGATTCCTAGTACATATTAATATGAAGATCACCAGACTGTAACCATAATTTCCCTGGCCTTTCACATTCCAGGATCCCATTTCAGGTATCACCCTTTGTTCTATGAAACAAAAAGAAAAATGCATCACCCATAGTATCCCAGAATTGTGAGCCGACATTCCCTTTGTTATTATTTCCCTCCACTTCCAAGTGGGGATGCCTTTTGCGATGCCTAATGACTATCAAGATTGTAGTAGTCCCTTTCAGGCACTTGGGACATTACAGAGCATTCCACCTTCACAATGAAAAATCCAAGACAATGTAAACCACATGCCTCACCTGGGTCGTCCTGATTCACGAAGCTCCTCTCTTCGTAGAGACACTTTATCCCATGCTTTGTGAAATACCATTCTTTGTGAAGCTTATTATCTCTACGAAGCACAAGATCTTCATTTATCTCTTATTTTCAAGGATTTATACTTCATGAACCTCTCTCTTTTGCTTCCCTTTCAGGCTTGTATGAGGTGATTTCAACGTCCCCCTGAGTGGCGTTTCATGTTGTGTTTCCCTGCCTTATGTTTCTTTACATATCCACAGTAATGGATATTGATTCCACACATATCCACGCGAATGTGGACACATCTATTGACCACTAATCAACCTCTTTATGAACTATACTTGCTTGTGTCCACCCCTCCCCACGTACGAGTTGATACAAGTAATGTAAGTCCAATGGGTGAGGAGTGAGTCATTGTCATCTAAGATTTATGATTTTAAAATGTATGTCACCCCTAATCCTCAACACATGACATTAAAATATGATCACTGCAAGTGTGACATGCATGAGAGGACTAGAGAGGATATGGGACCAGGATAACTTTAACTTCCCGCATTTTCAATCCGCCTTCTCTTCCCCTATGCGCTTTGTCACTATGTGCACCTCGGGTAGTATCCACGTAATCCCCAACACACCTTTATAGGGTGTTCCCCACAGGATGTCCATATCCACATCATATATCAATTCACCATCCCTGGGCTTCCATCCTGGATTAAGTCCCAATCTTCACCATTCCTTATGGCCACATCTTTCTTGAAACAATCATCAGGTCCTCCATTGCCTCTTGTTTCTCAAACCGAGAATGAATCAAGTGGGCTTAGAGAAAGTAGAACCATGACATATTATATGGGATAGTAACCATTCATAATCCATAGCATGTATTTAGGATACTAACCATCTATATGCACCCATATGAATTTTAGATGTTATCCATTCATAAGCCCCATCATATCCTTGGGATGCTAACCACACATAAGCCCCATGACCCCCATATTACATGATGTTTAACTATATTACATGTTGAACTTTGTGTACATTAATCCCTATATTCTAAACATGGTAAGTATGAAGCCTCCCCAATTTTCAGGCCCATCACTTCCCAACATCCATCTGTTTTGACCACTTCACATTGGTTCACTTCTGTCCTGCATGACGTTACATTGAACCCTCCTAACTCTGCAAGTTTTGATTCCTTTTCGGTATGAAGGACGTACCTATAATGCTAAATATCCATTAATGGTAAACTTTGGTGATCCCTCCTTAGGACATACACTCCGAATGTGACATTTTACCTTTTTGGGACAAATCACCTAAATCCTCCTCTATAGGGAGTTTTGATCAATCCATTTGGATCACTAACCATGCATAAGCCCAAACATGTCAATGGTTTTTTGTCATTTGTGCACACCCAAACCACATGTCCCATTTAACCAAGATTCTAACCATGAATTATCCCCACACTTCACTATACTCCTCCAACCAAGAGTGATCCTCTCGCGATGGGCTGCTCACCAAGCGTAAGCCCCAACATGTCTCCAGGTTTTTGTCCATTGTGTACACCCTGATTATATACCCCCTCGTGAACTATGTCAACTTGATTACCTACCATAGGGATAGGTAGGAAGACTTCCTGAGGTTCAATCTCATCATCTATTTCCCATCATGTACTTTCTTTTCAGCCTTTGTGTTTTGGGAAGATCATGACCTACCCTAGAGGTTCTATTTCCTTTGGGTAGCCATCTATGTGATCCATTATCATGGAAAAACTCCTTAGGTGTCCCATAACCCCAAAAACTACATGGACATTCATTCCCATCCATGGGGATACATAGGAATCCCCCCAGAGGTTCAAGCCCAACAATACCATCATTTTCACGTTGGTACCATCTCATTCACCATCCACTTCATTCAACACTCCTTTATCTATCTTGATTCCTACCTAGGATACCACATCCTAGTTGGATCACACCATTCGTATGGGATTTTAACCATTCATAATCCTTGCACACCATATCCATCTAACCAAGAGTTCCCCTATTGCGATAGGCTACTAGTCATGTGTAAGCCCCGATCCACCCTTTAGATCTATGAGGGTTTTCATCCATGTCTTCTACATAGGGTATATAGGATGACTCTTTGAGGTTCAATCCTAGCCAATGGTAAACATTGGTATCCCCTCTTAGGGGTGAACCCTCTTATATATACCCTTTGTGGTGTTCATATCACCCTCCATGGTGTGAAACTTACCCTTTTTGGGACACACCATCCCAGATACGACCTTATTGGGAATTATGATCCAACCATATAGAAAACCATTTAGGTGCTCCTCTTAGGGATGTACCCACCCAGTCCAATCTCATCAGTGTTCCAATTAGTCTGATCAATATCCACTAGATGTTAAACTTGCAGCATGACCCATGTTAAACATGGGAAGATAAGGAAAACCTCAGAGACATGCCTCTAGAATAATATTCCCCACGATCTCCATGGAAAGACTTGGGGTTTTTTTCCCCTTTAGAATCACTCTGATGAGAAATAATATGGGTGTTTTAGTGTTCTAGCATCATGACATTCCAGAGATGACTTAGCATGACTACTCCCCTAGCCAAAGGTGGCTACCCTGATATGATCCCTTAGAATGTCCTGATAGAAGCATCGTAATTAACTGGAATCCACAAATAAATGAAAGTAAGAATGAGTATGGTGAACAAATTCTTAATCTATAAGGGAGACCGGGGCTAGGAAACAAGTTTCTAGGAGGAATACATGAAGGGAAGAATTGATACCCCATCATCCAATTTCGATCAAGGAATAAACATCCCCAAAAAAGGTGACGGATGTCACCCGCCTTTGGAATGTAGGAATGAGGGGCATGAATGAAACTTTTAGTGAACGTCAACATGCCCTCTTGATGATCCCTAAGGTTATGCTTCATAAACAGTCATATAACTCAACCATTATTCTTCTGAGGATATGAAATATAGACCACAAAACATAATCTAAACTAGTTCCAACTAAAGTACTAGATGGGATTTTATATTAGTCGTGATATGGGAAAAAATAAATCCTATCGAACATATGTGTATAAATATGAAAGTATTTTTTCAACACTATACCTATTGAAAGATTAGCATCTCAGAGAATTAAGTTCATCATTATTGGTGATCATAGGGAGACTAAAGGATACTACATATATAACCCATCCAATAAAAAAGTGGTTATAGCAAGAGATGATACATTTAATGAAATGAAAGTCATTTCTAGTTTAAATAGTGGGATAGATATTTAATTTGATGAAGTTGATGCTCCAAATGAACAAAAGAAGGTATGGGAATGATCTCTACAAGAGGAAGTGGGAGAGAGAGATGTTCCCAAGACATAAGTACTTAGGAGGTATAATAGAGAGGTTAGATAAGTAGCGAGATATGATTTTCTTAACACTAAGTAGAGTGACTCATTACTACTAGAGAATGATGAATCTATATCCTACACGGAAGTAGTACATGTTAAAGATATTGATAAATGGAAAGAATCCATACATTCAAAAAAATAATTCCATTTACCAAAATCAGGTTGGGATTTTGTTAGACCCACCACCTGATATAAATCATAATGGGTGAAAATGGGTATTCGAGATAAATCTGGACATGGATGGTCAAGTGGGAGCCTATAAGACATGAATAGTGGTAAAATTTTTCATGCAACATCAAGGAATTGACCATGTTGAAACCTTCTCACCAGTCGATATGCTAAAATATATCAGAATATTACGTACAATAATAGCCTTCTATGATTATTAAATTTGTAAAATGTATATAAAAAATTTATCTTCTAAAGGGTTAGTTAGTTAAAGATTTTTATTTGACAGAACCTGTAGGGTTCATTCTGTCAAAGAGTTCTAATAAAGTGTTCATGATATAGAGATCCATTTATGGATTGAATAAGGAATCACAATCATGGAGTATTATATTTGATGAGGCTATAAGATAATTTGGCTTCATTAAGAATGAATGTGATACATGTGTCTATTATAAGGTTAGTGGATGTTCCATCACATTACTAGTATTATTTTTTGATGACATATTATTAATGTTAAATGAAGTTCAAGTCTTATAGTTAGTGAATAAATAGTAAAATGAATGCTTCTCCATGAAGGAATTAGGTGAAGCAACATTTATAGGGATCGAGATTTATTAATATAGATCTTAGTGGATACTTGGGATAATCCAAAGTACATATATTGATATGGTACTCAAAAGGTAAAATATAGAAAAAAACAAGAGTAGATTGTTTCCAATGTCACATGGTATTAATATATCAAGGAGGAAGTCTCATAAAACACAAGAGGAGATTGAAATAATGAGTAGAATATTGTATTATCTAGTAGTGGGATCTATCATGTATCCCATTCTATGTACTAGGATCGATACTACCTTTGATTTAAGAATGGAGGGTAAATATCAACCCAATCCAAGAGAGCTACATTGGGAATATGTAAATACCATCCTAAAGTACTTAAAATTTACAAAGGATATATTCCTGGTTTATGGAGAAGATGAGGAGCTAGTCCTGAGGGGATACAATGATTCTTACTTCTCGATAGATAAATATGCTATGAAATCACAAAAAAAGCTATTTATTTTCCATGAATGGTAGTTCAACAAGCTATAGGAGATCTAATAAATCCATTTTTTCCAATTTTGCAACATATCTTGAGTATGTAGAAAATTTGGATACAACTAAGAAAGTAGTTGGGATACAATTGTTTGTCAAATATTGGTGTTGCAGCTAGAAATGTAGACCCTATTTTTGTATAGAGTCATAATACTATTAAATTGGTTAATGAAAAGGATCCTAGGACACACCATAGTACAAATAATATACTTAAAAAGTTTCATATCTCAAGGTATTTTAATTATATATGAGAAGTAATGGTTATAAGAGTATTCAAAAAGGGTAATTTGGAGGAACCCATAACTAAAGCCATATCGTAGTAGAAGCATGATACTCATGTGAGAGATAGTGGGCTAAGAATTTTTAGTAGTTGGGTCTAATCAAAGTGGGAGTGTTGTGAGTGGGTTACCTAGACCAAAATCTGTTATGCACTTTTACTACTATTACATGTATATAGTTTGGCATATACAAGTGTGTATTCTTACCATAATTGTGTTGATACTTCTAAATCCACTATTTACATGGTAATTTCCTTAGATTATGTATTCTATCAAAAGGATATAATATCTATAAACTATAATGATAACCTTGAGATACTATGATACAAATATTAAACATATTTCATATGTTCTAGATACAACATACTAAAGGGATAAAAATGATGTATGAATATCAAGTGTTGTGGGCTCATAAGTATTGATACTTCTTCTCATGATGTTCACATTAGTGATCTGAAGTAGATGATATATTGAGGACATAACCACCAATAGAAACACTACATGTCTCCAGTGTCATTGGTTTACCCGTATGGAAGTACCTTCATTAAATACATGTCCATTATACAATATGGTAATCCCATCTTGTAAGGTATGGAATATATAATGCAACAAAAGGATGAATACATAAGTGCACATACTAATTTATAAGATATCACGAGACAAAGAGATTATATTATATAGAATGTTTCCATAGGAGGTAGTTACACCAATGACATTATTTATCTCATTAGGGTCCATTATGGGTTTCTAGAATCTTTTCTTGGTCAATGGGTTGGACTCACTGCTAATGAGATAAAGACGTAGAGGGTCACACTTTATGTGTATCCATAAGTTCCACCTATTCTAATTAATAGTAATTTAGGACAAAGTGGAACCCATGTGTGGGGGTTGGAGAGCATATAAATATGATAAATCACAAGTAAAATTAATTCAATAATAGTATTAATGTTTTGAAATAATATTTTTTTTTTCTCAAAGTAATCACAATTTGTTTGATCATAAAAGGGAATATGATGATATATATATATTTTTTGAATGAAAAGAGGATCTTTAAGGTTTATTAAATTATTTAGGGAGCTAACAATACAAGTTAATTATTCTTCTTTTATAATGTAAAATTTTATAATACAAGTGAGTGATAAAATATTATTTTTATTTATGACATGCGTATTAAGTCATACTTGTGTGCAAAGGTCTAAAATTAAGGTTACTACTTTCCAGGGACCAAAATGTAATTTTAGAAAATAAAATCTTGGTATAAAATATCATTTTAGACTCTTGAATAGAAATATATATCATTTTGTTGAATTTAGTGAGAGAAGATCTCCTCTTCTCTCCTATGAAGTTCATAGAGATTGAATCTAAAGAAAGAAGAGTGTCTCATCAATATCGTCTATTCAATCGAGCCCATGTTCTTCATGTGATAAAAAATATGTAATAAATATCTTTGAGTTCTTATTCTAAAACCCATGAAATATAGATCTATGATATAGTAGTTGTGGTGCCCAAGTCATTGATCAGGAGGAATCCTAGCTTGGAAAATTTGAGCCACGACATGTCGACGATGAGTGAATCAAACAAAAGATGTCAGATGAATAAGGTACTTTATATAATTTCATATGATTTTATTTTTAATGATTAAAGAAAATTATAAACCATAATTTAAGAATTATTAAAAAGGTGATTTTTGGATTCAATGTTATAAACATGAAACCAAACCCAAAATTTTAAATTGTGCAATTTTTATTCTTTCATTATTCCACGGGTTCCTTCAATTTGAATCAAAGGGAACATCTAAATTATTTAAGTTTAAAAAATGAAAATTTGAATTAAATTCGATATGATTTGAAATTACGTTTTTGATATGATCCAAATGCAACTGATTTTGTGACTATTTGAGTTTGTTTCACTGGGATATGGCCGACCGAAGATCGACAGGTTTTGTGAAAAAATTACTATGAAAATTAATGTGTTATTTTCTAGTTCACTTTATTGTCTACTAGTGTTATATATTTGTAGAAAAATTATGATTTTTGTATGTTGCGTGTTATCTAGATATACTAGAATCCATTTAGGGTGGTCCATTATAAGTACAATATTACTGAGGAAGCTGGATTAATTTCTTAAAATATTAAAAAAGGGAACCCGAAGATTATATGGAAATATTACCCCAATATTCCATGGGAAGATTATGCAAAATATCCTTGGGAAGCATTCCCAAAGCATCCATGGGAATCTTCAACAAATATTCCATGGGAATCATAAAAAAATATTTTATGGGAAGCTTATATAATTAATAAAATAAAAAACATGGCATGTTTTGACATTTTTTATATATACATTCCATTAAAAGTTTGCCGCATCTCGGGAAAAACTAATTTAGTTTGGGAACATTCATCCTGAAACATTTAATCTATCACATGTCATAAAATTATTTTCCTGGGATCTTCATTATGTCCAAATAGAACTGCGATTTTTTAAAAAAAATCAAAAATTTAATTTAATTGTATGGTATTTAATAAAATTATTTTGGGAACTATGAGACGTATTGATAATTAATTAAAATTATTTTAATACAAGTAAATTCTTTAAAAACACCCTCGAGTTAAATTTCAGACAATTTTATTTTTTTATGAAATATATTTTCATGTTCACTATTAATGAGCTGAGATCAACCCATGCATGTTTGATTTATAATTTACTTAATTAAATTATTTAATTTATGTTATTTAACATAATAATTATTTTATTTTCATTATCTATACATAATCCCTCTATCATTAATTTGTATATGGGAATGAATTATGGTATTTAAGTGATAAAATTAAATTTCTCACCCCAGGTTCCCCTTACTTTTGTGGGAGTATACACTGTGAAGATCATAGAAGTTCATGTAAAAGAGGGTTGAGTAGAGAGACGATAGATAAAAAAAGAAGTGCACATGAGTTGTAAGAATTGCAACTCAAGTAATGTATTGACTTAAGGAATTCCCCGAGGGTCTTCTTTGATCCATTAAACACTATATGGATTAGTAAATAGTAAATGAATCATGATAAAATCGTTATTTATTTATTTACTTTATCATGTTCATGGTTTTTTATTAATGTTTATCTATTAAGTGAGATCACATAGTATAATAATAAACAAGCATGAAATGATAAAGTGAACATTTTTTCAAAATGTTTTATATTTAAAAGAATTTTATGCTGTGAGATCAATCAAATAGAATGATAATTTTAAATAAGAAATTATTTCATTCACTGAGATTAAATTTACAAATCCCACAAAGAAAATATTAAGTCTTTAATAGCTTCAATCACTTGAATTTTTACACAACTGATTGTTTGAGGTGACCATAATCCCTAGTTGAGGGTTCTTATTACTACCAAATAGTTATTATAATAGTGGTGGTTTGACTTAAATAACGTTTTGAACAAAAAAGTATCCATATATCTCTTGTTGAAACATAAGAGGAAATGTTTTGATTAAGGAAATTTAATTATTTTTAGGATATGTGATTCCACCAAATAGATCAAGGATCTATGTGTTAATGAAATTGGAAGTTCAGTTTCATGACATAAAATTCTATGACTAGTGGCATAAAAAAGATTGTAGACTATGAGAAGAGGTTTATAGGATCCCTGCCAATAGAATTCTCAAGCGAATGGGAATTCCAAATCTAGAAGTTGAGGGATACTAGTATTTGATAAAATAGCAAGATATATTTAATATTATAAATTTGAAAATGTATACTAGTAATCAAGATAAATTACTAACATATTATGTTTATTTTTTGTAAATCAAAAGGAAACCTCCACCAATTTAATTTTACAGTGATCATTATTTTATGAAAAGTATATTATTAATGAACATAACTTCCATAAGTGGTACATGTGCTTGTGCATAGTATAATACCAAGAGAGGAAGATATATGTTACATAATCCCCAATTATTTATAATCCCCCTGAGGGAGAAATACAGTTTGAAAAATATAAATAAAAGATTCATATAGATGATTCACTAAATATCCAGTGTTTCATGTTTCCATGTTGGTCTAGCGAGATATAGAAAACACATGGGGGATAAGATGATTTCCAAATTCTATCTTATCTTCAAGAGTTATACTAGGAGAGATCTCAACTAGAAAGATATGAGATATCAATTTATCTATATAGATGTAGTATAGTAGAAATAAATCATATAGAACCTCTTGTACTCAAGATGATCATGTACATTGAAATACTTGAGTGCCTTTGGTTCAAAATGAATCAAGATCTAGAAACTAATAACATTACTGACTCTTTATTGCATAGTTTCTCAAATTTAATTATTTATTATAATATTAATAACATGAATGAATCACTCAAATATTTTCTGGTGTCATTTCACCAATCATATAAAGATATGAATAATTCCAACTGATTTGTCCTTATGCTGAAAAAGGGGAGGAAAGGAAAGGCTAGAGTGTCTAAGGATAAGTCTAAGTGAAAGAAATTGATACACCACAATTTCAAGAAGAGAATGATATATAGGGATAGAAATGAGAAGATGGCAGTATGCTTTTCATGTGGAAATAAATTCCACTAAAAGGAGAAATTCACAGCTAGGAAAAAGAATAAATTTGTCACTTCTACTTTCGGTATATTTTAATTGAATGAAATGTATCTATTTATACAATTTTAGTATTTTATATTTCATGTGGAACACGTATTGTTATTCAAATACTTGAATCTTTTAGATTAAATAAAACTAAAAAAAGGTGAAGTTGATCTATGAGTTGTGAATGGTTTGAATCTAGCATCCTTGGCAATGGGATATTATCATCTCACTTTTCCCAGTGGGATAATTATTATAGTAAATAATTGTTTTCATATACCATATTTTACTATAAATGTGTTCTTAATTTAATGTTTAGAAACTATGTGATTTTTTATCAATTTTATAAATAATTTTTTTCATATGTATAAGGATAACATATGTTATGGTATTGAACATATTAATAATGGGTTGTATATACTTTAACTAGAAAGTAAAATATTGTACATAAATGAAAAATCTAGTTTGAAGGATTCATATCCTACCCACCTAAGAATTTATCCTTGGTTATATAAATGATAAGGTTTACATAAACTACCTTAAGTAGGGTATTTAGACTTCTTAGAGATAAACCCCTTAGATGTATATCAATCTTGTTTACAAGGTAAAATAAAAAAACAAATTTTCATGGGGAAAGGAAAAAGAGATAAAAATCCATTAGAATTAGTTGATACTGATTTATGTGGTCCATTTTTAGTAGAGTAAAGTGGTATTTTCTATTACTTTATCACCTATAATGATTACTATAGAATATATGGATATATATACTTAATGAGGAATAAGTTATATTCATTTTTAATGTTTAAGGAATATCAAAATGAAGTTGAGAATCCAATTGGTAAGAAGATTAAGAAACACTACTTAGACAATGGTAGAGAATATTTTAACTAGGATTTTATGAATCATTTAAATGAGTTTGATATAATTTATCAGCTCAATCCTCCATATACACCTCAGTGGAATAGTGTTTGTGAAAGGTGGAATTAGACCCTATATGACATGGCATATTGATGATGAGTTAGGAAAATTTGTGATTATCCATTTAGGGATGTGCACTATAGACTATGGATTTTACACTAAACCATTTACCAACTAAATAAGAAGATGGTATTTTTTATGGGTTTTAATATGGAATGAAATCCAGTCTATCACACAAACTTGTACAGGGATGTGAAGATTTTTTCACATCCATAACTTGTGAAAAATCATCATCTCTGAGCATCTAGTGCATATTTATAAGTTATCCTACCAATACTATAGGATAATATATAAGAAACCATTCAGATAGAAAATTTGTTGTAGTAATAGATGTAACATTTCTAGAAAGGGAACACATTTACAACAGAAATAGTGGGAGCATGATTTACTTTAATCAAGTTGATGCTCCAGATGAAAAAAAGTTGGTATTAGAAAAATATCCACAATAGACATTGGGAGAGAAATATGTTACCGATACACAAGTGTTGTATAGATATACTAGAGAGGTTAGAGAACTATATATATATGGTTTTCTTATCACTAATTTAGGTAACAATTTAATCCAAGTGAACGATGAACCTCTAACAAAAAATAATGGAGTAGATGACACATATTCTTCTAAATGGAAAGAATCCATGCATTATTAAAGGGATTCCATGTACCAAAATCAATTTTGTTTTTTGGTAGAACAACCATCATATGTAAATCACAGTGGGTTTAAATGGGTATTCAAGAAAAATGTAGATATATATGGTCAATTGAGCACCCATAAGGAATGAATAGTGGTGAAGGGTTTTATGGAAGTTCAAGGAATTGACTATTAAGAAACCATGTTTTAAGTATCTATGCCATAATATATTAGAATATTACCTACAATAGGATCCTTCCATGATAATGAAAATAGGAAAATGGATGTGAAATCATATTTTCTAAATGGGAAGTTAGTTGAAGATGTCTATATGACCCAACCTATAGGGTTCATTATTTAAAAAGGTGACAATAAAGTGTGTATGCTATAAAGATACATTTATGGATTGAAGTAAGAATCATGATAATTGAATATTAGATTTTATGAGTCTATAAGATAAATTTGTTTCATTAAGAATGAAAATAATTCATTTGTCTATAATAATATTTTTGGATGTACCATCATTTTCATAGTATTATATATTAATGAAATATTATTAATGGAAAACGAAGTGAAGGTCTTATTGTCAGTGAAGGCTTGTTCAAATGAATGCATCTCTAGGAAAGAGTTAGGTAAAGTATCATATATTCTAGGGATCAAGATTTTTTAGGATAGATACTAGAGGCTACTTGGGCTATGTCAAAGTACATATACTGATAGGGCACTCAAAAGGTAAAATATAGAACAATCCAAGAGATGATTATTTAAACTGTCACATGGTATTAATACCTACATGAATGTTTGTTAACAAAGACAGGATGAGATTTAATTAATAAGTATAAATCCTTATGATTCAATGGTGGGATATATCGTATATTCCATGTTATGTACTAGGTTTGTTGTTGCCTTTTCTTTAAGCAAGGTGGGAAGATAACAATAAAACCCTAGAGGGATGTATTGGGAAAATGTAAATATTATCCTAAAGTACTTAAAATGAAAAAGTGATATGTTTATGGTGTATGTTGGAGATGAGAATCTATTCATTAGAGGATAAACTGATTCTAGATTCTAGATAGACCAAGGTGATCTTTTATTGTAGTCAGATTATGTATTTTTTTTAAATGGTTGTGTAGTGAGTTAGAGGAGCTCAAATTAGTCCATGGTAGTTATATCTATATTAGATTATAAGTATATAGAGTTTTTTGATGAAAAAATGAATTATTTTTTATATTAATCATTATTTCTATGTTTGGAGTTATACCGAGAAGTGAAGACCCTATTATAGTACACTGTGATAATCCTATGGTAGTGGTGCTTTCCATGGAGCCTATGTCTATAATGACCCAAAGTTTCATTAATGGAAATCCCTCTTGATACAATTAAATGTCTCTATATGTTTATATAAAATTTCAACTTATTTGGTTTTATGTTAAAAAGTTTGACCGTTGCTAATATAGTCATTGAACAGTGATCACATGGTTAGTATAAATATAGGGCTTTAACAAATCCAATTTACTCAAACAAAAGAAGCGATGACCTCATCCGGTAGAATTTCTCCATAATAATCCCATTTGTCAGTGCTTGGAAAAGAGCTGATGTCTTTGGGATTTTCTCTTGACCAATCCCAAGGTGAGGTTCACCATGTCAAGCTCGAATGAGACTGTCTACGAGAAAAGTGGATGTTGATAGAGATTACCACTCGAGCGATGTTATCCAAACCACCCCAAGAGTCTATCACCATCTCACACCTTACCCTTAGGTCTTATGTGGATGTTTTAAGGGGTTATGTTACAAATCTCTAGTAATATGTTCATGTATATATTTTTTGTATATAATAATGAATATACCTTCTTGTCATTATTGATACCTTGTAAATAGTTTTTAAAGTACATATAGTGTCTTTAGTTATTAGTTAATTAATAAATCTATATTATTAAATTAAGGGATTTTTGAATTAAATAATATTTTAATAAAATAATAACATTATTATTAAATTAATTTTATTTTATATATAAATGATCATATAATTTTATGAATGCAATTATAATTTTTATTATGGTTTGAAAGCCATTTCTGTCAACACCCGTGAATTTTTGACAAATGACGGTTTTTATTTTAAAAGTGAAAATTAACATATATAGAAAATTATTTAGATAAAATAAATGATATTTCTGGAATCAGGATGTCAAAATTATCCAAGGGTGAATTTTTCATAATTTTCTAAGACAGTCAAATTTTTGGTTAAAAATTAAATACCTTTTAAATATATAATGTCTTTTATGACATCATAATAACCCAAGAGTGATGTAATAAAATACTATAAGCTCTATGTTCGGTAAAAATATGTTTTACCATTAAAATAATGTGATTTTGTGTTTTTTTGACCTACTTTTCAAAGAATTAATGGACCCCTCAAGATTTATTATACATATTGTCTTTCTAAATTATTTTCCATGGGAGTGTGACTCACCTCCACATATGCAACCCTATTATTTTAAGAATTTTTTACTTTCGAATTATAAAATATTTTTTTCCTCTTCCCTTTTCCAAAACAAATGGGCAAAAACCATGGGATGGTTTGTGGTTTTGATTAATTTAATATAAGGGGTCCCAAACCTAAATAATAAAGAATTCCCTCACCTTTCCTATATAAACCCACCTAAGCTCCCACTTCCTCCTCACTCAAAGCCTTTGGAGTTCATCAAATCTCTGCCCTACTCTCTCTATAATCCTCCCAAGGTGGCCCAAGCTCCCAATAAGCCTCTCTGAAGCCTCTCTCTAGCCTTTGGAAGCACACTTCCAAGTAAGGGTTTTTCTTCCTTTCTCATTTTCGTCCAATTTTCTTTATATTGTTATTTCCTTTTAATTTCAATTATAAATTCTAGGGTATGGTTTATCACCTCCCCCGTACAGGAAAATTATTGTTTAAATTATGGGAGACCACTTTCTCTGTCAATAAATGCCTCCCATATACACCTGTTACTATACTGAAATTTCGATAGGAACTTCTCTCTCCTCATTTACATTCAAGAAATACTTTTGTATCCTGAATCTAAATTCCATTACAATTATTGGGACATGTATCTATATTACCTCCTTACTGTCCATTACATGTAAATATGATGAGTAACACCTTTCTCTCTCATCAACCATTTTTATGAATTCTTATGTAACTCCGTTACGCTGCAGAAATTGCACCGATTTTCTAAGCCAATGCCATTATGTAGTGAATACCATGCCCATTTCTCCATCAAGGGTATTCCCATTTATGCGCATTTAATTATTGATTATAAAGTTTAATATATGAATTCCACATTATTTTATCATGGAATAAATTATTATGTTTTATGAATCCATGTTTTATGATCCATGTGGCACACTTATGCTAGAAATGAAATGTTTAAGAAGGGTGCACCCTTATAGTGCTCAAATGCATTGGGTAAAGTATAGTATCATGATACGTCATGTGAAATGAGTTTTTAATCATTCTAATTCAAGTGAAACAAGGGTTTACCCATGCTTCATGTGCAATGAGGATTTACTCATGCTCTATCTGCAATGGGCCTTTGCTCAGGCTAATTCCATGTTAGGTGTTGTTGCCACATTTCCATGTTATGATTATCATGCTTTATCACGCCTTTATGTTTATGTTTCTCTTGTTCTCTATTGATATGACTAATGTATAAAATGTATTTTACTCCTCATGTTATTCCATGTGTATTCCCTTACTGGGCTTTATAGCTCACCATTTTCTTATGCATGTCCTCAGGTTGTCCCATGCAATGATAAGTATGAGGGAATGTAGTGGTCATGTTAGGAAGTTTTCAATAAAGATGTTGTATTTCATGTTTCAAGTTTTTATGTAATGATCCTAAGCTCCAAATACACTAAACCTTTTGATCTTCTTTGTTGTATCAAGTGATGTTTTATGTAATAAATCATGTTTAAGTTTGTAATAAAAGCAGGGTTGTCATAGTTGGTATTAGAGGATAGGTTTAGTTATTTTTGGTATTACGATTAGAAAACCCTAGTAAAGCATTAGAGACAAGACTAAGTATAATAAAAACATTCTTATGTTTTGGTATGTACTGAGTAAGTGGTTTATCAAGAAAATACATTCATGTCTGGATACGAGAAGGTAGAGGTAGCTCTGGCACAGATGTATCCTAGGGGTAAAACCTGAAAACACCGCTTTGAGCTAGACTCGAATGGGGACTGGTGCATGACAATGGGTCTTGCTGCAATCTTGGTTATGAAACTCCTGGGAGATATGTTTTTGATAAATTCACAGGCTTATTATGAACCCTTATTAAGGGAATTAAAAATAAAATTCCCCTAAGTATTTTTGTTAGAAAGTAGATCATGCAAATCCTAGATTTAAGCCTATAGACTCATGAGTTAAGGAAAGAAAATTTTATTTATAAGTCATCAAATTTTGTCTTTGGATTTCCCTTTATGTGTTACCCCTAACTTTCCTTTCATTCCAGCCAAGGGCCGGTAATAGGAGGACTCGGGCTAACAACCGATGTGAAGATTAGTGTGATGACTGTACTAATGAGATGCCCAATCCAATGGGAGTGGGAATCACAAACTTTGTCATGCTTATATCTTAACTAACTCATGTTTTGAATAGAAACACAGGTCAAGAGGAACGTTCAAGCCCCCCCTAAGAAAGAACAAGTCGTTATTGAGAGCTTCATGAGACAAAGGCCTCCTACTTTTATTGGATCATCCAATCCCACGATCACTGAACAATGGATCAACTCCATTAAAAAGATATTCTCCATCCTTCAATGTTCTGAACAAGAGAATGTTCTCCTGGAGGCTTATCGTATGGAGGGTGAAACTGATCAATGGTGGACGTTGATCAAAAATACAAAGCCTGAGGAGGAGATTGAGGCATTGGAATGGAAGGATTTCCTGAAGATGTTTTTTGATAAACATTTTCCACGCACCCTCTAGCTTAAGATGGAAAGGGACTTCCTTTCCCTCAAGAAAAAAGATAAAGAATCTATTGGAGCGAACGAGAGAAACTTCACAAGGCTTGCACGATATGCTTCCGGCTTTTCCGTTACCCCTTAATGTGAAGTTGACCACTTCTTTGGTGGGATGAATCCTAGCTTGCAGAAAGCATTGGCGATCCTTGACTTTGACAGCTATGAGAAAATTGTCCAATGTGCCCTCAAGGTCGAAATGGAGATCGGAGAATCACATGGGTATCATGCGGATAAGAAGCGTAAGGTGGAATTCAATGCTAGTGGTCCGATGGATAAATCCAATGGTGCTAAGAAGATCCAGCACCCCACTTTCCAAAAGTGTGTAAAGAAGCACCCTGGAAATTGCCTTAAGGGGACAAGGAAATGCTTCAGGTGTGGACGAGAAGGGAACCTAGCTGTTTACTATCAGCAAGAAAGACCCGCGGATGCGATAGAGGATAGGAACACTCCGTTCGAACCTCAACGCATTGTTCAATGCTAAAAATGCAAAGAACGGGGACATTTTTCAAATCAGTGCCCTAATCCAAGGGTTTTAGGAGGTAACCAACAACCTACAAGGCAGCAAGGAAGAGCTTTTGCCATCACTTCTATCGAAGTGAACCCCAAAAACGAAGTGGTGACAGCTACGCTAGTTATTCATTCAAGAATAGCAAACATACTTTTTGATTCAGGTTCTACGCATTCTTTTATATCTCGGAAGTTTAGTAGAACAATCCCATAACCACAAAAAATCATGGAAGTGAAGATGTCAGTGAGTACGGAAAATGGGGAAATCATTGTATCCCATGAATATAAGTCCTCCCCTGTTAAAATGTGTGGATTGAATTTCCTGGAGAACCACTTCATACTCCCTCTGGTGGAATTTGATGAAATTCTTGGCATGGATTGGCTTTCCTTATATAAAGCCAACATAAATTGTCGTTAAAGGGAAATAAAACTCCATATGGGGAATCGACCCCCGATTCTTTACAAGTGTAAGGAGGAAGATGAATCTCCTTTAGATCCATCATCTCAAGCATGGATATTAATACCCTATGAGAATGCGTATCTGGCTCAGATGATTGTTTCCAAGGAAGAAACCATCCCTGAAGAAATGCCTATTGTGAGGGAATTCGCTGAAGTGTTTCGTGAGGAACTGCCCGGTCCTCCTCCTATAAGAGATGTTGAATTATCAATTGAACTTATATCTGGGGCATTTCCAATATCCAAGACTCCATATAGAATGGCTATTGTAGAGCTTGAAGAGTTAAAGAAACAACTACAAGAGAATATAGATAAAGGGTTTATACGCCCAAGTGCTTCACCATGGGGTGCACCAGTTCTCTTCGTCAAGAAGAAGGATGGGTCAATGCGGCTTTGCATCAATTATCATGAACTTACCAAAATCATGATAAAGAAAAAGTATCCTCCCCCACAAATTGATTACTTTTTTTATCAGCTGCGTGGAGCACAATACCCCTCCAAGGTGGACTTGCGGTCAGGATATTATCAAGTAAGGGTGAAAAAGGACGATATCCCCAAGATTTCTTTTCGCACAAGATACGAGCACTATGAATTCATAGTAATGCCTTTTGGACTCACTAATGCTCCAAAAATCTTTATATACATAATGAATAGAGTCTTTAGAGATTACCTCGACAAATTTGTGGTAGTCTTTCTAGATTATATTCTAATATATTCCAAAACTAAGGAGGATCGTTAGGAGAATTTAAGAACTGTACTAGAGACGTTGCACAAGGAGAAGCTCTATGAAAAGTACAAAAAGTGTGAGTTCTGGTTGAAGGAGGCCTCATTCTTGGGCCATGTCATCACAAGCAATGAGATATCTGTGGATCCCTCCAAAACAGATGCAATTGAGGGATGGCCGAGGCCAACATCGGTAACAGATATCCGTAGCTTCTTGGGGTTAGATGGATATTATCGAAGATTTGTGAGAAATTTCTCACGATTTTCCAACCATATTACCAAGATAACTCGAAAGGGAGTAAAGTTTTTTTGGAGTGATGAATGTGAAGAAAGCTTCAAGGAGTTGAAAAGGAGGCTTATCACTGCGCCTGTACTCACTTTACCCACAAGTGGGGAACTTTTTGTGGTATTCAGTGATGCTTTAAAGAAGGTATTAGGCTATGTGCTATTACATAATGATAAAGTGATATCTTATACCTCAATGAAGTTGAAAATATATGGGCAAAACTATCCAACGCATGATCTGGAGTTGGCGGCGGGCATCTTTGCCTTGAAAATCTGGCGGCATTATCTCTATGGGGAGAAATGTGAGATATATACTGACCACAAGAGTCTTAAAAATATATTCACAGTGAAAGAGATTAATATGCGCCAGAGAAGATGGATAGAGCTCATCAAGGATTATGATTATTCAATACATTACCACCCTGGGAAAGTGTACAAGGTGGAAGATGCCCTAAGTAGAAAGGACCCAGCAATTCTATCAATGATGAGAATTGAGAAGGATCCAATCTTCATAGACTTGATGAAGATGGTCATGGGAATCATAAAGAAGGGAACATCATCAATCCTTTCACAAATGATGTCTCAGCTGCCTCCTTTGGAAATGTTAAAGGATTCTCAAAAGAATGATGTGGGAATTCAGGAAAAAGTGGAAGCTATCAAAAAAGGGAAATCCTCAGAGTTTAATGTTAATGAAGAAGGAATTGTGTGATTTGGGAAAAGACCATGTGTTCCATCTTGTTCGTAGCTAAAGAAGGAAATTTTGGATGATGCACATAGTTCAAATTTCTCTATTCACCCAGGGAGCACAAAGATGTATAGAGATCTCTAAGGAAACTTTTGGTGGGATAATATGAAAAAGGAGATCGCCGAATATACTTCAAAGTGTCTGGTGTGCCAGAAAGTGAAGGCAGAGAGCCAGAAGTCTAAGGGGATGATGAAACCATTGCCCATACCAGAATGGAAATGGGGGAACATCACCATGGACTTTTTCACTGGACTTCCGAGGACATCCAAAGGAAACAATGCAATCTAGGTTGTTGTGGGTCGTCTTACAAAGACTGCACACTTCATTGGTATTTGGGAGGATTTCTCATTGGATCAACTGGCACAGATATATATTAGCGTAGTGGTAAAGCAGCATGGAGTACCACTATCTGTTGTCTCTGACCGAGATCCAAGATTCAACTCTGTGTTTTGGAAGAATATTCAACATGCTCTAGATATTGAACTGAACATCAGTACAGCCTATCATCCTCAAACTTATGGCCAATCCGAACAGACTATCCAAACACTTGAGGAAATGTTGAGAGTATTCTCAATGGACTTTAAAGGAGGATGGGATCCACATCATCATCTGGTTGAGTTTTCTTATAATAATAGTTTCCACTCGAGCATCCAAATGGCACCATATGAAGCCCTATATAGGAAAAGGTGCAGAACACCGACATGTTGGGATGAGGTTAGTGAACGTAAGTTGCTTGGACAAGAAATGGTCGAGGAAATGGTGGAGAAGGTGAAAACCATTCAGTAGCATATCAAAGCATCCCATAGTCGACATAAGAGTTATTTAGATAATCATCGACGAGACCTTGAGTTTAAAGTCAGAGACATGGTTTTTCTAAGAATATCTCCGTGGAAGAAGGTCATGAGTTTTGGAAAGAAAGGGAAGTTAAGTCCAAGGTACGTCGGCCCCTTCGAGATTCTTGATCGTGTCGAGGTTGTGGCCTATCGACTAGAACTTCCACCTAAAATGGCCAAAGTACATTGTGTCTTTCATGTATCCCTCTTAAGGAAGTACATACTGGCCCCTTCACATGTACCCTCTTCTAAGGTGGTATAGTTGTAGGATGATCTTTCTTATGAGGAGAAACCAGTGAAGATCTTAGATCTTAGAGAAAAAGTTCTACAAAATAAGACAATGCCCCTTGTCAATGTGTTGTGGCAAAAACACATGTTTGAAGAAGCAACTTGGGAATCAGAGGAAATTATGAAGCCAAGTTAGCCACATCTATTTTAGTGTGGTAAAAAGAAATTTTGAGGGAGAAATTTATTAAGGGGGAAATATTGTAAGGACCCAAAGTTTCATTAATGGAAATCCCTCTTGATCTAATTAAATGTCTCTGTATGTTTATATAAAATGTCATATTCTTTGGTTTTATGTTATGAATTTTGACCGTTGCTAATATAGCCGTTGAACAGTGATCACATGGTTAGTATAAATATAGGGCTTTAACAAATCCAATTTACTCAGACAAAAGAAGCGATGACCTCATCTAGTAGAATTTCTCCATACGAAGCCCATTTGTTGGAGCTCGGAAAAGAGGTGGCGTCTTTGGGATTCACTCTTGACCAAGCCCAAAATGATCTTCACATGTACACTAGTAGTTCTATCTCTTATTCCACCACATTATCTAGATTCCTCATGTCTCTTCGACATTCGTGATATTTCTAGAATTCTATCTTAAACATGAATTATTTCCCCATCCTTTTGAAGCAATTCACAGGATGCTTCTTCCAACATTATTGACACGTGAGTGGTTGAGTTGTCTTTCCACCTTTGTCATTAAATCTTGCATCTTTAAACTCCATCTTTAATTTAATATCACCACAGTTAGGGGACCATTCTCCAAAATTCATCTCCACTTTTGAATCACATCCAATAGCTTATTCATAATTCCCAAAGTCTAAAATTGATTGAGCATTTCAATGGCATGGTTTTAAACATATAAATAATATAACTATTTTTCTATCATAATTGTTAATAAAACGAATGGAATACCTTCCAAGACTTTTGAAATTTTCGTCTGAAATAATGAAAGATTCACCTTCCTTTTTCTTCATCAATATAAATTCTATCTCTATTATCATATAAATATTTAGAGGGAAATACTTATTATGAAAAATATTTTTAAATTATTCACACTCCATATTTTCAATTTCATCTTTTGGCTTAGTTTTTTAATAAGTTATCCCCATTGATCAGCCCCTTTATCTAAATGATAAATTTCCAGAGTCACCTTCTCTATATCAGAACAATGAATTACAGAAAAGTTCTTATCTATTGAGTTGACACACTATTCCATGAGTAGTGGATCATAAGATCCACAGAATGTCAGTAGTCATTGCCACATAAAAGACTCAATATCTCGTTGCTCCCTCTTTTTTGAAGGAGGAAGTCACAAATTATTCATATAATTTTTTATACCCTGAGACTTCTAGGTAAGTATTTCCATGAAATTTTTAACTCCACCTCCCATGGAATTGGGGATGTTTTTGAGGAAGTCACTGCAATGTCCTTCACAAAGATTATTGGCCTAGTTTATCTAATTCCCCAAAAAATTATAAAGTAGAAAAGGTTTAAATAAAACATAATTTAACTTATCATGAATAAATAATTTATTCAATTGTGTAATTAACTATATAGAAATATCTTAAGGGATTCCTTTGTTTAACACTTCTCTAAAACAAGACTTCTTTGGTGAATACATATACTTAGTCTCATACTATGGTTTTTAGCTAATGTAATCTAATTGTAATTCCCAAATTAACTAAACCATTATTTTATACCAACTATAGAGACCCTAATTTTTCTTAAATTAATATTACATTATTTTAGAGATAAATAATATAACATTGTTACAAAACCAAGATCTAAAGGTTCGGTGTCTTGAGAAAATTAGGGCCATTCATAACATTTAAATAATAAATCATAAAAATTATTTACAATTTTCTTCTATAGCTATTTATTTTCCTTCTCATTATCCTTTGTACATGTAATCAAATAAGGATATACGTCAAAGAAAGTGGTGAACTAGAATCCTAGTAAGTGGACATATAAGAAAATGAATCAATATAACATGGGTGAGAATAATCATCATCGTCATAAAATAAACATATTATCATCATAATAACCATGATACGAAAAATAAGATAAAGTAATGGAATGTTTAAATCAATAAATATGAAACATCATGACTTTTTGGTCAACTACCACACATAGTTATGAACAAAGCTAGCATCTTGTTCACACAGAACATATGTGCATAATCATAAAATCAACATTGTAAAAAATATAGAATAAAGTTAATTAATATTTCACATTATATCATGAGATACATCACATTATACAATGCATTTTAGCACTATATAATTTTTAGTACACCAGTCACATCATAACATTTACATAATCATGCATGCTACATAAAACATATAACAATATTTTCTATAAAATAACCCATGGAAAAGAAAATGGGTTCCATGAGAATTTAATAAATGAAAAATTCTTGGATAATACTTGGGGTTACAAAAATGAAAAGGTAATAATATAATTGGAATAAGAATCATCAATCTTGAGTGAAGAAGAAATGATCTCAAGAGAAGTGAAAGATGTTTTTTAGAAGGACGAGTTATTTTTGAAAAATATTTTCATTTTTGTAAATTAATATTGGAAACAGTTATTTCCAAAAAAAAATGTTAAGAAAAATAAAATTATAATTGAGTATTATTAAATGTGAATCCACACTAAAAATTTTCATAAAAGAGGAACAACCCAAAGAAAGGAAATTGTATTCGAAAATCCTCTTTTCTCATGTCCGAATGATTTCTTCGCATTAATATCATGGATAACCAAATTAGATTCATTAAAAATAAAGCTAAAAACACTTATATATGTATAGTATTCATTATAATTTCATTATTTCAATTTATTCCTATTTTTATGATTTAAATATTTCAATTACATTGTTCGAGAGTGTTTTTTCTTGATTTTCATGATCGATTCACCTGTATACATATATGTAAGTTCATGTGAAATGCGGATAATTTTATTGAACTGAGATTATATGTTATTAATGAACTTAAAAAATATTAAATGATATTAAATATTATCTGGTCATATAGTTTGAGGATGAGTCATTAGATAAAATGTTAATGATAATCATTTTGATTAATTTGGTGATTTTTCGATCATCACAAAGTAGTTTCATTTTATTATTTAATATTAGTTATATATGTCAGTTCCTAAACATAAAAAGTGTTATATAATAAATTTTTAAATAATTTTAAACCATCATACTCAATTTATGTCCAGAATTAATGTTTTTATAGGAAAACCAAAGCGCATCATCCATGGTGGTTGTAAATCAACACATCAGAGATGATGATTTTATTTTTCGAATAAAAGAGAGAGGATAAGGGGATTGATGATGGATTAGTCAATTGAAATAATATCATTAGAATATATTTACAATACTAGAGTTACAATGAAACTTTGATAATGGGATATTAATAGAGGATGAGAAAATAAAAAAAACATGAAAATCAATTAGAAGAAATGAAATTGGATTTTACCTCTTGTACTTATTCTTCTTAAGAAAATCCATATAGAAATTGGATTTGTTCCATTTTTAAGATAAAAATATCCTATAAATGGTGTTGGGTATTTTTAAGAGTATTTTAATGAAATAGGAACATATTAATGGATTGGAAGGTGTGAGGAGAAGAGGTGGTGAGGGGTGGTATTTATAGGGGAGGAGAGGGGTGTTTTTTGATTATTTTATTTATTAGTTTATTTTTTTACTCAAGACTCTGAATAGTTTTAAACTAATCACTAAATATGTTAAAATAATGAAGGATAGTTTGATATTTTGAGCTTACATCATCCATACATCATCTATGAATCTATAATTCATGAATTTTTTAAATAATGTAAATTACTATATTTCACTATTCACCAAAATTATTTTTTTAAAAAAATACCTAAAAATAACCCTAACCATTATTTTATTATTAAATTAAAAAATTAAATCCATTTTATGATTTTAATTTTCTAAAAATGAGAAATATAATTTTTAACTAAAATTATCATATACTAGAAAAATACTGATTTTAAATTTATAACTGATTTTATGACACTTTGAAAAATTAATTTAGGTATCATATAATAATATTATAATCACAAGGAAAAAAATATTATGTTATGTATACATTTTTTGAAAATATATTTTCTTTTAAATAATTATACTAATTATAAATTTATAATTAACTTTTTATGACATACAAAATATCAACACTTAATTTATCATTTCTAAAATATTTATTTACTTATAATATGATACAAGATGACTAAATTTTATTTATAACATCATGGGTGAGGTTACAATTCTATTGGCCAAATTACTATTCTTAATGGTCATGTTACTATTCCAAGGGTCAAGTTACTATTTCATCAATATTGGTTACATAATTTCTAGAAATACCTCTCATTTCATTCAATTTATATTTATAAAGTTTTTATTGTGTTCTCTTTGTTATTTTATGTGATTTATACTATATCTAATATTTGTAATAGGGGAGTTTTCATTGATATAATTGTAGGCTGTTATAAACACTCTTTTTTGTGGGGAGACCGTTGCTGAGTGATCGTTCTCCACAGAGGGTGTGTTATTTTTTAAAAAATGGTTAGTTATACTATTACATGTGAGAAAACATGTGAGGGGGATTTATATAATTCTTATTATGAAGTTAACTAAATAACCAAAAATATGTTTTATAACATGTGGTGATGATTCTGGTGTCCAGGTATGAGATGTGACATCACTGACATTTTTTCACACTGCTGTAATTTCCAACTGGTCAAGGCTGAGCATCAAATACCTTTGGGTTTGCTTCAGCCACTTCCACTGCCAAAATGGAAGTGGGATGAGATCTCTAAAGACATTTTGGTTTTGTTTCCATGTAAAAAAATAAATTATAATGTTATATGGGTTGTGATCAATAGGTTGATCAAATCGACTCACTTTATACCCATTCATGATACAACCAATATTGAGGAGATGAGAAATCTCAATGTGAGAGCTAATATTCACTTTTATGGAGTTCCATTTTCTATAGACTCAGATATAGATATCTATTTTACTTCCCAATTTTGGATAATCCTTCTGGAGGAATTGGTATCTCAGGTGTTTTTTGTAAGGAATACCATTTGCAGACGGATAGCCAGCCAGAGAGAGTTATAAAGACTCTTAAAGATATTCTTCATGCATGAATCCTCCATTTTAGGGGAGATTAGGATGAACATTTGGGGATGTATGTGTTTTTATAACAATAGTTACCCTTACAAGATCATAATGGATATGTTTGTGTCCTTTTATGGTAGCTCGTTCAAATCTCTATTGTGTTAGTTAGATGTTAATAAAAGTTCCTTGGTTTGAAAGATATTGGTTAAAGAGACAACAATAAAAATTATGTTGACTCATTAGAGGATTTTGACAAAAAAAGTCATTCTAAATCATATATTGATCATTGGCATGGAACTTTGGAGTTCTCAGTTGGTAACAAGATGTTCTAGAAAGTATTATCTCATTTAGGCCATCGATGGTTTAAGAGGAAAGGGAAGTTTACACCTCATTGGGACCCATTTACGTTATTGAGTAGGTGGGAAAAGTGGATTAAAATTTAACAATTATTCCATATATGAAATCAATACACAGTTGTTCCATGTATTGTAACTATGAATGTATCTTTTTGATCCATCTCTTGTTTTGAGCTAGAGTGGTCTTGATGATGAGGTTGATTTGTCCATGAATGAGTATCTAACCAGGATTGTTGATTCGGAGACATAGGAACTTGATGGCTGAATGATACCTTTGGTTTGCATGCAATGTAATCATAATTCTAATTCACCTAAGATGTGGGAGCATGAGGAACTGATGAGAGAGAAGTGACATCGCATTTTTGATATGGAAGCTTCTTGAAAAAAAATTTTGGGATATAAATTTTTTATGGTGGAGAGGTTGTCACTTCTCGTTTCCTTTATAACATATATTATTTAAAATTAGTTTTGGTTTTTATTTTTCATTGGTTGAGTAATGTCGAGAAGGAATTAAGATGATACCTATAATAGAAAAGTTTGATATGTGTTATAATTTTCATTATAAACCTACAACTCTACTATATTCTAGGGATTTACATGCTGTGTAAATGAGTTACAGGATGGGTAATAATTTCCTTGAAGATTCCATGAAAGGGATACACAACGTGAAATATTATTTACCATGTACACCTCTCACACTATGTAAATATTATAAATCATATTTTTAGTAAAATTAAATGGGTTTTTTGACGTATATGTGAATAAATAATTTCACGATGTGTAATAGGATTACACGTCATGTAAAATCCCATGTTTTAGTTTTAAGTTGGAAGTTTAGCAGAAATACCTATTTTCTTCCACTATGATTCCTTTCTCTCGACCTAGATGCCAATTCTAGGTGATTTTGGTGGTATCAAATCCCTTAGAATCATACTTTCAATGATTGATCATCATGTTGGTTTTAGTTCATCTCTTCAGGTAAGCGGTCTCATTGTCCCTTATCTCTCTCTCCCTACATGGGGTTTGATAGATTATCATGGGATTTGTGGATTGAAAATATATGTTTTTTGTCCTTATTCTAGGTTTAGTTACTAGATATTATTCACCTTCATTTTTGTTTTCAAGTCCCCTTGCATGTGTTGTTTCCATGATTTAAGGTAGGTGGTTTCATTTGAGCTTGGCCAATTGATTAAACCTTGAATTTATTATTTTGATTGTTTTTATATATATTCCATTAACATAGAATTATTTTACTCATGAATATTTACTTATATAAAGTATTTTATATTATATTTTTACTTAATCCATGGTTGATTTTTTTGTCAATCTGAAATTAAAATAATGTTTCATTTTAAATATGAAAGTGTACTTCCATGCCCATTTTAATTAAAATTGAAAGCATGATTTGTTTTATTTATATGGAATATTATTATGGACACATGGTTAGAACCTAATTGTATTTTTATCTCACACCCTATATTTTCCATTAGGAATTTTTATAATTTCTCTGGAAGGGTCCGAGTAAATGGAATGTTCCTCTTTAAGGTGGTGGTTTCTGTGATCCCTTTGAGGCATGGGGTGACATGTCATTTAGGATGACTGAGTTATCTTGTTAGAAATTGTGTACTTAAATGATGTAATATTTGGGTTTTAATATACTTTTTTTGGTTTCTGGTACATTTATCTTGTGGATTTTTGAGGACATTGATATGTATATTTAGCTTCTGGAGTTTTTGTGGAAAAATTGTTCCCTATTTTATCTTCTATGATGCCATGTGCTAGTCAAAGATCCATGGGGATCAGAGATACCATTCAGGCTACATCAGTGATGTCTTGGTTATCATGGTACCTGGGTATCCATGTTGGTTTGTGAAAATCATCATTATTTTTCTTTGAATATTTCATCATATTTATTATTTTTAGGTACTCACATTTATTTCCCAATATTTGTTAAAAAAATTTATAACTTTCTAGAAATTATGGAAAATAATTTTTTTACTTATAACTATTGATTATTTTTCAAATATAATTACAAAAAAATTACCTTATTTTTTTTTTTGATAAATTTAATATTTTTTAGTAATATTAATATTTATTAGTTTTGATTACATATTTTTTCTTGTTTAAGTAGGCTGACATCATTTTTTTGTGACTATTTATTTTTTTTTATTATTTTCTAGGATGAAATTTTGAAGTTTATTAATTAGAAATATAGACATAATTTTCTTCATATTATGATTTATTAAAAAAATTACTTCTTTAAATAATTTAATTTTAATGAAATACATGTATAAAACCTTACACATTTTTAATTTTTTCTCATTTCTATCATTTTTTTATTAATTATCATAATAAAAAATCTTATTTGCAAATTTTTTTATTAAAATTTTTTGAAACCATTGTTTTTCTATCTACTACGAAGAATAAGAAATTTACATCAAAAAATAATTTAATGTTAATCAAATACTGGTACAAAAAAGGGAATATAGATATTTTTATTGGCAATGAGCTTTGGATACCCATATTTTACTTGTTTTCTTTATAAGTAAATTTCATTTTTATTTTTAATCCAATTTAGTAAATATTACTTATTGTTAATTAATTTGTTACTTATCTAATTATACATCTCTACCCTGTTTTCATACAATATGATTGCATATTCGTTTAAGTATTTATATATCCAAAAATAAATTTCAATGTATATGAAATACGGTAACATAGATAACAAAGTTGAATATATATTTAAATGATTTTCAAATATGGACATTGAGTATTGGTACCTTGCATTACATGATGGGTAAGAAAACCTATTTAAATATTAATCACTATTCATTAAAATATCATTAATTCTTAGTTTTTATATATTTTAGTGGGACTGAGATATTATTTGTTTTCTTCCCACATGAATGTAAATTTGTTTTGTTATCTTTACTGGGAGAAGTTTATAAAAATTTTCAAGATTTGTTTAATTTGTATATTTTGTTCTACTCTATTAGTTTTTTAATCATAAAATTTTATTGTTACTTATGTTTTATATGTTAATATATAAAAATAAAACATGTAATGGATGGAAATTAATAAAGAAGAAATGTCGATAAAAATCCAAATAAAATTAAATATGTGAAAGTATAGGTATATAAATTTTATGTTAGTTATTATTGTTTTATCTTACATATATAGTGTTCCCCATTTTCAAAATGTTATTTTTTAACCACAATGTAATCATTAAATATGAAATATTGAATTTGGTTTTTATGTTTTATGACTCATTAATGAGATTATCATTACTGGAATGATTAAATAATTTAAAAATCTTAATTTCACTACAAAACTTATGTTTTAAACCAAAATGTTGTATTGTTAATTTTATAACATTTAGTATTTTGTATGTTTTTTATGATATTTCTTCATATTTCTCAAGATACTTGAATCGTATACCAGGATTATATACATACTATTTTTTGTTTATATTAATACATAATTGTACATATAATAGTTTCATACATGTTTTAAAAAAAAATATTGATATAATGTTTTCTCAGATTTTTTATTATTGTTTACTACTTCTTTCTACTACTGGAACTCCAATTATAGGCTAGGGTTATTATATATAAATTTATATATATAACTAATTAGGTTATAACAACATTTATTTCGAATAATGACAATTATAGTCATTTTAACATAGGTTTTAATATAAAATGGACGTTGAATGTTTCTTAGTTGGTATTTCCACATCATAATTTGAAACAACTGACATTGAAATACACATTCAACATTATATTTTTCAAAAATTTATATTGAAACTCTATTAAATATAAATATATATTTGGGTTTCAACATTAGTAATATTAAAAACTAATGTTGAATGAACATTTATCATTTATTTTAAATAATAAACATTAAAAAAAATATTGTTAATTAAAACAACATTTATTTTTTAACCAATATTAAAATTATAAAAAACAATGTTAAAAAGTATCATTCTACTAGTGTTACATATTATTAAACTATATATGTTTTTTTAAAATTCACTCCTCATTTATATTTATGTATCAAACTTTTATTTTAAATCATGTGATCTGTGTACTTTAAATTTTTTTGTCAATTTATTTCAGTAATTAATTTTTTTACAGGAATTTGATCAAGAACAATAAAAATTTGACCAGTGATTTTCTTAATATTCTAATCATCATTTTTATTTTCAAAAAATTGAACTTTTTTAGTTTTCTCCCCTTTATAATCACCTTCACTTTCTCAATCATTTTTTATATATTTTTATATTTATCCATTATCTGTATATTTTTTATCATCCTTTTATTTCCCATAATTTTCTTCATTTTATTATTGCTCTTATTCAATTTTGTAACATATATTATTTATTTTCATAATTAAAATCATAATTATATTTTATCTTCTAAACTCTAAATTGTTATTAAAGTAAAATATTTTTTTTTGAATATTACAACATGTGTTTTGTATGTGTTTTTACCAACATTTTATAAAATATTTTCATAAGTTTAAATTAATTTTTAGGGTAAATGTTTTTTTCCTTATGCATTTTATACTATTTTTTATAGTAAATATTTATAACAATACACTGTTATTATTTTGAATATATTTTTTAATATGTTATTTGTTGGTGTAACTTCAAAAATTTTAAATTTTTTACGCAATTCACGGTCTTTTGAATTACCCCAATACTGTGCTTCCCAACTATTCAGGGTGGTTTTCAAAAAATGGGAAATACATTGTCAATCCCGTGGTACATAAACTATGAATGATGACAATGAATGCTTGAAAAGTAAATATATCATGTTTTCCCTCTTAATCTGTAAATAATTGATGAAATTGTTTTAGGGAATTATATATGGTACTATTGAGTTTATAAAGGATATTTTTATTTTTTTAATTATGTTTTGAATATATTCATATATATTTTATTCAATAGGGGATTATTGATTTTTAAGAGTAATTTATTTTATTAAATGTAATTTTATGTCTTTTTTAATTGAAATGAAGTTTTATTATGATGTTAATATTTGATATTTATAAGGGGATGGTTTGAGTTTTATTATTATTATTATTATTATTATTATTATTAGGTTACAATTATTATTCAATTTTAAGGTTATTATTACAACATAAATTATTTTACTATTACATTTTTATACGGATTTAACATTGGGGGGGGGGGGTGGATTCATCCTCCCCTATTTATCCTCACACTTGACATGGCCCAAGGATCTTATATAATTCTCAACTATTCTATTCTCAATCACTATAGTGGATCTAAAAAAGAAGGTATGTAAGAATTTATCTTTTCATTCCTTTACTTATTATTCTCTTCTCTTTTCCTTCATTATTTTATTTCCTTTATCTATGGTTAAAATATACAGATTATATGTATTTGAAATTTCTTTTCCCAAAAATCCTGGTGAAACCACCAAATATCATGGGTATGTTGTTAATATTTTTCAGAGGATTCATCCTTGATCTATATTCACAATGTTTGAGGTTGCATCATCAAATTATGGCTTGTCGATAAGTGAATTTTAATTTCATGATTTGAAATATTATGTAAAATACATGTTTAAAGTTTTATAACTAATTTTCTATCCTTCTCTAGGATTTAATGATGTGTTTTAGAAGAACAATTCATAGAAAATTTCATCAAGAACTGATGAGTTAGGTGATTCTATACAACATAAATTATTTGATATAAAAATTTTTTCTTAGTTTTTGTAAATTTATTATTCTTTTATTTTCCACGTTCAATTGATTTTATAATAATACTTGGTGATTCGAATGATTTAATTTGTAATTTTTTTAAATTTAAAAACACCTCATATGATTACCTTGAATGATTAAATGTTTTCTCATGACATTAAATGGGGCTTTGAAACATAATCAAGAAGTTTTTCTTACAAAAATTGTTTTCCATTGTTATAAAGTAGTTTAAAATTTATAAAATATGTTTTTTGAGCATAAATGTTATATCTGGATATTACAATTGTTTAAATGAGTTTTTATTGATTTTAAATTTCTTGTGGATGACTCAAAGATGTTAAGAAAATAGGGATTTGTTTTCATTGAAACTTGTGATTATTTAGATTCTTATACTCATGTGGATGATTATTATTTATTTGGGATAAACATAAATTTATTTATTGTTACATAAATTATAAGGTAAATTATTATCTTTGGTGGGATATTTTTATAAAGTGAGTTTGGGTTGTGAGATATGTATATTTTTAGTGAATAGTTATTTTAATTCTTATTTAAAACATCATGGGAACACATAGGATTCTATATGGGATTTAAATATACATGATCCATTTCATAATAATATATTACTCATGCTAGTTAGGTTCCCCAAACTATGCCCGGATTATTAATGTCAGGTGGTCGGGTAGGATCTCAGGCTAGAATAGTGGTTTCATTGAGCTAAAACTTATTGGTTATCCCCATTAGACCCCAATTGGATTATCCTAATATTATTACATGTATAAATTGGATTATATTTCATGAATGATGTTGGGTTAGGATTAAAATTAATTTATTTAAATTTTTATAAATATTAATTATATGTATAATTTTTAAAATAATATGGAAATGGAAATACGTTTATTTTTAAATATCTTCTATAAAATAATTAAATGCTTTAGTCATTGGTTTGTTAAATTTTATATAGGTTTTACTTTAGAATATAATTATATATAATTTTTTTTGTAATTATCTACGTTATATACTAATTCCTAAAATGTATACCTTTTATGTATATTTAGATGTTATTCTTGATAGATCTCATAACCATGAGAAGTTATCCCCTTCTGATATGAGTCACACCATTGGCTCTAATGTGGGATATGGGGGTGGTGTAACCTAGAGATAGTTATATGCCACATAGAGATAAATATTCATTTTTTTCATGTTATAATATATGAATTTTCCACATAGGCTTGTCAAATTAATTTGGAATTATATTACGTAATTATGTTCTATGATTTACAGATATGGTTTGATGGTTATTTTATTGAGTATTCCATGATGGGTTTATTCATGTTTTAAATTTTTTATTTTTAATACGGTATGAGGCTTATATCATATAGAAATTCAATTTCATATTAATCGATCAAATAATATACCATTGAAATTTTTGCCATCTTATAAAAATTAGAAATGTGCCTTAGATTTTTGATATGCCAGTTCTTTCATGACCAGACGCAATGGGGCTCGACCCATGAATCCCTAAGCCTATCTCCAATAGGCCAAGGGTTGGCAACTAGCAACGAGTAGGATATCACATGCAAGGGACGCATTAGCCGAAGGTACCTATACACACGCACCCACACACACCTCTATGCAATAGTGCAGAGATATATATAAAAACTGAAAAGAAATGTATGCATACATCAATCCCATAACAAGAGTACACCAAAAGTACAAAACAGAAAATACAGGGCCCACCAAAAGTAAACTGTTAAAGCATCCAACCTACTCAGAAGTATGGGATCATTGTCAAAAGTACCTGCCAGTAAGATCCTCGGCACAACTCTGATAAACACTCCGGTCAGTCTCGCTCATAAAGCTCCACCTGCTCTGGGTACTCCTCAGACTCCGTCGAAAGGCTTGTGATCTGTAAAGGACACAAACATGTGCTGGCAATGACCTTGTAGGGGTGAGTATTAAATTACTCAGTAGGCACCCCAAAAACTACAAAATAAAATGGAGTAACTGAAATACAACAGTCATCTCATCCCAGCTAGAGGAAACCCAAACGAGAGAGAAACTCAATCTCCAGTCTATCCTTGGCTAACACGACTAGTTAGTTCAGCTCAAGTGTATGCCCATACATACACCATGAACATCTACTCAGGTATATGCCCATAGATATACCATGAACAACCAGATATACTAATTCCACGCACCAATCCTCATGTGGTTCTGTCCACAACACCTGCGACAGGTAGATAACTAGGAGAACACACTCTATGTGGTTTTTCATCCCAAATGACACATGTTCGAGAGATACACGCTTGTCAGATATCTCTACTGAGAACACCCTGAGGAACCAGTGAAATTACAAAACTCCTTGGATAGGGGATCACTCCTAGGGTCTGTTTGAGGATACAGGAACCCACTCCGGTATCTTGAAGATCTCAAAGATAGAGGATACCTCCTAGGATCCGCTGGGGGGATACCACAACCCAATCTGAACATTCCACATTTCACATCACTCAGATAGAGGATCGTCAACCATGGAGATAGTCACGACGATGCTGAAAAGCCCATATGGTATAACTCACGATGTAGGGGATCAAACCGACAGTGCACCAACCCTACCGAAACCATGCAATCACTACTTCAAATATTCCTTTTATCAGCACTAAAAATGGCCTTTATTAGCACTAGAAAAGCACAGTTAAATCCATTGAAGATAAGGGGGGGGGGGTCCCCTTCATCAGCGCTCCAAAAAGCACTTATAAATACCCCTTTTATCAGTGCAAAAAAAAGCGCTAATAAAAGGGGTCTTTTATCTGCGCTAAAACAAAGTGCTGATAAAAGGGTACTTTATCTACACTTTATTTTTAGTGCTGATAAAGGACCAATTTTATCAACTCTTTTTTAAAATCACTGATAAAAGTAAAAAAAATAAAAAAAATAAAAAAAATAAAAAAAAATAAAAAAAATAAAAAAAAAATAAAAAAGTAAAAAAATCATGCCAATCGGGGGGGATTTTATAGCGCTTGAGCCCTCCTTTCACAGTGATTTTCTACCCCCCTCCAGCACCCACACACACCCCTCCACCCTTCATCAGTGCTAACTCCCATATTCCCCCATGCGCGTGCACCCCTGCCTCCACCAGGTTTTGAACTCGAGACCTCCCCCTGCGCGCCAAAGCCCTTACCACTCCTATATTTTGATTTTTTTTTCTATTTCAGGATATCTCTATTTATATATATATATATATAGTTATATTTATTTGTATAGTAATATATAATTATATTAATATATATATAGTTATATTAATATATATATAGTTATATAGTTGTATTAATATATATATATATTGTTATATTAAAATATATCTCTATTTATATATATATATATATAGTTTTATTTATTCGTATAGTAATATATATTTATATTAATATATATATGTAGTTATATTATTATATATATAGTTATATTAATATACATATTTATAGTGATATTAATATATATATATTTATAGTAATACTAATATATATATATGTAGTTATATTAAAATATATATATATAGTTAGATTAATATATATATATATATAGTTTTATAATATATAGGTATATAAATATTCATATATTTTTATTTTAAATAAAATGGATATTAGTTATTATTTAGATAAAGCTAATATATTTTATATGTAAATATATTTTATTATTTATATTTATAATTAATTTTTTTTGTGTGAATATATAAAAAATATGTATATATTGTTATATATTGATTATAAATAGCAGTGCATTATAAAAAACAATAAAATTTCAAAGAAATAATATCAATATGAATGTAATACCTTGGAATAAATTCATTCCCCACAAAAAAGCCAATAATATCACCTTAAACAAGTCTGAAAATCCACAAAATGTTAAAAAATCGGGATACCTCGACTAAATCTCAGTTTTGTAGGCATTATGGGCACTTTTTAGCCTTTAAAAGACCTTAATCGAGGTCTCTCCAAGTCGCAAGGGTGTAGAGCTTGTTGTAGGCTTTGATTTGATATGTGGTAGAGCTCAAATGGACACCCGGATCAAAAGTTATGGTTGTTTGAGGTTCGAGTTGTGTTTTAAACATATTTTGGATCTTTCATTATTTTTTTTTAATATTTTTAGTCTTCAAATTGTTATTAAATGACTATTACTCCATGATAATTAGAAAATTATTAATTAAAAATATTTTTTAAAATTTTTTATAAGCCATTTCCACTAAATATCTTATATATTAAGTGTAACTGTATATTTATACTTATCTAAAATATATTTAAAATTATATTTAAAAAATATATATTATATTTATATCAATATAACTATATCTATATTTTTAAATATTAATTTATTTTTTAAATTAATTTTTTTGTAAGTAGAACCTTTATCAGCGCTTAAAAAAAAGCACTGATAAAGACACCCATTTATCAGCGCTACTAAAAAAGCGCTGATAATGGGGTACCCTTTAACAGTGCTAAAAAAAGCGATTTTAAAGGGGGTACCTTTATCAATGCTAAAAAAGCACAGATAGAGGGGTACTTTTATCAGTTCTTTTTTTAGTGCTGATAAATGGTGGCGCTGGCCTTGCCCTGTTTTGTGGTAGTGGATGAGTATGTGATCATATGACCAACGATGCCACAACCCTGTTGTGCATGGCCCACTACGTAGGGGATCATATTCTCGATGATGTCATAATCCTTATGGAGTTGACCTTCTAGATAGGGGATCGCCGCCAGTGGATAAGCGGTCACAACGATACCAAGAACCCGATCTATGGAAACGAAGCTAAAGGATCCCACTCCAGACCCACTAGAGGGATAATGAAACTCTATGATGAAAACATCCTATAGAGGGTATCACAATCCTATAATAGGGTTGTAATGCCACACAAACCATCATAGGAATGAACCAAGGGAGTACACTCAACCACTACTGGTCCATACGTCACTAATCCGAGAGACCCTCATCATCACCACACTGCACACCTTCTAGGCCTATACCGAGGCCACCACTATGATCTATGCAGAAAAATATATAAGATATGCTATTTACTCACCCAGAATGGACAACTAGTGAAAAAGGTACTATTCACCATAGCTAGCTTGGGTGGGGCCAATGCCTCGATCCTAAATCTTAGCAAGTGGACTACACCATTGTGATCCCCTCGAAAAAACACACTATATCGACTACTCATTCGTTCAAAATGGACACCCGAGAAAAAGGTCTTGTTTCTCTGTAAACACCCAAAACTAGCCTCGTGGGGTCCACACCCTATCCTCGGTCCCAATGCTCGAAAACTACCGTGAAAAGCATGTTGTACCGACAGGTTGTTAATGCCACTGAAGACACGTCAATCGGATGCCCTGGCCATAATTCATGATAGTCCGAAGTCGAATAACAATAAAATATTATTAGTATATTCGACGTTTTAAGCTCCCAGACCATGATCCCAAAGGTTAAAATTCGCTAACCCACCTTAAAGGGTTTGTATTGTCATCAGGGAAACATCGCCGTAGATGGATCATTATTCCAACCCTTGGATTGCAAGAAACTAGGGTTTTAAGAACCCTCGGACTCGTGGAGAGCCGGACTGGCCCGACTCGCCCGGTCCGCCCGGCCTGAGCTGGCCCGCGCCGGCTGACCCGACCGATTTTTCTCCCACCACGTGATTCCCCATGTGCACGCAGCCACCTACGGCCTACCCCAGCTGGGGTTGTCACTGATTGACGACGGACCACACCCTTCATGTGGAAGTCCCTTCCTCCGGTAGTGCTACTGCGCTGCGGCCCGCCGCCGCCACACTGGTGTCGCGCTGGCAGACCTTCCGCAGATCTCCGGTGGCAACCCGATGGTCCAAACGCTGATCCGTGACCAACAACGTGAACCTGGGAACCCGATCTACAAAACTATGTCTTCAAATCATAGAAAAACAAACCATAAATGGGATTCGGGGATTAAAACACAAATCACCTACCTTGCGGGTGAAACGCCGAATCTTCGGGTGCAGAACGACGCCCACAACGCACTAAAGCTCGATCCGTTGTCGATCGACACCAAAAAAGGGAATCCACGACACCTTATTTCGTCAAAGGAGGAGGAGGGAGGTGGTTCCTACATTGTGCACCGAGGAAGAAAGATGGGGAGGGGAGTATATTGATTTTAATTAATTTTTTTAATAACTAACTAACTAAAGCTAAACACCACCCACGCCCTTGACTGAACCTCCTGATGCGGGGACATTTAGGTCACCCCAAGGGTAAACACGGAATTTTGAACGCAACTGCAAACTCATAATTTCGATCCGAGACTCCGTTCAAGAGTTATTGAATGCAACATCCAAAAAAATCATGTCCTTTTATTTACAAAAATGCCTTACGAGGTTTTTTCACAGCAGACCTGCGCCGAAAAATTTTACACCCCTCCTAGGGTAAAAGGCATGCTTATAATGCAATAGTGACCTCATATTTTTTTATCTGAACTACCTTTTAGGTTAAAAAACAACCGTGCCATGTGCATAGTATAAATAAATACTTAATATTTTTTATAAAATTACTTCCAGGAACGTCGGGGCTCAGAATCTCATGTTGTCTTCATGCCTAGATCTGGAAATATTCGTAGGAATATTACAAAGTATTATAGAGCCAAAAAATGAGTTTCTACATCCTTTCCACCTTAGAACTTTTCATCCCCGGAAATCCATAAGCACAAGGAAAGCAACTGAACTCTAAACTAGGTCTCACACGCCAGCAATTTCACTAATACACACCCCTGCCTGAACGCATCCGTTAGTGGGAATCTTCCACCAAACCTCAAAACTATCCTCTTTGGGTGGCACTGACTCACCCGAATGTTTTTAATCGCATCACAAAAACATGTCTCGGTCAGGGAAATATTCCTCTTCCTTATTCATTCGAAGCATGGCTGAAAAAATTTGAGCAAAGAACAGAAAGGAAAGAGTACCTCTAAGAAGTTTCTATCAAAACTAATGTAGAAGTATAAAGGACATGGAGGGTAACTCTATCTATTTGTCGAGCCTTTGGGTCAACAGCCTCTATGGCCAGCAGTTTTCCTCGCACTCGACCTCCATCTCCCTGAGCTTGACGCGGACCACCTGTGAGTGATGGTGGTGGCATCTGATACTGCCTACCACCTCCCACAACTGCACCACCTCTATCACCTCATCCGCCACCCTATAGACCTCCATACTGATGAAGTTTCCACTATCAAGAAGGCATGTCGACCGACTCCTTCTCAGTAGCATGACGGGCCAGACAATCTCTTGCAAGATGTCCCCGACCGTTGAAAGCGTAACACAACCTCTCCTAAGGCTGAACAAAACTGGCATGAGAGCCCTATTATCCCTGAGCCTCAGATCCTCCATCCTTGGGTTGCCTCTTGAAATGTCAAAAACAGCCATACTCTTGCTCCTGCCGCCGGATACCAGCTGCCGATGTCTCAGCTGCCATGTACCCTACACTAACGGGCTGATTCTACTCAGCTATAATGCTCTCCCCCACTAAGCCTTGCTCCAGTACTCCAGCATAGGTGGGTATGCACAAGGAAACAACATTTTCCCATATGTTCCTGCATAACCCCTACTCGAAGGTCCGAGCCCTAAAGAATAGGTCTCACACCATATCCAGGTTGTAGTGAAACAGGTCTATGAACCTCGCTGAGTACTCTGACACAGTCATGCCCTCTTGCTGAATCTGTAGAATCTTCTGGATCCGTACTGACCTCAGTGTCACCGGATAGAACTATTCCCTATAGAGCTACTCAAACTCTGCCCATGTGATCCACTTCTCATCATGGGACTACGTCACCAGACTCCACCATCGCCCGTTTGAACAATGCAGAAAGCTCGCTGCTAGGACCACCATCTGATCTGGAGGTGTCCCCACTAGGTGGAAAACTCGAGCGATTGCTTCAAGCTACTAATCAGTTTCCTGAGGGTATGGATCACCCGGAAACCATTGAGGTCGCAGCCTTGGGAACTCGTGCAGCGCAGTCAGACTGGGTGCAACCTCGTCCTGCACTACCAGAACAACCAACTTCTCAACAGGTGGTGGCTCAACTGGCAGACCACCTGGAGGTCCAGCCTCAGAACCTACTCCCTGGTCCACATCCTCTACACGAGGCAGATGATTACCACAATCCTGCTATAGAAACCTCACTGGTTTTCATCATAGAGGCATCCTGAAATACAATTAAGATGAACCATGGTCAAAGAATATATCTGGGGAGCTGACTCAAGGAGAACAAGAGAAACACGAAACCCATTCCTAGATGATGCTTGTACCGTTATGTCCTTGAGACTAGAATCCAAATATCATGAGTCGAAAGGCAGGTTATTAGAGTCCTAGTGAATGGATACGTCAGCCACATCAGCAACACTAGAATCCCTGGCTTGAAAGATGAACTCGAAACATCATAACACTGCTGTTATGCAACCCAAACCAAGCACAAAGCTAGAACAGCTATGTACTGAGATCCCAAAGGTGGAACCTCCTATGATGCCACTCTGTCATGACCTGACCCAATGGTTCTCGAGCCGTGACTCCCCAATCCCACCTCTAATAGGCCTGGGGATGACAACTAGCGTCGAGTAGGCTATCACACACATGAGAGGCATTAGCCTAAGGTACCTGTACACACGCACCCACACACACCTCTATGAAACAATGCAGAGATATATATAAATACTAAAAAGAAATTAATGCATTCATGTAGACCACAACCAGAGTACAACAAAACTACAAGAGGTAAAATATAGGGACCACCAAATGTAAACTGCAAACGCGTCCAACTTTCTCAAAAGGAGAGGATAACAGTAAAAAGTACTCACCGGTAATATCCTCAGCACGACTCCGGTAAAAACCCCAGTTAGTCTCTCTCACAAGGCTCCACCTGCTTCAGGTCCTCCTAGGACTCCGTCGAGAGGCTCGTGGTCTGCACAAGACACAAACATGTGCGGGCAAAGCCTATGGAGGGGTGAGTATTAAAATATTCAATAGGCACCCCAGAAATCCCAAAATAAAAGGGAGTAACATAAAGGCAACCCTCAGATCATCCCATCCAGATGAAACCCAAACGAGAGATAAACCCCATCTCGAGTCCATCCTTGACTAACACAGCTAGTTAGCTCAGCTCAGGTGTATGCCCATACATACACCGTGAACATCCGCTCAGGTATATGACCATAAACATACCATGAACAACTAGATATACTCATTCTACACACCAAACCTCATGTGGTTCCACCCAAAGCACCTGCGATAGGTAGATAACTAGAAGAACACACTCCACGAGGTATGTCATACCAATGACACTCATCCGAGAGATACATTCTTGTCAGATATTTCCACTGAGAACACCCCATGGAAACTATGAAATTACCAAACATCTCAGATAGGGGATCACTCTTAGGGTCCATTAGGGGATACAAGAACTCACTCTGGTATTTTTAAGATCTCACAGATATGGGATCTCTCATAGGATCTGCTGGGGGATACCACAACCCGATCTGAACATTCCACAGTTAACGTTACTCAGATAGAGGGTCTTCACCCGTGGAGATGGTCAAGATGATGCCAGAAACACCATCTAGTATAACTCACAATGTAGTGGATCGAACCGAAGATGCACCAACCATACTGAAACCATGTGATGAGTAGGGGATCATATAACTAACAATGCTGCAAACCTACTATTCATGGCCCACTACGTAGGGGATCATATTCCCGATGATGCCACAAACCCTACGGGGTGAACCTTCTAGATTGTGGATCACCGCCAGTGGATAAGCTGTCACATCGATACTAAGAACCCGATATATGAAAGCGAAGAAAGAAGATCCCACTCGAGTCCCACCAGAGGGATGCTGCAACTTTATCAGGAAAAAAATCCTATAGAGGGGATCACAAAACTATATTAGGGTTGTAATGCCACACAAACCCTCATAGGAACAAACCATGGGAGTACACTCAAGCACTGCTGGTCCAAACGTCACTAACCCGAGAGAACCATAAAATCTCCCAAATTCACACCTTCTAGGCCTATACAAAGGCCACCACTACGATCTACAAGAAAAAACAAGTAATATAAGCTATTTACTCACCCAAAATGAACAATCAGTGAAAAAAGTACCATTCACTATAGCTAGCTTAGGTGGGGCCCATGCGTCGATCCCAAAATTCATCAAGAAGACTGCACCATTGCAATCCCCTAAATAAAATGCACGAGATCGACTACTCGTTCGTCCAAAATGGACACCTGATGAAAAGGTCGTGTTTCTCCGTAAACGCCTAAAACCATCCTCATGGGGTCCACACCCTATCCTCAGTCCCAATGCCCGAAAACTACCTTGAAAATTCCATCATACCATGAAGGTCTCAATTCCAATGGTGACACGTCAATCGGATGCCCTAGGCAGAAGTTTCGATGGTCTGAAATCGAATAACAATAAAACATTATTAATAAATTTGACATTTTAAGCTCCCGGACCACAATCCCGAACGTTAAAATTCCTGAACATACCTCAAAGGGTTAGGCTTGTCACCACTGTCAAATCACCCTAGAAAGATTGAGATATTGACCCCTGGATGGTAAGAAATAGTGGTTTTAAGACCCCTTGGACTCGCGAAGAGCCGGACCGGCCCGAACTGGCCGGTCCGCTCGGCCTGGGCTGGCCTGCGCCTGCCGACCTGGCCGCTGCTGCTGTCAGATGCTCCATTTGGCAGTTCTCCCACCGTGCGATGCCCCGTGCACGCGCTGTTCCCCACGGACCACCCCAGTTGGGTTCATCACTGACTGAAGATGGGTCGCTGCATTCGCACGACGGTTCCTTCCTCTAGCAGCACTACCACGCCGCGACCAGCTGCCGCCGCCTGCGACATTCCACGGACCGCCGGGGGCACCCAGGTGGTGAAAACGCTGATCTTTCCCCAACGACACAACCATGGGAACCCGATCTACACATCTATAGCTTTAAATTGAAGAAAAATGAACCATAAATGAGATCTGGGGATCAAAACACAATTGACCTACCTTGCGGGTGGAACGACATAGCTTCAGGTGCAAAATGATACCCGCAACGCACTGAAGCTCGATCTGTAGTATCTTGGCATAAAAACGAGCGTACATGACACCTTGTTCCATCAAAGGAGTAAGAGGGAGGTTGTTCTGCTGCTACGCACCGAGGAAAAAGGAGGATGAAGGGAGTAGATTAATTTTAATTAAATTTTATTAATAACTTACTAACTAAAGCTAAACACTGCCCACACCCCTGACTAAACCTCTTGACACGGGGACATTTAGGTCACCCCTAGGGTAAACTCGACGTTCTAAACGCAATGACGAACTCAGAATTTTGATCCAAGACTCTATTCATGAGTTATTGAACATGACGTCCATAAACAAACTTGTCCATTTGTTTAAGAAAACGCCCCTGGTGGCTTTTTCCATAGATGGCCCGTGACCACAGTGCTTTCACCCTGACTAGGGTAAAAGAAATGCTCTGGAAACAACCATGCCCTTATATTTCTGATCTGAGGTATATTTTAGGAGAAAACACCACCCCACCATGTGCATAGTATAAAAAAAGACTTAATATTTTTATAAAATTCTTTCCGAGCACCCTGGGCTTCGGAATCGCATATCGTCTTTGCGCCTAGCTCTAGAAATATTTATAGGAATATTCCAAAGTCTGAGAGGGCCAAAACCCGTTTTGCTACAAGTTCAAGTAATTTGTTACAGTATAGAGGTTATTATTTAATAATATTTTAATATAAAATCATTATATTTTTATTTTATCATATCAATGTTAATTTATAATTACTATAAATATAAAATTAAAAAAATATATGAAATAAAATACTTTTGCCTAAATAGAAATTTTAAAAATTACATTTCATGTTCTTGAAGAATGTATTTATTTATATTTCTTCCAACATTTATTATATTCATTTTCAAAAATAATGGGTATTCATTTTTAGATATTTGTTAGATGATTTTGTTTATTAGTTATACCCTAATGCATTAATATAAAAGATAATTAGTAAATAGTAAATATAAGTGAAAATATTAATATATATATACATGTTGAGTTACAATAGAACATATCACTTTCATTATTTGTTTGGATTCCACTTTTATTAAAAAAATAATAAGTACACTAGGCTTTGAGGAATGATATATAGTTTATTTTTTCAACTTGGATATTAAATTATAGAGAGTTTATTTTATTTTATAAATTATAAAATATAAATAGGGAATTTGAGGGGTAATTATAGGGTGATGGTATTGCCTCAATGCATCAAACACCAGTCAGTTCCTGGTTGAGGAAACTCATTACTCGATGAGCCATCTGGTGGGGTTGATAAAGCCATTATATTGTCACTAGGTACATAATTTCCTATGGTATTTTATGATATATGTGGTATTTTTTTAGAAACATTTTTTATAAAATCCCTGAACCCACTATCACTTCATCATGTGACTTGATCCCCCTATACCTTGGTGTTTTTTCACATCAAGAGTTTTCACCCCTTTTTCATTATTAATATTTTATACCTTTAATTTTATTAGACTTTTAGAGGTAAGAAGACCCCCAAACCCATTAATAATTATTATTCCTCACTTTTGGTGCCGTTTCAACCTAAATCCCTAATTTTGAGTTTTATCTATGATTTATTTATATCTTGTAATAGAGTATAAATTAGTTCGTGATCTTTGATGAGTTATCTCTTATTACATAAGGGAAGGTGTTTCTTGAAATTTTTTATGTTTTTATATATGTTTATTGTTTCTTGCTATATGTGAGAATATGTATATGTGTGTAGGAGATATAAATGATATCATAGAGTTCATAACATGTGTAAGAAAATAAATGACACATATAATATTAATGGTATATATTCTAGGGAAAGTACATGTATTTTAGAGTTTCAGGGGGAATATATTGATATTGATTCACAGTCTCAGTTTGAGTGATGCCCCTATAATAGTTTTATAAGAATCCTTAAATTTATAAGATTAATTATAAGGATTGTGTGGATAATATGTGACATATAACAACATCTAAACTATTTTCCAAAACACTTATAGTGCTCCTCTTGATAAACATAGGTTCAGTTAAATAATAATGGATGAATGATTCTCATGTAGGAGATGGTTTTCCATTATTTAATTTTAACGGTAATAATACAAGGGCTAATCTAAAAACTAGGTATGACCTTTATAGGTGGTGTAAATAACTACCTATGGTAAGTAAACACACAACAGGTACCTGTCCATTAAAATAACTCCATAATAATAGAATAAAAAATATGAGTACATTGACTACCATACACCCATAGTTTACAAAAACAAAAAAATTATTCCAAACATGTGAAACTTGAAAAAAACACACATATACATATTAAATGATCAAAACACTCTATAATAACCTTAAATTTAAGAACTGAGAGTGGGATTTCCCCTATCAAATCCTATAGATAACCAAAATATCCATACATGATTTCCTCTTAAAAACTCTAAAAAATCAACCTAAAACATGAAAACCACATCTAGTGAGGCCCCATTCTCTAATTATTCTCCCTTAAATGGATCACATACAAAATAATTTTCATGCATCCTAAGTAAAGTGTATAATTTTCCATGTAGGTGGTAACTCTACAAATCTTTACAGCTTATCATATACTAAAGTGTATGTGTAAATAATGAAACGATATAGGAATACGTAGATTTACAATAATCATAGAATAAGAGAGATATTATACATAATAATAATAAATAAAAAGTAACTACCAACATTAGGAGGCTCCATATCAGTGATACCTGGTTTTACCCTAAGATCAAAAATTAGATAATCAAAAATAACTAAGTCGGGGTGAAAAAACTATATAATTAGTTGAAATAAAATTATGTATACACAGTTGGATAAATATTTACAATCACTCCTCCAAGAATAAGTGAATGATATATAAATTTAGAGAATTTAAAGCCTATCCCATTCCATCCACTTTTTCATCAATGTTCCTCCTCAATCTTTATATACACAATACATCCTTTATAATATTCCCATGTTGAAAAATAAATAACTAGAATCAAGAAATAATGACTCAACATAACAAAATATGTTACAATTTTCTAAAAAACAAAAATTTAGTAATTATCAATTTAAACACCACTTTAAACAATTTAGTATGAAAACATTGGAAAACATGTCCACAAATTAAAAATTATTTTCAATAAATATAATAACCATAACATGTTAAAAAAATAATCAAACAAGATAGTCAACATTCATATTATAGTTAGATCATGTAAATGTGACAAAAAATAGTAAATTTAATCAAAATAATGTACCATATTCATAAATTAATGGATTTTTTTTTGGTTTAAACCACTATAAAATAATTTAATTCTTTATGCACCATACCATTTACAAAAAAAATTGCTTACGAGTATCAATGGAAAACGGGGTCACCTTACAAAATAAGATGTAGAAAACTCCTTTGAGGTTAATAGGAAGAAGATATGTAACCACTTGGACCATTAAATTAACATAACATAAGGAATATATAGGTTTAAACCCACTATAAACTCAAGAGAATGAATCTATAAAGGAAAAAACATTCTTACCTCAGTTTCTATTAAGATAAACCCCTACTACAGCTAGACAAGAAGAAAAAATAATGACCCAAATAATTTTACAATACCTAGGTTTTGTTTTTTTAAGATTACAATCATTTTCATAAAGAAATGAGGAATAATATATGATTATAGGAATGTTACACTCTTACCTTTTTGAAAATGGATTCTTATGACAAATCCGTGGCCTTTTAGACTAATATTATGGGTGGATCCACAAGAGGGGGAAGATAGGTGTGGGGGATAACCCAAGGGATAAGAAAAAGAATGGAATAATCTGAAAACCTATGAAAAAAATTATTTTTATGGATTTAGTTTTGGGTTGAAAATAATTTTATTTAAAATTTTAAAATCAACACTAAAGATCAACTTGGTACCTAATGGATCATAAATAATACAAGAATGCTAGAAGGCACCACATAGAACTAGGTACCAGTCTACTAATTACATGACGATCTCTAGTACCTTGTTACCTTATCCCCTCCCATTTTCCTCCCAAAATCCTCAAAAACCTCCTTAGAATTGAAATACCTCAAAAAGTGATTACAAAATTGATAATTATGAAATATTACTAACTCATATAGGATATGGTCTTTACAACCACCCACCACCAGACTATTCATCCCCATGAAGTATCAACCAAATTCTAAAGGGATCAAGTTTAACCATTTACTTTTTATTTCATATTCACTCCCATTTTTCATCTTGGAGCTTCTTATACTACCACCTAATTCGAATGAGAGGAATCACCTCCACTATATCACCATCTATTTCCGAATGATGATAAAAGTATTATTCTCAAAATCAGATGCATCAATTTTAAGCTCAATATCATCATATTGGATATTATGTGTTGGGTTGAGTATAGAATTCCTCAATTTAGAAATGTGAAATGTATTATGTATGAAAATAAATTTTAGAGGTGAGGATAAATGATAGGAATCCTTACTGCTTCCCACCATTATATTTAATGGAATAAAAAACCATAGAGGAAACTCCCCTTGTTTACCAATTAGCCTATTTTACTCCAAAAAAGTATATACTGAAAAGATATTTAATAAATAGCTTCAAATGGATCCGTTTAAATAAATGGAGGATGGATATTTTTATATGATAATTCAACCAAATATAGGTGATCATCCCATTATCAACTAAATTAAATGATATAATCTCATAACATATTATTTAGAATCCAGATGGTTTTCTCATATTGGCCATCCATTTGAGGATGATTAGCTATTTTAAGTTTTAATTATGAACTAGAAATATATTTCAACATTCTAAAGAAGTACATGATGTTTGGATATTTTTTAGAGAAAATATTAGATTGTAAACCATAATAAAATTAAATTTTTCCAAAATATAACTTCCCCAAAACATCAATATAAGTTAATTGTTTGTTTAGAAAAAAGTGATCCATCTTGGTTTGATTAACCATGATAAACTAAATCATATATTTTCCCTTTGAAGATCATGTAATATTGGTATGAAATTCCATAGTGACCTCATCCCAATTCAAACTAGTTGAGGGAGGGCATAAAGAACATATACATGCCTTTGATTCTATATTTTTACCTATTGATATGTAAATCATGCAGTGATAAACCTAGTGATATACTTCTTCATGAAAATCTACAAGAATTAACAATGATTATCCTAATAGATCTTCATTATTCCAGGATGTAAAACATATCTACAAGCATGATATTCATTAATCACTACTACTCTTAAACATGTTGGGGCTAAAATTATTCCATGTATATATAATAAGTACGAGGTACCTTGAAACCAATCATTGAGGATCTCACCGCCATTGATAATTTCTGAAATAATGGAATAATCATGATCAAAGATATGATATCCCTCAATACACTCTACAATAGATGAAATAATATCGATGTTGTATAAATGCATCCTTCTATGATCCTTTTTCATAACCATACCCCCTTTTAATAACATACTGGGATGAATGTGACGGAAAGAGTGACCTATGAAACTTATATTTTATAGTCAATGGGTGGGAGACTATCACTAAGTTTCTAAAACTCATAAATGGAAGACATTTCCCTTATAAAATACCAAGAATAATAAACTAAACTACAAATCAACTCCAAATAATTTTAATTTCATAAAAAAACCCATAACCCCAATGTTAATAATATTTAAAAATATAAAAAATAGTAAATAGTTTTAAAACAATCTATTGAGACCCCAATTATCCTGTAACTCCATACAAGCTACCCAAACCGCAATCCTTATCTATCATTAACTATATTGAAAAACACTTATCAAACAATGGAGGGATGAGAAATTGGAAATACATATTTGTATCATCCTTATAAATATATCAATATACATGTGAAATAAATATGAACAAGTATAAAAGAGTGGTAAAAATGAATACAAACATGATAAAAAATAGAATCAGGAATGGAATAAGAATATAAGTCACCGAACCCAGCGTTCCACATCATTTAATAAAATTTACTCCACTTCCTTAAACATCCTCAATCACTTACAAATAAATATTACAAAGCAATCCATATTCCATCTAAGGACATAAAGAACACAATATACCAAAAAATTAGAAATACCACCAACACCCCAAAAATTTAAAAACCAATTAAAAGGGACAAAAAATTCACCAATTATGTCACCTATTGGCATAGTCATTCCACTTATAACTAATAGTAATTTTGTAGCATGAACTCTCTCTATATGAACAGGAACATGAGAAGGAAATAAAGAAACATGATATCAATAATACCAACTCATTCCAAAATACTAGATCAACACCACACATTTATATACCACAACTTCTCAACCATAACCACAAATCTACCACCATATACCGCACCATTAAATACCCATATATAAAATTCATAATTGATCTTTTAATGGATAAAAATTAGCAGGGTAACATGAAAATTATGAAAATAAACCTCATGACCACTATGATAAGTGAAAAACCCCACAAATATTTGTATATCCACATCCTATCCTTAACATTAATAAAAAAATATCATATCCTCCTCATTGTATAATATCATTTACAATTATGATATCTAAATTATTCCTTAATCCTACCATGTGAAACCTCCAACATGACACTATATCATAATTTCATCATCCAATAAGCTAGTATATCACATAATATATCTTTAAAACATTACTTCCCATATGATTGTACCTATTATGATCCATCAATTCCCATATATTATAACCTTTTTTCATCAAAGATAATGAAATTCAATCAATAATTATTCTTTACCAATTCATATTTCTAGAACAACGTTCAAAATATAAAGACAATAACCACACATAAAACATCACATTCCAAAAATAAGCGCCATCAGTAGAACAACCAAATATTAGGGGAAAAATACTTACAATCAACATCCTTACATTTACCACATCATTTTAAATTCAACAATTTACACTTTACCAACCATATAAGGTTTGTTTTACCATTATTTTAACCACATTTAGTTTAAAACCATTCATCAATCCACTTACTATTCAAATAAATTCATTAATCAGTAATCATATTCATTTCAATAAATTTTATTTTACATTAACCAAATTACTTAAATTAATTTTATTTATTCAGAACAATCAATCACTATATTGATAACATACTCAATAAGTTCCCAACTCAATTTTAACACATTATTTCACATTTCACTATCACATGACTAATAAAACTAAGAAATCTAAAAGATACATATTCATTTTTTCTAGTAGCCATTCGACATTTAGAAACCAATAAACTTGGTCATAATAAAAGAACAAGGATGACATGATAATACAAAAATCTTATGTTAATTTTCATTTACTCGTCTCCATTATTAATTCAGACCCTGAATTTTACTTTAATTACCATCCCCCTTATCATATTTAACCCATAAAATAGTTAACAAAAGTTAAGAGGACATATAACAGAAAAACATCAATACCCCTTTTCCAAGCATAGGGAACCAATCCAACCAACTTAACTCCAATCACAAAAATTTTATACAACAAAAATCTCAATAGTATAAATAAATATAAATAACCCTGATAACTCCTTTGCTTACAGATTCCAAAGACACCATTTACATTACCATAATTAAGTAATTATCCAATTATGAAGGTGAAAAGTTTCATCAACAATAGAGTCACAATAGATAATTCAAGTAAATAAATCCAAGAAAAATAAAATAACATAAAAATACACAAATAACACGTAGTTATCCCCACATAACAACTATTTATAACTAGTTTATCATATTTTGTTAGTCACTTTTTTTTACTTAAAGGTAGTTTTCCAATAATACTTCTCCCTCTCACAACTATGAATATCAAATTGGCCATAAAATATGCAATATAAATATATATAAAAAATCAATAAAGGTATCATAATCATATAGTCAAAAATATTATTCCATAATATAGAAGAATGATTTTGAAACCACTACCTCAAAAATATCTTCAAAAACATAATGAAAAGAAAACATGTCTTGGGAACATTGAAATGTGAATGTATCCACCCTAATGTTTGAACACAAGAATCTCTCACCAAGAACACTACAAACCACCATAAAAGACAGAAGAAATTCTCTACGACAACCAGTAGGAATAAAGAAAAAATAGAAAAATTAATGAATGAAGAACATGGTACCTTGGACTAAGAGTTTCCAATATCCATGAAACAAAATGTCAAAATCCAAAAGGGGAATGATTGAAAGGTAGTAAGTTTGGACTAGGGTAAACTAGGATCTAAGAGTATTGAAGAAAGGATAAACTAAAGGGAACATGACACTCTGTTTATATTGACATATTATATACCTCCAACATAATGTGTTGGATCCCAACATTTCTATAACAAACTCAATAAAAGATAAGTCCAACAATGTAGGTCATCAAAATGGATTTTTCCCTATTTATCAGTGGATGTTATGACCACTTTAAAACTGGGTACACTAGAACCATAATGTTGTCTGACTTAACCATTTATTACAAGTATTTACTTCCCAAACCATAGAATTCACCATGATAATTGAATCCCCATTTTGAACAATAAGAAACAAAGAAAACTATACCAACCATGTCACTCTCTAAGGTACAACCCTCCTTTATATTTAATTGATGAAACTAGAACCCTTTCATGGAAACAATGTGGTTTAGATTGTGTTGAAATCCATGAAACCACCATGGATCCCTCCATTTCATGGATTAATTATTTTATGTATTTCTAATATATTTTATAATCATAAAAATGTCACAATACCACATCCTATGGCTGTTGAAATGATCATTTAAACCATCCTTGTTTCCCATAAGAAATAATCAAAAAAATTCCAAGACACATACTAACTAAAAGGAAAAAAAGTAAGATATGAAGATCAATGAATACCATAAAAAAATCAAAAATGGAAAATTATGAAAATTTATCCAAGGGTTACTCTAAACCAGGGTAATGATACATAAGGTTTTTAAACAATGTTATTTTTATCTTGAAATGTTGGATAGTAAATGTGATGTTTGAAATATTATGTCACTCAACTATTTATTTAACACCCCAAGCTTCCACAGTACAATTATCTTTGAATAATACAGTAGCGTGTGTTGTACGCAACTTAGAGTTCTAACACACACCAAAACCAATCAAACTAGTCGTTATGAATATTAATACACACTTTTTAAAATATTATAAATTTTATCTTTCAAAATGGACTTCATTTTTGGATTCGTAATATCGAAATTAGCTTAGGGTGAATTTTTGGTATTTTTCTAAAAACATTCAATTTTTGATGAATAGTGTAAAAAACACTAAGTTATAGTTTAAATCCAAATTTTTATTTAAATAATTATTTATTTTATTTAAATTTAATTGTGGTCAAAATATATACATAATATCTATATAATATCAATGTAATTCATTAGAGTTAGTTTAGAATAATGTTAGATATATAAAAATTTTATTGAACTTTTCATCGTCTTTTACCCACCTCCTAGGATAATTCAAAAATTAACATATAACTTAATTTTACCACATCTGTGATTGGAATTTAAAAAATCCGAGAGACAGGGTTAATATCAAGGAGTAAAATGTGGTTCAATGAGATGAAAATAATTTTTGGTGAATAGTAACTTTTTTACTTTTATTTACCACACTTAAAAGTAAATAGGGTAATTAAGGGTAAAAATGATATTAATATTACCCTAACATACATCCTAATTATATTAGACAAGTTTATATAGATGGAAAACAACCATAGGAATAAAATATTATCATTTAGGTCCACTTGGATTAGATTAGGACATTTATTATTATTTAATTCAAAGAAAAGTTAAAAGAGATAAAATCAATGTTTAATAACTAAATCATTTTTAATATAGGGTTACACATAAGATAAATTAGATTATAAATATTCATTAGCAATATAAAAACATTTCATACATAATGGTATTTTATTTATAATTTTTAGACATTAAATAATTTAATTTAATTATGACACAATGGTGATGCAGTAATTACATAATTAATGAAATATTAAAATAATTGATATTATAAATATCAAAATAAATGTAATATGAAACTTTTTATGAATTACACTAATTTTCTAGGTTAATATGACATATTAGGATTATTTATATAAATTTTTTTTGAAGTAATAATGCTGTTATGAAATTACCAAAAACAAAATACCTAATAGTGTCAAAATTGACATAAAAGAGGTTTTAAAACAAATAGTATATTATTAATTGATATTTTATTTCTAAAAATCTAAGGTTCTTCCAAAGGACTTATATAATGATATTTGTATCAATAATGTAACACTTTGGGGTCTCTTGTAGGTATATGGTAAGTTTATTAACAATATAATATAAAAATACAAAGAGACATGGTAAATGTCAAACTATTTAACTAAGAGTTAAATATAAATGATAAGGTTAATATAGTGAACAAAACCTGTATAAAATATATTGGGTGAAAGGATTTCGACCCCTCCCTACCTTAACAAATAAATAATTCACTTTGGATCCATTATAAATCGAATATGAATTTATTATAAAACAATATTTCTAGCTTTTCCAAAGGTGCCCCCAACCCTCTTATAAAAGGGAACACCCCCTTCTCTCTAATTCACACCTTCAAAGACTTTTGGCTCATCCAAAACCTTCCCAAATATCCTATAAACCTCCCTCAATTCAACTTAGAGGCCATAGTTTTATCAGAATTCCAACCTAAGGATCCATTTTGATCAAATCAAAAAGAAGAACCCGAAAGAGAGGTAATGATTTCACCACCCTCTTTCAAGTTTCTTTCTTATTCAACTTATTCTTTCATTGTTAATTCCATTCTAAAATAATAACTCAAGTATCTTATATATACTGTGATGTTATTATAAATATGGAACAACCATATTAATTATTCTATCCATCCTTTGAATGACATGTCACCATACGTGCGTACATACGGCCTACCGTCTCCACGTCGTGGTGTAATTGTTATTCAATATATTATTATTTAGATGGGTATAATAATGATGTGTAATTCATTTAAATAATAAATATAAAATTATAATGATTCTTTATATATGATAAAACATCCAATTATATATTATTTTAATATCAAAAGAATGATATTATCGCTCTTGCGTATGTACGGATTTCCGTCTCCACGAACGCGATTAGATTCATTCCCTATCATATCCATTCAAGACTAAATTTAATTTGATGATTAAAAATAATGTTTAGAGACATGATATAATTATTGATATGAATAAGATACATCCCATTCATAACAAATATGTCTCACATAACAAATAATATAAAAGAAAATGAATCTGTTAACACTCGAAAATACGATAATACTAAGATATTATAAAAAAATAAATGTTAAAAGATCATATATGATATCATATTAATGTATATGATTATTTTATAATTAAATAAAAATTATTTCACCATTATACATGAGTTTAAACTACACTCGACCAAGGAAAAAGTACAAAGTAAGGGGCTTCTTATCTCACTTTTAATTCCATGAGATTTCCATTGTTCACCACTTATTTATTGCATGTGGTGTGTGTACTGCCCATGTTTGTATTCATTTTGTAATATAATTTAATTCATCTATATTTACATCATCAATGTATGATCCTTCTTTCATGGTTGTTTGTTTCGTAAGTTACCAAATCGATAAGGGAATTTGAAATTTCAATTTCAACTCATTCGGCTTTACACATACTTCATTGATTATTTTACACCAAGATTATGCGTCGAAGCACTATTTATTTGATTATTTCATAATTTCAACTCCCCTTTCTGTGGATATACCTTTGATACACATAATCACTCCATTGATAAATTCTCAAGTCATTGGTATAAACTTGATAAGAGTAATCTTTACTCAATCTCGATTTCTTGAGTTAAACATCCAATTCATTCGTGTTGTTTTTACAAGAATATGTGTGAATGTCATTTGATTGTTTTACACTGAATATACAATAATATTGATTTTATTTATATTTTTAACAAATAATTATGCCGTTGATTTATCCTTAACCTAAGGATACGGCCTTTATGAGATATTTTATCACAATTTACATTCCATTGAGACTCCTTTGTTGTTATACACCAAATCACATTTATATGGTGTATATAATGTACTTTGACATAGTAGATCATGAATCCCTTTATTATCATGATATTACAATGATTTTATTACCTCAATTATTTGTATTCAAGTGTCTCTCTTTTGGTTAGGAACTCTAACTAAAATATCATTTTAAAACGTTTTAAAGATTTATTATTCTAAATATTTCTCATTAATGTCCATGTTTTAAAAATGGTTTTAAGGAATTATTTATATGGACATTAAAGTGTTCAAATAAAAATTCCTTTTAAAAGTTTCAAAGTGGTATGGTACACTTTGATTAGAAAATCTATTATAAATGGCTTCTTGACAAATAGTGTGACTTTTAAATGTTTTCAAGAAAAAAAGGGATATTTATCTTAATAGTTTGATGATTATTTTAATCTATGTCAATATCCTTCATTATTCTTGATTTAGGTTAATATAATACAATACAATCTTCCATATTGTATCGAATGAGTTATGTTTTATTTTGGATGTGCTATTTTTATACCATTCAAGGCTTGTGGTTAAAGTATTGACATTTTGTATGCTAGTTTTAATATGAATTTTTATGTTTTGTTTCAAACATTTCTTATGATGAATGAATTGGACTTATTAATTGATGGGTGGTGCCCGCTATATCTCCTCGATGCATCGGTAGGTGTCATGAGACAAACTAGTGCCTTGGCACAAGGCCTTGAAAAAATCTTATTTGTAGTCTTGGAACAAGGCCTTGACTATGTGGTTATGATAGTCTGGAATTATGCATTCCATCATTATGAAAGTGGTTATTGATATTTCATGTGGTTATTCGACTAGTAGAGTATCCATGTGAATAATTAAATGGAGTTATTTCAATTTATCTTTGTATAATTATGCTAAAGTTCAAGTTTAAAATGCTTTTGTTTTAGTTATACATTTCCTTAAATGTTTGTGCTTATTTAAGAAAGTTTCCGCTATATTGTTATCCTTACTGAGAATCTGAGCTCACCCTTTCAATGGTTTATTTTTCCCAGGATGTGATGAATTAATTTATGAATGACCTGCAGGGATAATATGAGGGGATATGAAGACAAGATGTTGTTGTTGTTTTTTTAACTTTATGATTTAATATAAGACTTATGAATATATCTAGTATTTTCCAAGACTAATAAAATAATCGGCCTTTCGAGACTTGATATTTTTTGATCATGTAGATGTTATGTAATAATGCAATGACTCTGGATAACTAGGGTCAGGGCATTACAGTTGGTATTTGAGGAAGCTTAGTAAAAACCTTGGAAACTATATTTAGATAAACTCTGATTAGGGCACATACCCTAAGATAGACTTTGATGATTAGCATAGAATAAATTACTAGAATATTGGTATTGTATATATTTTGTGAGTTTTCCAAGAAATACATCCCTGTATGGATATGAGCAGGTAGAGGTGGCTCTGGAATAGATGTACCTAGGGGTAAAACCCAAAAACACTGCTTTGAGCTAGACTCGAACATGAACTGATGCATGATAACGGGACTTGGTACACTCTTGGTTAAGACACTCCATGGGGATATGCTTAGTTTAATTTACATTTTCTATAAAAACCAATTTGAAGTATTTTAATATAATATGAGAATAAATGACCTTGGTTAATCCTAAGGTGTTTCAAATTGAGAAAATGGTGTCATGATATTATCTAAATGATTTTATGAATACTGTTACTCAAACAATTCTTTCTGGTTTTAGTCAATTGCTGGAGTCCAAGGAAGTCAAATTAACATTGAGAATGATGTACATGGTGGGAAGGTTGGTGGAAATGAGCAAAAAAATGGAATGTTGATAGGAGTAAAAGATATCGTGTTCATGATAAATCAGTTTTCCCAAAATATGATCAACAACATATATATTAACCAACTCCCAGACTCAACAAAGAAGAGAAAGGTGATGAATGATAAGAGCCCCAGCAGTGGATAACATAGAGAAAATAATCCTAAATTTCCATCATGTAGGAAATGTGGAAGTAGACACCCAAGAAAGTGTCTCAACGGAACAAAGAAATGATTTACGTGAAGGAAAGAAGGACATAAATTTAAGAATTGCCGAGGAAAAATGAAGAGTACTATGGAAAAAATAAAAATGGTCCCAAAAATCCATTTACAGTCATTTGCCATAAATTTAGGGGACCTGGCCGTTACCTAAGTGAATTCCCTATTCTATAGGATATTTTCTTTGTCAAAGAAGAAGATATGTGGAAATAAATGGTTGGAGAAATATTTAAATTTATTAGTGCTCCTTGTTGATGGGATTACTTGGGAATAATTTTCTCTTGTATTTGTAACCCCACAGTTTCCCATGTGATAATGATATTTGAGGAAGTCTTATCTTTTCCCTTGTGGATATAGATATAAATAAACATTTGGTTTTATATGATCATTAGTTTTGAGGAAATTACAAGTAATTATATTTTGGGATGAAAATGCAAGGTATGAGATAACATTTCTGGATAAAATTATATTATGGTTATTTTGAGGAATTTACCTCATTTTGGTAATGTTATAAAATATAGTTTATGAAAAAGGACAACACGCAGACCGTGTGAAAACCCATCGCGTCAGATAAAGCTGTGGGAATCGAACACACAACCAAAGTGCGATTGGGATTTATCGCCTACCACTGGACTACGTGAAGTCCATAGTTATTGTGACTAATTATTTTTAGTTAAATGATTTTCTTGATCAATAATAAGTTGATTTGGGTTCTTATGTATTATCAAATGAATACCCTTAGTATAGGAAAATGATTTGGTGATTAGGTGATAAATGTTATTTTGGAAGATGTTCACTTTGTTGGGAACACTATATGCCCAAGAAAACTAGAATACCATGGGATTTCATTTGATGAGTAATGGTGTATTTTTATCTATGTTTTTATTGTGGATTTATAGTGATTTGGGTTATTTATGGAAATGATTAACCTATAATAGAGAATATGTGATTAGGTTAATTACTTTTAAGTATGTGACTTTAGGAGTAGTTGATGTCATTTGGAGATACAATTTAACATGGAAGACTACATAACGAAGTTTTTCTAGGTTTTGGGTTTCAATATTAGTTTGGATTATATTGAAGGATTTTAAGGACAATTGTTTATTGAATGGTATTTATTTAACTTTGGGGTATTGTTGGTTTAATTTTAGAAATTAAGATTAGTGTTTCTTTCTCTAAAGGAATATCCTCTTTGGGGATCATTATATCTTGTACAAATCATTTTGGGTTTGATTAATCTCTAAAGACAAGGTAAATATATATTTTATCTTTCATGGATCATGTGATTCTATAGAATTTTATTCTAGCTCTTCTAGTGTGACCAAGTCTTCTTGAATACTCATCATTAAAAAAAAAGAGTTAGTGGTGTAAATTTATAAAAGAATTAAAATCTACATAAAAAGTAAGTATATCTCTTTATTTTCTTAGTCAATCTCTTAAATGAGTTCCTCATCTTTATGTAATGTAACTTAATTTTTTTTTCCGTATTCTTTTCCTACTGGGAAACTAATGACCATTTGTCCCATCACAAGTTTTGTGGCTATCTTGTTGTTAACTTTCTCCTGATCATGTTTTCTATCCCTCTCCATCAGAACTTGAAACTTAGTTTATCTTCCATATCCATGTTTTCCTACATGGAATTATAGTATGAGTTATCTTGGGTGACCTTCGTACTTCTCTTTCTTTCTTTTAAGGTGATAGTTTTATTGACTCTTTTTTCGATGTGGGACTTTCCATTATATTCCCAATCCCAATTTTGAAAATTTTGAGGACGAAATTTTTTGAATGAGGAGATAATGTAACACCCCAAGCTTCCGCAGTATGCTTCTCTTTTAATAATACAATAGCGTGTGTTGTACGCAACTTCGAGTTCTAACACACACCACAACCAATCAAACTAGCCGTTATTAATAGTAATATCCACTTTTTGAAATTTTATAAATTTTATCTTTCAAAATGGACTTCATTTTTGGATTCAAAATATCAAAAATATCTTAGGGTGGATTTTTGGTATTTTTCTAAAAACATTCAATTTTTCATGAATAGTGAAAAAGACAATGAGTTATAGTTTAAAACTGAATTTTTATTTAAATAATTATTTATTTTATTTAAATTTATTTAAGGCCAAAATAGATACATAATATCTATATAATCTCAATGTAATTCATTGGAGTTAGTTTATAATAATTTTAGATATATAAAAATTTTATTGAACTTTTCACCGTCTTTTACCCACCTCCTAGGATAATTTAGAAATTCACATAAAACATAATTTTACAGCATCTGTGATTGGAATTTCGAAAATCTGAGAGACATGGTTAATATCAAGGAGTAACATGTGGTTCCATGAGATGAAAATAATTTTTTGTGAATAATAACTTTTTTACTTTTATTTACCACGGTAAAAAGTAAATAGGGTAATTAAGGGTAAAAACGATATTAATATTACCCTAACACATGTACTAATTCTATTGGAAAAGTGTATCTTGACCAAAAACTACCTTAGGAATAAAATATTATCATTTAGGTCCACTTGGATTAGATTAGGAAATATATTATTGTTTAATTCAAAGAAGAGTTAAAAGAGATAAAATAAAAGTTTAATAAATAAAACATTATTAATATTGGGTTATACATAATATAAATTCGATTATAAGTATTCATTAGAAAGATAAAACTATTTCCTACATAATGGTTTTTTATTTATAATTTTTATACATTAAGTAATTTAATTTAATTATGACACAATGGTGATGTAGTAATTACCAAATTAATGAAATATTAAAATAATTAATATTATAAATATCAAAATAAATGTAATCTGAGACTTTTGATGAATTAAAATAATTTTATAGGTTAATATTACATATTAGGATTAGTTATATAAATGTTTTTCAAGGTAATAATGCTGTTATGAAATTATCAAAAACAAAATACCCAGTAGTGTCAAAATTGACATAAAAGAGTTTTTAAAACAAATATTATATTATTAATTGATATTATATTCCTAAAAACCTAAGGTTCGGCCATAGGAATTATATACCAATAGGTGTATCATTAATAGACCACATGGGGGTCTCTTGGGGGTATATGGTAATTTTATTAAATATATAATAAAAAAATACAAAGAGACATGGTAAATGTCAATCTATTTAACTAAGAGTTAAATATACATGATAAGGTTAATACAGTGACCCAAACCTATCTAAAATATATTGGTTGAAAGGATTTAGACCCATCCCCACCTAAATCTTTAAATAATACTCTTTGGAGCCATTAGAAACCAAATATGAATTTATAATAAAATAATATTTCTAGCTTTTCCAAAGGTTCCTCTCACCCCTCTTATAAAAGGGCACTTCCCCTTCTCTCTAATTCACACCATAAAAGCCTTTTGGCTCGGCCAAACCCTGCACAAATATTCTATCAACTTTCCTCAGTTCATCCTAGAGACCTTAGTTTGATCCGAAAGCCAACCTAATGATCCCTTTTGATCAAATCAAAAGGAAGAACCCGAAAGAGAGGTAATGTTTTCACCACCTTCTTTCAAGTTCCTTTCTTCTTAAACTTCTTCTTTATTTGTTATTTCCATTATAAAATAATAACTATAGTATCATCTATATACTATGATTTTATTATAAATATGATACAACCATATTCAGTATTCTATACATCCTTTGAATGACATGTCACCATACATGCGTACGTACGGCCTACCGTCTCCACGTCGTGGTGTAATTGTTATTCAATATATTATTATTTGGATGGGTATAATAATTATGTGTAGTTAATTTAAATAATAAATATAACATGATAATTATTCTGTATATATTATGTACCATCCAATTATATATTATTTTAATATCAAAAGAATGATATTGTCGCTCGTGCGTACATACGGTTTACCGTCTCCACGAACGTGATGAGATTCATTCACTATCATATCCATTCAAGAATAAATTTTATATGATGATTAAAAATAATGTTTATAGACATGATATCATTCTAGATATGAATAAGATACATCCTATACATAACAAATATGGCTCACATAACAAATAATATAAAGGAAAATGAATCCGTTAACACCTGAAACAACGATAATACTAAGATATTATCAACAAATAAATGTAAAAAGATCATATATGATATCATATTAATGTATATGATTCTTGTATAATTAAATAAAATTTATTTCACTTTTATATAGGAGGTTAAATTACACTCGACCAAGGAAAAAGAACAGAGTAAGGGGTTTCTTATTCACTTTTAATTCCGTGAGATTTCCATTATTCACCACTTATTTATTGCATGTGGTGTGTGTACTGCCCATGTTTGTATTCATTGTGTAATATACTTTAATTAATATATATTGACATCATAATTGTATGATCCTTATTTCATGGGTGTATGTTTCGTAAGTTACCAAATTTATAAGGGAATTTGAAATTTCAATTTCCACTCATTCGGCTTTATGCATACTTCATTGATTATTTTACTCCAATATTATGTGTGGAATCACTATTCATTTGATTATGTCATAGTTTCCACTCCCCTTTCTGTGGATATACTTTTTATACACAAAATCACTCCATTTATAAATTCTCAAGTCATCAGTATGATCTTGATAAGAGTAATCTTTACTCAATCTCGATTTGTTGAGTTAAACATCCAATTCATTGGTGTTGTTTTTACAAGAATATGTGTGAATGTACTTTGATTGTTTTAAACTAAATATCTAATCAAGTTGAGTGTATTTATATTTGTCACAAATAATAATGTCGTTGATTTATCCTTAACCTAAGGATACGACCTTTATGAGAGATTTCATCTCAATTTACGTTCTATTGAGACTCCTTTGTTGTTATACACCAAATCACTTTTATATGGTGTATATAATGTACTTTGACATAGTATATCATGAATCCCTTTATTCTCATGATATTACAAAGTTTTTATTACCTCTATTTTTTTGTATTCAAGTGTCTCACTTTTGGTTAAGAACTCTAACTAAAATATAATTTTAAAATGTTTTAAAGATTTATTATTCTAAATATTTCTCATTAATGTCCATGTTTTAAAAATGGTTTTAAGGATTTATTTATATGGACATTAATGTTTTCAAATAAAAATTCCATTTAAAATATTCAAAGTGTTATGGGACACTTTGATTCAAAAATCTATTTTAAATGGCATCTTGACAAATAGTATGACTTTTAAATGTTTTCAAGAAAAAGGGGATTTTTATCTCAATAGTTTGATAATTATTTTAATATATGTCAATATCCTTCATTATTCTGGAGCGAGGTTAATCGGATACAATAAAATCTTCCATATTGTATCGAATGAGTTATTTTTGACTGTGGATTTTCTATTTTTATACCATTCATGGATTATGGTTAAATTATTGACATTTTATATGATACTTTTAATACGAATGTTTATGTTATGTTTCAAACTTTTCATATGAGGAATGCATTGGACTTAGTAAGTGACAGGTGGAGCCCGCTATAGCTCCTCGATGCATCGTTAGGTCTCATGAGACAAACCAGTGTCTTGGCACAAGACCTTGAAAAAATATTATTTGTATTCTTGGCACAAGGCCTTGACTATGTGGTTATGATAGTCTGGGAATATTCATTCCATAATTATGAAAGTGGTTATTGATATTACATGTGGTTATTCGACTAGTAGAGTATCCATGTGAATAATTAAATAGAATTATTTCATTTTATCTTCACCATATTATGCTAAAGTTCAATTTTAAAAGGATTTTGTTTTATTTATACATTGCTTTAAATGTTTATGCTTATTTATGAAAATTTCTGCTATATTTTTATCCTTACTGAGCATCTGAGCTCACCCCTTTCAATGTTTTATTTTTTCCAGGATGTGAAGAAGTAATTTATGAATGAACTATAGGGATAGTATGAGGGGATATGAAGACAATATGTTGTTGTAGTTTTTTTTACTTTATGATGTAATATAAGACTTATGAATATGTCTAGGGTTTCCAAGACTACAAAACTAATCAGTCTTTTGAGACTTGATCTTTTGTGATCATACTGATGTTATGTAATCATGCACCGACACTGGGTAACTAGGTTCGGGGCATTACAATTTATTATTAACAAATTTAAATTTCATGTTTGGTTCACCATTATATTTTTTATTTTCAAGGTTGGGATGAAAATTTGATACTCACTTTCTGACGTAACTCAACCATTTGTTACTAAAGAATGAGGATTTCACATCAGGTTCACTATTCAATTTTAAATATGAAATTCTAGGGCGACAATTGTGATGAATGTTTCCTAAAGTCACTCAAAAATTTATTATTAAAGGATGGGGATTCAAAGTCATGTTACCCATTTTGTTTCTAATGTTCTTATGTTCCCATAGTTGTTTTGAGTCAGTACAAACTTACTTTACAAATGCATAAAATCATTGGGAATTTCTCAGTAGAGATTTTGGTTGAGCATTTATTGAGAGGAATAGATTTTAGGATCATCCCATTTTTTAGGGGAATTATTTCATACTATAGGATTATTTAGTAGATTTAAGATTTTTTTGTGTATAATTTTTGGTAATAGTATTACTATTGGTTACCACAATATAAGAGATTGGTTAAAACCATGGATCAATGCGAATGTTTTTATGTATTAGAGGTTTTTCATTTCTATTTCACTTCTTGTTTATTCTATGGTTTAAAGACACATAGCTATGAGTTATGGAAAGAAGTTGGTATTTGTTTTAGAGTTAAGGTCGGGCCCATTTAAGAGGATTATTATATATCAATATGAAGGTAATTAGAACATCTGTTATTGATTCTTCATAATAGGAAAAGTCAAAAAAATTAGGGTCATTTGACTATGACTTATGTGGTTACATTTAGGGTTGTACAACTATGACCAAATGATGTTTCTATTAAGGTAATTCCATTAGAAACTATGGGATGTTGGGATTAGACCTCAAGGAGGGATCTAATATATCGTAGTTAAAAATAATTAATTCTACATAGTTTAGGTTTCATATTTTAATGTCATTTGATAGAACATATCCATTTAGAATAACATCATGGGGTAGGAATGCGTTTTATAATTTTTAAGGCTATGGAATTTGTACTACTAGATGAATGACTCCTAATAATTTTTGGTGTGGTATTTACTTTTGAAAAACCCTTTTTGGGTCATCCTATCTATTAGTAATGAAATATGAGAGTGTATGGTATGGACTGGTAAGGAATAATAAATCATTGGGAATATTGTATGTTGAGGACTGATGAAATGTATGGAATATAATACATCAATGAGTAATGGATTTTAGGGAATAAAAACTATTGTTGAATTATGTATCCTTGAAAATATAGATAATTTAGGAATGATGAATCACATGTAATATAACCCATTTAGGAATATTAGATCTTTTGTGATATAAAATATTGTGGAATGAGTTAGGGATTACACTAAGCATGAGGCCCATATGTGTGTATAATTATTATATGTTGGTATTGGTTCTGAATCTTTCTTTGGGGCGCTTGCATCCATCTATGGAGGACACACAACTATTGCCCCACATTTCTGCTTTCCAATGGCAGGAAGCATCCATCGCTTGTTCAAGGATGTTTTCTCCTTGATCGAAATGGGATGATGGGATGTCGGTTCTTCCTTCTGTGGATTCATCCTCAAAACTCATCACCTAGTACGGGTCTCCCTCATATATTAAGTCGTGGTTTGTTAATCTTTTTCCAGATGCCATACCTTCGTGGATGCCGGTTAATTACACTACTTCCGTCAGGACATTCCATGGGGTCTTGACATGGTAGCAACCTTCGGTTAGAGTAGATGACAACATCAGGAACGTCAGGGTATCTATGGGTGCGTGGACATAGGAGAACTTGTATTCTTCCTTATAAGAGGGCATCTCAAGAGTGTAGAACCTGAGGAATCCCACGTCAGTCATGGGGTATCTTATGTCGGGGGCATGTCTCTGAGGTTTTCCTCAGCATCCCATGTTTAACACGGGGTACGCTACGAGTTTAATGTCTTGCAGAGACGGTTACGGCAAGGGCGTCTCTTCGTGGTTTTCCTTTGGCATCTCATGATTATCATGAGGTAGGACACACGTTTAATGTCTTGAGGAGACAGAATTAGGGTGATCAAAATGTCCCATAGAGACAGATCAGATTGGTACAACCCAAGGAGGGAACACCTGGAAGGTAGATGGACCAGAACGCCCAATGAAGATGGATCTGTGGTGGTGCGCCCCATGGAGGGGAGATGTCACACCGTAATGGCTAATCTGAACACCAGTGAGGGTGGATCAGAGAGAGTTCACCACAAGATGGGGGACACCATGGTTTACCATTGGCAGGGATTGAACCATAGGGAGGTTTCTTATGTACCTAGTGGAGACAACAGGGATAAAAACCTATGTAGTTAAAAGGGGCGATGAATAAGGTTTTACACAAAGGACAACGACCCGGATACATGCTGGGGCTTTCACGTGGATAACAGACCAAGTACTAATAAGAGTAGCGAGGAGGGTGGATGACATGATCCCACTTGAATGTGGCAGCCCAAGTAAGAATCATGATGGATGATGGAGAATTTCATGGAGTGGAGGGGGAATGAAATGGGACCATCATGAAGGTGATGGTGGTGTTGGTCTTGAGTCTCAAAGAGACTTCCTACGTATCCCCATGGTAGGGAATCAAAGTCTGCATAGTTTGGTGAGACGATGGGACACCTGAGGAGGCATCCCATGAGAATAGATGAATGGATGGGACCCAGAGGAAGTGGAACCTTTGGGTTTGGGAATGACCTTCCCGAGACAAATAGGCTCAAGGGAGAGTTTAGGATTAGACATGAGTGATGGGATTGAGCCTCATGGAGGATTCCCACGTATCCCCGTTGCAGGGAATCAAAGTCTGTGTAGTTCATCTGACGATTGTTTACCGCCAAATGAGGTTGACAAAAACATACCACTGAATGAGGTCGCAACAGATTATCTCTGGATGAGATGACAATGGCTTACCACTGGATGAGGTTGCAACGGCTTACCGTGGGATGGGGTGTCAACGGCTTACCGCTGGATGGGGTTTCAACGGCTTACCGCTGATTGAGGTCACAACGGCTTTACCACTGAATGGAGTGATAATGGCTTACTACTGAAGATGGACATGGGGTCCAATGGTTTTTGGTAATGAACCTCATAGAGGCTTCCTACGTACCATGCCTTGACATGGATCAAAGTCCTCATAGTTCGGGATGGTGTGGGGCTTACACTCTAGGCTGCCCAATTGATGGTGAACCGACGTGAAGGGGGTCTGGATGACCAACTAATGGTGGGATTGAGCCTCAGGGAGGCTTCCTATGTACCATGCATTAACATGGATCACAGAACACGTAGTTTAAAATGGTGTCGTGTCAGAGAACTGACTTGCAGATGGATCAGGGGTCCGATGGGTGTTGTGTTTGAACCTCATGATGCTTCCCACAAACCATGCTTTGATATGGATCAAAGTCCTCATATTTCAAGAGGGTTTTGGTTGGTGAACCAACGTAAATGAGGACCTTGGTCCTGGTGGGTGGTGGGCTTGAACCTAATGGAGGCTTCCTACATACCATGCCTTGACATGGATCAATGTCCTCGTAGTTTGGGATGGTGTCGGTGGACCGGCATGAAGGGACCAGGGGTCCAGGTGGGCTTGAACCTCATGGAGGCTTACTACATACCATGCCTTGACATGGATCAAAGTCCCCATAGTTTTTGTGGGTATCACAATGGCTTACCGCTGGATTGGAGTGTAGTTTAGCGTCATGCGGGACGATGGAATTTGGGGCTTACACTCTGATGCAACCCAAGGGTATGGGGTCAGCGAACCGACATGAGGGGACCAGGGGGGCTTGAACCTCGTGAAGGATTCCTAAGTTCCATGTCTTGACATGGATCAATGCCCCCGTAGTTTGGGTGTACATTTTAATGTCATGAGGGACAGGGATGAGGTCATGGTTGATGCTTACTCTAAGCCCACGTGAGTCATGATCGGTGTGAGAAACAAGAGGCAACAAAGGTCTGATGACCACATTGCGAAAGGTGCGTCCATGGGAAGTAAATAGGAGTGGGGATTATGCTCTTAGGTGGCCCAGGAAGTCTTGGGACTTACTCCAGGATGGAGGCCTGAGAATAATGGGGCTTATGAAAGGTAGCTGCCCGAGTGCCACTATGGAGAGACACTGGTGAATGGGGATTATGCAAGGAAGATTCCCAGGTGCCGCTATGAAGCGACAATGGTGGATAGGGCTTACGCAAGGAAGCTGCCTAGGTGCCTCTATGGAGATGCAACAGTGGATTGGGATTATGTAAGGAAGCTGCCCAGGTGCCGCTATGGAGCGGAAATGGTGGATGGAGAATATTCTAGGAAGTTTCCTGTAATGTCTTCCTCATGTATGGCCATGAGGGCATCCCAACTCACGGGTGGGTTGAGGCCTTTGCCTATGCGCTAGTGTACAAGAGGGATAATGCCAAGGGCATTGGAATCAGTCCGAACAATGGGAGGTGAAAAGTATGAATCATATTCTTGACATTCGAAATGCAATGAGGGTGGCGTGGCGATGGAGGATAGCTATTGACCATGGAGGAAACGAATCATTCACATTTCGATAGCCTGAAAAGGGGAAAAACAATTGAGGGTTGACTACTGACCCTGTTCTAAACACAGGACCTGACTCAAAGTGTAGTCCAAAGTCTTCCGGGGTGTTGGACCAGGATGGTAGGTGAGCCGATGCAGCATGGGATCGGGCCGTTATTGGGTGACTTCAGACATGGATGTGGATGATGATCCAAATTAAGGACATTCAAAGCATGAGGTGGAGTGATGAAATCTTTTAACGGATTCCAACGCTCTTGAAATTATTCCACTGTGATCATGGAATTAGGCATATTATTCTTGGTGCACAAGATGTCTCTTGTTTGGATCAAGAGGAATCCTATAATGGAACATAAGGAATAATACAGTTTATAGTCATGTAGAGAGGACTATTGTCATCTCATTCTTAGAGAATAAGGAATCACTTATTTGGAGCAAAAGGCATCATATGTTTGGGACATAGGGAGTACTACAGTTTAGAGTCATGTAGATAAGACTGTTGGCATCTCATTCATAGAGCATAATACATCTCTTATTTGTAGAAAAAGGCATCAAATGTTTGGGACATAGAGAGTAATACAGTTTAGATTCATGTAGATAGGACTGTTGTCATCTCATGCTTAGAGCATAAGGCATCTATTATTTGAAGCAAGAGGAATCCTATGTTTGGAACACAGGGAGAAGTACAATTTAGAGTCATGTAGATAGGACTATTGGAATCTCATTCTTGGAGCATAAGGAATCTCTGATTTGGAGCAAGTGGCATTCTATATTTGGAACATAGGGAGATCTACAATTTAGAGTTATGTAGATAGGACTGTTGGAATCTCATGATTGGAGCATAAGGCATCTCTTATTTGGAGAAAGAGACATCCTATGTTTGGAACATAGGGAGAACTATAGTTTAGAGTCATGTAGATAAGATTGTTAGGCATAAGGCGCCTGGGAATTGATGGTGATGGGACTTACGCAAGGGCGGACCATTCTGGTTCAACCTGACATAGGAGCCAGGTGACTGGGTTTGAAGAGTTACCTGAGGAATGGTTCGACACAAGGTACTCAGGGAATTGATGATGAGAATCTCAACTCACGACATGGGAATAAAACCAAGAGGAATATGTTGACTCAAGGTCTTTAATGGTGTGTGAAGGAGTATCTCAAATCATGGTATTCCATAGGTGGAAGGTGGGTGCGCATAATGGCGTAATAGAAAATACTGACATCCCGACCTGAAAAGTTCGTGGTGCGACTCTCCATTTTTCATGGGGGTCAGTGACAGTAGTGAAGGGGCCGACCCGGTGGGCCGGGACCGCACCCCAGCACTAACCCCGAGCGGGGGTGTGGGGGTGCAATCATTGTGGTTTAGACTGGTGAGTGTGAAGGTAAGAGCTTCGCAAAGTATAGGTCTTTGCGAAGTAGCTTCGCAGAGCAATGGGGATCAGGGAGCATGGGGTCTCGTGAAGCATGGACTCGCGGAGCATGGACTCTCGAACCATGGGATCGCAGAGCATGGACTCGCGGAGCATCAGCTCATGGAGAAGCAATGCGATGCAAGCCGCTCGCGGAGCAGGGACTCACGGAGTAGCAACGCGAAGGAAGCTGGTCACAGAGCCTGGCCTCACGGAGCCACTTCAGAAAGAAAAGCAGAGCTCTATGAACTAGGAGATAGGCCGCCCAAGGGGTGGAGTGGCCGTATGGAGAATGGGGGTCAGCTGGGTATTTATAGTCAAGGTGGACCATGAAGTAGAGCACGCTCGGCATGAAGACAGAGCTTGCTCCGAGGTGGACTCGCGAACGTAAAATGCATTCGTGGAGCATGCCGCCTCCTTTCTTCGCAGCAGGTCTCCATGATCGGGCTTTGCAAACCAGTTTTCCAACCCAACTTCAAATACCCAGAACTTTTAATCCGTAGCTCCGTTCGGGTTATACAACCTACCAAATCAAAGCTTGAAAAATGGTTTAAGATATTGGATCACGTATGGAATCATTTGAAAAATTTTGGGGACCCTTTTTTCGATGCCAAACGTTATTTAAATAAAGAAGGATAATTGGAATTGTGAGGAATATATACTAATTAAGAAGGAATTAGGGATCACACCTAGTAGGAGGCCCATGTATTGATAAGTGAGTAGGAGGGATATGTGTAGGGATTAAACATATACTAATCAAGGATGATTTTTCTGGTAGGTAACTCAGGTTAATACATATTCCATGGATTATACCCAGTAGGAGGAACATTATATGTATTTGGATAATTTAATAGACCCAATAGACCCATTATCTATTCAATCAATTTGTATTCTCAAAATGGGGCCACTAAGAAGAGAATCAAGAGATAGGGGTGGTTTCACCAATGTTTTAATGATAAATACATTCATTATCATTGGTATAAATGGTTATTATTACCTTGATAAATCTATTACTCTAGAAGAAAACCCCGTAAGAGGCCTCTTAATAGAGGAATGATACCTCCTAGAAAATTAATACATTATCAAAGGGGAAAAATATCACATTCTTAACCTATTCATATTCATTAGGAGGCCATGGAGGAGAAAAAAAAGAATATTCACCCATGTAGGAGACATCTGTGATAGAGGATCCGAGGTATATAACCTTGGTGAGGATTTCATTGAGGTAATAGACAATTTCAATTGAGTTCTTATCCTAGGGATTAGGGTTTGTACCACATCCTCATTGGTGGATTGGGAAAATATAATTCCTAGGTAAGATAACTAGGTGAGGTAATGGTCATCCATGAGACTAGGGTGGGTATCATGCCATAGTTGAGGGTATGGGGAAAGGACAACACTAGTATAGGGTATGGTGAAGTGTCTCTCTAGTTATAACGTAGGGTGAATTGTTTCTTTTGTTATAAGATATGGTGGATTTTCACCCTAGTTATAGGGCCAGGAGATGTGTCACCCCATTATAAGGTATGGTGAAGTTCCACCTTATTTATAGGGTAGGGAGAAGTGTCACTCTAGTTATAGTACTTTGGGTATGACTATGGTGTGTGGTTCCCTAATGTGACATCCAGGATGGTATCCTTCACCAGAGTTTTGGAGGACTAAGGGAATGTGGTCTCTCATCAATGTTTTAATGTGTTATGCCTTTATGAAACTCAATTACCCTAAATTAAATTTTTTAATTAGGCTACTATAACTTATAAAGTCATGATATAAGAAGAGTTAGGAGCTTATAGGGTCTTCTTGGATCATACATGTTTCTTCCCTTTCTCTTCTAAATTCCAAAATGGTATCAATGGGTCACTATTTATAGTCTACTAGAGACTAAGAAATGTAGTTATGTAGTCAAATACCTTCTGAGTTCTAGTTGAGGCACAAAATTCAATTAAAGGACTTTTTCATTCAAAATGGGGGTGAAAAAATTCTCCTTGTGTAGCACCCTAATAATTCTCCAAATTTTCCTTTATATTTTTTGATCGCTTTTCAATACAGACAACACCTAATTTACACAAAACACTATTTTGTCATGTTTTTTCGCAGTCAATTAAATTATAACACTTTTATATATTTTATGTGGTAAATTTATATATTATATAACCAATAAAATATTTTAACACTCATATAATATATTTTATAGGAATAATATTAGAATAAACCCAACATTATATAAAAAATACTATATTTTAATAAAACCACTTTTATCGCATTTTACGGGAGAACCTATTTTAAATCTAATTTTTGGAACTTTTATAGATTTTTTATGTAGAAATAAACTTCTTATATTAAATTGAAACCTAAAAATTATTTTAGGGTAAATTTTTTATATTTTTTCTATGAAGTTTCATTTTATAATGAATAGTGTAAAATACTAAATTTTGGTTCAAAACTACTTTTTGTAATATTTTATTTCTAAAGATAAATTAAAATTAACTTTTTTTATAGTTTTATTAGATTAAATTTGTAAAAATTAATCCATATTAGTCCATTGGAATAAATTAGACTATGAAATTGGATATAAAAACTTATCAAAATGTTGGTCATTTTTACTTTAAAACCCCGCATTGTCTTCCTGTCAACAAAAATAAATTTAAAATAACTTCTACCACTTATGTGCTAAAAATTTGAAAAAATGGATTCCATATTTGGACTTAGCATAATTTATAATTTATAAAAGGTTCAAAATAGTTTTTTACTGAAAGCATTAGTGAATGCAATTGAAATTAATTACAATGATTATGGTAACATTAAGCACAATAAGGGACTAAACCTCAATGTTAAGGGTCCAAATGACCTAGAAACTTGTAAAATATCAATTTTATGCAAATATTTATACCGTATCCTCAATTTTATTTAAATTTAATCATTATGGGAGCCACTTTCTTTGTAAAAAATGTGGGTGTAATCCCCTTTCCAAATTTATAAGATCGCTACTCCTCCTCCACTATAAAATGACCTCCTCTCCTTCAGAATCCTCACACATATAAAGACACATTATTAAAACCTATAACTAATAAAATAGATTACAAAAATACCTATAATAATCCAAGAATCCTCTCCTTGGGCAGAAATCCATCCAAGGAAGCTCTTTGGTTCAAACTAAAAGGAGTAACTAGACTAAGAGATAACATCCTTCCTTAAGCTCTTTAGACTTATTTCAATTATCCAGCCCCTAAAATCATCTTACTATATGATTATATAAAAACAGTGTCCTAAATATACTAGGATATTTTTATTCTATGTTTTATACCTACAATCACACACACTTCCTTCTAATGGGTTTCAGACATACCATTTATGTTTACGGAAAATTACCGCCTCACGAAACAAAGTTGTTCATTTTTACTTTACCAACTCACATGGAGGGGAATTATGAGGTTATATATATATGATATATGTTATATTTATTATTTATTTATTCTTTTTTAATTAGTTTATATCACATACCATTATACTTTCCATTTTTTATAAATATGATAACATAATTTGTGGAAGTGTGGGCTATCACCTCTTAAAAGCAATGTGACTCATTCATGCTATACATAAAATGTATAAAAGATTGTTTTAATAAAACTATGAAACATATATAACATAGATATGTTACATGAATTATAATATATATATATGTATCATTAAATTTTCCTTCTTTTAATACAACAATGAAATTATAGTAGCATTCATGCGTACGTACGACCTACTGTCTCCTTGGATAGTGCAGTTCATTTCTTATCACAAAATATTATGGAATGTTATACATACATGTGTACTGAATATACATGATAATTGAATCATGGTTTAAATAATGAATATGGTGAAGTCGTTATCTATTTAAAGGGAACAACAAATAAAAATTCAAGACATACATAAAAGTAACTAGGTAATTAATACGCGATATAATGAAAATAATGAATGATTGTTAACAAATGGGTAATAAGTTATTATAAGAAGATGATATATGATATTATGAAAATTAATAGTTTTTTATTATAAGTTATTATTATATTTTAAACCACTATAAATTTGGATAAATACCACCCAAAAAAATAATGTTAAAGTAAGAGATTGTTTTATATTTTTTCTTTCTGTGAGGCATATGCCATTTACACCACCTACTTTTTTTGTGTGGTTTACCTAATACCCATTTTGATATAATATATAACGAATTATTTATTCTTTATGATATTTAAATATTCTATTTTATGATAATTAATTTTGGATCTTCCAATTCTTATGTCATAATAGTGGTATGGGATTTCATCTCAATTTACATTCCATTGAGTCTTATTTTTGTTATGAACCAATTCAATTTTATATAGAGTATATACTATCCTTTGAAATGTAATATAATAAATCTCATAATTATCATGATATTTTAATTTTCATTTAATTTAGTGGAATTATTATTTAAATGTTTCCATGTGAAATGGGACACTTTGGAATGTTTAAAGATTATTTTACCTCAAGAATGTTTTAATGTTAACAACCCTTGTTGTTACTTTTACTCCTATGAGGTATTATTGATAAATACAAATTATTTATTAAAAATGGATACATTATAAGGGAAATTATTTAATATATATATTAGGAACTCTTGGACATACAACACATGGGTTAGGAACCATTTAAGGCAAGCCCTATGGGTTAGGGACTAGTTAATGAAAGCCCATAAATGCATCAATAGTCTCATGAGACGAATAATTTATCCAAATCAAAATAGTTTAAACTGCATCTTTATGGTAGAAGTATCATGTTCCTACGAAACATGTAGTCCAATAATTAAGAATTAACTTTATTTAGAATCAATTTATAATTATTTATCCACAAGATTTTGTATCGACATATCTAGAGATGCATTTAATTTTCAGTTCATTGATTAAATGGAATGTGTATCAAGTTTCTTACATTAACAAGTTGATATTGCCTTATATAGTTATATTAATGGAATATGTTGTCATTTATTTACCTTTCCATGTCAATTTATCCTCATTGATTTATTATTAATTCCAGTTTACTTACCCTTGCAGAGCATTTTAACTCACCCTTATTTGGGTTCACTCCCTAGGTTATGAAGAAGAAATCTATGAATAAGATTTCAAGGATGAAATTTATTTATTTTTATTATGTATCATGTTTTTATTTAATATTTACCAATATATTATGGGTATCATATATGCATTCTGTATTTCCAAGAATAGTAAACTAATTTTTCCGCTGCTTTCTCAAAGGATTTAGAGGCTGGGGCTGGGTTTGGAGGGTTCCTGAATCTTTCATTCAAGGATTTCATGTGTGGTGAGACCTCCAAGGTTAGCGTGAGTGCCTGTCCTGCTACCGTTCAGCTCCCATAGATTCCACCGATTGTGGTGGATCGGTGTGGCCACAAGCTGGTAGAGGGGGTTCCTTCGGTGGTTCTCTCTGCCAAGGAACTCCGGGAGGCGGCAACCTTCCATGAGCTAACACTCGTGGCTTGGTTTGGCCGTAATAAGCCTTCGCTGCCCTTCTTCCGTAGCTTCGTGGAGTCCTGGGATCTGTCTCGCCCGACTGCAGTTTCTGAGGTTTCTAGGGTCGCTTTCTGCATTCACTTTGTGTCCAAGGAGGAATTTGTGAAGGCCTAGCCTAGAAATATTAGGAGGTGAAGCTCTTGGAGGTTCTCTCTTACCAGGTGGTCATGGGATTGCCATTTCGGTCGCGAATCTTCCTCTGATGCTGTGTGGCTATCTCTTCCGGGCTGGCCTCTTCCTCTTCAAAACCCGGCCATACTGAAGGAAGTTGGGAACTCGCTGGGTTCTTTCCTCTATGCGGATGCCGACACCAGATGCCTCCAGGCGGTGGCCATCCTGCGTATCTGCGTTGAGTTGGATTTAGCGGCGATGTGACCGTCCATGGTCATGTTGGAATCCATTGATGGCTTTTCCTAGAGATAGAGAATCTTCTATCAACATCTTCCACGTTTTTGCCTCTGTTCCGGTCTGCATGGCCACCTGGAGAGGAGCTGCCGGAGATGAAGGGAGGTGGTGCACCCCTCGTGTCGGGGCGAGTCTGTAGAGCTAGGTCAGGACCCACCCGTGCTGAGTGGAAAGATTTCCGAGCAGTTTTCAGACCTCCCGGTTCCGTTTTCAAATTTAAATTTTTCGGGTGTTTCTCGCAAGAAGGAGACATGATGTGGGGTGTCCTCATCTAACATGGTCAGTGCTCTGTTGGTTGCTTCCTTGGATTCCTCTGACTTGATCACTTGGTCCCCGGGGCCATCTGGGCAGGCTCCCTATCCTCTCCAACAGGTGGGCGTCTTTTCGCGGTGGGATCCGAAGTTGTGCGTGGCTTTCTCTTCCAGCAGTCCGCCAAGGATACTGCCACCGCCTCCACCCCCTATCTGTGTTTAGACACAGCTCTCTGCGGAGAAGCTTCTCAACTCCCTGTCCAGCAACCTTTCCCTTTCCTTGGAGTATCTGGGAGGGACAAGTGCCATTCCTAGAAGAGTTGATAAAGAGTTTCTTCTTTCTAGGTCCTCTCCACAACGTAGGTTCCTGATCTCCTTGGTGCAGGGGTATCTAGGGACTGATCTGCTCGGTTTCCGCTCTCCTGAAAGGAAGTCTCTACTAGAGGTAGATGATTTCTCATTGAAGAAAGTTATTCGATCTCTGAAACCGGGTAGGTGTGAGGATGACTTTCTAGGACCAATCACCCGTTCGAAGGCGAAAGAGAAAGCTCTGTTCTCTCCAACTCAACCTCAAACCCCCTCCATCTTTAAGGCCCGTAAGGGCATCCCGTAATGTTTTCCCTCATTATCTGGAATGCACGTGGTTTAGGAGCACAATCCAAGTGTACTTTTTTGGCATCATAAGCGAGGAAGTCGAATTCATCTTTATTCGGTATTCTGGAACCAAAGCAGAGCTCTGATAAACTACAAGGGCATACAAAAAAATCTTGGATTTCCCAACTGCTTGCATGGGAGCCCTGTCAATTCCCAGATTTGGCTATGTTGGAAGCGCAACATTTCAGTGGAGGCTATCAACTAGATTCCACAATGCATCAACAGTAGGATCTTTGTTGGTAGCGTTGATCTACTGTTCTTCTTTTGTGTATGCAAGTACGCGGAGTCTTGTAAGGAGAGATTTATGGAGCCATCTACAAGACATGCATGATGGATCGTTACCATGGTTCGTAGGAGGGGATTTCAACACTATCTTGGACGTTTCAGAGAAAAGGGGAGGCGTTTGTGTTAATAACGAAAGCATGCTAGAGTTTCAGGAGTTTATAGCACATGCAGGACTGTTGGATATGGGTTTCACGGGGCCCAAGTACACTTGGTGCAACAACCGTAGGGGGAGGGATCGCATCTGGAGTCGCCTGGAAATATTTTTCACCAACATGTAGGGATTATATCTACTCTCCAAATCTTCGGTCACACATCTCACATGCTATCTCTCTGACCATGCTCCTCTGCTGGTTGAAATTTCTCGCAAAGCAGTGGTGGGAGCATCTTTTCACTACTCTAGTGAGTGGCATCATGATACGAACTTCTTGAAACTGCTAAAAAACTCCTGGATTAAGTAGGAAAGGAAGCAGTCATGGGATGGTTTGATGAACCGACTCAAACGCATGATGTAGGATATTCGAATATGGTCGACCGAGCAACCAGGTCCTTCTAATAGGGTGGAAATAATGCAAATAGAGGTGGACAGATTAGAGGATTCCCTCCTGAATAACTGGGAGGAAAACACCTTTTCTATTATATGCGACAGGAATATCTCCCTTGTGGAGAGGCTCTTAGAAATGGATAGAGATATTAAGAAAATGTCCAGGGATAGGTGGTTAAGGGAAGGTGATCATAACAATGCGTACTTTCATGCATGCATGAAAGGGAGGACAAGCATGAACATTAATCTGTGGCTAGAGGACGACTCCTTCAATTCAGATGCAGGTATGGCAGGGAGCATGGACTTGGAGCACATTGAGGGTCTTCTGGCGGGGGAAACCTCTTCTACCTTCGAATGGTATACCGTGGGCAACGGTGAGTTCTTGAGCAGCCTACCTCTCTTGGTTAATGGCTCGGACAACACCAGTATCTCTTCTGCCCCTTAGGAGGAGGAAATCGGGGAGTCTCTTTTGATTTAGCCAGTGGACAGTGCACCTGGCCCGGATGGGTTTCCAGTCTCCTTATACAGAGATTCTTGGGAGCTTGTTGGCATGCATGTTGTTTAGGCGGTGTAGGACTTCTTCGGTGGTGGTTTTTTGAATAGGGGTATCTCCTCCTCAAGGGTGGTCCTTATTCCGAAAATGAAAAACCCTACTCTTATCAAGAACATCCGGCCAATATGTCTCTGTAACATGTCTTATAAAATCATGACCACGGTTATTTAGAGGAGAATCGCTAGGATCATCCCCAAGGTGGTCTCAGAGGAGAAGCAAGGTTTCATCAAGGTCCGGAGCATCCAAGGGGCAGTTGGTATTGCTAGCGAATTGGTTCACGACATAAACCAACGGGCGGTAGGATCCAACGTTATCTTCCAAGTGGATATGAATAAGGCTTATGACAACATGGAATAGAGTTTTATCATTCACTTCATGAGAAATATGGGATTCCAAGATTAGTTCTGCAACATCTGCTACAGGTGCTACTCCTAGCCTTGGATTTCTGTCTCATTACTGGGAAAAAGATTTGGTTTCTTCAAGTCCATTAGGGGTGTCTGGCTGGGAGATCCGTTGTCACCTTTTGTTTTTGTGATCACCCAGGATTCCCTATCTAGAAACATGAACCACTGCTTGGCTGGGGGAAAGTTTAAACCATTCCATGGAAGAGGCAACAAAGGTAGTATTTCACACTTGATGTTTGTTGATGATATATTGCTGCTAACTAATGGTCGTTGCTAATCCTTGTGCCACCTCAGATACATTATATCTAACTATGCCAGGCTCAGTGGGAAAGATATTAACACTGAGAAGAGTTGTGGGTTTATCCCGAAGAAATGCCCAGAGAGAAGGTGCAGGGAGATACAGAGAATCCTCAGGTGCAGAAGAAAGTAGTTTTCGATGCTGTACCTCGGTGTGCCAATCTCTTATGGATGCATTAGAAAATATCACTTAAATGACATACTCGAATGACTCCTGGGAAGGATCTTCATCTGGAAGAACAAGATGCTCTCTTTTGGAGGGCGAGTCATGATGATAAACAGCGTCCTCATGTCCATTCCCATGCACACTTTCTCCGTCATCAAGCCTCCGAAAGGCACAATGGAAAGGATGGAAAAGATAATGAATGCTTTCCTTTGGGATGCAAATAGGGAAGGGTGACGTAATTGGGCATATTTGATGTGTTTATCTCACCCTGTGGAAGAAGGAGGTGTCGGCCTCCGCGACATTCACGACACCATCCTCAGTTTATAGGTGAAGATGGATTGGGAAATCATTGGCGGGGAGACTCTCTGGGAGAAATTATTTAACATGCGATATAGATGGAAAGTGGCGGCTGTCACCCACAGGGCTACGGTTTTGGCCAAATTCATGTTCTCTCATATCAAAACCTTGTCCAACTACACAAGTTGGGTGGTTGGCCACGTGGAAATTAGCTTCTGGAACACCAACTGGGCGGGTGAGGTCCTCAGTTTTCTGGGTTTCCCATGCCCGATATCTCTTTCCAAGATGCATGTGATCGCTATGATATCATACAGGAGGCCTTAAACCCCAGTCTGATGAGCCAGTTTGATGGAATCATTATGAGTGACGACCTGGACTTATGCTGCTTCTCGGAGACTAGCTCGGGCAGGTACAACAGCAGCGGGTACATGGAAATTTTTCGTCGGGATCGTAACATAGAAGAGAGGGTTCGGGCTATCTGGTGCAACGAAGTTCCCACAAGGATGAACTCCCTTCTATGGAGGGTTTGTAATAGGGCGCTTCTTATAGAAGAGAATATCCAGAAGAAGGGTGTACACTTTGTTTCTCAGTGCTACTACTATGCGAACCATTAAATCGAGACGACGACACACCTCTTCTTCCAGGGACAATGGGCTTCCTACCTCTGGTTGCATTTCACTCACCCTCAACAGTCGGGTAGCACTCCCAGGTCCCCTCAAGAGTTTGTGTCCATGTGGTTTAAGGGCACTGACAACAGAGCTATGGAATGCCCTTTTAGATCGCTCATTTTGATTTCCATTTGTTGGATCATCTAGGAGGCACATAACCAGGTTCGTCTGGGGACCCCTCGCTCTCCGTGGTACCTTTAGGTTTGACTCCGATCTCTTATCATGGAGCTTGCCTCACTCATCAAAGGTGGACTAGCGTTGACTACGGTTTTAAATCTCCTCTATCACCCATGAATGCAGAACAGGGGAAGCAATTCCTAGGTTAACTGGAAGCCGCCGAGACGTGGCCTGAAACTTAATATTGACGGCTCCTATATGGAAGGGGCCATGAGAGGCGGCAGACTGCTTAGGGATAGTTGGGGCTCTATCCTTGTTTCCTTTAGTGATTTCTGTGGCCCATGTTGTTCTTTGGGTGCTGAGGTCTGAGCCCTACATTCCGAGCTCATGGTTTGTAGAAGGAGAGGGTTGCAGATCACCGAGGATGAGTCCAATTCTGAGGTACTTGTCAAGGCTCTTCAAGGAAGTCATGGGATTCCATGGGAGCTGGTCTACATCATCCTGAGATGCAAGGAAGAGACTGATCAAGGGAGGATTATAAAACATAGTTGGAGGGAATCCATATTTGTGGCCGACAGACTTTCCCGACTTGGTCGAAAGGAGTAGAAACTTTTGATTTTTGACACCCTTCATTATCTTCCCCTTGAGTGTATCTGTGTGGTGCAAGGGGATTCCCTGGGCCTGCACTTCTTTTTTCCTCCTTGAGGACCTGATTCCTTCGTTTTCTTTTCACGCAAATTAATAAAAATAATAATTTTCAGGCAGAAACCTTAGAAATGATATTTATAAAAAATATATAAGGGAAATTAACCATAATATATACTTTTATGAGAAGTATAAAAGAACATCCTAGAATTATGGTAAGGTAGATATTATGTGGGTATTCCTAGAAATACATACCTATCTGGATACTAAAAGTGGATGTGGTTCTACCATATATGTACATAAGAGCAACAACTCAAACAAGGTATGTTAGGCTTTTATCTGTATGACCAGTTACACAACAATAGGCCTTATTGCACATGTGGTTTGACACTCCCATTAGATATTCTTAGGATAGTTTAGATTTTCTTTACCAACCATTATGATGGATTTGAAAGTAATGATTTCCCAAATGTATCCAAGGTTTATTATTCTTGGATTTAAGATGGTTTACTTAAATTTATGTGATATACAATATTTTGAATTATACATTATGATTATATGGGATAATATAGTATATACCATTGTTTAGAAATTGCACCTAGAAGGAATAATGGTGTCAATAATCATGGAAAATGTAGAGATTGACTTGTTGAGGAAACCAATATATCTATTAATATAATGCATAAAATATTTAAAATATTAGGCAAACTTAATCCGATTATGAAAAATAACCTTTCATAAATGGAGCAACGTATTACATGGAGATAGTCTCCTATTATTGATTTTCTATATAGTAGAATCCCAAATCTTTTAGTAGGTCTACTTATCCAATTGTAGATGAGAAATGAATTAAGATTATGGAGATGAGATTTACGGCCTTGTAATGTATAGAAAATTAAAAGGTTAGACTTTCAGTCTATTTTTTCTGAGGTTATGATGATCAGTGGTGATATCTGATATTGAATTCAAGGAATGAAGAAGAAATTGAACTCATATAATGAAGAAATTTCATGGATACATTTTTGATAAGTAATTATCTCGTGATAAAAAAATTAATATAAAGATAAATCTACTTTGAATAAATTATATGGAATAATAAAGTGTTATAGATTATAAAGATACCTTTAAAAGGTTATCGAGGTATACTATAGATTACATTCACAAAAATGAGTGTAATATTGAAAACCTCATTGAAGTTATTTTTCCAAATCACTAAAGAGCACTGGTTTTTTTAGAATTTTTCATCATACAATGAATTTTTTTATGTTCCATCAAGATAGAGAAGGAATTATCGAGAACCTATGTATTAAAAGGAAACAAGAAGAAAAATATTCCCTCTTAACATCATGAGAAATGGAATGTGTCACCGACGAATAATGGAATGAAAAATTTCCACCCTGTGAGAAATGTGTGGAAAATTCCCTCTAGAAAATTCTTTATGGGAATGTGAGTTTGTTTTATGTTTGGAGAAAAGGGTAATCATATTAAAGACTATAAATAGAGGAATAAAAGTGATGATATTTAGTGGTTCACATTTAAGGATATGGGGCACTACTAAATTGAATACTCTAAGAATCAAGGAAATTAACTATAAAAGATATCAAATAGAGATGAAAAAGTGTATACAATCACTACATAAGAGGTTGAAGTTCTAAATGACATGGTGGCAGGTATATTGATTTTACCTTAAAATTTATCAAATACCTTATTTGATTTTGGATTGTCACACTCTTTTATAACTACCCAGTTTTATAAGAAAATTAGAAATTTCCCTTTGGATCTAATAAAATATTTGTTAGTTATAAATCTTAATGGAAGTATTATTGAAACAAATATGTGTTGTGAAGTCCCCATTATGAAACATAAATGTTCTATACTTGATGAAATTGTTATCAAACCTATGGTTGACTTTGATATATTCCGCGATATTGACTGGTTCTAAAAATATGATGCAAAATTTTATTACAAGAGGAAGGAATTATGAATTTTGGTGAAAATATAGAATCCCTAATAATTATATAATAATATTATTCACCTGATTCTTATCTAGATCCACCCCTAGCAGATCTATTGAAAGATATTCATGGGGAGGAAGAGAAAATGGTGTCTAGTGACGAAGGATGTATTCTTAATATTGAATATGAACCTACCATGTAGGAATATATTTATGTATTTCTAGAGGAATTACCTAGACAACCCCCTAAGCATGAATTTTAATTTTACAATGATTTAATCTCCAATCCAAGGACAATAACAAAGAATCCCTATAGAATAGACACTTTGAAATTAGTGTAATTTAAGAAATAACTAAATGATTTGGGTAATAAAGGATTTATTTTTCCCTAGTGTTTGACAATGCGTATCCCCTATCCTCCTTATTAAAAAGAAAGAGAGATCTATGAGGTTGTTTATTAATTATAGGGAAATCAATTCCATTATAATAAAGAACAAGTTTCCTCTACCTTGAATCGAAGAATTGTTTTATATACTTCACGGATCCCAATATTCTTCAATTATTGATATCCATTTTAGGTATCAAAAATTTTGAGTGAATAAGGAAGACATTCAAAATACATCTTTTTGGATGATGTATGAACATTATGAGTTTAAAGTAATTTCATTTGGATAAATTAATGGACCCTTTGTCCTGATGAGCTTAATGAATAGAGTATTCTAGGAATATATTTATGATTTTTTGAGGTATTCATTGATGATATTAGGGTGTATTCTAAAATCTATGAGGAGCATTTAAATCATTTGTGAACTATTCTTAAAACTCTTAAAAGTAATTTTTTATATGTGAAATTTAGTAAGTGAGATTTTTGGTTTCAATAAGTTTCTTTTCTTTCCCATATTGTCTCTAAGGATATAATATAAGTTGATCTTATAAAGAAAAAGGTGGTGGGAGAGTGTCATATGCTAACAAAAAAACACCCTAATTTGCATTTTCCTTGGTTTGGAAGGTTACTATCGATGATTCATTCAGAATGTTTTCCAATTAGATGGCCCGTTAACCAAATTTACACAAAAAAAGGATTATGTTTGTCTGGATGAAGGAACATGAATAATTATTTGACAAGATAAAGGGAAGATTAGTCAATGATCTAATTTTGACTCTACAATCTGGGAGTGATGGTTTTATTATATATAGTGATTCATCAAAGAAGGGACTTAGCTGTGTCCAAATGAAAAATCACAAAGTTATTTCTTATGAATGAAGGAAATTTAAGGCACACAAACAGAACTATACGACCCATGATCTTGAGGTAGTAGTTTTAATCTTGGATTTTAATGTTTGGAGACATTATATCTATTGCGATGTATGTGTGATATACACAGATCATAAGAGCCTGTAATAGATCATCTCTCAGAAATAGATCAATATGAGACAATGGAGATGGATAAGACAACTAAAATATTATGATTTCTCAATAAATTACCACCCAAGTAAAGTGAATAAGGTAAAAAATTCTTCGATTAGAAAGGATAATGGTGTTCTTATCCAAATGATGATTGATAATGATCCTATGTTCATGGATCTTGTAAAGATGGATATAAAAATTTTGAGGGAAGGGGAGACATTAATCACTTTTCAAATGATTATAGGACCATAGTTATTAGAGAGGATAAATAATTATCAATTTGATGATGAGGAATTTAAGAAAAATACTAGAGGTGCAAACAATGAAAAAATAACATTTTGTTTTCTGAAGATGGTGTTTTATAATTTGGAAAGATGATATATTTTCCATAAATACATGAGAAAAAAATGGAATTTTTGAAATTTTTTTATACACTATATGATCAAAAATATGTATAGGGACATGAACAAACATTTTTTATGGGATAAAATATAGAGGGAAATTGCTGATTATGTGTCCAGATGCTTGGTTTATCCATAAGTGAAATCTGTAAGGAAGCATCCTAATAGATTCCCACAATCTCTTCCTATTCTCATGTGGAAATGAGATAAAATTACTATGGAAATTTTCATGGGAATACCGAATAATCCTATAAGGAAGGATTCAATATGGTTTATTATTGATCAACTAACCAAATATGTACACTTCCTTTCCATAAAATAAGACCTATATCTTGAGAAACTCATACGGATCTATATTAATGAAGTTTTAATACTTCATGGAACACCTCTATTAATTATTTTTGATCGATATCCCCTATTTTCATCGAAATTTTGGAAAATACATTAGAAGGATCTCAATGGTAAGTTTCATTTGAGCAATGAATACCATCCTCAAACTGATGGAGAGTCAGAATACACAATTCAAACAATGGAATACATATTGAGATAATTCTCACTTGACTTTGAAGGCATATGGAAAAATACTTAATATTATTATATTTTTCATATAATAATTGTTTCTATTGAAGTATTCAAATGGTTCCATATGAAGCATTATATTGCAAGAGATGTCACACTAAAACTTGTTGGGATGAATTTTGTGAAAAGAAACTCATAGGCCTAGAACTTGTTGACGAAATGACAACAAAGGTAAAGGATATTCATGCTCATATTAAAGTGGATCAATGTAGGAAAATGAGATACTATAATAATCAAGGGAAATATTATGAATTCTTAGTGCGAGATCACATTTTCCAGAAGGTATCTATATTGTATGGTGTTATAAGGTTTGGTAAGAAAGGGAAACTTAGTCCCAATTACCTTAAAACTATTGAAATTATTGAACGAGTAAGAGTCATTTCTTATCATTTGTAAATGATTCCAAATATCTTAGTGGTACATGATGTATTCCATATATCTCTACTAAATAAGTTCATATCTGACCCAACACATGTTCTCACCTCTTATGAAATTTACTAGGAACCTAAACTTTCATACTGTGAAGAACCAATCCATATTCTTGATATCATAGAGAATTTATTTCAAAAATCTAATAACTTGTTTATTAAAGGACCTAATGAAAAATCCAAAAATGGAGGAAGAAACATGGGAACAAGAGGATTATATAAAGGATAACAACCCACATATTTTTGAAGGTAATACACCTGAAATATTGGGGATGGATTTGTTGTAGGAGGGCAGAATGTATCACCTTAGGAATTGTCCATATTTTCCTTTAGATTTGGTTGGTATCTTTGTAATACACACAACACTCTATTTACACAGAACATGATTTTGTCACGTTTTTCAAAGTCAATTAAATTATAACACTTTTAGAGATTTTATTTAGTAAATTTATATATTATATATAAAATATTTTTTTACAATCATCCAATATTTCTTATAGGCATAGGATAATTAAAAACCCAATATTACACATAAAATAATATATTTTTATTAATGTATTTTTATCTCCTTTTAATGATGAACCTATTTTAAATTCATTTTTTTTGAACTTTTATGGATTATATATGTCAAAATAAACATAAATAATACAATGAAAACCAACAAATTAGGTTTTTTAAAGACCTGGAATTTCTATGTAATTGTTTTTAAATATATGAGAATTTTACTAGTCTGTGAAAAATGACGGCGCATGATTCTGAGGCCCATAGTGCCTATAATGAATTTCTGAACATTGTTTCGGGTATGTTCAGTAAACGTGTCAGTGGGTTTTTCTAGATTTTGAACCATTGCTCAGAATTGAAATTTGAGGTCCCCGTTGAACTCGCAACACTGATATTCGCTTAAGGAGACCTTCACCTCTACTGCAGTGAGTCGAGAGTGAAAGATAATTTTTGTGTTTTTCTTGAAAGAAATAAATAAATAAAAATCTTAACTTTTTTATTTTTTTTGTTGAAATCTCCCATGTAGATATTTTAAAGGTGGGGACCACCTGAACTAAAACCTCCCACATGTATGTTGAGAAGGTGGGGACCACCGAGCCTAACCCCCATTTTGAATTTAGTGGTGGGGATCACCCGAACCCCCTTTAATGGAAGGAAACCTTCCAACTCCCTCTTTAATGTGCGGGGGGGGGGGGTGACCCTAGGTTTCATCAAAATTTATTATATCAACACAAAACCATTTAATTAGGCCAATTAAATGAGCTAATTAATGGTGCCAACTAATTACATTAATTATTCCATCTTTGTTGTGCCAAATTTATTTATTTTGATAAACCATAATTAACAAGTTGGTTATTTCACATTTTGGTGGAATTGGTAGAGATGATCCTTTGGAGGATTATTCTCTCCAATGAAGAACACACTCTCCAACGAAGAACAGGCTCCCCAACAAATAAGGCTCATGATGACGAGAAATGTCTTTAGTGACAACGAACAGATGATCGAGGAAATTCCGACATCACAGACGTCCGTCTATCCTCAATGACTCTGTCTCTTCCCTCACGACCTTCGTCAACAAATATCTAAGGTAGGGTTTTAATTATGTGTGATTATGGATTCGTATATTCTTCCCTTCTAAACAAAGAATGTAGATCAACTCTCTAACTAGTTTTTCCGCAAATGTTTTCTTTTGTGGGTTTGGGAATAATTATTGTCGGAGGTTGTTGAGTTTTGACGTTATTCATTAATGTTTTTGTTGAGCAGCTTGCTACCGCCCTAATGAGGATGGTATGAGCCAAACAAACATGGCTCGACCCCTCGGAAAATATTTTGGTTCTTTTGTATGTTTTTTGCGATGGTGACGGCGGTTGGCACATGTGGAACTCGAGAACCACGGTCGGTACCACATCCGGTGCCGAAGAAGGCAAGGAATGAAGGGTGGCCAGTCAATCTGGCTGCCGGTGAAGTCACGTCACCCCACCGCCTGTGTACTCAACATCCCACGCGGCCTTCGCCGCCCCTGCAGCCTCCGTGGCCCGCGGTCTCCACTGCTCCTCGGCCTCTGTGGCCTCCACCCCCAGGGAAATGCATGGACCCCGTGGCCTCCACCGCCCATAGCATCCGCGGACCCCGCGGACTCCGCTGCCCCGTGGCTCTACCGTTCCATAGCCTTTGTGGCCTCCGCCACCCCGCGGCCTCACGGTCTCCGTGGCCTCATGCCGCCCTTGCAGTCTCACGGCCTCCACACTTCCCTCATGCCCCGCAGCCTCGCACTTCCCTCATGCCCCATCGCAGCCTCCGCACTACCCTCATAGGCCCCACAGCCTCGTGTGCCCCTCACGGCCCCCGTGACCTCCGTGCCACCCTCACTGGCCCTGGAGCCTCGTGCCTCCCTCCCGGCTCCCATGTCCTTCGCCCCACCCTCGCGGCCTCCACAGCCTCGTGTCGCCCTTGTTGCCTCCATGGAACCCGTGCCACACCATGGGCCACCCAGCGCGGGCTGGGTTTGAACTTGCAGTTCATGCCAGGTTGGCCCAGGCTGGGTCGTGTCGGTCATTCCGACCGGGTCGGACCGGACCCGGACCTTCTTTGACCCAATTACTCTATTTTGGCCATAACTTTAGCACCGAGTGTCCATTTGACAAACCATCAGTGACACTGGAAACCTTGTAGAGATATGGTCCCTTGGGTATACCCCACTATAGATTTGGATAATGATGAGGTACAATCGGGTTGGATTGAGCACGAATCCAACCGAGGCCTCGGGACAAAAAGGATAATAACTTATAGAATGGGCATCCTATTGATGCATCATCTGTTATTTTGAGACCCATATGACGTTGAGGTTCTTTGAGATACTTCTTCATGGGACTTAGTGGTAGTGGGAGTATCTAACTGTGGCTTGTGGAGCGGACCCTCCTAGAGACAAGCGAGCTTAGTGCGGGAACCCAATAGCTGGCTGTGACATAAAGAATGAATAGCGATCATGTGTGGGTCATCACCAAGTGATCCTATGTGGGTCAACACCAACAAATCTTGTGTAGGTCAACACTGAGCGATCCTGTGTGGGTCAGCACCAAGAGATCTCGTGTGGGTCTGACGACATACTAACGAGGTACTAGGATCCTGTGTGGATCTGATGACATACTTTGATCCTCTGTGGGTTTGATGAGGATTTAGGATCCTTTGTGGGTCTGACTCTTAATGGAGTAAGATGATTCAGTAGTTATATCTAATCGTGTTTACTACCGTGCCTAAGTTATATCTGTGTGAGATGTGTCCGTACCTGTGTGGTACTTTCGTCGTGGTAATACCCTATTAGTATTCTTCTGTGTGGCATACCTATGTGGTACTTTATTTGTAGTGATAAATTGGTGGTATTATTCTATGTTTCTTAACTTTTTAGAACTTACCTTCGTGGTATTACTTCCTTTTTGGAACTGTTAAGCTTTGAGATAATGAGCTGGGCCTTGTGTTTCCTCATGATTGAGATGGGTTTACTTGATAACTTAGGTATATGTATGGGCATATACCTATGTATGGTTGATAGTTGTTTTCATGCTTTGTGGTTTATCCTTTGTGGATTTTGTTAGACCTTGGGGGTCTTGGGGTCCCTATTGAGTATCGTTATACTCACCCCTACACGGGCTATGCCCACACCTCATTGTGTTTGGTGCAGATGACGGACAACACAGACTGAGGACAAGAGTACTAGGACTGGAGGTAGGTCGGAGGTGGACCTAGACGAGGAGTACCACAGAGACGACCATTCGATGGCTATACCTACCCTTCAGGTAGGATCCTTGGCGAGAGATCACAGGAGCTATTCTAGTTTACTTGTATTCTCAGTTTCTTGTACTTTCCAGTTGGGCTTGTATTGCAGCCCCATTTTCTTATTGTACTCACTATTTTACTATACATTTGCTTGAGTTCGTATCTTACTATGTGATTTGTTGTGTTTGTTTAGTGGTTATAAAGGCAATGCCTTCCTGGTTTTAGAGAATACGCCATCGCTGCTAGTCTCCATCCCCTAGCCTATGGAAGGCAGGCTTTGGGTAGTCACGACATGGGCCCCGAGGGACGGGTCGTGACCAATTGGTATCAAAGGAGTCGGTTCTACCGTATAACATAGGACTCTGATATTTTTAACGAAAATTGTGTTAAGTGTAGTGAGTGTGGTTATCAATTTAGGGAATCCAATTTTGGTGTGGTAGCTGATGTATCCATACACAAGGACCCTAACTTCTGATTTCTAACTCAGTGCACGAAAACACTGACTGCGTGTGTGTTTTGAAAATTTTTCTTGTGTTTTATTGAGTCAGCTCACTAGGTATAACTTAAGGACCATGGAAAACCAATTCCTTATCAGGATGCTTATATGTAGACAACAATCTAGGATTCCAGATAGAGTACTCGATGACGACACACCAAGGAGGAGGCTCTAGTGTGGAGCCCTCTTATTATGTTGGAACCATCAGGTGGTGTACCAGCAGCACCACCACCAGATGAGAAGCAGTTACCACCAGCCGCACTAGATGATATTGCATGCCGACTGAGCGTATTGCATGAGTTCCAGCAGCAGAGGCCTCCAAGGTTTCGAGGCGAGACAGATTGCCACGTAGCTGAGGGCTGGTTAGAGGCGATTGCTAGAGTTTTCTACCTATTTTAGACACCAGTAGAGAAGATGGTGATCTTAGCTACTAGTATTTTCTAGTGAGTGACCATGAGGTTGTTCCGCATGGTGATGAGGCTTTGGTACGTGGACTGTTTCCCAAGATAGTACCTTCGAGTAGTGTGTCATCTATATCACTACCTTTTGGTCAGCAATTACAAATGGCAGTACTAGTAGAGGACACATTTAGGCTTAGTTCCTTACACAAGTTTCAGTATCAGATACTCCTCAAGTTCTGAGGTGAGCCCGACTCACAGGCCACTGAGGACTGGCTTAAGGAGGTGGCTAAGAGTTTTCTAGAGCTTCTACAGCTTCGTCTGGATGACATGTCTGTAGCTGAGTATTCATCGAGGTGTACCGACCATTCTTGGTACTCGATGAATACAATACAATTAGTTCTTTGGGGATTGAACCACTGAGCAAGGTGTGTTTTAGGAAATTCGAGATAACACTATTCCTATATGCATTTCTACTTATGTTAGGGTGCTATAGAGAACCTTTGTGGTTGAATATTGTTTAGCTGAGTGGATGCAGCCAGTGAATGTTAGTAGTGGGAACGTAGGAAACTGGTGCTAGTCTCAGAAACTTGGGCATGTGAAATGTTTCGGGAAGAGTAAGTGTTAAGAACAGATGAATCTGCAGAGTAGTAGACGTGGAATCAGAGCTAGGATAACAACCTGAAGTGGTTTACATTTCGACATGTTACAACCCACACCCTTTTGTAGACCCCAACAGGCTCAGGGAGCTGGAGAATAGGGGAAGGGAGTAGCTACATGCAGTCAAGAAGTGTGACCCAAGGGCTCTATAAATGATTCGGGATATGGTCTGTGTCTACTACTAGCTATTGTATAAATAGACATAGGTACCAATCATTCCATCTTTCTAAGAATCTTGTTCAAGACCCAGAGTTTCCAGTTAAGCCGTTGAATTGACCCTCATGTCTGGAGATACCTTTGTGAGGAGACTAGATAGTCAAACTTACACTGACGGTGTGATATGACCCTTATGGTGAGAGTTTTGGTTAGAAAATCTTGGTGGCAGCATCAAGGCCTTATGACGTTAGTTTGGGTACAACTGGACATCCACAATTCATACTCATATTTATTATATTAAGAAAAAGGTTGTGGTTTATCTGCAACGTTGGAATGGGGTTTTCCTTGGTCAGCGAAAAAGGAATCCCAGGTAGCACTGGATAGACTCATGTATAGGAGGGTCCAGCCGATCACTCTTGACTTGACCAACATTACCCTTGTGGCAGTAAGAGTTTTGAGTTCCAAACAGAAGTGGCATAGAATGGAGAAATATTTTCAAAAGATGTTTACATGATTACCTCCTTGAAGGGAGAGGGATGTCTTCTTGGGCTAGGTACTACCAGTGATTTGCACCAGATTTCTCCAGAGTTGCAACACCTTTATCAGCATTGACGAAGAAGGGGAAACCATTTGTTTGGTTGGAGAGATGCCAGAAGAGTTTTCAGGAGATGATACATAGACTGACTAGTTCCCCCATCTTGTGGATACTGGAGGAGGGAGTAGGGTACATAGTCTACTGCGACACATCAGGGACCAGGCTTGGATGTGTCCTAATGCAGGAGTGAGTAGTGATCGCTTATTTTTCTCGACAGCTGAGAAAACATGAGCAGAACTATGCTAACCATGACATGGAGTGAGCAGTAGTGTTCTTAGACTTGACTATGTGGAGACATTACATGATGGTAGAGAGTTTTATAGTGTACTATGATCACAAGAGTCTCAGGTATATCTTCTCTCAATGGGACCTGAACCTGAGACAACAAAGTTGGCTTGAGTTCCTCCAAGACTATAACTTCGAGATATTCTATACACTTGGGAAGGGGAACGTTGTAGTAGATTCACTTTGCAAGAGATCTATTATACAGCTACTAGGCGAGGCGATGAAGCATTTGGCCACCTTGCAGATATCCTTCATGGATCGTGATGGAGCATCTTTTTTGCAGTCTCTTATAGTCCATCCCCCACTGCTTCTGTGAGTCAGGGTGGCGTAGTGTGGGGACACTGACTGCAAGACACAATGTGCTCAGATATCCATAGGACATGCACCTGATGGATTGTATGTAGGTGGGGACCATGTCATTATTTTCAAAGGACGAACCATGGTATAAGTGTTTCTTTAGGAGGAAGTATTGAGGGAGTTCCACACTTCCCTCCAGTTGTACATCCATGAGTGGCGAAGATGTACTAGGATATCCGAAGACAGAGATGGTGGTTGGGAATGAAGAAAGTAGTAGCAGAGTTTGTCTCACGATGCATCACTTGTTAGCAAGTGAAGGTGGAGGATTAGGTACCAGCAGGCTTGGTTCAACCTTTAAAGGTCCCAGAGTGGAAGTGGGATGTGATATCCATGGAAATCAAGACAGGACTGCCATGTACATCTAGGGGTCATGATTCTATATTGGTGATCGTTGAACGACTCACCAAGTTGGCCCACTTCATGCCAATCAGAGAACAGGGTTCAATAGAGAGCTTGGGATGCCTCTATTTGAAGGTGATTGTGCACTTACATGGTGTAAGACCCCAAACACAGTTACCTAGAGTCGGTGAATTATTAAATAAGATTGGCATGATCACAAAAGATCAAGTTTCAAAAGACCAATTAGTTTAGTAGCCTTGGAAACAATAGATACATTCATAATTCTTACATTACATCATAAAGTTAAAAACTACAACAACATAGTCTCCATAGTCCACACTCATATCCCCTCTGACTATCCCTACAGGTTAGTAATAAAATACTTGTTCACATCCTAGGAAATATAAAACATAGAAAAGGGTAATCTCATATGCTCAGTAAGGATAACAATATAGCAGAAACTTTCATAAATGAGCATAAACAGTTAAGGGAAGGTATAACTAAAACAAAAGCCTTTTAAACATTAACTTCAGCATAATATGGAAAAAAATACAATGAAATAATTCCATATAATTATTCAAATGGATATTCTAATAGTCAAATAATAACATGCAATATCAATAACCACTTTCATAATGATGGAATGCATAATGCCAGACTATCATAACCACATAGTCAAGGTTGTGCCAAGACTACAAATAAGATTTTGTCAAGGCCTTGTGACAAGACACTAGTTTCTCTCATGAGACCTACGAATGCATTGAGGAGCTATAGTGGGCTCCACCCGTCGCTTACTAAGTCCAATGCATTCCTCATATGAACATGTTTAAACATAACATAAACATTCGTATTAAAAATAACATAAGAAATGTCAATACTTTCTCCATAAACCATGAATGTTATAAAAATTACACATCCACAGTCAAAAATATCACAAGACCTTCAATACAATATGGAAGTTTTGTATCATAATAAATCAATTTCAAATAAGCTTAAAATCCATCAAAGGATGATGACATAGATGAAATCAAAATTGTTTTAGAGAAATATCTCTTTTTTTTTGAAATCATTTAAAAGTCACATTATTATAAAATAAAAAATTTACTTTGAAAATATTATTATAAGCTTTTAAGGTAATATTCGATGATTTTATAATGGAGGAAAATAGCAGCACCCTCCGTATAAGTTAAAAAAAGACATTCTTACCATAATTCTGTCGAAAAGGTTAAAAAGGGCCTTCTTTGGAAAAAGAAAAAAAGATTCCTTTATAAACATCTTATAAAGATTCAAACAAGGGTATAAATGACTTTAACCCATAGTCTATATATTGTTATAATCACTTGAAATACATTTTTAGGAGACATGGGTGCTGATGATAAAGAGGTTCCAGTAGATAATTACGTATAAACAACCTCAGATAATGAAGAGATTGTGAAATAAATCCTTACCTTGTACATTTCATTGGTCGAGGGTAGGTTAAACTCATGTATAATGGTGAAAATTTTTTTATTAAATTATAAAATAATCATATACATTAATATGATATCATATATGATCTTTTAACATTGTTTTGTTAATAATATCTTAGTATTATCGTCGTTTCGGGTGTGTAACAAATTCGTTTTCCTTTATATTCATTGTTATGTGAGTCATATATGTTATGGATGGGATTTTTCGTATTCATATCCACAATGATATCAAGTCTCTAAACATTATTTTTAATCATCAAACGAAAATTAGTCTTGAATGGATACGATGGGGAATGAATCTCATCACATTTGTGGATACAGTAATCCGTACGTACACACGAGCGACAATATCATTATTTTGATATTAAAATAACATATAATTGGATTTTATATCATATATAAAGAATCCTTATCATGTTATAGATATTATTTACATCAATTACATATCATTATCATACCCATCCAAATAGTTATGTATTGAATAACAATTACACCACGATGTGGAGACGGTAAGCCGTATGTATGCACGTATGCTGACATGTAATTCAAAGGGTGGATAGAATAACGAATTTGGTTGCAACATAATTACAATAACATCACAGTATATAGAAGATACTAGAGTTATTATTTTATAATGGAAACAATAAACAAAGAGGAAGAGGAAGAAGAAAGGAACATGAATGTGGGTGGTGAAATTATTACCACTTCTTCGGGTTCTTCCTATTGATTTGATCAAAAGGGCTCCATAAGATGGATTTATGACAAATGGAAGGACTCTACGATTAATTGAGAGAAGTTTACAGGATATTTGGGTAGTTTTTGGATGATCCAAAAGGATTTTAAGGTGTGAATTAGAGGGAAGGGTGAGTTCCCTTTTATAAGAGGGGTGAGGGGCACCATAGGAAAAGATAAAAATATTATTTTATAATTAATTCATTTTCGGTTTCTAAAGGCACCAAAATGGATTATTTAAATTATAAGGTGGGTATGGGTCTAAAACCATTCAACCAATTGGTTTTAGACAGGTTTGGGTCACTATATTAACCTTAACATTTAGATTTAACTCTTAGTTAAATTGTTTGACATTTACAATGTGTCTTTGTATATTTATATTATATAGTTAATAAACTTACTACATGCTTCCAAGAAAACCCAAATTGGTTCATTAATGATGCACCTATCATTATATAATTTCTTTTTCCGAACCTTATATTTTTAGGAATAGAATATAAATTAATAATATAATATTTGTTTTAAAAACTCTTTTATGTAAATTTTGACACTATTTAATAATTGATTTTTGTTAAAGTCCTAAAAACTTTATTAATTCCAAAAAAAATCATTTAATCAATAATAACATTTCATATTAACCAATAAATTTTTTTTATGGAATCAAAACTTTCAAATTATATTTATTTTAACATTTATAATACCAATTATTTTATTCTTTCATTAATAAGGAAAATACTACATCATTATTGTGTCATAAATAAATTTTACTATTCAATGTCTAAAAATTATAAATGAAATACCATTAAGTATGAAATTTTTTTATATTTCTAATGAATATTTATAGTCGAAAATATAACATATATAACCCTATGTAAAAATTGTTTTTCTAAAATATATATGCTTATGGAATTTTTGTATTTACTTTAACCTAATTAATATAAAGTGTCATTATCACTTACAAGTGGCTCCATGGGGTCCCAAAATCGAATACAAGATGCCCATGGTTGGACATGTATCATCCAATAGGGTTAGGACACGTTTTAGAGTAATTTAATATTATTATAAAATTATTTTTAACCCTTATTTACCGGATTTACCCTTTAACAATGGTAAATAAAATATTTACCGAAGTAATTATTCAAAATATCTAAAAATAAAAATTACCTATTAACACAATTTGGATCTCCAGATTATAAATATGGAATCCATTTTTCTAAATTAAAAACATAGAAGTGGCATAAATTAATTTAAAATTAATTCCTGTTATCAAAACAAAAAGCGTGTTTTTAAGAAATAATAACTATCAAAAGATTGACACTTGCTTATGTCCAGTTTAAATGTGAAATTATGTCCAGTGACAAAAATTGAATTAAATGGTAATAATATAATCTAATTATACTTTAAAATCACTCAATTTCATAACTTATCACTATTAATTATTTTGATTAAAAAGTTGTTTTTAATTGAAATTTATTAAATTTCACTATTCATCTAAATATGAAAGTTATCAGAAAAGTACCAAAAATTCATCCTAAGATAATTTTGGTATTCCAAATCGAAATATGAAGTCCATTTTGAATGATAAAATGTATAAAATTTCAAAAAGTGTGTATTACTATTCATAACGGCTAGTTTGATTGGTTGTGGTGTGTTAGAACTCAAAGTTGCGTACAACACACGCTGCTGTATTATTCAAAGAGAAACATACCGTGGAAGGTTGGGGTGTTACACATGGAGTACCCTAAAATATTTTCTCCGATCATGATGCATGTTTTACTTCCTGGCTATGTAAGAGGTTGCTGGAGGCTTTCGGGATACAACTTCATTTGAGCACCGCCTTCCATCCTCAGATAGATGGCCAGACTGAGTGGACCATTCAAACCCTTAAGGACATTATTCATGCTTGCATCCTCGACTTCGGTCGTAGATGGAAGGATCACTTGACTTTGGTGGAGTTTTCATACAACAACATCTATCACTCCACCATTGGGATGGCACCTTTCGTGGCGTTGTATGAGTGACCTTGTAGATCACCATTGTGCTAGAACGACCTAGTGGAGTCAGCACTAGTGGGACCAGAGATGGTATGAGCTACCATAGAGAATGTGTAGATCTTCCAGGAGTGGATGAAGACTGAACAGATTAGGAATAAGTCTTATTCAGAAAAGAGATGGAGACCTCTTGAGTTTGAGGATGGAGACCACATCTTTCTATGGGTCTCACCTCGACGAGGTTTGCAGAGATTTGGACGAGGCGACTAGTTATCTCCGAGATTCATTGGACCCTTCCAGGTCCTCAGCAGAGTGGGTGAGGTGGCTTACCTCTTAGCTCTTCCGCCTCAGTTACACCTGGTGCATGACATTTTCCACATATCCCAGCTGAGGAGATACGTGCATGACCCATCTCACATCATCAACCAGAGCGAGCTGGACATCGACGATGGATAGAAATTTTCGGATGTTCCAATTGAGATTGATGATCGAAAATATTGGTTCCTTCATGGGTGGTCTATACCTATGGTGCACGTTCACTGGCAGCACAAGAACCTTTTGGAGAGCATATGGGAGCCGGAGGCTCAAATACATACTCAGTACCCCACTTGTTTTCCATGTTTTGTGATATGGATTTTGGGGACCCAAAGCCCTGAGGTGGGGAGAATGTAAGGACATGGAATTTCCATGTAATGTTTTTTAAATATATGGGAATTTTACGAGTCTTATAAAATTGATGGCGCGTGATTCCGAGGTCTGGAGTGCCTGGTATGAATTTCTGAACTTTTTTTGGGTATGTTCCATAAACATGCAAGAGAGTTTTTCTAACATTTGAACCGGTGATCGGAATTGAAATCTGAGGGCACCGTTGTACTCGGAACGCTGATATTCATTTAAGGATACCTCCACCTCGCCCGTAGTGAGTCGAGAGTGAAAGATAATTTCTGTGATTTTCATGAAAGAATGAAATAAATAAAAATTTTGACATTTTTATTTTATTTGTTGAAACCTCCCATGTGGATGTTTTAAAGATGGGGACCACCTGAACTAAAACCTCCCACATGTATGTTAAAGAGGTGGGGACCACCGAGCCTAACCCCCATTTTGAATTTAGAGGCAGGGACCACCCGAATCCTCTTTAATCGGAGGAAACCTTCCAACTACCACTTTAATGAGGGGGGGGGGAGGTTAACCTAGGTTTCCCTTAAATTTATTATTCCAACAAAAAACCATTTAATTGGGCCAATTAAATTGGATAATTAATGGTTCCAACACAGTAAATTAATTATGCGAACTTTGTTGTGCCAACTTAATTTATTTTGATAAACTTAAATTAACAAGTTGGCTATTTTACATTTTGGTGGAATTGGGAGAGAAGAACCTTTGGAGGATTATTTTCTCAAATAAAGAAAGTTTTCTCTAAAGAAGAACATTCTCCCCAGTGAAGAATGCTCACGTCGACAAGGAACATCTTCAGCAAGAACGAACCGATGATCAAGGAAATGCCGATGTCACCGACGTCCGTATGTCCTCAACGACTTCATATCTTTCCTCACAACCTATCTCAACAATTCTCCGAGGTAGGGGTTTAATTATGTGTGTTTATGGATTCACATATTTTTTCCTTCTAATCAAAGAACGCAGATCAACTCTGTTACTAGTAGATCCGCAAATGATTTCTTTTGTGGGTTTGGGAATAATCATTGCTGAAGGTTTTTGGGTTTTGACATTATTCATTGATGTTTTTGTTGATCCGCTTACTACCGCCCAAACGTGAAGGGAACGGGCCAAACAAACATGGCCCGAACCCTCCCAAAATCTTTTAGTTCATTTCTATGTTCTTCGTGATAGTGACGACGACTGGTGCTGATAGTTGGCACCGGTGGAACTCGAGAACCATGGCTGGCACCACAGACGATCACGATGAAGGCAACGAATGAAGGGCGGCCGGTCCATTTTTCTTCCGATGAAGGCACGACTCCCCGCCGCCCCGCCGCCCCGTGAAATCCACCACCCACGGCCTCCGCCACCCGCGGCCTCCACCACCCGCGACCTCCCCCGCCCGCAGCCTCCGCCTCTTCGCGGCCTTCTCCGCCCACGGCCTCTGCGGCCCCCGCTGCCTCGGCCGTCCATGGCCTCCGCCGCTCACAAACTCTATGGACCCTATGGCCTCTACCGCCCACTGCCTTCATGGCCTCCTTGGACCCTGGGGCCTCCACCACTATGTGGCTCCGCCACTACGCGGCATCCGCCGCCTCGCGGCCTCGCGCCACCCATGCAGAACCATGACCTCCACGCCGCCCTCGTGCCCCGAAGCATCCCAACACCCCTCGTAAACTTCCATAGCCTCTATTCCACCCTCGTTTCCCCCGTAGCCTTGTGCCTCCCTCGCGGAACTCGTGGCCTCCGCAATGCCCTCGCGGCCCCCACGGCCTCCGCACTGCCCTCGTGGCCCCTACGGCCTCGAGTTGACCTCACGGCCTCTACGACCCCCGCGCCGCACCATGGGCTGCCACAAGGCCGGGTTTCCCAGCGTGGGAAAAGCCGCGCAACGAGCTAGGTCGGACCCAGCAGGTCAGTCTAGGTCGGTCTGACCGGGTCGGACTGGACCTAGACCAGCTTCGACCGAATTACGCTCTTTTGGCCATAACTTTTGCTCCAGGAGTCCGTTTGACAAACCATCAGCGGCATTGGAAACCATAGAGTGAGATGGTCCCTTTGGAATACCTCAATAGGTATTTGGATAAAGATGAGGTATGATCAGGTTGGATCGAGAAAAAATCCAATCGGGCCCTCAGGACAAAAATGCTAATAACTTACAAACCGGGCGTCTGATTGACGCACCGTCTGTTATGTTGAGACCCCTATGATGTGGAGGTCCATTGAGACACTACTTTTTCGGACTTCATGGTAGTTGGAATATTGAAAAGTGAATTTTGGAGTGGACCCTTCCCGAGACAAGCATGCTTAGTGCAGGAACCCAGTAGCTGACTGTGATGTGAAGAATGGATAGCGATCCTGTGTGGGTCAGAACCAAGATATCCTACATGGGTCATCACCGAGCGATCCTGTGTGGGTCAACATCGAGCGAGTCTATGTGGGTGAGCACCTAGTTATCCTGTGTTGGTCAGCACTGAGGGATCCTGTGTGGGTCAGCACCGAGTGATCCTGTGTGGGTTAGCACCGAGCGATCCTGTGTGGGTCAGCACGTAGAGATCCTATGCGGGTCTGACAACGTACTGACAGTGTATTAGGATCTTGTGTGGGTATGATGATGTACTAGGATATTTTGTGGGTCTAATGAGGTACTAGGATCCTGTGTGGGTATGACGACGTACTTTGATCCTCCATGGTTCTGATGAGGATTTAGGATCCTTCGTGGGTCTACCTCTTAACAGAGTAAGATGATTCAGTAGTTATATCTAATCATCTTTACTACTGTACATATGTTATATATGTGTGAGCTGAGTCTATACCTGTGTGGTAATTTCTTCATGGTTATACCTTGGTGGTATTCTTCTATTTGGCGAACATGTGTGGTACTTTCTTCATGGTGATACCTTGGTGGTATTCTTCTGTGTGGTGTACCTATGTGGTACTTACCTTCCTTTGTGGAGCATATATGCTTTGGGATAATGAATTGGGCCTTGTGTTTCCCCATGATTGAGATGGGGTTACTTGATAACTTAGGTATATGTTAGGTCATATACCTAAGTAGGGTTGATAGTCGTTTTCATGATTTGTGGTTTATCCATTGTGGATTTTGTGAGTCCTTGAGGGTCTCAGGGTCCTTAAAAAGTATCGTTATACTCACCTTTACACGCGATATGCCCAAACCTCATTTTGTTTGGTGTATTCGATGAACAATTCTGACTGAGGATGAGAGTACTCGGACTGGAGGTAGCTCAAAGGTGGACCTAGACGAGGCGTACCAGAAAGACGACCGTTTGAGACCTGTACCTACCCTTCAGGTAGGATCCTTGGTGGGTGATCATAAGAGCTGTTCCAGTTTATTTGAATTTTTAGTTTCTTGTACTTTCCAGTTGGGCTTGTATTCTGCCCCCTTTTTCTTACTGTAGTCACTCTTTTACTATATAGTTTCTTGAGTTCGTATCTCACTGTGTGCTTGGTTGTGTGTGTTTACAGGTTATAAAGGCAATGCCTTCCCAGTTTTAGGGAATACGCCTTTGGTGCTAGTCGTCAGCCCCTAGAATATGGAAGGCTGGCATGGGGTAGGCATGACACAGGCCCTGGGGGATGGGTCATGATTGTTTTGGTATATTTCTGGTATTTTTCTTGGATGTTTCATTTTTTAATGAGCAGTGAAAAATAATAAATTTTAGTCCAAGACTTATTTTTCAAATAATTTATTTATTAGGTTAAATTACATTTTAAATTGGTTTTAAATATTAATTAGATCTAATTTTTATTAATTAATCCAATTTAAGTTATTTAAATTAATTTGAATTTGTAATTTGAAATGAAAACATAGAAATATTTTAGGTTTTTACCTTAAAAATCTACATTACCATTTCATCTACGGGATTAAATTTAAATTAATTTACACAAATTATATTATTGGAATATATAAAAATAGATTCAATATTTTAAATTATAATAAATTATAATATTGAATAAATTAATAATATTTTCTTCTCAAAAATATTATTAAAAGTAATTAAAATTAATTACAATGATTATGCTAAAATTAAGCTTAATAAGAAAATAATCCTTAATCTTAAGGGTAAAAATGGCATATAAACTAGTACAAGAGACATTGGATAGAGTATTTTGACCCTATTATCCCTTTGATATAGATGTTACCATAATGTAAGCCACATTCCATGGTAACAATGTAGGTGGAATTTATTTTCCCAGAATTTACAAGAGTGCCACTCCTCCTCCAATATAAAAATGCCTCATATCCTCCCTCTTCCACACACCTGTAAAACCACTTTTTATTAAAATATAACTTCAAAATAGGTCATAAATACCCCTTAAAAAATCCTAAAATCCTCATATTACGAATAAATACATCCAAGGATGCCATTTGGTTCAAACCAAAAGGAGTTACCTGATTTAGAGGTAATATCTTTTCTTAAGATCTTTAGTTTTATTTCCGTTCTAAACTTCCTAAATTCTTCTTATTTAGTGTAATATAAAAAAATAGTGTAATAAATATATTAGTATTTTTTATTCTAATATTTTGACCTAAATACACACACACACTTCTATCTAATGAGTAACAAACTTACTGTTTAAGTGTACACAAAATTACCGCCTCACGAAACGAAGTTGTTCAGTTTTCATTTACCACCTCTCATGTTTGGGAATTATGATGCATAATATATTTATATATGATATATATGATAAATATTATGTATTTTTTTTATTATATAATTATTTTATATCACATACCATTATACTTTCCATTTTTGGTAAATACGATAACATCGTTTGTGGAAGTGTGGACTACCGCCTCCTCAAAGAGATGTAACTCATTCACCATATACATGGAATGTATAAAGTATGTTTTTAATATAACTATGTAATATATGTAACATATATATTATAATAAAATTATAATATAAATATTTATCATTTACTTTTCATTCTTTTAATACAATAAAGAAATGAAAGTTGCGGTCATGCGTATGTACAGCCTACCATCTCCATGAACGATGCACTTCATTTATTATCTCAAAATATAATGGAAAATTCAATATACCAATGTACTTAATATATATATGATAATTAAATCATGATTTAAATTCTTTATATTATTAAATCACGATCTATGTAATAGGAAAAATAAATAAAAAATTAAAACATACTCAAGAAAACTAAGCAATTAACATCATAAATATTAGAAATAAAGAAAAATCATTAACAAAAATGTAACAATATATTATAATAATATGATATATGATATTATAAAAATTATTATGGTTATGGTATAATTGATTAAAATATTTTAAACAACTATAAAGGAGGAAAAATAACATAAAAATAATGTTTAGGTAAAGGATTCTTGTCTAACTTTTCTTTTTGTGAGGTATATGCCAGTAACACCGCCTACTTATTTTATCTGTTGTACCTACTACCCATTTTGATTTAATATATAATTAATTATATTATATTAATTTTATTTTAATATTTCATTTTATGATAATTACTTTTGGGTCTTCCAATTCATCTGTTACCATAATGATATGGGATTTGGTCTCAATTTACATTCCATTGAGAGTTATTTTTATTATGTACTAATTCACATTTATATAGTGTATTTATTTCCCTTTGACATGTTATATCATGAATCTTATTACTCTAATGATATTATAAGTTTAATTCGATTCTTAATTAATTATGATTTAAATATTTTATAGTTGTATGGGATACTTGGGAATGTTTAAAGATTATTTTCCATCAAAAATATTTTAATGTAAACAACCCTTGTTATTACTTGTCCTACTTTGATGAATTATTTATGAATTAAAATTATTTATTCAATATAGATATTTAATAAGGAAAATTATTTATGCAATAAATGAGTAATGATTTTGAAATGATATAAACTAATTGGTGAAGTTTTGATGTAATACATGCAGGTTGGGGACCGGTTAATGCAAGCCCCTAGATGCATTAGTAATCTTATGAGACAAATTAGTTCTACAAATTAGAATAGTCTAAAATCTCCATTGAAGGTAAATGTATCATGTGCTTGGAAAACATGGATTCTGAAAATTAATCATTTCATTTATTGAGAATTCATTTATTATTATTTATCAATGAGATTTTGCATCGACCTATCTATGGATGCATTTAATTTTTAGTTCATTGATTTAATGGAATGTGTATTTAGTTTCTTACAATTCAATGTTGATATATCCTTATCTAGTTATTTCAATGGAATGTTTTATTAGTTATATACCTTTCCTTGTTAATTTATTCTCATTGATTAATTATTTCTTCCGCTTTACTTACTCACTTTGAGAATTTTATCTATCCCTTATTATGTTTCTTCTGTAAAGACCCTTAAATTTCAAGGAAATTTTTTTCATAATTTTCTTTGGAATTATACAAGAACAAATTTTCTGACGACACCTGATTCCGAGGCCCGGTGTGCCCGAAATCATTTTCTGAAGTTTGGCTCGGGTACGTTCAGTGAACGAACGAGCGGGTTTTTCTAACTTTTGAACCGGTGCTTGGAATTGAATTCTGAGGGCACCAATGGAATCGTAGTGCCAGTATTTTCTTAGAAACGCCTCTTCCAGAGTTGAGTTTGCTCGAGTGTGGTTTTTAATTTTTGGGGTTAAGTTAAGAAAATAAAATAAAGTGGCGCGACAACATTATTTTATTTCACTTAAAGCCACTTAAAGCCACTTAAGCTAAGTTCAAGAGGATAGGGTGGAACCCAAAATATCCTACCCACTTGGTAGGATATTTGTGAGGTGGGGCTCGCACGAGCCCCACCGTTTATTTTCCTCTATGTAACGCAACCGTGAAAACCCCCTTTTAAATGAAAGTCAACCAGTGCGTTTTCTTAAACTCTTAACGCCCCTATTAATTGGACAGTTAAGTCGTTACCATTAATTCACCGAATTAATGGTTCATTTCGTAACTTTTTTTTTCAGATTGTTGGCATGGAATAAAATAAGACCAACAGACATTTTTCTTATGGTTGGCTTGTTGAGAGGATTTGGAGAAACTCTAAGTTATTCATCCTCCTTCGCGAAGAACGTGAAGAACGCGAAGAACGCGAAGGCGACGAAGAATGCCGAACCCTTGGAGATCGACGATGCGACGCCGTGTACCGCGACACCGATGAATCTCCTTCCGTGACATTTCTTCCGCGACAATCCTTCCACATGGAAAATCTTCGATCAACACTGATTGAGGTAGGGGATTACAGATATTTTAATTTCCTTTGTGGATTTTATCCTCAACATGGGTTTAAACGTGCCATTAAATCTGTGTGTTTTCTTTAACCCTCAGAGATCGTCGACGCGACACCCCTTCCACGACGCAACGATCCTCTTCTTCTGCGATGGTCAATTACACCAACAAATCATGTTCGATGACAACGACGAGGTAGGGGTTTGTTTTATTTAAATCTTTGTGATTTATACCTGCAACGTTTGATTAAACTATTTTTTTTGTTGTGAGACTTTTAAAACCGCTAACGCGGTGGGTGTGGACTAACGAACAAGTCCGAACCCACCGCCCCTTTCGTTCTTGGTATGAAAAATGACAGACATCGACAAAGAAGGCCGCACAGGAGACGCGGGGTCCTCGTAGTGAAGGACGGACCCCTGGGAGGTCCTTTGGAGAAGACGGCGTGAATCTCCGACCATCGGAACTCGTCCGGTGGTCCGCGGAGTGACCCGATGGCGTTGGAAGGCGGCGGCACCCGACACGCCACCTTGGAAAACTGCCACGGATGAACCTGCAGCGGCAGCAGCATGGTCTCGCGACCCCGAGGGACCAGAGGAGCATGGGACACGGCGGCCCGGCCGCGTCCGCTGGCAAGGGTGGCCCCACGCGGGGCCGCAGTTCTCTCACGCGGGGGCAGCACGCCCCCCGCTCCGCTCGGCCGTAACCGGCCGAGCCGACCCGCCGGTTTGGGCCGAGTCATGCCCAGGCCCGGCCGGGTCGTGCCCAGGCCGGGTCGGGCCACCCTGGCCGGGCTGGGCCGCGTCGGTCGGGTCGGTCCGGGCCCAGACCCCCGTTTTCAGACCTTTTCGGTCTTTTTCTCATAACATGAGCTGCGGGCCTCCGATTGACGCACCGTCAGCGCCAATGCGATCCTTGGATCGAGCCAGTCGTTTTGTTATATTACAATCAAGGTTTCGGAATACTTTGGGTTTGACCAGGTTGGTTCGTGCACGAAACCAACCGGGCCCTCGGAGCGGAAACACTTATAACGTGAGCTCCGGACGTCCGATTGACGTGCCGTCGACTTTGATGGATTCCTCTATGTGAGAAGGATCTTTTGGCTTAATCCGCCCGAGTTTTGGACGTAGGTGGAGTATGGTTGGGTTGGTTTTGACTTAAAAACCAACCGGACCCCTGGGACGAAAAAGCCAACAACTCTCAGACCGGGCGTCCGATTGACGCGCCGTCTGTGACGTTGAGTTCCTATTGACGATACAGAACTTTTGGATACATCAACTCTAGACTATGTGTCCGTTGATGTATCAGCTCTCGGCTCGTGGAGCGGACCCTCCCGAACGAGCTTGCTGTGTGCGGGAACCCTAGAGCTGGTTGCGACTGCGAAGACAATGAAGACAGTACGAGAATCCTCTGTGGGTTCGGTAGTGACCACTACGGTACTTTTTGGGATACATCAACTTTGGACTACATGTCAGTTGATGTATCGACCTCTTGGCTCATGGAGTGGACCCTCCCAGAATGAGCATGCTGTGTGCGGAAACCCTAGAGCCGATTGAGACTTGATGACTACTGATCGAACGACTCAGTGTGTTACGGTTAGCCCAGTGGGAAGCACTTGGTTGTAGCAGCAGACCCACGGCGGAGGAGCACTTGGTTGTAGCGGTAGACCTGCGGTACTCCATAGAAGGATTACCTATGGAGGCCATGAGGGGGAGCGCTTGGTTGTAGCGGCATACCCACGACGGATGAGTGCTTGGTTGTAGCAGCACGGGGGAGCACTTGGTTGTAGCGGCAGACCCATGGCGGAGGAGAGCTTGGTTGTAGAGGCTGACCCGTGGAACTCAAAAGAAGGAGTAGCTCTAGAGGCTCTGAGGGGGAGCGCTTGGTTGTAGCAGCAGAACCATGGTGGGAGGCACTTGGTTGTAGCAGCAGGCCTACAGTACTCGATAGGTGGAGTACTACAGCAGTCCAAGGTTAGAGGGAAGAGCTTGGTTGTAGAGGCATACCCACTGTACTTGACAGAGAAGGAGTTACCCAATATCTATGGTTTCCACTTCATGATCGATCCTGTGTGGGTCATTGTGGGGGTTAGTACCTACCGATTCCTTTGTGGGTCCGACGGATTAGATGAATCAGTGTCTACATATGATCATCTCTATCGTCTTACAAAGTAGTATACCTATGTGAGCTGAATCCTTTTTTTCTTTCCTTTGTGGATTGTGTTGTGCTATCCTGTGTGGATTTATGTTTTGCTTTCCTGTGTGGACTGGGTTGTACTTGAGCTCGGGTGTTGGAGCCGAATGAGAATTGGTGACTTAGGTATATGTATGGGCATATACCTAAGCAATGTCGAATGTTATTTCGTGATCGTATCTTTCCTTTGTGGATTATCCTTTATGGATTTTGGGAGGCCTTCGGGGGTCTCGGGGTCCCTACTGAGTTGCTTATACCCACCCCTGCATGGGCTATGCCCACACTACGTTGTGTTGGTTGCAGACGACGGACAACGCTGATCGTGGTTGATGCTTACGGAGGGGGACTGTACCTGGAGGTGGACCACTGAGCGGGACATACTCGGAGTGGCCGGCTGGACCTGAGGAGCAGAAGAGGCTATCTGTACTCACCCTTCAGGTGGGAGTCCAGTGGACGGATCGAGGCTGCGTCTTTACTTTTATGTTGCTATTTTCCCCTTTCGAGTTGTATTTTACTTTCAGTTTGGGTTTGTATTCTGGCCCACTTACCTTTTCCGCACTTACTGTTGTACGCAGATTTTATTTAGTGTTTACTTCTACTGCTTTCTTGCTCTGTGGGTTGTTTACTTTACAAAGTAAATGCCTTCCATTTTAATAGGATTTACGCCTTGGTGCTAGTCGCCAGCCCCTGGCCTACGGAAGGCGGGCTTGGGGTAGTCATGGCACGGGCCCCAAGGACGGGTCGTGTCATCTTCCCCCAGGTTATAAAGAATAAATATCTGAATAAGATATCAAAGATGATATTTATTTCTTTAAATGTATTATTTAAATCATGTATGTAATATATATTTCCAATATTACTAAACTAATCGGTCCTTATGGATTTTATTTTCTTATAATAATTACAATGCAATAAAATAATTCACTTGCTCCGGGCTTCTGGGGTTCAGGTGTTACAACCTGCAATAAGACTGATCACAAATATAGGGGTGAATGAAGGAGGTGCATGTAGATATAGCATATGAATTTTATTTATGTAGGTGGTACATTCATAGAAAACTGAGAGTGAAAAATAGTTTTACACAATACTAGGGATCATGAGTTGGACAACATGTTATTAAATCTCCCCTTAGAATGTGATCATATTTTGGAAACACTCTTTACAAATTAAGATGACCATAATATTTAATCCAGTTTTCCATTTGGTCTCCATAAGAACTCAAATCGAAGCCTGAAAAATTAATTACACTCATGAATTGACTTATAACCAATATAATTTGCTTAAACAGGTTTATAAGTTCCAATAATACCCTAAAAATGGTATTTATGTTATTTTAAAATCCTTTTTCAAATAATGGATTAACTATATATACTACTCCAAGTGGAAGGTTATCACCTCCACATCACTGGACTATGAATCATTGGTTAAGGAATCCATATCTCTTGGTTTGTGAGAATCCATGCAACTCATAGATATACCATAAGTAACTTCTTCTCATACAAATATAAATTTTTCCCAATAATGAAGTTATGTTATTTGAGTAATGTACATATCTTGGATTCTATAAAAAATGGCAAGGAACACATTTTTTGGTTCCAAAAAAATCCCCTACCTCAGAATTTGATATTTTTGTAATGATAGGTATCCAATGTTTATGTATCCTATGGTAATTTTCCACATTATATAAACATCTTCTAGGAATATGGAGTTGGATCAATAATGAGAAGATGTTCCCCAAGAGGGGGATTTCAAATTAAGTTGTTTGTGTTTTTTTTGACTTATCAATCCATGATACTAAAAAATGATCAAAAAGTGTAATGTCATTACAATTGAATCTATTTGAACATTTTCGAAAGATAGTCCAAGTAAATCATATTTTTTAAATACTTGATGAAATTATGAAATATTGATTAACCTATTATTTCTTGGACATGTCCCCTCAGATGAATATTGGATGGATGGATATGTCAGCATGTGCACAAAAAATATAGGCCAAGGTAATAACATGAGATAAAGGACTAATATTTTTCCTCATAAGTGTGTACACTTTGATGGATATTGGTTTTTTGGATATAAAATTATATTCACCATCATCATAGTCTAAGGTTATCTCTCTCAAATATGAGATACGGTTTACTTCTGGATTTGTTCTTTTATAAGGGTATAGGTAAGAAAATATAGAGGCACATGTATAATCACAGTGAGCTATGATTTGTCTATTCAGATATAGGGGATTTGAATTTCTCATCATGATGATTATCCCAAAGGTGTATTTTTTAATGAGTATTCCCATGTTTAAAAGCACTCAAGTACCCTAAAACTACAACTTTTATGTTTTTCATGAATAACCTAAAACAATATTCTAGGAATAAAAGTTCACACTTTTTTTTCCAAGGTCACGGGACCTAGAAATAATGTATTGAATTTTTTTAGGGTAAAAAGTTGGAGACCTTGTTGTTTGGGACTTTTTTTTTTCTTTTTTAACTGAATTAGGACTAAACCTTATGAAGTAGAGTATTAACAGGAATTCAATTTTCTTCCACTAATTCCTCTGTTTATGCGTTTTCAACATAATACGTTTTTTGAATTTAAAATTTTTATACATTCAAAATTCTCCAATGAGATATGACGTGAAAACCTAGAGCGTGGAAGATGAACTTTTTACCTGATCATATTTGGAGGTTTTCAATATGGGGAGTGATATGTCACTTTCATTGGGTGGTTTAATGTCATGAAAATTAGAACAATAAATTCAGTGCTTGTGGTTGGAAAATTTTTAACCAAGGGTTAGGACGTTTTTATAGAAACACAGGTTAATTAAATCTATCATAATTGGAATTATAATTCCACTCATGTATAAATCTCCATTGATAGGTTCTTGTTTCTTTAGGTCATGGTGCTCACACAATTATGTTATGTGTTTTTAGAGTCATGTGATGATGATAAATAATGGCTCAAAATGGGGTATCATATTCCTTATTTGAAAATGGATATGATGAAAAGATGATTAACATAAAGGGTGTTTGAATCAAATTGAATATCTAGGTTTTGGAACATGTAAATCATAACTTGATATATTTTAATCCTGAAATAATTTGATGGAAAAATTTTGTGATGAATGGACATTGACCAAATTTTAATGAGGTGCTTCCCTACATTTTTATCAGAGACATATAATATTTTAGGAACTTTTCTTAATAACATAATCATTACTCTAAATTAATGTGATTAATATTGCAACACGAATATGTATATTAACCAAAACTATCCCATGATGCTAAATATTCTCACAATCGATAACCATGAATGGTTTGATGAGATTCAAATACCTACGGAATGAAGTTTATTAATGAAAAAAGTAAATTTAATAAGGGTTCAATAAACCTAAAGGTTTCACCACTATACACTAAATAAATTATCATGGTGAAGTGATATAACATGGAATTGCCTAATAATTCATGTAGGGGAAAATGTAGTGAGTTTTTTCTATAACTTTTTCTTAGACTGATGGATCTAATGAGAATATCATGGATTTTCTAGTGCCATATAATTATCCCATAAGCTTTGTGTCTTTTTAAATCTTATTCTCTAACTTTTCTCTTAAGTTATTGAATGGGATTAATTAGTGAGTAGAGACATGAATTTTTCTCTAGCAAACTTTTATAGGTTTCAATCCTAACAAAGATTGTTTTTTGGTCATTTTTAGTTTATGTTCTTTTCAATTTGGACCATTGGGAGCTGATTTTTAAAGGTAATAAGAATTTTACCATCTATTATTGGGTTTTAAGGACATTTAGCTTTGACCAAAGGCCAATATAGTCTATCTTGAAAAGAAAAATGTAAAATTTATGTTAGTAATGAGTGAAATCAAGTATATAGTACCTTAAAAAGAGGTTCATATAGTCATATTACTTTTAAAAAGGATTTCTAGGGCTTAAGGTCAATGTTCATTGAAAAAATAGAGAAATAATATATCTATAAGTGGAAAGGGTAAACTCAATGCAAATAAAGATCATAATACAATCATATACCATATAATGGATGGGTGCACGTAATTTAAGTCTCTTATACCTATAACACTGGTGAGGTTGTGATATGATATCCCAAATGAGGATCAAGATCTAAGATAACCCAACACATCTTGAATTAGGAATGAAAATGATGTAAATCATGACCTAAGCTATTTTAATCACGAATTTATGAAATAGGAAAAATCATGATTAGGATATCTGTAGATAGGTATTTGAATGATGGGTTCCATGATGATGTTGTTAATAGAGCATAGAGTTATAGGACCATCTTATGAGAGATAAATATTCATATGGTTGAAAGTGTTGAATATTGTAGAAAAAAAATTATTACCAAAAATATGTGTCCCTTGGAGTCGAATGTTCTTTTTTAAAAAATCCATGGAAGGATTTAAATAATTCAAAATAATCTTGGTAAGAAATGTGTTTTTTGGGATGATATATTCAAAAATGTAATGTAGACATTATAATCCTGATTTTACCATGGTTGGGATATTAAGAGATGTTAAATGGAAATGGAACTGTATGATGGTATGTAAATTGAAAGGAAATATATGGTTAATAAATACAAAATTAACATGAAAAAATTGGAATAAATCCATATACAGTTATTATTAAAGATTGTATCTGTATAGATATGCCTCATATATTGGATAAGAAGAACTTTTATATATCCTGGTATTATATTAGATCCTATATAATCTCTATAGAGTCTTCCCAGGATAGGTTATCTGATTTTCCATAGAAATGGTACATTTTACCTGATCAAAATTTTAGGGATAAGAACTAAATTTTTTGTACCCTTAAATGGATGTTTCTCTAATGAAAGAATATTGGGTTATATGGGATAGACTGCTATACATAGTTTAAGGTCTTTTGGGATGAACCATATATAATACAATTAAACTTGACAGAACAAGAAATTAGATTATATATATGTTAGGGTCAAACGTTGATTACCTTAGTGTCATGTAGTTTAGGATCAAGTGATGAGGAACCAACTATCACAAAATTTATGTTCATATGATGAGGACCTTTTTGGGGGTAGGGTGTTTCATAGATCTAGATTATATGAACAAAAGAAATAGATTTCTTTGAGTGCTAGACCCATGGAAGGAATCTTGAGATGAATTGGAGGGCCCAAACAAGATTACAGTGCAATGTATTTCTTGTGATTTCATGTTGGGACCAATATAAGAAATATGTGTTTCATTAACTATCCAATGATAACATTAATCATTCCATATGGAGTTCTTGGATATGGAATCTCTTTATATAGATATTTATTGTGTAAAGAAAAGGAAGAGATAAATGAATGGTTACTGTTTTGGGAGGAAATGATGAAAACATGATATAGATTAGGTAAGGCCTCACTAGAGTAGAACTGAGTATGTAAGAGGAAACTATGATTATGACAACGATAAGAGAGAAATTCATCAATATGTATCTCAAGGTAGTAGGAATAAAAGACACATATTGTTATCATGGGGGAGAAATTTTAGTTATAAGTCAGGTGAAAAATGACATTACGGTCAGCTAATCTAGACATATCTAGTGCATTCATTAAGAAATAAAGTCTCCTATGTAGATGGGTCTCTTACAGAGTGGGAATTTTTATCTTTTATTTTTTCCATGTATTAGAAGTCATATGTGGTGGAATATTAAATAAATCTATCTTATACGTAATGGTGTATGATCTAATGGAATGAACCACTCTAATTACATTACGTTCTTGCAGGATAGATGTTATATTGTTAAATTTTATGTCATTTGACAAGGATTAGGATTTTTTATAGTTTAGTTTCATATGATTGAGGAATTTATATATAGGTTTTTAACTAATCTTTATCATTTGTAAAATAAAAATGAAAATGTATTAGTGCTCAATATATGGAGTTAAAACCATCATGAATCAATGAGGCCACCATCATAAGAAAAAAATCAAGGGTTTTATTGGGATGAGACTTGAAATGGGGTCAAATAGTCTCAAAGTTATACATATAATTTAATAATATAAATCCATACACACATAGTTCTCATGTAGTGTCTGCATATATCTAGCTCATGTTTTGGGAATAATTGGTGGATTTGTTTCAATGTCAGTGTAATGTCCCAGACTAGGATGCTATGGAGGGTGACCCAAGCTCGTTTAGCCAAATGGACTCATGTGAATGTTCCCAAATTCAAGAGGCTACCTACTAGTATAAAGGGCCTAGGGTGTATCTATTGGGATACTATGCCCTCATCACCAAAGTGTAGCACAACTGATATATAGTATTAAATAATAAGTGGAGGTAGTAAATCAATTAGACAATAGATGATCCCTGACAATAGATTTAACAAACAAAAATAGAATGGATATTATAGAATGATTATCATGATACAAGTCATGTCTCTACAAAAAAACAAAATAGTTATACATTTTAGGTGTACAATACATGTGAACAAATACCTAAAATTTCAAAAACTATCTAATCTAGCATCATATGCCTCATATCGGTCTCATTATCCCATTATCCTAAATAAGAATAAAGAACATGTAGTAGGGTGCTTGCCCCTATTAGTACTTGAAATCATATAGCCTCTTTGGGTGCCATCAACGACCTTAATAGGGTGTGAGATAAAATATTCGTATGAAAGCACCCAAAGGTCTAATGACATCCATTCAGTGAATATATTTTAATAATATTGCGCATGCCATAATAAAATATTTAAAGGATGTTCTAAAAGTAAATATCCTAAAAAGGTATGAGATCCCATGGACACCTGTCCTATACTACCTACTTCATCCTAGCTAGAATGTTTTTGAATGGAAAGTAAGTCCTATGTCAATTTATAGTCAAGTTCATTTAATTAATCCTTATCTTTTGATAAATATGTCTCAGGACCATGAATATATCCCAAAGTCCCTTGTAATGATATATAACCAAGAAGTTCTTAACCAGACTATGAATAATGTTTATATCATTGACCGAATACAAGCTTGTTCTTTGTCTAGGAAGACATATCTCATATATTATTCCATTTATTTTTCAATTAAAGACATGATCCTTACCCTAGAATTCTAAATTTGTAATCCAAGTATGGATCCAAGTGTATAAGAAACCATGAACCTCACAAGCCCATCAAAGGCATTCCTCATAGGAATCCTCATATCGTTCTGGGTCTGGTATAACAACATTTCCATTCGAGTTGGTCCTTAGTGGTCCACTATGGGAGGCCAAATATCACCCTTGGAATATATGATTAACTAACCTCTGATTAAATCCTTGGTAATGCATAATAAATCCATGTATCACTAGGGCATGTAATATTCAACCCCCATGAGTCCATCCTTTGTCGTCCACTAGGGTTTCCAGGTGTCAGTCAAGCATAAGCAAGGTAAAAGCCAAATGAGTTCATCCATTGAATTTTTATATGACCCCATGGGTCACCCAAGGCCTATAATCATTCAATAAATACCATTTAATTATTTCAAGGTCATCACAGTGATCCTTTCAATCCAACCTCACCTCAAAAGTTGGTTCATTACAAGGTGTAAGATTTGAATGATTTTACTCTTAACTAAATCATGTGATAAATTCATTATAAGGAGAAACTAAATATTAGTTAAACAATTTCCTGTAAATATCCTATGTTTATGGTCATTCAATCACCTTTTCTTAATCAATTTAGATTAAAATTCACATTAAAATTATATTCAATTACAACTGAAAATTCATTATAGAACTTCCCATGGAAAGGGGTAAGATGCACACTAAAAAGAAATCCAAATTCAAATGACATCGATGGAGGTCTAACTCATTTAACAAAACACCCAAGGGTTGGTTCTAATTCATGTTCCATAACCATTAATCATTATCAAGGGACCCCTTTATTACATAGGTTTTACAAATGCATTTAAAATGAGGATTAAATTATATTTAAAGAGAATCACTCCGATAATATGGCACACAACACAACTACATATATATAAACACTTCAAAATTAAAAAAAATCATGATACCACCTACTGTAGGTCCAGAGTAAAGTGATCATCTAATATCAAATCCCGATTCAACCGAGATCGGGAGAAAAAAAGTGAAAGAATGAAGAACCTAAAAATTGGGCCTATTAGCTTGCACATAAATAGTGAAGCTGATACCAAGAAGAATGATGATTCACTAAAAATAAATTTATTACTCACTAATTCAGAACCAATGAGTCCAGTAGTGTTCAATTCAGAGATCAGATATAGGAGACTGATAAAAATCTATCTTTTGAGCTTCAAAGGAGTTCTCCTAAGTCACGAGGCTATCCACCAAATGGGGGGGGGGGGGTAGGAGAAATTATGTTAGAAATATATGAGTTTTTATAGAAAAATAATAATTTTACCCCAAATAATGAGCCGCATGGTTTTTTATCACCACTGGCCAAACCGTGCACTAACTGTGTGCCAACTGTGGGCCCACTACTATAGTAAGGGCCACATCACATGGTAAGTGCACAAAGTTTGAAAAAATGTGAAAAAATAATGTGATTTCTATCTACTAAAAATAGTAGGAGCCTCGCATGGGAGTGAACCTCAAATTTCATGGTTTCATCATATTGTGTGGTCTGTTGGATGCCAATGTCCATCCTTACATGTTATTTTGTAACAATGTGGTCTACCCTGCATGATTTCTACTAACTGTTCGAAAAGACTATTTGTCCCCAAAATTTGGATTCTAGGCTCAAAACAAGCCTCATAAACCCTACTTTCCTCCATAACCTGAAAAGGAATTCATAGTAGGCCATAAATAATCATTGAAACTGATAATTGATAGAAACTGGAAGATTATATACATCAAGAGATAATCGAGTTCTTACAAAATTCCCGTAAAAAATTTACCACCCAACTACCCTCTCAAGGGTGATGAAGCATAAAATTTTAAATAATCCTACCACTATCCTCTTACATCGACCTCCCACTCCTAGGTATTGTTCCATTAATGAATGTTCTCTCATAGAACCCATACTAGAGGAACTGACTAGACTTAGAGAAACTGTATTCTATGATCCAAAATATTAATTACATGTTTATCAAAGGATGCATCTACCTATAACTCAACCTTCTCAAGATGAAAATAATGAGAAAGGTCTGAATGAAAACAACACAATTGAGATATGTGGAAGAAATCATGCATGGATTAATACCTATGAGGTAACTACAACTGACATGCCACTGGCCCGAATCTCTCTAGAATCTCAAACAAATCGACATATTGAGGTTAAAGATTACCCAGTCTCCTAATCCTCCCATGTACTTGTATCGATAAGACATAAAAATACCCAATCAACGATCTTGACATCTAGAGGTCATCTATGGAGATTAGCGTACAATTGCTATCAAGATTGTGTAGTTCCATCCACTTATGAATCAACTGCACCTATTCCATGGCCTCCTAAATAGATAAGGTCTAAGAACAGTTTCCCCTCCTACATCTAATCATCACAAGGGTGATCAGAATATCCTAAAATTCAAATACTCATAAGGATAAATTATAATAGTATATTGGAATTTATTATTTTATGATAATTAAACCATGGTTATATTCCTCTCCCGTGTGCCCCCAAAGTATATAAAACATGCTCATAACATGTCCTCAAGAACCAGTACCGTGTGCTCTGACTGATCATCGATCAGAGGTTGATATGACATACTTAGAATCACATGTGTACCTAACACCCTAACACACCATGACAGAAATATGAATTAAACTGGTCATACCTATTTGAAATGATAGTATGATGGACCTTGTGAATTCGTACAATCTCAAAGATATAAAAACACCCATTCTTATCCAATTAAAGGGTATACTTGATAGGAATGAACTGAGAAAACATTTTAAGGTCATTAATAACAACCTAAATGACCTAATTAGATATTGGTGACCATGGTAAACCTATCAAAAAGTCCACCATGTCATCATCCATTTTACACTCAGAAATGGGATTCTTCTGTAAAAGTTTGAATGGTCACTGATGTTCCACATTCTGCTACTAACAGGTGGAACATCACATAACAAACTAGATACATCCCTTGTCATACCTATCCACTAATATTGGATATGTAAATATAGATACATATTGGTTATTCCAGGATACAATACCCAAGATAAAGAATTAAATTTTAGTATCAGATCCTTGAACATGTCTGCTAAATCCCATACATGACCATGTATGCACATAATTTTATCCTTCACTATAGTCCAACCAAGTAGAGGATCCTCACTTTTCACACTGTCCCATAATAATAGCAACTCAGAATATTATAGCAGCCATATCCTCACTCTATCCTGAAGTATAGAGGTAATATATAAGGATGATATAAAAGTTTTCCTCAAACTATTTTGTAATTCCAAGTGAATCTCAAAGAACAAAAACATAAGCTTCCAGTTGATACTGTATTTCTGAAATTCCTATATCTAAGTAATACTTCTCCTTTAATCAGATACTATATTTCCTTTAACATGAGTATAGAAAATATCAATGTTAAGACTATAGGTACTCAACCCACCTTCACTGCATCAGATTCAGATCACGCTTTGTAAATATGTACTTGATAATTTCGTGGTTCGTGTATGGGAAAAAATTATCTCAATGTAAGTAATGTATCCAATAGTGAAACACATGAACAAATATATCTAACTTGATATAATACATCTTTTAATTCCTCTTATGTGTCCACAACTGTTGAGATCTGTAAGTTATGACTCTATCTCCCTGCATATGGAATACTCCTAGCCAGATACCAGATGCATCACATAAAAATTGTAACTTCTGCCTAAATTTTGCATGATTAGTGTTGGAATTGAAGTAAATATCCCTTTAAAATCATGAAAGGATGAATCACAACAATCTAACCATACAAACATCAAACCATTATTAATCATGTTTATAAGTGGTGCTACTAGGTGTCATAAGTTTTGTATGAAATAAATGTAATAACCATTTATCCCCAAGGAACTATGCACTTCAAATACATTCCTGGGATGCTCCTAAGAAACTACAAATCTCACCTTCTTTAGGTCAACAAATACTCTCGTATTTTACATAATGTGACCCAATAAGTGAATTTTATCTACCTTGAAGTGGCACTTTGTGATATTAGAATATAGGTAATGATATATTAGTGTATTTAGTATGGTATCAAGATGTTTGGCATGATCATGTAGATTATGATAATACACCAAGATATCATCCACAAAAACCACCACAAATGAATTAAGGTAAGGATGGAAAAATCTATTCATCAGTTCCATGAAAAATGATAGATCCTTCAAAAGACTGAACGACATAAATAAGTACTTATATAGACCATACCTCCAAAGAAAATATGTGAAAGGTATGTCCAATGCTATAATGTGAACATAATGATAACCCGATATCAAATCAATTTTCAAGAAAACCTGAGTTCCTCAAGGCTGAAAAAAAACATCATATATATATGGTAGAGGTACTGATTATTAACCATCGGTTGATCAATTTCTAGTAATCCAAAAATATCCAATGAGTTCCATACATATTTTTTTACAAAAAGGACCGATGAACCCCATGAATAAGTACTTGGCCAAATAAACTCCATTGCCTTTAAATCCTCTAGTTTCCTCTTGAGATATTGCATCTCAGTAGTAGCCATGTTGTAAGGAGTAATGGATACTAGTATAGATCATGTAACTAGATGGATAGAGTACTCTACCTCTTGAATATGAGGTAATACTGAAAATAAATACGGGGAAAAAGCCTTGCAATGGTCAACCACTAGTGATAAATCTTCCAGATGTGTTCCTTGAGCATCCAAATGTAAATTCTCAATCTGGGTTGTCATCCCACCCATCCCACGATGCTCAGGTCCTGCTCATCTTTTCTAGACATCCCATTAAACCATGTGAATAAACTCCCTACCCTTTAGTGATGTGAAGGTCACCCTATAGTGATAGAAATCAATGAAATCATGAAATTGAACCATCCCGTCCACCACGAGAATGATTTGAAAACCTATCACTTTAAGGAAAAAGAGTCCCCATGTGGAGTGACACCTAATTATATTAATGAGAAACTCCCTAAACTATCGTACATCATCCTTTATAATCCAAAATAGAGTTTAATGCATCATAAATCCATTATAACACTAAACACTTTACCCAAGGATCTCAATAATTGGCATAGATATAAATCTACAAGAAGCCTTTAAATTGAAAAGATTAGATGATAAATAAGAGGATAATAGATTTGTAAATATCATAGTAAAATTTCTAGTTTCCTTCCCTTTAAGTATCAATTTCACTAAATACATTTGGTTTTATCTGTGTCTCTCTTATACAACCTAGATACCCGGAGCTGATCCACTATACTATCACAAAAAATATGGGGTATGACTACTATGACTATGACCACCTCTTCAGCTTAATCAGAAATATATACTCTTGCTCCCCACTTGAAGGGAATCTGCTAACCCTGCACATGTATGAGGAGTTAGTATGGACCATATCTCATAGACATTCAGATGATAAGTTCTTAAAAGGAATTATAGATGGCCCATTCTTCCACAAAATCAGTACTATACTAGTTCACTCATGCAATAAGGTCTCATTTTCCCCATTCTACTGCACTGGTGGCACCTCTCCTTGCTACATGAGTATTTGGTTTGGATACTAATGTCAACATGTGGAATATCTAGATGAATATTCCTACTAAAATTAGACGTATCGCTAGATCTTGGTGCTATAATTCCCTTGATCACGCCCCGACCTCTCTCAAGTTATGCTCTATTAGTCGCACAAGTCCAAATACCCTAAGAGGGGGGGGGGGGGGTGAATTTGGGTATGAAATATTTAAACATATTCCCATTTGGATCTTTTTTTGATGTTAAGAAAAACTCTCTTCCCTCAATTTCCCCATAGCAAAGTAAAAAATAGAAATTAAATAATGAACAGGAAACAATAATTTTTACTTGGTTCACCCCACTGGGCTATGTCCAAGAAGCATAAACCAACGATGTGTCAATGTACCTAATCTAATATAAGTGAACTTCTATTTACAGTGTTTGGTGTAGACTCACTATCCCACCTGGTTTACAACCAATCCCAATATGAAGGCTCACTGCTCTCTCAATTGAAGTGGGATCACATATTCTTCTGAAGATCCACTCATAGTTTATAGACCTTTAGGTATCTAAAATTGATTTAATACCTACATACTCAACTATATATGGATTATCTATTAGTTTTCTACTTCCATCCACATATGAATACCACTTTATCTCCAAATCAAATTGGGAAACCTCAAATTTTATGTGCAACCCTTACTATTTCATGCACGTAATTACCTTGACTTGCACAAATAATCTTTCTTTTTTGCATGAAATTTCAACTCAAATTTTCGCACAATGTCAAAAATTCCATAAAACCTCCATTTTCAATGAAATTTTAAATTTTATGCAAAATTTTCACATTTTTTCACAAGTACCTTTTCGCACAATTTTTATGCGCATTAGATCTCAAATCTTCTCTAAGTCTTGACCTTCTTCGAATAAGGGGGTCACCTATTATTTATAGGTATTGTCGACCCCTACATGAAAAACCACCATTTCATGAAAAAATTCCATTCTATGTGCAATTATTTACTCTCAAGAACCATTTTTTGCACACACCTCCAGAGTTTTCACGCACCTCACGCCTTTTCCATTTTCCAGCGTTCTGATCCTGAAAAAGTTTTGTGCGAAAATTCCAACCTGATTTCAATATTTCACACAAAACTAATTTATAGCACATTCCATGTTCTTTGCGCACCATTACAATATTCCATGCACATTCCTTTTACAAAAACACATCTCCCAATTTTCTGATTTTCAGACCAAACAAATTGTAAAACAATGGAAAATAACACTATAAAAACCATAATATTTTATTATACACTTAATCATGTTTTATTACATAAACATCCACTTAATAGAACTATAATTATCGAGAGGTCTAGTTTCTTGGGAAATTATAAACATTACATAACAACTTTGAACATAAAACACAACATCATTATTGAAAACTTCCTTTACATGACCATTGCATTCCCTCGTACATAGCATTGTATGGGATAACCAGAGGACATGCATAAGAAAATTTTGAGCTATAAATCCTAGTAAGGGAGTATACAAGGCATAAAATTAAGAATATAATACATGTTAGGAAACATGAATATCAAAGGATCATAAATGAAACATGAACATAAAGGCATGATATATCATGATTATCATAACATGGAAATGTAGAGACAACACTTTACATGGTATTAGCATGAGCCAAGGCTCATTGAACATGGATCATGAGAGAAACCTCATTGTAGTTGAATTATCATGTGCAAACCCTCATTTCACTTGACATATCATGATACTAATCTCTAACCAATTCAATGGAGTGCTACGAGGGAACAACTTTCTTAATCATTTCATTTCATGCATAAGTGTGACACATGGATTATATAACATGGGATAGTTAAACATAATCAGTTATACCAAGATAAAGGAATGTGGAATACATACATGAAAAACTATAATCAATAAGTAAATTTTCAAAAATGTGAATACCCTTTATAGATAAATGTGTGTGGTATTCACTACACAATGACTATGGCTTGGAAAATCATGGTGCAATTTCGGCAGAATAACAACGTGACATAATAATTGATAAAAATGATTGATAATAGAAAAAGGGGTGTCTCATAATATTTATATAAATCTAAATTAATTTAGGGGGTGGTAATATAGATACATATACTAACAAATTTAGTGCAATTTAGATTCATAATACAAAATAATTGCTTGAATGTGAATGAGGAGAGTGAAATTACTTAAAGAATTTTGATATGGTAACGGGTGTACATGGGAGGAATTAATGAGAGAGAAATGGGTATATCAACATTAAATCATAAATTGGGAATTATGGGGGAGTTGAGAAATAATATCCCAATATTTATAATTGAAAATTAAAGGACATAAAAAAATTAAGAAACATAGATAAAATGAGAAAGGAAGGAATCCCTTACGAAATTTCAGCATTGTAACAAGTATACATGGAAGGCATCTATGAAAGAGACAATAGTCTATCATCATTCAAACAAAAATATTAAATTATAGGGGAGGTGAGAAATCATACCAAAACATTTTTAATTGAAAATAAAAGTCATAACAACATTAAGAAACATGGATAAAATGAGAAAGATGGAATCCCTTATAAAATTTCGGCATGGTAACAAGTATACATGGAAGGCACAAATGAGAGATAAAGGGGTATATAATCATTGAAACATAAATAGGAAAGTATAGGTGTGGTGATAAATAATACCACAACATTTAAAATTGAAAATAATAGGGCATGAAATTATTAAGAAACTTGGACAAAATAAGAAAGGAAGAAATCACTTACTTGGAAGTGTGACCCCAAAACCTTGAAAAGGTCTTGAGAGAGGATTATTGGGAGATTGGGGGAAACTTAGGAAGATACTAGAGAGATTAACGAATAAGTTTGATGAACTCCAAAGGCTTTGAGTGAATAGGAAGTGGGATCATGGGAGGGTTTATATGGGAAAAGAGAGGGAATTCTTTATTATTTAGGATTGGGACACCACACATTAAACTAATCAAAACCCCATACAAAACCATGGTTTTTTCCCAAGGTTTTTTCCAAAGGGGTGTGGAAAAAATTATTTTATAAGGCCAATTTCCCAACATCTTAAAATAATAGGGTTTATGTGGAGGTGAGTCACATTCTCACGGAAATCAATTTATAAAGTTAAAATGTTTTATAAGTCATAGAGGGTTCAATAAGTATTTGTAAAATAAATCAAAGAAACCTAAAATAACATTATTTTAATGGTAACACATATATTAGAAAAACATAATGTTTATAGTATTTTATTACATCACTAATTGATCATTATGATGTCATAAAACACAATATATATTTAAAGGATATTTATTTTTTACCAAAAAATTCGATGGTCTCAGAAAATTATGAAAAAATAACCATTTTATAATTTAAATGTCCTTATTCCAAAATTAATATTCATTTTATCTAAATAATTTTTTAAATATGTTAATTTTTACTTTGAAAAAAAAACTGACATTTAACGAAAATTCATGGGTTTTGACAAAAATAACTTTCAGAACTTAATAAAAACCACAATTTAATTATTATTAATTATATGGTCATTTATATTATATAAAAATTAATTTTGTTATAATACTTTATTAAAATATTATTTAATTCAAAAATCCATTAATTCATCAAAATAGATTTCTTAATTTATAAAAATGTAATTTTTTCGTTAAAATCTATTTACAAAGTAACAATAAAAAAATGAATGTATATTCTATATAAAAAAATAATGTATAAAATAATAGTACTAGGGTCTTGTTAAAAAACCATTTATAACTCCCGCATAAGTCTAAAGGGTAAGATGTGCGATAGTGACAGACTCTTGGGGTGGCTTGGATAACATCGCTCGAGTGGTAATATCTATCAACTTCCACTTCTCCCATAGGTGGTTTTGTTTGATCTTAACATGTTGAAGCTCAGATTGGGATTGGTCAAGAGTAAAGCCCAATGAATCCACCTTCATTCCAAGCTCTAATAAATGGGCTTTGTTTGGAGCAATTCTTCTTGATGTGGTCATCACTTCCTTTGTCTGAGTAAATTGGATTAGTTAAAGCCCTATATTTATAATAATCATGTGATCAATGTTCAATGGCTATATTAGAAACAATTACAACTCTTAATAGTATTTTAAAATCCAAATACCTAAAACCGAATAAGTTCATATGTTCTATAACGATTTCACATAATAAGACATTTAATCGGATCAAAAAGAAGTTTTCATTATTGAAAATTTGGGTTGTTAAAATCATTCGACCTTAAGAAAATTTTCAATTGAAATTTCCTTTCCCCACACTAAAACATATGTGGGTTACTCTGCTTCATTACTTCCTCTGATTCCCATGTCACTCCTTCAATCTTGTGGTTTTTCACCCAACACCTTGGCGAGGGACATTGTCTTATTTTTTTGAACTTTTTCACTATGATCTAAGGTCTTCATTGGATTCTCATCATAAGAGTGGTCATTCTCCAAAATGTACCACCAATGGACTGAGTACATGAGATGGGTTAGGTATGTACTTCTTCAAGAGTGATACATATAATACATCATGTACACGAGTCATGTTTGGTTGGAGTGATAGTTGATAGGCCATTGCTCCAATGAGATAAAGGATTTCAAAAGGGCCAATGCACCTTGGACTAATATTTTCCTTCTTCCTAAATCTCAAAACACTCATCCACGGTGATATGTGGAGGAATACCATGTCTTTGACATCAAACTCAAGGTATCATTGACGATTATCAATATAGATCTTTTGTCAACTCTGAGCAGCTTTAATGTTATATTGGATGGCCTTAACCTTCTCCACCATTTCATCAACCATTTCCAGACCTAGGAGTTTTCTCTCCCCAACATCATCCAAACATGCTAGTGTTCTACACCTCTTCCCATACAGGGCCTCATAAAGAGAAATTTGGATGCTTGAGTGGAAACTATTATTGTAAGAGAACTCAACCGGAGAAAGATGTTGATCCCATCCTCCTTTTAAGTTCATTGAGAACGCTCTCAACATATCCTAATGTATTTGGATAGGCTACTCATATTGGACATCAATTTGAGGATGATAAGTCGTATTGAATTTTATCTCATTATCTAGATCATGTTGTGGAATCCTCCAAAACTTAAAGGTGAATCTAGGATATTGGTCAGATACAATAGATAGTGGTACTCTGTGTAGCCTTACCACATCTTTGATGTATATCCATTCCAGTTGATCCTATGAGAAATTATCCCGAATAGAAATGAAGTGGACAGTCTTTGTAAGACGATCTACAAAAACACATAGAAATTTTTTTCCTTTGGATGTCTTCATAATTCCAGTGACAAATTCCATTGTGATGTTCTCCGATTTCCATTCTGGTATAGGTAATGGTTGCATCATCCCCTTAAAATTATACGTCTTAGCCTTCAATTTCTAACACACAAGGCACATTGATGTATACTCAATTATATCCTTCTTCATGTAATCCCACCAATAATAATCTTTAAGATCTCGATACACATTTGTTGTTCCTAGGTGAATGGAGAAATTTGAACTATGTGCATTATCCAAAAGTTCATTCTGTAGCTCCTGACTTGATGGAAAACATATTGTTTTACCCAAATCTCTCAATTCCTTCTACATTGACATTGAACTCCAAGTATTTCCCTTTTCGGATTATTTCCACCTTCTTCTAAATTCCCACATCATCCTTTTGAGCATCCTTTAACCATTCAAAATGAAACCGTTGAGAAATAATTTGTCAAAGAATTTAGGATTTTCCCTTCTATAAGATTCCCATGTCCATCTTCATCAAATCTAAGAAGATTGTATATTTTTCAATTCTAATCAATGATATAATCACCGGGTCCTTTCTACTTAGAGCATCTTCTACCTTTTTCTCTTTCCCATGGTGGTAATGGATTGAGAAGTCATAGTCTTTGATCAGCTCTATCCATCATTGTTATAACATATTTGACTCATTCTGTGTGAATATATACTTGATTATTTTGTGATCCCTATATATTTAAGACTTCTTCCCAAAGAGATAATTCCAACAAATATTCAAAGAGAAGATCCTTGAATCCAACTCCAGGTCATGTGTAGGATAGTTTTTCTCATGAAATTTCAATTTAGTTGAAGCATATGAAATGAATTTTCCATTTTTCATCTACATACATCCCAAGTCCTTCTTCTAAGAATTTCTGAATACCATAAGAATTTCTCCACTTGTGGGTAGTGTGAATAAGAGTGTAGTTATAGGCCTCCTTTTCAACTCCTTGAGTCTCTCATCACATTCATATTTCCGTGTAAACATTACTCCCTTCTGATTTATCTTGGTAAGAGGTTCGGAAAATCGTGAGAAATTTATCACAAATCGACAATAATATATAGCTAACCACTAGAAGATAAAGATATATGTTAACTATTTTGGCCTCGACCATCCCTCAATTATAGATATCTTTGAGGGATCCATAGATATCCCATTACATGTGATGATATGGCCCAAGTTTGAGACATCTTTCAACCAGAACTCACACTTGCTATACTTTTCATAGAAGTTATCCTTTCGAAAGGTCTCTAGTAAAAATCTTAGATGCTCCTCATGCTCCTCCTTGGTTTTATATTATATTAGAATACCATCTATAAATACTACCAAACATTTTTCAAGTTAATCTCTAAAGACTCTATTCATCATGTCCATGAAGATTTATGGAGCATTAGTGAGTCTGAAAGGTATTACTATGATTTCATAGTGCACATATCTTGTACAAAAAATAGTCTTGGTGATATCCTCCTTATTCACCCTTACTTGTTAATATCCCAACTAAAAATCAACCTTGGAGAAGTATTGTGCTCCATGCAGCTGGTCAAAAAATCATCAATTCATGGAAGATGATAATTTTTCTTTATCATGATTTTTTTGAGCTCACAATAATTAATTCAAAGGCACATTGACCCATCCTTCTTATTGATTAAGAGAACTAGTGCACCCCATGGTGAAACACTTGGGCATATAAATATTTTACCCATATTCACCTGTAGTTTTTTCTTCATCTCCTCAAGCTCCAAAACAACCATTCTATATAGAGTCTTGGATATTGGAAACACCCTAGGTATAAGATAAATTATGAATTCAAAATCTTTCTAGGAGGAAGTACAGAAAAATTTCATGGGAAGCACTTCAGGGAATTTCCTCAAAATAGGAATGTCTTCAAGGATGGTTTCTTCCATAGACTCAATCATCTAAGCCAGATACGCATGATCATAGGGTAATAATATCCATGCTTGAGATGATGGTTCTAAAAAAGATTTATCTTCGTCCTTGAACTTGTTTATAACCGGGGGTCGATTCTCTATATGGAGAGTGATGTCCCTCTTATGGAAATTTTTGATGGCTCTATATAAGGAAAGCCAATCCATGCTGAGAATTGAATAAAATTACACTAGAGGGAGTATGAAGAGGTTCATTGGGAAGTTAAATCCCCAAATTATGACATGGGAGGAGTTATATTCTTGGGTTTCCGTGATTTCCCCATTTTTCGTACTCACCGACATCTTTACTTCCATGATTTATGTTGGTTTGGAGATTTTTTTACAAAACTTTCAGGATATAAAAGAATGCATAGAACCATAATCAAAAAGTACATTTTCTATTCTTGAATGAATAACTAACTTACCTGTCACCTCTTCGTTTTCGGGGTTCACTTAGGTGATAGTGATGGAAATAGCTCTCCCTTGATGCCTTTGAGGTTTTTGGTTGCCTCCAAAAACCCTTGGATTAGGGAACTGGTTTGCAAGGTGACATGGTTATTTGCATTTGAATCAATGAACAATGCATCAAGGGTCTAACCAAGCATTCCTCTCCTCTATCAGAACCAGTAGGTTTTTTTGGTAGTTAGTTTCTAGGTTTCCTTCTCTTCCACATTTTATGTATTTCCTCATCCCCTATAGGGAATTTACAAGGTGCTTTTTTACTCACCTTTGGAAAGTGGGGTGATGGATTTTCTTAGCACCGTTGCATTTATCCATCAGACTGACAGAATTGAATTCCACCTTATTTTTATTATCTCCATGATACCCCTAGGATTCACAGATCTCTATTTCAACCTTTAGAACACATCAGACAATTTCCTCATAGCTATAAAAGTCACGGATCTCCAGGGCTTTCCGTAGGCTAGGTTTCAGGCCACCAAATAAGCGGTCAACCTTGCATTTGAGGGTGATGGAAATGCCAGAGGCATATCATGCAAGCCTTGTGAGGTTTTCCCAATACGATCTGACATGTTCATCGTCTTTTTTTCTTGAGGGAAAGTAACTCCCTTTCCATCTTAAGTCATAGGGTGAATGGACAACTTTAATCGAAAAACATCTTTTATAAATCCTCCAATTCCAATGCCTCAATCTCCTCCTCAGGATTAGTATTTTTGATCAATGTCCACCATTGATCATATTCACCCACTATTCAATAAGAATCTATAGGGACCTTCTCTTGTTAGGAACATTGAAGGATGGATAATATCTTTTCAATGGAGTTGATCCATTGTTCGACAATTGAGGGATTAGATGATCCATTGAATGTAGGAGTCCTTTGTCTCATGAAGCTCTCAATTTCAACTTCTTCTTTCTTTGGGGGGGGGGGGGGGGGTTGAAAGTTCCTCTTTACACTTGTTTCTTTTCAAAACATGAGTTAGCTAAGAGATTATCGTGTCAAAGATTGTGATTAATACTGCCATCCGATGGGGTATCTCAATAGGACAATCAACACATTGATCTTCACATCCGTTGTTAGCCCGAGTCCTCCTATTGTTGGACATTGGTTGGAATAAAAGGAAAGTTAGTGGTAACATATAAATGTTAATCCATGGACAAAAATGGATGACTTATAAATAACTTTTATTTCCTTAACATATGAATATCGAGGCTTCAATCTATGTTATCCATGATCTACTTCCCAACATATATTATTAGGATATTTTTTTATTCCCTTAATAATGGTTCATACTAATCTTTTGAATTTACCAAATCATATCCCTCAACAGTGTCATAACCAAGAGTACAACAAGCCATGTTGTCGTGTACCAGGATACCCTAGGTCAAGCCCAAAAATCCTTTTCTACCTACTCGTATCCATATATGGAAGTATTTTATTGATAAATCACTTAATCAATACTCACCAAAACATAGAGATGTTTTTATTATACTTAGTCTTATACATAAGGCTTTGACTAGGGTTTTCTAATCCTAATCCCATAAATAACGAAACCTATCCTATGATACCAACTATAAAAACCCTGATCTTTTATTACACACTTAAATATGATTTATTACATAAAAATTTAGTTAATAAAACACTGAGGATCAAGGGGTCTAGTGTATTGGGAAATTAAGAACATTAAATTACAACTTATAATATAAAACACAACATCTTTATTGAAAACCTCTTTTACATGACTAGTACATTCCCGAGTACTTGCATTGCATGGGATAAAATGAGGACATGCATATGAAAAGGGTGATCTATAAATCCAAGTAATGGCATAAGAAATGAATAAAATGAATAATATAATACATGTTAGGAAATATTAATATCAACGGATCAAAAAAACATGAACATAAAGGCATGATATAGCATGATTATCATAATAGGAAAATGAGGCGACAACAATTAACATGGTATTAGCATGAGAAAAGGATCATTGAACATGGATAATGAGAAAAAAATCAATTAACATGAATTATAATTATTAATAATTCATTGAACATGAAGTATCATGATACTAGTCTTTACCCAATGCAATGGATTTCTATCAAGGCACACCTTTTTTAATAATTTCATTTAATGCCTAAGTGTGACACATAGATCATATACGATCTAATCATTCGACACCATCATTTATTCCACGATAAAGTAATGTGGAATACATACATGAAACTATATAATCAATAAGTAAATGTTCATAGCGGTGAATACCCTTGATAGAGAAATGGGCATGGTATTCACTATACAATGACTTTGGGTTGGAAAATCACGATGCAATTTCGTTACCATAACGACATGACATATGAATTAATAAAAATGGTTGATGAGAGAACAAGGTGTGTATCATCATATGAACATGAAATGGACAATAATGGGGTTCATATAGATACATTTCTCAAAAAATTTAATGGAATTTAGAAACATAATACAAAAGAATTGCTTGAATGTAAATGAGAAGAGAGAAATTCCTTATAGAATTTTAGTATGGTAACAAGTGTAAATGGGAGGAATTAAAGAGAGAGAAAGGATTCTATCATCATTGAAAAATAAAGAGGGAAATATGGAAGCGGTTATAAATCATACCCCAATATTTATAATTTAAAATAAAAGGAAATAACAGTATTAAGAAACATGGATGAAATGAGAAAGGAAGGAATCCCTTACGGAATTTCGGCATGGTAATGTGTATACATTGAAGGAATCAATGAGAGTGAAATGGGTATCTCATAATTAAAATATAAATAGGACAGTATAGGGGAGTTTATAAATAATACACACACAATTGTAATTGAAAATGGAAGGGAATAACAATATTAATAAAGTTGGATAAAATGAGAAAGGAAGGAATCCCTTACGGAATTTGCGGCATGGTAACTGGTATACATGGAAGGCATAGATGAGAGAAAAAGGAGTATATCATAATTAAAACATATGAGGATAGTATTGTGGAGGTGTTAAATCATACCCCAACATTTATAGTTGAAAATAAAAGGTCATAACAATATTAATAAACTAGTATAAAATGAGAAAGAAAAGAATCCCTTACATGGAAGTGTGATCCCAAAGGCTTGGGAGGGGCTTGAAAGAGGATTCTTGTGATCTTGGGTCACCAAGGGAGGATTATATAGAGATGATGGCAGAGTTTGGATAGACTAAAAAGTCTTTGAGTGAAGAGGAAGTGGTAGCTTGGGTGGGTTTATATATGAAAATAGAGGGAATTCTTTATTATTTATGTTTGGGACACCACACATTTAACTAATCAAAACCAGAATCCAACCTATGGTTTTTGCCCATGGTTTTTGCTAAAGGGGAGTGGAAGACATTATTTTATAAGACAAATGGACTAAATTCTTAAAATAATTGGTTTTCTTATGGATAGGGGTGTCACACTCTCAAGGAAATCAATTTAAAAACTTAAAATGTTTTATAAGTCTTAGAGGGTCTACTAAGGCTTTGTAAAATAAATAAAACAAACCTAAAATCACATTATTTTAATGGTAAAACATATATTGTCTGAACATAATATTTATAGTATTTTATTAAATAACTATTGGGTCATTATTATGTCATAAAACATATTATATATTTAAACGACATTTAATTTTTACCCAAAAATTAAACTTTCTCAGAAAATTATGAAAAATTTATAGTTGCATTATTTTGAAATCCTTATTCCAAAAATAATATTAATTTTAACTAAATAATTTTCTAAATATGTGAATATTTACTTTTAAAATAAAAAATGACATTTATGGAAAATCTATGGGTTTTGAAAAAATAGATTTTAAACCTTAATAAAAATCACAATCATATAAATAATAATTATATGATAATTTATATTATATAAAATGTAATTTAGTAATAATATTTAATAAAAATATTATTTAAATGAAAAATCCATTAATTCATCAAAATAGATTTCATAATTAACTGAAATAGATATTTTTTCTTTTAACACTATTTACAAAGTAACAATAATAAAATGAATGTATATTATCTATACAAAAAAATAATGTACATTATCATAGTAATAGGGTATTATTAAATAACCCCTTATAACACCTACATAAGACTAAAGGGTAAGGTTTGTGATGGGGACTGGCTCTTGGGACGCCTTCAATAAAATCGCTCGGATTGTAATCTCTATCAACTTCCACTTCTCTTTTAGGCTATTCCATTAGAGTTTAACACGTTGAAGCTTAGCTTGGGCTTGGTCAAGATTGAATCCCAATGATTCCACCTCATTTATTGCACATAAAAATTGGATTCGTATGGAGGAATTCTTCTGGATGAATCTATCACTTCATTTTTCTGAGTAAAATGGATTTTTTATATCCCTATATTTATACTAATAATGTGATCGTTGTTCAACGACTATATTAGAAACGTTCACAATTCTTAATGGTATTTTAAAATAAAAAAAACATAAAACTAAAGAAGTGAATATGTTATATAACCATTTAACATAATAATACAATTAATTTGATCAAAAAACGTTTTCATTAATGAATGTTTGGGTCGTTACAGGCGCCACCTTGTATTTTCTCCTTTTGTACCACCTCCAAATCGTTCATCCCTTTGTCGAGGTTCACCGATCAATCATGGATTGTCAGAAAAATATATTGAACTCTAAAAAACACCATGTAAACCACCTTTTTCAAAAAAATTAACATCATGATCTTCCTTGTAAACAAACACAACATAGTGGACCACTTTATCAATAAACACAATCACCTCAAAAATGCTTCAATGAAACCTTGAAGGGTTTTTTCCCAACACGATCCATGAAAATCACTTGATTCCCTATTCCAAAAACAATATTCATCCAAAATAAATTCACCTATGATCTGATGTCACACCATAGACCATCCTTAAATACCCTATATTTAGATAATCATCACCCTTAAAAAGAGGTGCAAGGCACTGGAGCCCTATAAAACAAGCTGAATAATCCATGAATGATAACATTCCCTACTCCAAGTGCATGAACTATCAATATCTTTCATCCCTCAATGTCTCGAGAGAGAAGCAATCATAGAGGGATATATGAAAATATTTCCAATCCATCTCCCAAAAAAATTATCCAGAGTAATAACATCCCACATCCACTTGGAGAAATCATTCCACATATACATAGAGATATTAACCCTCACTTTGGGAGGTGTTTCAAGAAGCTCATAAAAATATAGTAAGGATTCTAGACATGAATACATAGTACATGGTCTCCCATACCTCAAAAATGTGGGTGGATGCTGCTACTGAAACTCACATATCAAATCTTCCAAAGATGGGGTAGGTCACAGTGCTCCTTGAACAGTTGGCATGAATGACATAATGCCTTCATGAAATTTTTCATTAGAAAATATTTTTGGAAAAACCACCAGTTCTGCTATTGGAACTAAAAGATAATCCACCAATATCCCATGGAACCTCTGTAGTGTAGTCATCACCACCCTACTTATATATGATTAGATTTTATTGTGGTGGGATGTCTCTATAATTCCAAACACACACCTTAAAAAAGAATATTATCAAAATAATAGCTACTGAAATCGGTTAGGTACAAAAATTCCTATATAATAATCATACCCCTCTTCTTTCTCCTTGATTCACGTTTGGGATTTGTATGAATAATATATAAAATTATGATATACTTCATATTTCCCACAACTAAGGTTGGGTCTGGGTCAAGTTATCAGCTATGATCAATTTTAGTTTTCAGTTTATTCCCATATCTTATCCCAATTTATCACAATTATTTAAAAATGGTTGAACTAAATGGTTCAAAAAATTTTGATACATAAGGAACCATACTTATCATGAATCAAAATATAGAATCCACCTAATTCACACCATAACATATTCCAGTCCATGTTGCTCATGGTTCATGACTCAACGTTCCACAATAGGTTGCATAAGGTGTATGATGTATCATAATTTGGAAAACTCTTATAGTGTAGGGTAGGAACTCTAAGTACTAACTACTTTTTATAATTCCCTACAGATAATATGTATCACATAGTTGGTATATCAATCATGGTACATATCACAAAAACATTCAAATAAGAAATGCATCTTATATGGTATGGCATAATGCATGGCATGCGATTTCTAACATGTTCATAAAATTATGAATGAGATGAAATACCCTCATATCATCAAGTTACAACACAATATAACCCAAAATAATATCAATTATAGCACAAAAATTTATTTGAATCACCCAAAATTGGAATCAAATCAACAATAATAGCCAATATCCAGAAAAAATAAATTTCATTCTAGAGAATTTGGATTTTTCTTATACGTGGGTTAGATACCATCATGAATAACTCATTATGAAATTAAAATTCATCTTAATCCCCTTTCTATTCTTGATAAATATTATTGTTTTAAAATAAAATCCCTAATATCACTTTGTAAATCCCCAAACCAATATGCTACTAAAGTTAGCATGAGCTCAGTTGGAAACATGACCTCAAGTGCATCTCCCAAAATACCATAGGTTATTGACTAGACGCAAGGGACTAGGGTGTGTCTATGGGGAGAATTTACTCTAATCACCAGATTGTATCATAGACGATATACAATAATAGATAAGTAGAATAAGTAGTAAATAAATTAGATAATAGATGATTAGGAGGAATGAATAAAAATAAACAATACCAGAAGGGATCTCATACACATATGATTATGATACATTTCATGTATCTACAAAACATCCAAAATAGGTATACAAGGAAGGTGTAAAATACATGTGAAAAAAATAAAAAAATGACCAAAAACTATCTCAGCTGGTATCATGATCCTTAGTTTGATCTAATACTCCCCTTCTCTTAAGTAGCAATGAAGAACCTATAGCAAGGTGATTTCCCCTCTCCATACATGAAATCATATAGTCTATTCAGGTACCATTGATAGCCCAAATAGGGTGTGAGAAAGAATCCTAATAAGAAACCTCCTAGAGGTATAATGCCATCCAATCAGTGAATATATAATTAATTTTTTTTTCGGGTTGTAATAAAATATTTAAAGGAAGTACTAAAAGTAAACAACTTATAATGGTCCGTGTTCCCATAGACACCCATCCTATACTAACTAATTTAGCCTAGCCAGAATATATGTGAATAAATATCCAGTCTTGTGTTGATTTATCATAAGGTTTTTTAATTAATCAGTCTTGTTTTATAAATATGACTCAAGACTTAGCATGTATCCCAATGTCCCCAATAAAGAAATATAACCAAGAAGTTTCCAACTGGCCTATGAATAAAGTGTAATTTGTTTAAAGAATCCAAGATTATTTTTTTGTCTTAGAATAATATCTTAAAATTCATTCCATTAATTATTGAATTAATAACTTTATCCCATACATGGACTTCCTAATTTTTAATCCATGTATCACTCTAAGTGTACCATGAACCATGAACCTTACAATTCCATTCTAGGAATTACTCATAGGAATCATGGTATCACTCTAGGTGTGGTATAAAAATATTTCTATTCAAGTTTTTCCTTAGCGGTCCACTAAGGGAGACCATGTGTCATCCATGGTGTATATGATCAAATTCCCTATGATTCCTACCATTAAAATCCATAAGGAATCCAAATATCACTTGTTCATATAATAGTTATCCCCCATGAGTATGTCCATTGTAGTATACTAGGGAGTCCAAGTGTCACTTGAGCGTAAGAATATTAGAATCCAAATGAGTTAGTCCATGGAATTATTATATGAACCCATGGGCCACCCAAGAAATATTAGAAATCAATAAATATAATATAATTTTTTCGATATCATCACCCTGATAATTTCAGTTCATCCTCACCTTAAAACGTACATCAATGCATGGTCTAAGAATAGAAGCCCTGTCCTTTTATTTTTCTCACATGGAAAATTTATTATAAGTAGACACTAAAGATTAGAAAAACCATTACATGGAAAGAGCCTAGGGTCATGGTCATTCGATTCCCTTACCTTAGTAAATTCTAATTAAAACTCAAATTACAATTCAATTCATTTACAATTGACAATTCATTATTTATAATCATATGTAAATGGGAAAAAGGGAAAACAAAAAGGTATCCAAATTAAAATTCCACCCATGGTTTTCTAATTGATTAAATAACACACCCAAGGGGTGGTTACAATTCAAGGTCTATAACATTTAATCATTATCAATGGACAATGTTAATTTCATAGGTCACACCTATTCATTTTAAACAATGATTAAATACTATTTGAAGGGTTTCACTCCCATAATTAGGTACATGGAACAACAATGCATATATAAACAATTCTACATTGATGGATGAGAGCAATACCACAGACCATAGGTCTGTGGTGGTGTGCTCGTCCAACATCAGCTCCTAATTCGACTCAGATCAAGATAAAAAAGAATAATAGACGAAGAACCTAGAAATAGGGAATATTAGATTTCAACTAAATATCACAAACAATACTAATAAGAATGAATAATTTATAAAAAGAAATATATTAATCACCAATGTGGATCCAATGAAATGGGCGACACTTGATTCTGAGATCAGATGGAGGATAAGGATCAAATGATATCCTTTGAGCTTAAAGGAGTTCACCCACATAAATATTATGTCCACTAAAGCAGTGGAGAAATTATGATAGAAATATAATATATTTTAAGGGAAAATTCATAATTTACTCAAAATACTAGGCGATATAGTTAATTTACATGATTGTCCAAACCATGTGACAACTTTACGCCCAAAATTGCATGATGTGGAACATCGTATAGTTATTGGGCATTGTTTAAAAAACCCAATGAAAATCATCTGATTCTACTTTTCTGGAAATTGTAGTTGTGTTGCAGGTACATGCACTACAAATCTCACAGTTTTCTTAAACCTTGTATCCTTTAGGACCCCACTATCTAAACTCACACGGTTTGTAGTAACCATATTGCTAGCCTCGCACGGTTTCTACTAACTATGAGACATACTTGTTTCTCTCAAAAAGGTGGATTTTATTCTAAAAAAAGTTATTGAAACCCAAATTGCCTCCATGACCTCAAATGGTATTCAAATTAGGCCATAAATAATCATTTAATATGAGAATTGATGTAATGTAAAAGATTTTTCATCTCAAGAAAGAAATGGGTTCATATAGCTAGGCTATTAATACAAACCTGACATGAATGGGTAAGAGATAAGAATAAAGAGGCGATATAATAGGATTTGTAACTAGACCTAATCTAGGATGTCCAATCATCATTGAATATATAGTAATAATATGAATCAAGAAATACATTGTTCTTTTAAAATGAGGGTTTTTTTACCTTGGTAAATATTTATGAATTGTGAAAAGAATGGACTAGAAATAATTTTATCAATCTGAATCTCATGTAAGGAAAATATGTCAAATAAACAAACATTCCAAAATATTTAGAAAGGTTATATATGGTAGACCAAATGTCATATAGTTTAACATTATGAATCTGAGACTCAAACATTCTATATATTAAGGATGTTTGGTGATGGCCTCTTTGCTGTGTATTTTAGAGTCATGTAGTGAGGAATTTATTTCTTCTAGTTTAGCATCACCATACACAGACATGTGAAACCAACATGAAGTTATGAAAAATATTTCATGAGAGACCTTAAATTTATGGATTGAGTGATATGATCTCCATCCATGGTGATCAAGGAATAGGCTCTATTGGGGTAGAAATTAGGTATTGTGTTAGGTACTTCCCATTTAAATTATAGTCTTATAGGATTATTCATAGGTATTATAAGAGTTCTCAGGGCCATAAATAATTCTTATTTAATAAATTATTTGAGGAAAACCTTCTTATTTAATTCTTGTATGAATCAATTTTGATGGATATTTAGGTTGTGTAGTGTGCACAAAATTATCCAGTCAGGTTACTCTAATTTATCCATCTAAATATAAGGCCACCCATATTTAGAAAACATATTGTAGATAGCAATGATAAATGGGGAAAATTGGACCTTAGTTGGTAGGAATACCTATATTCTATAAACTAGTATATATGGGGTTTTCTATATATTAATATGAATTGTTATGTGAAAATACCACAATGCATATATATTTTTTTAGGCTAGTTCTACTTTTCTTTGTACACTATCTTATGAATGATACTAGAAATAGTTTTAAGGCCTATATATATATATATATATATATATATCTTCTTAACACTAAAAGATAGTGATACTATTTTTTGGGCTGAATATTATACTAATTATGGAGCCTTTTCAACTTAAAAGATCATTAATTAATTTAATTTTGCATAAATTTTTTCTGAGGGACACAAAATATGGAGATGATATTGATCTTCATATAGTCAATTATATAATTTTTATGACTTCCATTGGGGATATAACCATAATAAACTTTAATATTAAATCATATAAGTAAATATATACTTGAACCGTATAGTTGTAGCCAGTGGATATGAACCCAAAAAATATATTCCCCACATAGAAAATGGTTAAGAGTATTTGGTCGTGTGAAATGATTTTGGTGGTTAATGTATGAAGAAATAATGAATTTTGTTTTTGATATCCATGATGTCTAGAATCATTGATGGTGAAAAGAATCCAAATATCCATATTTTATGGAAGATCTTGTCTCCTAACGGGTAGGAACCACATGTGAAGACCTGAACTTACTGAATAATAAGGAGTGTCTTTACATATTCAATTTATATAAGGAGGAAAAAATTAATGCATCTATTGTATAAAACTTACTAACAAATTTTTCTATCAAAAAGGATAAAATTTATTTCCCACCAAATGATCTATTCCTTAATTGCTCGATCTAGTGGAAGAATTCCACATTGAATCTATTTTCTTATTGCTAAAATCCATCTAGTTATGGAATTGATTAGAAAGTATGGTGGTTAACCATTATTAGGGGTGGTAATAAGTTCATTAATCACTTACATATCATAATTTATGAAAAATGATAACACACTATGATGTTTTATGTGAATGATTGGATCGTTCATGTCTAGATCATCCTAGGTTGTAGCTGTGTTTTCCAATACATATGCTTAGTCTTTATATGAAGGTAGGATGTGAGATGGTATTAGATCTGAGGGTAATTTGGTTATCAATAGCCTTAAATAATCATGAAAAGTTATTATCTTTTCCTTATTAATGGTATATTAATAATTTATTTTCTTAATTACCAACTCTAAATCAGCATTGATATTCAAAATAGTTAATGGTAATTGTATGGGTATAGGTTAGAGTGTATAACCTAATAGGATAGGGGTATTTAATTATGTTCCGGATATTTTTATTTGTATGAATATTATTTAAAAATAACCTCCACAATTTATAAAAACATAAAATCTATCAATAATAGCAGTAATTTAAAATTTTAGGTTTTCGAAATATTTCTCAAAGGATCAATTACAACGATGTTAAAACAATTTTATAATTATTTTATCTTTTGAAACAAATAAAGTCATACTATCTATACAATATAAATCACCAATGAAATTTAAGAACCAATGTATTGTTTTGTAAAGAAGTTTTTTATTAGATAGATTGATTTAAAAAAGTAGAGAAACATAAAACATAGTAAAAACACATCAGAAATAAATAAAAGAGGTTCAGTCTCAATGTGGGACCTGATCCTCTTCACCTGACAGTCACCCATTCCAATGAAAATTTATCAAATAAAAAATTATTCCCAACTTGGATCAGGTTTAACAATTCCAATTGCACATAAATTAGTCTTAAATACACATAGCCTCTTCCATAGAAATTCACAGTATGAATTACATGAAAGAAGTGTAAAGAGAGTATCTGATTACTCTTCAATACAGTACTATAGGTTGTTATCAAAATCTAAATTGACAGTTTAAATAAAACTTTAATGTATATAAAATAGAGAATAAGAGAGAATGAATAAAAAAGTTATTATCTATTTCTATTTCTATGATTAGTTTAATCCAATCAATAGTGATATTATTATTCTTCTACTCCTTATATTGGATTGTATTTAAATCATTCATTGACATCATTTCAAATTTTCTTTGGAATTTTTCTATTCTGTGTAAAAAACACAGTGTTCTATACAAAATAGACAATCCTCTTTTCTGAAGGCCCACGTAAGATTTCTTATTTACACATTACAACTAGTCAGTCAGTTAATCAACAACCCCCTCTCTATACATAAAGGGATCCTCATATTTATTGATTTCCAAAAACTCCAATAATATATTTTAGGATAATAATAAAATAAATCCTTAAAATGAATAGAAAAACTTGAAAGTATGACTTTATCATTAATGCACCTAAGTATCCAATTAAGAATAATCATTATAAAATAACCATACATACCACAACTATAACTTGAATTAATTTCCATATGTAAGCCATTAAAATAATTAATTTTTATTTAATATTAAATATTAATGGATTATGGAGGAAAATTATGTAGATATTAATATGAGGTTTATGAAGTAGCATTGTAGTAGAAGATTCAGATTGGATGTAGCATATTCCGAATAGAGATGAAAAAAATATAGTGGCAGTGGGTTAAACCTGGATGTAGTAGATATTACACTTTTCTAAGCATGACTATAATGGTGGTTTTGATATGTACTAGTAGTAAAAAATTTGTATTGATGGTAGTAAAACCTTCTAGAGGTTGAAAATTCATTCTAATGGTATCAGAGTGCAAGTAATGATATAAAAAGTATACTAGAAATAGAATAAGTATATAAGTAGTATGAAAAGCCATTATGATGTAAGAAATCCACTTCTTATAGTATCAAGAATAAACTGGTAGCCCTTCTAGAGGAATAAAAATTGTTCTGGTTGTAGAATGTTTTTATAGTAGTTTAAGAAGTATGTTTATGGTATTAGGATTCATTCTAATAAAAGAATCTTGTACATAGATAAATTTTTAAAAAAATAAGAGAATTTATATTATTCTATAATTTAAGATATAAATAGTTTTTGATAAATTAAATATTATTTTTGATAATTAAAATAAATAAATAATTGAATGATCTAACAATATCCCCATTTTTGAAAATAAAAAAGAACGGTGATATAGAAATTTAAAATAGCAGTTTCCACTAGTTATTAGAGAATAATGAGAGAATAAATAAAGATAACAATTAATATCTATAAAATTAGTAAAATAATAAATTCAAAATAGTAGTTCCCTATAGTTTTCATAGTATTATGAGATAACAAATAGATATAGAAATAAAGTTCCTCATAATTAGTAAAAGAATTAGAATAAAATGTAAACAATAATATCACATACATGTTCTCCCCATTTTGGGATTATAAAAAAGGCATAAAATGGAATGGGAAAAGGGAATAATAATTGTTCACATAGTTTTTATTAATACATTGTTCTAACTTTAAAATCATTAAAATAATAAATAAAAATAAACTTATGATACGATAGTAATAGTATGAGTCATCCTCTTTAGGAATGAAGGAAGGATCTATGGGGTGTTTTCCATTCTCACCAGTTAGAGTAGGAGGAGGGATAAATGTAGGGGGAGGTGTGAGAGGTATGAGGGAAATGATAGGGGAAAATAACCTGAGATGTCTCACTACCCATACTAGAGTAAAACATAAAGGGTTCACATCTATAGATGGATTATGAAATAGAATTGAAAGAGGATCTTGAAAACATGCAATCATATTCACAATATGTTGAGAAATTAATTTTTTCTTAGTAGTTTAGATTAATTTATATATAATATTGACAAATAGTGTGATGAATCTTCAAATAAGATGAATTTTCTAAAAGAAATCCTTATTCTATTCTTGAACATATTCGACAAGGAAGCTAACACATTGAACCTGTTCACATACTCTATAAATTACCTTATAAGAGTCCACATCCTTAGATTGTAAGATAAAAACATAAAATGATAATTAATGTCATTTTTGGTATAATTTTTATAAATACAGTGATTTATATATTTGGTAGTAGTTTACCTATCACTTCTAGCCCCAATAATACATTATCTAACAAGGTTATAAATGTGATCACTTGGAGGCTTGATATGATGAATATCATCTTGATGAGAATAATAATAATCACTCAACACATTCATTAAATTATCTCAAACAATAATATTGACTAAATAATAATGAAGATAATAAAGCACAATATGTGGAGTAGCTATGGAAGAGTAGAAACCAATAGAAGAAGAAATGGAATCAAGATTCCTAGGAAGAGATACATAAATATAAACTAGGTCCATCCTCATGATCCTCAATTTTGATTGAATACCACTATTTTGGTACACAAAATTATTATTATCCACCTATAATTCTCAAATCCTAAGAAATAATTTAGGTTGTAGGTGGGCCAAAACCAAATAAACTATCAAGGACATGTCATCTTGGCTAAGAGACCTATAATAAAAGGTAGAATGTATGATCCCCAAATTATATAAATGGAAATTACCTTCTTATAATTATTCTACATAGTTAAAATCAAATAAAATAATATAGAGAAGATAATGAAACAGTTATATGTGATGAATGAATGGAATAAGAGGTATTTCTAAAGGTTAAAGAACCTATTCTAATGGAATAGTAATGTGACCTTTGGAATAGTAATGTGACCATTAGGAATAGTAATCCAACCTATAAAATAGTAACTTCACCCATGAAGGTATAAATAAATTTCTGGGATCTTATAAATGGTAATATGAATAATTATATCATAGTATAAGTAAATAAGAATGTAAAAAATTATTAATTAACAGTTGATATTTTTTAAAAAACATAAGCGTTTATTTCTAATTTTAAAATTAATATCATGATTTAAAAGTAAATTTATTTCCATAAAATTTACTCATAAATTAATATTTTGGTTTCTTATGATTATAATATAAAATTATGAGACCTTAATTAACTTTTCAAAGTGTTATAAAATTAGTTATAATTTTAAAATTAGTATTTTTTAAGTAAATGATGATTTTATTTAAAAATTAAAATTTTAATATTTATCAAATAAAATTTATAATATGGAGTTAATTTTTTAATTGTATATGTATAAAAAATTTAGGGTCAATTTTTGGTATTTTTTCTGATATACTTTAATTTTGGGTGAATATAAAAATAAGATAATTTATGATTAAAGATAAAAACATGAATTATTGAGTCATAGATGATGTATGGATGATGGAAGTAAATAATATCAAACAATAATTCATTAATTTAATATATTTGGTGATATATCTATAACTATTATATTTCTTGTGAAAAATAATAAACTAATGAATAAAATAATTAGAAAACACCCCTCTCATGACCTGTAAAAACCACCCATCACCATCTCTTCCCATCACACCTCTTAAACAGTTATAATTATAAACATTCTTCTCAAATATATTATTAAGACCCTCCCCCACTTCCAATAAACATTTTTATCAAAAAAAATTCCAAACCCCCCCCCCCCAATTGGTTCTCAGGAAGAAGGATTCAAGACGAAAAATCTGATTTCTTTCCCTTTAATTTATTTTCAAGTTCTTTTATTTTCTATTATATACTCAACTACCCTCATCCATATGTTATGAATACTTATTCACCTCACATAAAATATAATTTTATTATTTTAATGGAAGAATTCATTATAAATTCCTTCCCCTCCCCTTTTTGTTCTAAAAATGGAAACATCATCTGTGATGTGTCATTTTATTGCATTCAAGGACAACGTGTTTTAAACTTCCATTAATACCTTAAAGACTAGTAATAAAACAAATTTTAAGGTTAAAAATATTATAATATTTTTTTAAACCCCATTTAATTTTTTTGGAACCATTATATATACATTCTATTAATTAATATAACAAAACTAGTTTGTGATGATCAAAAAGCACCAAAATAATCTAAACGGTTATCACTAATGTCTTATCTAATGATTCATGATCACCCCAAATTACCAAATGGAGTATATAATAACATAATTTTAAAATTTTAGTTAATAAAATATAACTTCAATTCTGAAAAACCATTCTCATTTTACATGATTTTCCATACATGTATATAAGTAAAGCAATCATGACATTCAAGGAAATCAACGCTTCCAAATGATGAAATTGAATCTCATAACCCATTAAAAAGACCATAAATTAAGGTAATAATATTAAAATATATAAAATAAATGTATAAATTTTTATTAAGTAATTAATTAATTGATTAAATTTCATTATCATAGATATTAGTATCAAGTGTGGAAACGTTTCACACATAATTTAAAGGATTTTACCCGAACCACTGTTTTTCCATCTGGTTACTCTTTCCCTATATTTACCCCAATGTAATGATTTTTTTTAATTATTATAAATTATGTTTATATGTTCCAAAATCTTGTATACATATCATATCATCCTTATTTGATAAGTAAATACATGTTTTTTAAAAAGTTCCCTTCTCAATTACTCCCTATAAGCAAGCCTGATTAAAGGGAAATTCCTAAATTCTTACCCAATTTCAAGTGCCAACCATAATATGTTTTAAGACACTATTTTTTAATAAAATAAATACTTCTATCATGAATAATTATCTTTATTAATTTATGATTTTATAAAAATTATCATTCCATTTCCATTTTAAAGAATCATTAATACTTTCCTTAAAACACACAAAAATGTTTTATTTATAATGATTATTAAAGCCTACTTGTACATGTTTTCACATTATATTGACCTAATTTATCATGATATATTACTATTTTAACTTATGAATATCCATTTATGATTTAATAAATTCTTTCATGGACACTATTGTGATATTCCATTTGTTATACCTTTGTACATGATTACAATACCGATTCATTCCATGGGTAACCCTTATGTTTATGTATGATTCATTATGTATGATTATTCACGTGGAACACATTTTCATGAAAATTAATGATGGTTTAAAGTAGATATATCTCTAATTAATCGGGTTATTTTTAGTCTAATTAGAGTTCATGTGCAATGGTCATGGTGGTTAACCTTTACTCATGCTCCACATGCAGCGGTCTTGGTGGCTAGCCTTGACATGTACTCTTTATGAAATAGTCTTGATGGTTAGCCTTGAATCATTCTTCTACATGGTAAATGAGCCTTGAATAATGCTTAGGTCATGTTTTATGTTGTTTCCACAACTCCTATGATACCATGATTACCTATGTTATGCTTCCTTATGTATATTCATACATTTTTATGCCATCGTGTTATGCCTTCTAACATATGTGCTATGATTTATTCATATTAGTATTTCCTAATGGGGAATTGTTTATCATACCATTTATTCATGTATTACCTAGGTTATCATATGAATATTTAAGGGCATAAATAATGTTAGGAGCTCATTATGAAGATTAAATAAAATATGTTTTAATTTTGGTTTCATGATTTCTGTTTTATGTACCTAATCCTCCAAATACACTAGAATTTTTGATACATGGTTGTATTTAATGGTTAATTATTCTTATAATCAGGTAATAAAATGTTTAAAAGGATTAGGTAATATTAGTTGGTATCAGAGCATGGTCTAGTTATATTTGGAGATTAGCACTGGAGCAATTTAGTAAGCACCCTAGGGATAATTCTATCACCACGGTTAACCTAGATTGAAACCCAAGTAATAAAATGTTAGGATATAATTTTATTTTATAATTTTATATTTAATATTTTATTGTTATATGATTATTTTCTAAGTATTCAGGACCCTCTAATTGTAGTTTCTTATTTTAGTCAATGGTTGGAAATAGGAGAACCCATTCCAACAATCAATGTGATATCAAATGTGATGATTGCCACAATGAAATGATAAATATGATGGGAAAGGTTACTCTAAACGTCATGAATGTAATTTATCAAATGGATCAAGTCAGTAATAATAATGAGAATTTTTTGGAACATCCTTCTTCTCCAAAGAAAGATAATGTTTTTGTCCAATCCTTCATGCAAAAAGGGATCCCTTGTTTAGTTCATCTTATGATCCCCTCATCGTGGAACAATGGATAAAATCCACTGAAAAGATATTATAAACCATCTAGTTTATAGAAGAAGATAATTCTATACTAGTAGCCTATTTTTTTATGGAGAAGTTTATCCGTGGTGGGAACGGATCAAGAACATGAAGTCCATGGATAAAATTGATTCTAAGGAATGATAATATTTCAAGAAACTATTTTTCAATAAGTATTTTCCCCAAATTCATTTCCTTAATATGGAGAGAGAGTTCCTCAAATTGAAGATAAATGAAGATGGTTTTATCTAGGAAAATGAGGAATGATTCAAATGGCTTGGATGGTGTGCCTCTAACTTTTTCATGAACAAAAAAATAAGGTCGATTGCTACTTTAGTGAACTAACATAGAGTGTATGACAAAAATTCACAATTTGAGATGTTTTTAGATATGAAGAGATTTTCCATTATGCCCTAATGGTTGAAATGGATATAAGAAACTCTTAATGGTCTTGTGGGATCAATGATAAAAAGAAAAAATGGAGTCGAATTTGGGAGGATCAAAAGACACTACTAGAAAAATTATCTATAGCCACAGTTTAAATGATCTATGTCTATAGGTAAGATATAGCCACACCCAAATAGCTAGGTCTGGAAATAGGTTATTTGAATATTATTTCGATCGGGATTTCCTCCCTCCTGTAACTTCTCCCTCCCACAGCGTGATTCCTCCTCCCTTGCCGTCCTCCCCGTTCCCCCAACATCACGATTCCTCCTCCCTCACCGTCCTTATCGTTCCTCCTCCTACTCCCCTACTCCCCACGAGATTCTTCCTCCCATACTCCTCCCTCACCATTCCTCCTCACCTCCTCCCCTCGTTATTACTCCTACCCCTTCAGCTCCGACGTAGCCCGCAAACCTCCCCGTCGGCTCCGACACGGATCTGATTCCTCCCTGCCGATGCGGATCCTGCACTGCCAACCCACATCCCCGCCGACACGACCTACCCACCTCCATGCGGTCACCTCAACTCCCTGCCAACACTTCTCTGAGGCTTCCTCCCCATCTCATGCATTGGTGCACCTCCTACGCGACAATTTGAGGTAGGAATCTTCATGTATTACCTTTGTTATTGGTTGATTAGTTAATTATTATGGATGGAGATTCATTGGAGGAGATAAATTATCATGTTTCTTGGAGTTAAACTCTGTTGTTATATTAACTATAATTAATTTTTAATTGACTAACCCTATATTATACAACTATTGATTTTACAGGGTAATCATAAACTTACTACCAAGAGGCTAAATTTTTTCAGGTGATAAGTAGGATACGGATGCTGCTACACATTTCCCACTATACTAAGTTAGATTTTATTGAGTTTGAGACAATGAGGATTTTTTTGGAGTGGAAACCAAATCAAGAGTCTTCCCCTAATATTAGTTGAACTTGACCTCATCATTAATTTTAGAGTTTACAATATTCCAAATGGATGTCTCTATATTATGTACTTATGCATTGATTTCATACTCTATGTCATATATGAGGCTAGAATCAACAACATTCACTAACTCATATCCTATAATAGGATTCAAATACTCACCCATTGTATAGTAATATGGTGGTGGTGGTATTTTTCATCCTTTGAATATATTTTGATGGAAAAATCACAGAACCTTGATTTCTATTCTCTTTATGGAATATTTTGACTTCAATCCCATGTAAGCTTTTATTATCTCCCCTTGACTCTCTGAAAGAGTGGTTTGTTGATGGTAATATCGATGGAGTCCCAAAAAATAAGCACTAATAATTATCTTGATGAAGGTGGTGAATTGTGAAACATTAATGGAGGAAACCATAGGGTCACTTCTTATTAAGCTACTTCCAAACTAGAAAAGACCAAATTGCTTAGAGTCGGGGGATGTAATGATACCCCCAAACTTATCATCTAGGAAATATTTTTCTCTACTACTATCATATAGACACCCTTTGGTAGATTTTAGGATTTCCAGGGTGACAGTGGAGATAATAATTTCCCCATTCACGTGGGTTGATAAAATGAACCAACCCACTAGCCTCCACCCTGACCTATAGTATGTAGAGTGTCCTACCCCAATCTTTATTGTAATAGCCAGGGGTTATGAGTAGAAACACGTAGAATTAATTGAAATAAGACCTATAAAAATGGTTCTATAGCCACAGGTGGGATGACCATGGTCATATGATATCCTATATCCATGGGATATGAGTGTCCATGGGTGTAGGGGAGATATTTACACCAGAATATAATGTTTTTTTATCTTGCTTCATGTGTGAAATAAATTTACAATATAAAAAAGGTGATAAACGACTATAGAAATGTGACGAATGTATCTGTAGCCGCTTGTGTGTGTGAAAAAGGATATTTTTCATAGAAGGGGACCCTATATCCATGGTTATAGGACTTTTTATAGGCACCCTACACCAAAAATCATATATTCCAATGGATATAAGCCTTTGTATATGGACTATATTTACATGGGAATATATGGCTATAGAAATAGGAATTCGTATTATGACCTTTGAGAAACATCATATATGCCTGTGGCTATATGAGATCATACAATGAATCCATAGCCATGGGAATATATGAATGTGGATATAAGACTCTGTACTTGGCCCATAAAACCATGGGCAACTGTGCATATAGATATAGTTTTTTCCATGTTGTATTTGATTCTATATTTTAAATGTATATCAATTATAAATATTTAGTAATTTCTATCTTAAAATTTTCAAAATACATATAATAACATATTTTGATATAATTATATACAAAAATATTCATGTGATATAGTTATAATGTGTCATATGACTATATATCGGATTTTTGGTTCCAAACCTTCTATGTATTATTTTTATTTAGCAATTTCCATGAATAGGGAACCCATATAAATAGAGTTCTACAAGGAGAATCCTATGGACACTACTTCCTATCATGTGAAAATAGGAAAATTTCACATGGATTCTCCCATGTCCATGGGCCTAACACCCATAGAAATATGCTTCCACAAGTATGAAGTTTTTGTGAATGATATTTTCTACTCTTACTCTACTCTAGGCTCATTTAGAATCCATCCCTTTTTATTCGGTCTGGAAAGGTGGTTTTCATAGGATCAATAGAAGGTGACGTTTGAGTGGATATCAGCATTTTAGGAATCATGATCCTTACTAGACAGAGTTTGAATGAAGATCATGATTTTTGAATGGTGACGACATTAGTGGTGGAGGTTTTGAGGTGATGGAAGTCTTGATGTGGGTGGTGACGATTGTGATGACAATGTTTGGTTTAGGTGGCGATGGTCTTTGGTATAGGCGGAGGACATGAGAGAGAGGCCAATAATGATGAGATGATGAGGGTGATGAACATGGTGATGTAATGATGTGATGGATTTGGTGGTGTTTTTATTTAAATGTGATGTGGTCCTCAATTTTTGGTTTCTCAGGTGGCACACCCATGTAGAATATGGCCTAAAATCGGTTTTTTGAACTTGAAATTTAGGAAATATACCAGGCATGGTTTTCGAACTCTAATGTGGGTGGGATTTTTTTTATTTTCATGAAGGGTTGAATCTGGTGTTTTTATTATAGGGTTTATACAAATACCTTAAAAGTCACATTAGAAAATACAAAAAAATATGGATTTTGGATCACATGAAGTCATCGAGATGTAAATATATACTAGTAATGTCAACTATAATCCTTAAAGGTCATAAATCACAAGTAACTCGTGATTCTAAAACTAATGATGAAGAAAAAATTATAAGGTTTATATTTTAACTATAATCACATATTGAAGTTAACCAATAGGGTCATGTATATTCACAACTATTAAAGTATCTAAATCTCCCAACTTTTCTCAGACTACAACACTATAATCTATTAAGGGGAACCAACACCTCAACAATGTATGAATACCATTAAATGGATTACGACACCTTAATATCCCATGATGTTAGGTTATTGTTCAACAAACCTATATTGGATCCACACATTTTCTAAAAATTGTTTTCATTTAAGTGAATACTAACTTTTACCATTATAACATCCTTTCCATGAACAGTGCCACACATATTATAGAATTTTTAAAATAGGAACCACACCTCATCCATGATACACATCAAATGAGGGAGTTCTTAACTCCTTGGATTGATGCAATACTTCCAAAAAATACACAGGAGTATAAAACTCTATTAGTTGTGTTTGGGAGACCCACACCTCATCAGTGCTGAGGGAGTACCAAACTCAAAAAAATATGTGGGACCCACTTCCCATATATGGGAGGGGGGGGGGGGGGGGAGTACCCAACTCCAAAAATAATATAAGGGACCCTCAGCCTATCACTTAAATTTTTCTAGAGAAATACGTATTAGATTAATCCTCCAATCATCTTTCCCAAACCCATTCAATGACAACATGGATATAAGAGAGATAAACAACATACACCACCACACATTGAACCTCTAATAATTATGGGGAGTGAAAAATGAATTTCTATGTAAAAAAATACTTATAATGTATTACATAGACATCTAAATCCATGTTCTAATCTAGGAGATCTAAAAATACACTAGGTATAGAATAATCAATGTCATGGATTATAGGGGTACAAGATGTGTGGTTCTACTAGAGTAGACATGTTGTAAAATTTTCTCCACATGGTGTCCATAGTTAACCTAAATGGGGTGTACTACCATATAAATGGTGTGTAGGACTAATGAGGTAAAAGGAATGTATCCCAAATATGTGGGTACCTACCATCTTAGGGTACATGACATATTTAATGTTAAACACAATCTGTGGTTCATATGAGAAAACTTATTGTTCACCGCTAATCAGTTGAGTCATATAGATATTAACTATAGTATGAGCCTCCATAGTCACAAAATGTGTCATTTATGATGCCACTATGGTTTTACACTTCCCCAATCATTTCTTGTAGGCCATACATGTTATATAACAAAACCACATGTTATGTTATTTGGAATGTACTCAGCAACCCATTTAAATATACAAAAAATGTAAATCCATATCAAAATTCATGTTATATTTATAAATATAGGGAATCTTGAAACTATTACTAGGGATGTACATAGAGTGTTTTCTTCTAAAATACATACCATTTAGTCATGTACCCCCCATAATTGAACAATATGTTCTTTTTTTATCTCAAAACCCAAATTTCATCTTTAGTTACTTTTGAGAACCATTGTTTACCATACATGACAATCTAAGTTCCTTTCTAACAAAAATCAAGGAATATAATCCATACCATAAGGAGTTTGTGTGGATTGATGCCAAAATAAATTTCTATCCCTATAAAATATAATTATTTAGTGCTGCTTTTTCTGATGCTTTCTCATCAGGGAACAAGTTGAATTGTTTTCCATCCATGTTCATAATTTCCAATGGTATACGATCTCTACCACTGTGATTGTTTTAAATTTTGATTATATATTGTGAGGAGTTGGTTTAGGTGGAGGGGGGGGGGGCTTATGCAGTGCTGGTGGGGGTGGGTGGACTGGTATGGGGTGGCTAGGGCAGGGGGTAGCTGGTGCAGGGTGGGGTGCTGGTGGGGGGGGGGGTGGCATTCATATACAATATTATTTTTATCACTTGATGCTACTCAGGTCCTAGAATGAGATTGATTCAATGTGATTGGGTGTGGGTGGGGTTATATTGATTGGATGGTTCATGTAGAGTGAAATTCTATATCTTTGAGGCTTATTTTAATCTTTGAGGTTATTACACAGATGGATTGTTGGTGGAAAATAAAAATACTGTATTTTTGTATATGAGTAACAATGACTCTCTAAGAATTCATGAATTTTATAATATGATAATTATTTTCTGTGGTTGTAGTTATAGATAGATTATAGGATATTTATAATATTTTATCCAGCAACATAATCCTTATGGTACTGCATCTTGGTTCATGTAAGATTAATCCAATTTGTTCATGCTATTTTTCTTAAATAATTTTCATAGATCTAACCATACTAATTAGTTTATGGTATATTTTAACTCTTACCAGGTTCATGTCGGTATTAGAACCGCATGTTACAATAGTTGAGTTGTAAAATTCATGAATTCAGTTATCTAGACTGGATGGAACCCCTATGGTATTCACTTGGACTTTATAGTTCATTCATTTACATTAAAAAATGTTAATCATCACCTGTTCTATTATTTCCTTCCTCACTAATCATGTTCCTCCCACATCAATTTTTATGTTCAATTAATGATGATTCCTTAGATCACTGGCATTTTGTTGAAGTCTCCTAGGACCCGTTCCTATGTGTTGCAGCAACTGTCACTGATGGCGAAGCGGTTCAAGCTGATTTGGTTCACTGCCAATGGTTTAATGTGATTTTTTCCTTCATTCTTTGATGTCACTTAGTTTATAATGGGGGGGGGGGTAATTTTAGAGCCCAAGGTATTTTTATTATAGCATGTTGATCATCCATGAGGTGGTTTCGATTCACCAGAGTCAAAGGTGGGTCATCACATATTCATAGGTAAGCATTTATATAATCAGTTCTACCGTTATATGTATATCTTCCCATGATATCATGATTACATATAATGGGCTAGGTGTGGTTATCTATATATATTGAAAATGCATACGTGGGTGGTTGATAACGGGATTATGCATGTGAGCATATATATATAAGGATCCTGTTGTGCATGTTCATGGCCATGCAGGCATGTAAATAGGGGTTAGGGAGTCTTCATTTATATGCAAAGGTCCATATTCCTAGAAGACGGATGAAGTAGCTTAGAGTTGTCGCTAATAAAAGTGTCAACCGTTGAGTGTGGCTTGGATTATTTAAGGTAGAGTCCCTCTCCTAGGATCTTTAACTCAAGAATGTTTTAATTACATTTTTGTGACTTCTTAACTCTTCTTATATTAAATTTCAATTATTGAATAAGTGTTAGTTAAGATAATTGTTTCATTTGATAAACAAGTCATGAGTTTTTAATAAAATTCATCCAATGAAGGTGCGCTGTCTGCAAAAACTCACAGTGGTATACCTTTATTGACATTATTGCATTGATGTTTTCCATATAATTGGTGTCATAGTTAGTTTTAAAGAACACATCATACTTTAACATTTTTATATCCATGTAGGGGGTTTACCTCTTTTTATTAAAACAATTGTTTGAACCAAAACACTCTTTAATTGACGTTAGACTTTTAAGATGAAATTTCCCAAGTAGGAAATGGGTGTAATGACCAAGTCACCACTATGTGACCACCCTTTGTTCTTATAAATGGAATGGATTGTGAACAACATTTTCATATGACATTATAAGTCTTGTGATCATCAATGATGTACAACATAAGCGTAATTTCCATATCATTTTGAGTGCTTCTTGGGACTTCACTACCAAAATGAATAATTAATGTTAAAATCAAATATCTCCAGTACACCCAATTATTTCCATCAACTATGGGTGATCTTTTATGATAATGATTTTCAATATATTTGAAATGGAATCCTTTCACCATAAAAAAGGACAATACATTATACACTATAGGTTAGTTCAAGGAATCTTATATGATCAAAAATATGATAATGTAAAGAATATATAAAATGATTATATCAAGATCGATCTCAAACATATAGACCTACTTTGATACCAAATCTTATCCCAAAATATTGATTATATTCAAATTAAAAGGGTTGAATATTGGTTTAAAAACATACAATTTTTTGTCCGCCTCAAGTTTTAAATAGATTGAAAATATAAAGATCCAATATAACCAAAAAATAGGGAAAAATAAAGTTAAATATATTAATAATAGAAAAATAAATATATCATATCTAACAATAAAATTAATAAACAGAGTATAAAATTAAACTAATGGTATTATAACAACAACCACTAAAATTGTAATCTCATCATAAAAAAACATAGTATTGATTTACCAACCAAGTAACTATAAGATGGGGATTTAAGTCATTTTAAATCCTCTTTAAAAGAGAGTTTGGATCCCTGATGGATTTTCCTTTTCGATAATTTGTTGATTTTAATGACTTGTATTGGTTTGCAGGATAGGGATACATGATATACAGAGAAACATCAACAAAACATAGCCGATGGAATTGATTTTCTCCCATGACATGCAACCAGGATTAATGTGAATATTAAATTTAGTAGGTAATGGTTATTTTATACCATTTCGTGCAAGGAATTAGTAACTATTTGTTGTGTTTTTAATCAAATTAACATGGCATACACCATTCCTGTAGAATTGATGATTTCAAGTTTACTCTTGAGTGTGCAATATTCGAAATTCTAGACATTACTCTGTATTATGGTTGGATAGTTGATCCCCATGTATGAAATTTTGAATCTTGTACCATTATTTTATTTAGAAAAAATATTTTATACATTCTCTCATTTTACAGTTTTCCTTTTCCCTTTTTATTTTTACCTTTTCTTAATATGCATGTATATGCATGCATGGGGGTATCCAGGGAGTGGGGGGGGGGGGGGTCTAGTGGTGGGTGTCCATGGGGTTCTAGTGGGGGTGTTTAGGGGGGGTCAAAGGGGGGTGTACACGGGGGTCTAGGGGGTGCTGTCTAGAAAGGGTAGTGGTGGTATACTGCAAGGGGTGGGGGATGCTTCAAGGGGGTTGGGGATGCTACAAGTGGAGTGGGAGGGGGGGGGGGTGGGATGTTCATGAAGGGGGGTGGGGGGAAGCTGCAAGGGGGTGGGGGATGCTGAAATCGATCATTGGATTGCCTGTTCGCCAGTCATTGACACTATTTCGAATGAATGACTTCGATGCCACAATATTCATTACTCCCAGGTTGGGTTTCTTCAACCCTCCAATCATACTCACCTGTTCGTACCCACCAATTTTATGCTATGCCATCCTAGGTTTTGTCTTGTTAACCTCCCATTTGTTTTGTTTCAATCACTCCTATAGTTTATATTTCTATTTCTGTTTTTTATGGAAGTCAAAGCATGATCAATACTAACTTAAAGTCATGTGGGGACTTTAATTCAAAGAATATGGACAATGAGCTTTCATTTTATCTAAAACAACTAAGGTTCCTGCATCATCCCTCACAATCAGTTCTCTACTTGACATTCTATTTTCTATTTTCTCATCCCACATAGTTGGTTTTGATTTTGAATCAAGATGCTTTATGATTGGTGTTAGTGAACATTTTGTAGGATTTTACATTGTATATCGCATAATAATCAATGTTGGATTGGTTAACTCTCTCTTTGACCATTCAAAAATCAATGCCTTTCATTTTGTTTTTGGGTTGGTTATGATTATTTGGCACGCGAGTTATTGATGTTATTAATTTTAGAAGTATTCTAATGTGACCACATATATAGATATTTATGTGATTTATGGTTGGGAGTAATTTTATTAGTAATCATAACTTTCTTGGGGATATAAAAATGATTATTTTTTGGTTCTTGGTATTTTTCATGATTTATGTTTGTATTTTTGTAATGTGTGGTTTATGCTGAGTACAAATTCACAAATTTTTTCCTTTTACTTTGAAGATAGTTTATCTTTTAAAGAGAAATACCATAAAAGCATTAGTTCCCTTTTAATTTTATATACTTCTACATCCATGTGTTTCTTTGAGAAGTTACTGAATGTTTTCAAGTGTTGCTTTCAGAAGTTACTGAATGCTTGCAGGCGTTGATCTGCAACATCTATGTCTCTAAGAGACCATGAAAATCACCAATGGTTTTATCTAAAAATTATCTTATACCATAAAAGGATTTTCTAAAGGATATTTTAGATAATGGAATAGGTATTCATCTTCATACATTAGAAAAAAATGTAGTGATATGTTTTAATTTCATAAAAATAGTAATTTTCATACATTTTATATGTGTAATGACAAATAATTCATTAATTGCCTTCAATTTATTTAAGGATTTTATTTTATAACATGCTATGTCATGAAATTTAGTTAAATTAGCCATTTAATAAATATATTATGATATTATTTCATAAACTTCTTTGTCTTACATTATATATGTTTCCATAAGTGGCCTTACATTTACATAATTTCATTTTAAACCAAAAAATGTAACTATAGATGAACCATAATATTTCAAAATTCTAATTACATGGAATGATTAAATGGAAATATCATTTTTCATGTCCACTGCTTTCTCACCATAGTGCACTGCAACAAAAACCTCTGAATTGGAGCATCATGGCCACTCCTTTCTCACAATAGACCTTGTTTTATTTTTGTTGAACATAATTGATTGAATTAGAAGTTGTTTTTTTAGGAACTTTAATGAGAATATCCAGGTTTGGTGAAAAATATAAGAGTATGGTTGTCTCATTAAAATGAATATAACTACATCATATCATTATAGGGGAGTACTTAATTTGGTTTTTAATTGTTTAGAACAATTCATTCATGCTGACACTTATTGGAACTCTTTTTAAATTTTTGATTTTAGAATGTTATACTTGTTGAGTGTTTATGCTTAAACTGTAGAATAATTCTTATACTGATGTTATTGACCTGAATCTATTTAGGATGGTTATTTAAAATATTCTTGCTTATGGTAAAAAATGTTGTGTGTTGAGTTTTAATGTATGATAATGTTTATTGTGAAATTTATATTTCATGATTTGATTGTTGAAAATTTGATAAATATTAATTAATGAGGGTAGATTGGTAATATAAAATGTATTTTCAAGATGATTTTAATGATAAATGTTCACTGTATTTGTCACTTATGTAGATGAAAAGAGTTTCTTTACATGCTGTTCTGTGTGTTTGACTGGAAATCATGAATTAAGGCATTTTCTTAATGATTTTTTTTAAAATGGATGAATATTGTTACCTTTTAGAGGAATTATACTGTTTTCAACCTTCTTTTTACCTTAATGTGGGGGTTCCATCATTTCTTTCTCTTATTGTTTGGGGATATTTTCAGATTTGGGGGGTGGGGGTCCAGGGGGGCTATCCAGGGGGGTGGTGGTTGTGTAGTGTGGGAGGGGCAAGGGGTCTGGGGGGGGGGGTGTTCAGGGGGGGGGGGGGCGTCTAGGAGGGGTGCAATGGGGGTCTATAGTGGGGGAGGGGTGAAGTGGGCTGAGGGGCAGTTTGCTGGGGGTGTGGGGGTGTAGGTGTAGGGGGATGGGGTGTGTGTGTGTGTGGGGGGGTGTTCAGGTTGAGGGGCTGTCCAGGAGGGGGGTGTCTAGGAGGGGTGCAAGGTGGGTCTATAGGGGGAGGGGTGAATGTAGTTGGGGGAATAGTTTAAGGGGTGTAGGAATAGGTTGAATATAATCTAACAGAATTGTGATGTGAATTCGAGTTTGGTTTATATGGTAATGACCATTGTAGTGGTGAGTGATACAACAATCTATGGTGAGTAGATCAAAGGCCTATAAATGTTTATATCACTACTCATGTAATGTTGATTTTATCTTAACTATGTTGATGGTGTATCAAATGAAAAAAATTATATTTGTAATAGTTCATATGAGAGATTTCTTGAGGGAGAACCATTGTTTTCCCCTATGTGTGACTGAGGTATGAAATAACACTCATTCTATGTGTATCCAGTGAGTAAACATAAGAAAAATGACACTTCTAGGAGGTAAACTTGATGGTTCTCCCCAATGGAGGGAGAAAAATCATCTAATTCTGCTATATGATAATTGTAGTCCCATAATATCATTTGGGGTATATCAATTAGTAATTGATTAAGGATATTACCTTGTGGAGTATAGTCCTTCATAATTTATGTTCTTTAGAGTGTTTATTTTTATTTCAAACATATAGTGATTTGAGATATATAGTTGAGGATGTATTCCACATATTTATTGGTCCAGTTTCATGACTCTATAAGGTGTTATCCTAGAATATGAATCTCATCGAGTCAGGTTATTTGAGAATTTAGGATCATCTACAATATATTTTTTTAATAGGTCACTTATGTTTGGTGTCCGAGGGGGGGGGGGGGGGGTGGGGGGCGTCCAGTGGGGGGAGTCCTGGGGGGTTGTATGGGGGGTCCATGTGGCGTCCAGGGGGGGGGGGGGTCCAGTGGGGGGAGTCCAGGGGAGTGTCCTGGGGGGTGGGGTCTAGGTGGTGTCCAGGGGGTCCAGTGGGGGGCGTCCGGGGGGGGGGGGGGGGTTCGTGGGGGGAGTCTGGGGGGGGGGGGGGTCCAGGGTGTACAATGGAGGGTGTCCAAGGGGGTTTCCGGGGGGGTCTGGGGGAGGGGGGGGGGGGTTCCAGGGGTGGAGTCCAAGTAGTGTCCAGGGGGGGCGGTCCAGGGGGTGTCCAGTGGGGGGGTGTCCAAGGGGGGGGGGGTGTCCAGGGGGTGGGGGTGTACAGGTGGGGGGGGGGGGGTCCGGTGGAGGGTGTCCAGGGGGGTCTAGTGGGGTGTCCATGGGGGATTCAGGGGGTGTCCAATGGGGGGGGGGTGCTATCCTATGAGAGTGGTGGGCTGCTGCAAGGGGGGTGGGGGGCCACTATAAGGGGGTTGGGGGCTACTGCAATGAGTGTGTGTGTGGGGGGGGGGATGTCTAGATAGGGGAGTGGTGGGCAGCTACAAGGGGGTGGGGGGATGCTAAAAGTGGGGTGGGGGCCGCTGTAAAGGTTGGGGGTGTACAAGAAGGGCACTAGTGGGATGCTGCAAGGGGGTGGGGGCTACTATAGGGGAGGATGTCCAGGAGGGTGAGTGGTTGGATGTTGCAACGGGTGGGGGCTACTGCAAGTGGAGTGGAGGGGGGGGGGGTGTCCAAGAAGTGGAGTGGTGGGCTGCTACAAGGGGGGGGGGGGGGTGGGGGGGTATGTAGGGGGAGGGTGGGGTGTTTTTTAAGAAATGGGATGGGATTTATCCAATGTTTCAAACCTTGGAAAAATCCTTATATCCACGGTTTAAACCATGGACAAAGCCATATAACCACTGTTTGAACCATGGATAAAGGCCTATATCCATGGTTTAGAACCATAGATATATGCAATGTGTGGATTGAGCTTCTTCCACAGTTTGAAACTGTGGCTAAAGGCATTTATCCAAGGTTGAAGCTCTAGAAATAGGGTTTTAGCCACGGTTTGAAAATGTCGCAATATGCCAAGGCCTATAGCCACACCAATACCATCCTCGGTTCATTTAACCATGGCTATAACCTATAGCCACAATTTTTGGGATTATAGCCACAGTTTCAAAACATGGATATAGCCCATGTTTCTAGTAGTGAGATAAAACCCTTGATGGATAGAAACCCCAACATCCCACATGAAAAAATTATGGTAAGAAGAATCTTGGGAATGGTCAAAATGAAACTAAGATATGCTTAAAATGTGGAAGAGATGGCTATCTAGCTATTAAAATCCAAAGAGATATGAAGAATCCCACAAATGTAGAATATGAAAGGTTGGTTGAGATCAACACTCATCCTATAGTGTAGTGTTTCAACTATAAGGAACATGAGAATTATTTGATCAATTTTCATAAGACAAGGGTGGTAGGAAGCAATCAACAAAAACCTCTGAGGTTACAAGGAAGAGAATATTCTCTCATTACTACTAAGGTGGATCCAAAAATGATGTGGTCACATGTATACTGTTTATTCATTCAAGAATAGTTAACATAATATTTTATTCTTGTTCTATGAATTCTTTCATGTCATGCAAGTTTAGTAGAACTATTGAGATACCACCTCAAAATATTGAGGTCGAGATATCTCTGAGAACAAAAAATGGTAAAATTATTACATCTAAAGTATATAAATCCTCTCTGGTTAATGTTTTTGGACTGAAACTCATAGAAAATATTTTCCTACATCATTTGGTAGAGTTTGATTCTATTTTGGGAATGGATGGGCTATCTTTATACCAAACCAAGATCAACTATCCAGAAATGGAGATCATTATTCATATTTGGAAGTAACATAAAATTAATTACATGTGTAAGGAGGAAGATGAAACTCCTTAAGAATCATCATCTCAATTGTGTATTTTATTTCTTTTTGGTCAAGCATATACAGCTCAAATGATCTTGAAGGAGTGAAACATGCTTTAAGACATTCCCATTGTGAGGGACTACACTGATGTGTTCATCGAAGAGATGTATGGTCTTCCTCTTGACCAATACATTGAGTTATCAATTGAACATGTTCTTGTATCTCCACTTATATCAAAGAAACCTATAGAATGACTACAATTGAGCTTGAAGAAATGAATAAGTAGTTACATGAGAATCTTTAAAAGGGTTTTTAGGATTGAGTGCTTCACCATGAAGTGAAGCAGACTTATTTTTCAAGAAGAGGGATGGATAAATGTCCCACTACATCGATTATCATGAGCTCAACAAAATCATGATAAAGAAAAAATATCATCTTACATGGATAGATGAATTATTCTATCAACTACATGGGGCCAACTATTTCTCTGAGTGGAACTTCAATAAGGATATCACCAATTAACAGTAAAGAAAGAAGATATTCCCAACACTACCATTCAAACAAGGTATGGAAACTATGATTTCATAGTTATTCCCTTTAAACATAGGAATTATCTAGTAATATTCTTGTACATAATGAATATATTCTTTATACATTACATAGAAAATTTTGTTACAGTCTTTATCGATCATATTATCATATGATCCACAATCAAGGATATTCATGAAGAGCATTTGAATACTATGATGGTGACTTTGAGAAGGGATAATGTCTATGAAAAGTTTAGTAAATGTGATTTCTATATGGATGAATTATTATTCTTTCGGGATTTTATCTCCAATAAAGGAATATATGTGAACCCTTCCAAGAAAAAGGAAATCTAAGAATAGCCCATGCCATCATATATAATTGTTATCCGAAGTTTCTTTGGTTTAGATGGGTATTGTAAAAGATTTTTGAAGAAATTATGGTTATCGTAAAACCCAATAACAAAGATGACTCAGAATTGAGTGATATTTTTATAGACCAGTGAATGTGAAGACTTCTTCAATGTGTTAAAAAAGATGTTTATAACTGAACCATTTCTCACAGTACTAATAAGTGGGTAACTTATTGTGGTGTACAATGATGCTTCCCATATGGTCTTAGGTTGTGTGATAATTCAAAATGACAAAGTGATATCCTATTTTTTTAGGATTTTGAAAATTCATGATCAAAACTATCGTACGCATTATATGGAGTTGGCTGGTTTGATCTTTGTGTTGAAAATATGGAAACATTACATATATGGGGAGAAGAGTGAGATATATACTGACCATAAGATCCAAAAATATATATTAACATAGAAGGTGATTAATATGAACCAACAAAGATGTTAGTTCACATCATGGATTTTAACTACTTAATCCACTACCATCCAGTTAAAGAAAATAAGGTGGAAGATGCTATTAGTAGAAAGTACCCAGTAACATTATCCATGTTGACAATTGAAAAGGATAAAATATTATTAGGTTTTAAAATAATATAAATGAGAAAATTAAGTAAAGAACATCATCAATCATTTCTCAAATGATTTCTTAACAATCCCTTATAGATAAAATAAGGATGCTCAAAGAAATGATTTGTAAATTCATAAAAGGGTAGAAGCTATCATAAATAATAAATACATAGATTTATAAATAGATGAGGTAGGAGTTGTGATATTTAGGTCATGATTATGTGTACCATCCTATATAGAGATAAAGAATGAAATTTTTAATGAAAATCATAGCTCAAACTTATATATTCTCCTAGGGAGCACAAAGATGTATCAAGATATCTGAGAAATATATTAGTGGGGAAATATGAAGAGGGATATCACTGAATATACATCAAACTTATTTGCACAACAGTAAGTGAATGATGAAAGAAAAAAATTATAAAGGGATGATGAAACCTTTACCCATACCAACATGGAAGTGGGAAAACATCACCATGGAATATTTCACCGAACATCCCAAGAAATATAGAAGAAACAACTCTATATAGGTTGTTGTGTATCTTCTTATAGAGATATCTCACTTTATCACAATTTGAGAGGACCCCTCCCTAGATCAATTTTCATAAGTATATATAATATATGTGGTAAGTTTACATGGATTATCACTATTTATTGTATCTGATTAAGATCCTAGACTCACGTCAATGTTCTGGAAAAGTATCCAACATGATATATACACTATGCTAAACTTCATCCTGGCATATCATCATCAAACTAATGGACAATATAATAAGAATATTCAGACACTAGAATACATGTTGAGAGAATGTTCTATGGACTTTATGGGAGTATGGGACCAGTAACTACCTCTGGTCGAGTTATCCTACAATAACAGTTTCCACTCGAGCATCCACATGGACCCTTATGAAGCCCATTATGCGAAAAGGTGTAGAACACTATAATTATAGAATGAAGTTGTTTAATATAAGTTACTAGGAATTTAAATGGTCATGGAAATAGTAGTAATGGTGAAAACCATTCAACAACATATCTGGGAAGCACAAAGTTGGAAGAACAGTTATGCAAACAATTGTCGATGATACCTAAAGTTTAAGGTCAGATATATGGTATTCCTCCACATATCTCCAGGGATGAGGATCCTGAGATTTTAGAATAAGATAAAGCAATGTACTAGGTGCATCATAACCTTTTCAATTCTTGATCATGTTGGAGATATGGATTATCCACTAGCACTTCCACCAACCATCTCTGAAGTACATGAGGTATTAAATTTATCTATCTTGAGGAATTACATACTAGAACCCTCACGTGTGATGAATTTATAGATGGAAAATTGGAGAATGATCTCTCTTAACACCAGAATTCAGTAAGGATCTTGGATTATAAAGATAAAGTTCTATTAAAAAAGACCACTCACCTGGTCAAAGAACTTTGGTGAAACCATAAGTACGAATATGCAACATGGGAACCAGAGGAAGGGATGAAAGAGAAGTACCTTCACCCATTTTGTTTGTAAAACAAAATTTCGAGGGTGAAATTTTATAAAGGGGGATGAATGTAACATCCCATAATTCTATTGATAGAAATTTCCTTCTTATAATTATTATATAAGGTATAAATCACATAAAATCACATAGAAACATAATGAAATCTTTATAAATGAATATTGGATAGAATAAGAGGTATTTATAGAAGTTAAGAAACCTATAGTAATGGAATTGTAACATAACCTTTGGAATTGTAATGTGTCCATTACGATTAGTGATCCGGCCTATAAAATAGTAACCTCACCCATGAAGGTTTAAATTCAATTAATGTATCTTATAAATGGAAATATTAAATAATTATATTAGGGTATAAGTAAATAAATATTTTAGAAATTATTAATTAAGTGTTGATATTTTTATAAAACATAAGTGTTTATTCTAAATTTTCCAATAAATATAAATATTTAAAAGAAAATTTCTATACATAAAATGTATTTCTAAATTAATTTTTATATCTTATGACTATAATATAATTTTACGAGACCTTAATCAACTTTTCAATGTATTATAAAATCTGTTATTATTATAAAATTTGTATTTTTTGAGTAAATGATGATTTTATTTAACAATTAAATGTCTCATATTAATAATGCATTTTTCCTAAAATATAGTTCATTTTTAATTATACAGGTTAATAAATGGATAGGGTTATTTTTAGGGATATTTCTAGAATACTTGATTTTTTAGTGAATAGTAATATATGATAATTTCTGAAAAAAGGTAAATACATGAATTGTTGAGTCACAAGTGATTTATGGATGATTTAAGTCTATAATCTAGAACTATCCTCAATTAAGTTAATATATTTTGTAATAATTCTCAAAATTATCCTAGTTTAGATAAAAAATTATAAAATAATGAATAAAATAATGAGAAAACACCCCTCTCCTCCCTAATAAATACCACCCGTAACCACATATTCTCCTCACAATTATAAAGCATTTATCCTTGTAAAAATTCTACTCAAATATATTCCCAATCCCCTCCCCTAGATCCATGAGATGTTTGACTCAACATAAAGCAAAAACCAATCCCCCTAAAGAGGTTCTCAAGAAGAAGTATTCAAGAGGTAAATTCCTCTTTCTTTTATTTTAATTTCTATTCAAGCTCTTTAATTTTCATATTTTCTCTTCAAATGGCCTCATAAAAATGTTATTATAACTCCATTACCTCACATATAATGTAATATTTTTTTAAAATGGAATAATTCATCATAATTTCTTTCCCCTCCCATTTTTTCTCTAAAAGGAAAACACCATCTATGATGTGTTAATTTATCACATTCATGGACGAAAAGTTTTCAATTTCCATTACTACCTTCAAGGATGGTTATAAAGAAATATTATTTTTATAAAATTTTATAATATATGTATTAAAACCCATGTAATGTTTTGGAACCATTATATATACATGATATTAATTAATAAAACAAAACTAGTTCGTGATGATCAAAAAATGTCAAAATAATCAAAAGGATTATCACTTACATCTTATCTAATGATTCATTATCAAACAAAATTACCAAATGACTTATATAATACCATAATATTTTGGATTTTAATTAAAAACATATAAAATCAATTTTGGAGAACTATTCTAATTTTAAATTTTTTGACATACATGTATACAAGTAAACTAACCTTGAAAACGAAGGAAACCAACACTCCCGAGCGATGAAATTGAATCTCATAACCCATAAAAAGGCCGTAAATGAACTCCATAAAATTATAATAAATAAAAAAAATGTATAAAATGTTCTAATTTAATTAATTAATTGATTTAATTTTATTATCTAGGACATTAAGATCAAATAGAGAACCATTTTAGACATAAAGTATGGGATTCTACTCAAACATCCATTTTTTCCTTCAGGTTTCTCACTATTGCTCATTACACAAATGTAATGTTTCTTTATTTTTATGTAATTATTATAAATTACTTGAATATGGTCTAAAATCAGGTATCCAGATCAGATCATCCTTCTTTTATGGGGAAATAAATTTTATAAAAACATTTCCTTTTTAATTCTTCTCGATAATCAAGCCTGATTAATGAGAACATCCTTACTTATTACCAATTTTCAAGTACCATCCATAAAATATTTTTGTACAAAATTATTTTCATAAAATAACTCCTTTTATTATGAACTAATATCTTGTTTCATTTATTATTTTATAAAAATCATTATGCCAATTCTATTTTAAAAAATGTTAAATATTTTCTTAAAGTGCAATTAAATATTTTATTTCTATTGTTTCTTAAAACCTATTTTTATAAAATTTCGCATCAGTTTGAGATCCATTATCATGATATATTCCTATTTTATATTATTATTGTATTTTCATGATTTAAATCCATTATTTTGTGGACATCGTTATGATATTATCCATTGATACACCTTTTGACATGATTATGATACACAATTCTTTCCATGGGAAACCCTCATGTATATAGTTGATTCCATATGTATGATTCTTCATGTGGGATACATATACATGAAAATTTTATGAAGGGTGTTCATGGATAGAACTCCCATGCATTAGATAATGTTTAGTCTCATGAGATGTCATGTGCAATGGACTTGGTGGTTAAACATGACCCGTGCTCCATATGCAGCGGTCTTTATGGGTTTTTTATTCTTTCCCCAAGGGAAATGGTCATGGCTATTTTACTCGAATTATTCTCCTCGATGTGAAATGAATTTTGAATCATGGTTATGTCATGTTATATGTTGTTTCTACATCTTCTTTGATACCACAATTAAATATAGTATACTTTTTTATGTATATTCATGCCTTTTTATGCAATAATGTAATGCCTTATAACCCATGTAATATGGTTGATTCATATTATTATTACCATATTATTATTTTTAGACCATATCTTATTTAACTGTTACCCAGGTTATACAATGTAGATATAAGGGCTAAATTGAAGTTAGGATATCATTATTATGATTAAAAAATATGTTTTTATTTTGGTTTCATGTTTTCAATTTTATGTACCTAATCATCCAAAGACACTAGACATTATGATCCTTGGATTTATTTGATGGTTAATTAAGATTAAAATAATGTAATAATATTTGCAAAAGGCTAGTGTTGTTTTATAAAAGGATTAGTAAAGACACCAAGATAACACATAATGTATTCATAAAAGGAATCAATGATTGCTTGATATAAAATACATAAATGAGGATGAGTAGAAGGAGGAGAAGAATTATCCAGTATAGGAGACAGTGTAGTATGAGTAGATGGAGATCCCTAAAGTACATCCTCAATACATACTTCTTCACTATACACTAATGCATAAAATTTTACCCACTCATCTTTGTAGGGTACCATTGATGGAAAGGGATCTAGGAGCTCATTCTGATCAATTATATCAACCAAGATCCATTGCGATCCCTTTGAACAAATGAAATTTAGGATACACCATACTTAATAAAAAATCCCCCAACATTATTAGAATCTTAAAAATCTAAAACAATGTTGACTAGGATAAGAATTAAATACCCTAGGGATTCTCTTCCTTAGTTACTACATCTCCTTCATCATATCTAAATGGGATTTCAGAATTTTGAAAAAATTCAACATCTATATGTTATAATTAATCATTAGATAACCCAATGACCTCATCTAGAAAATCTGAAGAAGATCCTTTAAATTGAGCAACATTGTAAATATTTTTATCTGTAACTTCATCATCTTCATTGAAGGTTTCATTATAACGTAAGAAGATATGAGAGGTAGGAAGCATAAAAAATAAATTCATTCTTTTGATAACATAAAGGTGGCCTTCAATTTCAAAACATACCACAACCGACTCTTTTTATTCTTCAACCACAACAAATACTACAACGTCAGAAACACCACCCTCTATAAGACTAACTTCAGTCACCTCTTCATTAGATTAGTATAATAAAACAATAGCTGGTTCTATGGTAGGATTAACCATATCCCTAGGCTTATTGGGTTTCTTTACTAGACAGATGTTTTCATAAATCGTTTCACATTACACCAACCATTTCCTTCAAATAGGGTTTCTAATTGGGGTCCATCCCTCTACATGTATCTTGTCTTATACAGAATCCACCACATCGAATAATAATATCGTATCCTTTTGGGAAAAAATCATTTAGCTTCTAACATATAAAATATAATTTTGAGATAAACTAAAGAGGTCTATTTAGAAGTACGATTACACAGTTCCATCATGTGATCAATAAGGTATATGTAATGTTTTATCTTGGAGACTCTTTGTATAAGATATACACAGATGATATATTGGAACATTAATAAACTAAATTCCCCATTCAGTTGGTGTAGTATTTTTTATATAAACTTATAAATAATTCCACACTCTCTATTAAGATATATTATAGTATGTCTTCTAGGTTTTCCATCCACTATAAGATTCTGAAGGGATTCCTATAAAAATAATTTAGTGTGTAAAATATGATAGAAACCCTAATAATCTTTATAAAATCATTCATAAAGAACTCTTATATTTTTTACCACTATATCAAGGAGAAAAAAAGATCCCACCCATTAACTAAGGTTATAATGAAATAATTCTTTTCCTCAAACTGAAACTCCACATAAAGATGAAAAAATATTATATAGAATGGGAAGTCATTCGTAGAGGGTTAATACATCTAAACATGCTCTTGAACTACCTTTCTTACCAGGGACTTTCTTGACTTCAACCAAATTACATCTATTTCCTTATTAGTGAAAACTACTTGAGATAAAAATAGGAATTTCATGGATTAAATTTTTGAATATATTCTCCATTAAATTTTATTTAAGGTCGAAACATGTCTATAAAATTAGAAACATGTTTTATCCTTACCATTTAAACATATATGTGTAGGTATAGGATTGAGGTTAGGGTTTCATAGATAAAGGAAGTAGAGTTTTGGAGGGTTCGCATAAGAGAGGATTCAATTCAAACTCAAATATGGATATTTATCTTTTGGAACCAAAAAGGATTTTAAAATTGAGTAAAATATAGTTTTAAGAGTTAAATAATGAAAAATATAAGTGGTATCAACAACCATATATGTATTTCAATTTTAGTATTCAATAGTACCTACTAATGAAATCGTACAACAAAATTGTCTAATTCTATCATCCACTAGAATCATAAAATAGAACCATCCAACATAATAACCCAATATGATCTTCAAATGAAATAATAAAATATAATCATTAAAAGGAATCAACCAAAGTAATTGGCCAATTGAATTAACTAGTATATTTATCGAATGAAATCAACCAATATAATTATCTAACAGAATCATCTAGTAAAATAATCCAATAGAATTTTCTATGAAAATAATCCGTTGTAATCATAAAAAATAATAAACTAGTAGAATCATCCAATGGAATTACTTTAGGGTGTCATCTAAATGATATAAAACACACCGATATTAAATCCAGATGGTAGAAATCCAATAATATTATATAATTCTTGTCTTAACATTTCTAGATTCAAAACATTTAAGGAATACAATATTATGATAAATTTATCATACCTAACTCATGTTTGATATTTCTTAATCTCTTAGTATTCAAAGGATTTGTAAAGATATCAGAAAGATAATTTTCAGTTCCAATGAATTTAATAGATATATTACCCTTTTTAAAATGATCTCAAAAAATTGATGTCTTATATTAATGTTCATTTTACTAGAATGAGACAAATATTTTTGAAATGTTAATAGCACAAGTATTTTCCCATTTTTGAGGGAAATTTTTATATTGATATGAATATTCTAGTAACGTATGTTTCATCTATATAATTTGTGAACACCAACAACCTACATCCTTGTACATAGCTTCATCTGTGGACAGTGAAATACAATTCTTCCTTTTTACTACCCCATGGTACTAGAGTCTTTCCAAAAAGTGACATGTTAGAAAAGTTATTTTATTATCTAACTTATTGAAATTGAAATTAGTACCTAAAGTTATAATTAGATCAAAATAATACCCATTATATTAGAATAGTACTAAGTTGTCTTTTACATTTGGGGTATTTAAAAATTTATCTAATATTAATAAATTATGATTCTGTAAGAGTTTTTTTTAAAAACTAAGCACACATACACTCAATAAACATAATTTCTGGACAACTAGTTGTTATGTAATGTAAGATCCTAATCATACCTTTGTAAATATTTTTATTAATAGGTTTCCTAGTTCCATAAAGATTTAATTTACTACTGGTTCTCATTGTAGTATCACTTCTTTTTGAGCTATCCATTCCAAAAAAAGTTTAATATATATTTACTATTATTCTATTTTTAACCTAATTTATTATTTTTTATGAAATATTTTAGAAATAATAAATAATTTTAGTTCACCAATCACACTAGTTTCAAAATAATTCTTCATATTTTTTGAAAATTAGGTACATAAATAATTTCATGAAGAACCAATGATTATATCATCAACATAAATTTATAAAACCAAAACATCCTTTGATGTTCTTTAAATAAATAGAGTAGTATAATAGACAAATTTTTAGAACCATTTGTAATAATAAAATTGTAGATCTTATCAAACTAAGACCTAGGGTAATGTTTTAAACCATGGGGTGATTTTTTCAATTTAAAAACATGGTTTGAAATAAGAGTATTTTAAAATCAAGGGGGTTGTAATAGAAAACAATAATCAACAACATAACTATTTAGATAAGAAATCCCAATATCCATTTGATATATTTTGAAATTTATATGTACTATTTATGTAAGTTGTATCCTAATGGATTCAAGTATAACTAATGATACAACATTTTTCCCATAAAAAATAAATTCTACTTGACAATAACCTTGTAATAATAAACTATCTTTATTTATAATAAAATTTTCATATTCATCAACCTTGTTTCAATATTCCCATTTAGGGACAATGGTCAAGAAGTATTTGGATATCCCAACAAGTTATAACACTATATTACTTTCAAACTAATTTATATTTTCTTGAATAGACATAACCCAATTTTCATCATTGATTTCCCCATTAATGTTCAATGGTCTAATCTAGGAAAATATTTTTTGATGTTAAACCCAATTTCTAAGAAAATATTTAGTTTTTTACTCTATTTAGATATATATCAACATAATATTATGTATATTCTCAATTGGATCAAATGGTTCAATGTATTCTAGACTCCATTAGGTTTTTCTAAGGTAATTGTTCTTCTAGAAGGTATTTTCTGGGTCATTATTCATGTAAATTAGTAGAATGATCATTGAACTTTGAGGTTTTATTGATATTTAAATTGGAAATATTATCCTACAAATTTTATAAGGATAAAATAGGTTCATTAAAATCAAATTCATCAAATGGGACATGAAAAAACTCTTCCAACATTTATTTTATTTTATGATATACTCTATAAGATTTACTGGATAGAAAACAACCAATAAAAATTCCTTCAACACTCATGGTTGAAAAAATATTTAGATTATCACTTGTACTATGAATATAAAAATTTAATACAAATACTATGAATTAATTTTCCTTAGTAATTATACCAATCCACAATTAATATGAATTCCTCTTTAAAATAGGTTTTATAAGACTCTATTAATCCTATAAGAGGCTGTAGTTACAGCTTCAACCGAAATACATATTGGTTTAGTCATATTCATTGATCATGGTTTGAGATACTTAATGAAGGGTAATATTTATTATTTTAACCACCCCATTCCATTGAGGTGTTTGTGGAGAAAAGAATTTATTATTAAGTCCATGTTGTGTATATAAAGATTAAAAATATTGATTTCAAAAATCATGATGATGATCACTTATCACACTCTGAATGGTAAGTACAATAAGATACCATATGGATTTCTAATAATTTGAAAAGCTCCAATAATATTTACTTTTGAGAGACCATAAGTATAACCATGTAAACAATGAATATTTAACAACAATTACATAAGAATAATGTTTTCTGGATAAACTAGAATCTCTAGGTGGTTCAAAACATATAAGTAAACCAATTCTAGTGGTTGAGAGGTAGAAAACACTTTAATGTGGGTTGAAAGAAACTTTATATTTCTTTTATTTTTGATAGGGATTAAACACTTTGTCTTTGGGGAAATTTAGTTTAGGTATATAGTTGACAGAAATATTTTTGGATGACATTGTAATTGATAATATATTAATATGTAATCATCTGTAACATCTATATTTATTCCATGTAAGGCATTGGAGTATTTTTAAGAATATTTTGAATGCCAGGGACTAAGTCAGCATTGAATTTTAGGTCCCTAATTGGTTTAGTGTGGTGATATTTAAAATATTAAATTTATTATATCATTCAGATATAGATTTTAGAAAAAACAGAATAAATCCAAAATAGTGTCTTTAATGGGAATTCCAAAAAATCCATTAAATATGGAATTCATGGTTTACCTAAGGCATGATATAACCATTATGTGTATTGTGTGTTTAGATTACGTAAAATCATGGGAGGATTTAAAAATAAATAAATAAATCTATTTATTTAATTACCATGACCTAATCATCTTTATTTAATCCCATCCATGAGAAAAATCCTAGGGTGATCTACATAACTCTTGGGATTTAGAGAGATATATTTGTGGAGAGATTTATCATATTATTATTGTATCATGAACCAACTATCAGTACGGTGGAGTTCATCTATTCAAAGAGAGTTCATGGATCTCGCCAATGACAACGATTGGTGTAGTTTTTCATAAGTTATCAATATTCACTCAAGGTGGGGTATTTTATTTGTATTTAGAATCTTGACATTAATTTTCAGCAATTAGTTAGATAGTGATTTGATGGTACCCATGTTGACTAATTGTTGTGCTTTTGATCTTTTGTACAAAAGATCATGGTTAGAGGATTAGTTTTTGGGTTATGGAATCATGATAGAGGTATGATGATGATGATTAGAATCCAATGACGCATTGGGTAATGCTGTATTTACAAGACGACTCGTATGTGTTGATTTAGGATGACAATATTGTTTAAATTCCAATGAAGAACGGCTAGAACCTGACTTTTGGCTGACTATTGATGTCAGTCAACTCTTTTATGGGAGCTATTTCTATGAAAACTATTAAATCCAAAAGTCATGACATGAATGAGAGGATACATGTGAATATTTATCCTTTCTATATTTTTTTGAGAGGGAAACATTCTATGTTTTTCCCTTTGTGTGGAAAATAGGATTTTTTTCTATGTTAAATATCACATGCCACGTGGTAGTCCAACACACCATGTGATACCTACCTAATTAGTTCAGCGTGTTCATAGAGTACACACCCAATAATCCATGTAGTGAAACACACTTTGTGGTTTACTCGCATTCCATGCAAGACTTGGGGAATGGTTTGGTGTATATTTTAAGTACATTATGAGGTGCCTATCTAATCCCAACCAATGTTTTTGTTGTGGAACATTATATATACTCTAGAAAGTGTCTCGACATAGACTGTAACATGGCCAGTGTACATGGCCACAACCAGTGTACATATGCTTGACCATGGTACATGCATTTGGCCAGGTGGTACACAAGGAGAACATGTCAACATTTACATAATGTGTACCCCTGGGGACATAGTATGTATTTTGAGAAATGAAATAAATGTGATCTAAAGACAAAGGTAGTTCCTTGTTTAGTGGTACATGCTGGGTACCCATAAGGATAAGTTGTGTAGTCCTTAAAGGTATGGTTTGATCCCTTTTCTTCTCATTTCATCTCTAGTGTGATCATGGGTGAGTTTCCTTGAACCATTTTATAATGGAACTATTTCTCTAGGGTATGTTCCCTTGCACCAAACCGATGGGTGTATTGTGAGAAATTACATACTTGTCATATTTTGTAATCCCTTCAATGAATTTAGTATTGGACAGAGTAATGAAATCCCTCCATGAGGCAAAGGGTGTGATCCTCTATCATTATCTTCTTCCATATATGAGGTATTATGAATCCTCATGACCAACATACATGGTTGTATGGCCCCCTATATAATGTATTATTCCTATTATTTCCCACAATAACCCATAAGTCCTGGGAAAGATCCTTTTTCTATGCATCAACATTTGTTGTCTTTTATTAACATATAGTATGATCAATTGTGTATATTTGATGAGACCTATCAGTTTCCTTGGTGCTTCATCAGGGCTAGACCTAATGAGTGAGACCTCTTGGATGAGGTCCATCAGTGATAGCACGGATATTGGAGTGAGTTATCTCAGAGGAGCGTTAACTTTAATCCTTAGGTACAATCATATGGATGGCTCTATGGTTTTGACCTATTTGATAAATAGTGTCTATATAAAGTATATCTAAGTTATTGTTATATATTGTGATGTCACATATTCTTATTGATATAACTTTATGGAAATGATATGAATACTATCTTGATGCATTTTGTTTGGTGATTTTGGGTCGTCCTACTAGGTTTGTAAATAATAACTACTATAAGGGTGCTTCCCACAAATGTTATTTCTTATATATAAGAAAAGTGTTTTATTTTATTATCTTGTGTAACAAGAAAAGGTGGAGATTATTTATGTTTTATGTACCTGATATGGATTCAAGAGTTGATTTTGGGTAGCTTCCCCCATTTTGTTAGCAGGTTGAGATCTTCTTCAGTTCAAGTGGGATAATATTTAGACCTTTCCCCCTTTTTATAATTATTATTATACACTAATATGGTGTATATGTTATGTATCCATTTATATTATTATTTGTTTAAATTATATATTTTACTAGGGTATTTAGGTGAGTTCATTTTCACAATTACTTTAGGATAATGCCCCCATGTATGGGATATGCCTACTTAGTGCTGGTTACTATAAACTGATCTATTACAGGTGGGATTGGGGTGTCATTATTGGATTAATGTCATCAATGTAGGACCTGGAGGGCCAGTTCATCATAGAGTGATATCAAATAGGGTCATATTAGGACTATAGTTTTGAGATTTTCTATCTTTGAGGTTTGGTTTGGGAACTGGGGAAACAATGTTAAAGTGTATCGAGTTAGGATTTTAGGAAACGGAAACCAATGTTGGTGTAATGGTTGATGTATACATTAATTAGGACCCTAATAAACTGATTGTTGTTTAAACACATGTAGTAACATATTTCATATAAAAAATTTGTATATACATCATATATAAATGGGTATTGGTTCCATGACCATCATGATTATCTCCCCAGATATGATATTTTAACCCTAGTGTGTCTCAACATTTGATGGATTATTCCATTATGGAATCAATCTAGAATACAATAGTTTTGTCATGGTTATGAAACCCTTGGAGATGAGACTCCACTTTGTGGTCATATATTAGTGGGACATCCTATAGGTGGATTGAGAGTGATTTCTCCACAAGTTTATTACAATGTTGACCCAACACTAAAAGTTCAAGTGAATGATACCCTTTAGGTTTTGAATGATTTATTTTTAGTAGTACTAGAGGATGGAACACCTATAATGATTGTTCTTTTCAATTTTAGAGATATAGAGCTATGATGATTCATGGTGAGCTAGAAAAACATTCTAGGTAGTATAGGACATAGAAGATTCTATTGTGTGAATGTATTGATTAGTTAGGACACCTCCTGATGATAGTCCTAGAAGTGAGTCTTATCTATGGTGTCATATAATTTTGGTATAAACCTATGTTGGGGATGTTTGATGTGGATTTGGGAATAAGGGAGTAAGGAAACATCTCTATTTAGACATGTTATTTTGACGAGATCCAAAACTGTGAGGGAATGTAAGGGCCACCAAATGCGGATATTTTTGATGTATTACATATAATTTTCGTAAATATTTCTGTTTGAAATCCATATGATGCGTTATAGTAGTGGAGTTTTACCTTGTTTTAAAGAACAATTGGGAAAGGGAATGTCAGGATTCAGCCTTTAATTGTTTTTTCCTCGGAGGCTTCGAGTGTGTTTTGAGGTATGACTTGTGTATTATTTTTTAAATTATAATTTTAGAATAGAGTTGTAATAAACATTTGCATAATCATATCCCCTTTCTTGGACTACCTAATACTAGTGGAGACTCATTAGATTGACCCATTTGTTTAGAGTATCCTATAGAAAGGATTGGTGACCACACCCTTCTATTGACAGTGTAACCTGACTCTGGGATGTGAGAGGGCCTCATATAGAATATTTACAAAGTGGAGGAGAGATCCTATAACATTTTCCATAGTATGGAATGGTTTTATACCGTCCATTATTAGTTGACTATCACCAGTGAGGGTTTTAGTGTTTTAGAGTTAGTGGGATAATATATTCTCTCTTTTTTGGGGAAGAATCACAGGTAGAGTCAAATGATCTCATGAGTAGGAGGATACAACCAATTTCATATCATTTAGATTGTATGACCCTTGGAGTAGTGTATTTTATGGGATTCTAGTTCCCTATAGGTTTGAAGGATTATGTGGAAACCTTCCCTAATTATGTTCCATGATTACCTCCCCATCAATTGTTTTTTCATTGACCTTCACCTATGGAAAGACCAATATTTTCACTAGTATATCAGAAAACCCCATAGAGATATGAGATCTGATGGTGTGGTTAGAGTATTTTCAGAGGTTTCCCTTCGTAATACCTAATGCGATTTTTTGGAATCCTAGTATTCTTCACCTAGGAGGTTTTATTGAGCTTTTGGTTAGGTATTGACGGATGTAAACTAAACCAAGAAACACTCAAGAAGAAATATCCCCCCTAAGAATCGATGAAATCATTACCCAATGGTTAGAGAAAAAGTGATTCCCAGAGATTGATATTGGGCCAAGTTATATCTAGGATTGGGTTTGAGAGGAGTTTGTACAAAATCTGGCTTTCTAAATCCACTTTGATTGCTTTATGTTCATGGTGATACCTTTTATGCCGTTGGATTCCCCAGTAATTTTTTGAGACTTATAAACCAGGTCCTTTAACCATTCCTGGATCAGTTATTGGCAGTATTCATTGATGAAATTCTAGTATACAAGATTTATTAGGAATATAACACAAGATACTTAATGATATTTCTGTAAATTATTGAATAATAATCATTTTATTGGAATCTATCAATGTATTAGTTCTCGATTTGGTAGATCCACTACTTGAGATATGATTTCATAGAAATTTGAGTGATAGTGGAACTAGTAATGGTTTAATTGGTTTCTGTTAGAGAGCCCACCAAGGGAGTGTACATAGTAGAATATGATTATAAAAATGTTTACCATTATTTTCTATTGAGTGAGGAAATATCTGTCGGCATCTTTGTAGTTTAACTTTAAGGACTAGGGTGGTTTATCATACCTCTAGTTGATGGTTGTCGCGGATACTCTTCTTCAATGTGTATGGGAGGTGGAACTTAGTGATATGAATTCATATATATTTCTTGACCAGATGTCTATAAGATATGTTCTTTTTTGTATTTTCTGATAGTGGTGAGCACATCATATTTGTTCAAGGATAGACGGTGACACCTGTCATTCTTTGGGAGTATATTCTGAGGAAGTTTTCATGATTTCCCATATCAATACATCCATGATATGAGAGAATATACTAGGATCCCTTGGAATTAGTTGGGCTGTCATGGATGCTATATTGTGTTTTTGAGTTTAACTCTCAATGTCTCACTTATCAATAAGAGATGTTCAAGGGACATATATGGAAGAGGAAATGGTGAGGTATTTTTGTGGTTCTCGTGATGTGGATTCCACAATTAGAGATAATTCACGACTTATCTAAGTGATAAAAAATAACATGAAATTTTGTCCCACATCCTAATAATCTAAGAGAAGATCATAGATGAGTGTTTGGGATGACTGTGTTTATAAAAGGTAGTATGAATTCATGTAATTCCCGCAATAATAGATTCAGACCATGATTCTCACTTAGTGTAATGATCATAGAAAATATGCAGGAGGGTTTTTTTGGCTCAATTTTAGTTGAGAATGGGGGTTCTACCATATATAGATATCTAGGTAAAGTGGAATGTTTGGGTTCCAGTGAATAATATTTAAGTTAACATGATAGTTATGTTCCCTGACTAGGAGGATCATCTACGATCATTGTATGTTACATATCATAAAAGTTACCAATCCACTATCTATGTAGAAATATTTTAGGCTATGTATAGGAGACCATCTAGGTCACTAATAAACTAGTCAGTGCTAGTGGGAGACAATGTTTATTTCATTAGACTTAATGATAGTGTTGTTTTTTGTAAGGTTCAGTTCATCGATTGGTAGATGTGGACTACCCTAAAATGATTGGTGTATTATACAAACTTATAATAGAGACCTTGGAATTCAATGAGGGAAATCATGTTATAAGAGATCTCTCCTCATCAAGAATTATAGATATTTTTATATTGAAACAAGCTATCTATGATGTTCATAGGCCTTTTTAGTAACATTATTAGGTTAGTGATATTTTTTACATCATGAACCTATTACTGCAGTTAGACCGATTGCTTGGTGTTTTCCATTTGTCATAGCTAAGAGATTTGTGCCCGACTTGTTTCATGATGTCAACCAGGGTGAGATGGACATCAAAAGTGGAGTTTGATAATCCTAGTGATTTTTGAGATTTGACATGAGAAGACCCTTCATGGGTAAGTGTTTCCTATGGGTGTTTGTTTTTTGGAAGCATGAGAACCCTCAGAAGAGCTCATGGGAGTTGGAAACCCAATTGAGAGTTCAGTATCTTCACTTGTGAGTAGGTTTGTTCTGTATGGGATGAAACACAGTGAAAGTGGGATTAATTTAATGAATTTTTTTTCCATGTATGACTTTAGAATATTTTAAGGAATATTTTTGAAGTTAGGCACTAAGTCATTGTGTAATTCATGGGCCTAGAGAGCCTTAATGTTGTGATATTATAAAAATTAAATATGTTTTATCATGTGCAAAAAGTTTTTAAGAAATATTAGAAAAACTACCAAATGGTGTTTAACATGAGAATTTAGATAGCACAATTAAATCCTAAAAGTGTGTTTTACTCTAGCTATGACATAACCATTGTGCACATCAAGTGTTTTCTTTAAGTGAAATCATGTTTTGATTAATTAATAAATAAAATTTATATATTTAATTTAAAATATCTAAAGTATCTTTTTAAACTTAGTTTATGTCTAAATAGTAGGGTGTTCTACATAACCCTATTGATTAAAAGAGAGTGATTAGAGGGGGTATTTGGAGAATAATGACCAGATCATGGATCAATGATCTATGCTGTGGAGTTTGTGTTAGCTAACAAAGTTCATGCATCTCACCAATAATAGTGATGTGGAATAATTATTCATCAGTGATTGATCCAAACATGAGTTAGGGTGTTTGATTTATAGTTTAAATCCTATTTATAGATTTAGACAAATGTGAATTATCTCCTCCTAAACTAATTCATGGTTCATTCTTCGTTGGTTTGTCGAATGGTTGATTTCACTTCATTTCATATTGGAATTTTATATTTATTACCATTGTTTCTTATTTATTTTATAATTCCCCATACATGGATTCTATCAAAAATGACCAAATGAAATATGACATAGATCAAGACTTACTTTGTATTACATGTCATTCTCCCTCCATTCGTGGCATTCATCAAAATAAATTGGTTTGATAGTGAATTGAAGATACCCTGGTAGACCAATCGTTGTGCATTTAGTCATTGGTACAATGGATCATGGTCATGGGATTAGTTTTGGGTGTTATAGTTTTGATAGAGGCATGGTTATGATTATGGTAATCTAGTGATGGAATAGGTAACTATGGATTTATGAGATGGGCTATGTGGGTTTCGTTTAGATGGTTACAATGAGGGTTTTTCGATGATGAATGGGAAGAATCCAACATGTGAATAGCTATAGATGTTTTTAAAAACAATTACAAGAGTTATGTACTTGAAAAAGGGTGTATTAAAAGGATATGACATTAATGAGAGGAGATACATCAAGATCAAGGTTTTTTTTTGAAATTTTTAAACTACACGCCGTGTAGTAAGAGGGAAACATGACATTTTTACCATATTTTAGGAAAATAGTGTATCATTTTGAGTTATATATCACACTCCATTTAAGATTTCTACAGACTATGTTATACCTATATGATTAGATCATCATGTATTGGAATTTAATACCCAGGAATCCATACAGAGTTACATACCATGTGGTTTGCTGACAAGTTGTGGAAGACCTGGTGAATGACTCATTGTATACCTGGAGTACACAACAAGAATCCTATGTGACCCCACACATTGTGTGTGTCAGGGAAGACACCATGTAATTTGGAAACTACATAGGTATGGACTAGGAAATGTAAAGTGTACACAAGTAGGGCAAGTGTACACAAGCACAACCGTGGCACACAAGCATGGATAACTATCTCACATCGACTGCTAGCTGAAATTTACACACCCTGTACCATAGGGGAGACATCATGTATTTTTAAAAATTAATTAAATGTTAGAAAATCACACAGGTAGTACTGAGATTAGTGAGACACACTGTATACCCATATGTACATTCCTTGTAATCCATAATGGGTGGATTTAATCACTTGTTCTTCTTAGTTCATCTTTGGGGTGAACTTGGGTGAGTTCCCTAAAACATTTTTAGTAAGGGCATATTTATGTAGGTTTTGATCCCTTGGTCCATACCCATGAGAGAATTGTGAGTAATCACATATAAGGAATATGATTCCATCCCCTCTATAGTTTTAGTCTCAGATAGAGTTACAAAATTCCTACATGAGGCCCAGAGTGTGATTCTTTATCGTTTTCTTCTTCCCTATGACGGGATTTAGGATTCATCTTGACCAACATACATCATTGTACGATCCCAAACATAGTAGAATATTTTATTTTGGGTCAGGTATACCACATAGGTCATGGGTCTGATCCGTTATATGTGAATCAACTTATGTTGTTTTCTAATGAGGTGTTGTCTGATCAAGGTTGTATATTGGATGAGAGCTATCAGTTTTCTTCATGCTTGATCACAGATAGACCCAACAAGTTAAACCTCATAGATGACCAACATTAGTGATAACATGGATCATGGAGTGAGTTATCCCGAATGAGTGTTACATTGAAGCCCTATAAATAATCCTATGGATGGATATATAGTTGTGATCTCTTTTATAATTAGTGTCTCTATTGAGAATATTTTGGTTATTATTATTTAATGATTTGTCCCATATCGTAATTGTTATACCATCATGGTGATTTGTTGAATACTCTCTTGATGATTTGTATTTAGTGATTTCAGGGTGTCTTACAGGGTATGTATATACGCCCCCCTACATGTGATCTATCCACACACATTTTTTCTTATGTTGAAAACATGATTTTCATTGGAGCCCTTGGTGGAATTGGAGCAGATGGAGATTAGTTGGATCCTACCATAGCTGGACTCAGGAATTTACATTGGGTAGCTGCCTCTATTTTTTTAGTAGGTTAATGTCTTTTTTTGTTCTTGTTTGATTATATTTGTTCCTTTCTTCTTTGAATATACATATTTTTATAATATAATGTGGGATGGATGACATCAAATCATTTAACGAATGAGTTTTTTACCATTTTTCATTATACTGGTGTATGCATCTATGTAATTAATTTAGGCCAATGCCTTCTACGTGTGTGATATTCCTAATTGACAGTATTCTATATCCCCAAGACTATTAGATGGGGGATTATGGTGCCATATTCATCTCAATATAATCCCTTCAGGCTTGGTGGGTATTTTCATGACATAATCTCATTGGCCACAAACAATATTTAGAGTGAAATTTATTTAAAAATGAAACAATTTGAGAAAATAAAAAATTTAAATCTACTAAATAAACATTATCATTTCTCAATGAAGTAAATACTAAATTAAATTTGGTTTCTTAAATATTATATGTATTATTACCATATATTACATAGAAACCACCATCACCTAACTGAGTTATAGTTAGAATATTATACTTTAATCAATAAAAAAAATAAAAATTTAAAAATGAAATAGGTTCTCAGATTAATGAATTGACCAAGGAAAATAATTTTTTCTTTTTCATTATCACCAAATATGATATATCCACCATCCACTCTGGTCAAATTCTAGAGTCTTGAGAAGTCACTTTTCATGGGTTTGGAACACTCATTGCCCATATAAAAAAAATCATCTTTTAATATATTTTCATGTAAGATTCCTATGGTTAATAAAAAAAATTATTTCAATACCAAGATCTATTTGGATATAGAATGGTTAATAATTAGTTCTTTAGGAATTCATATATATTCAAATGTTTAATTTATATATTTTAATGAACTATGAAAATAATTTATTTTTAGACCAAATAGTATTGATTCATATTTTGATATTCTAAATACATAGTTTACTATAGAATAATTAAAAAAAATTTGATCTATGAATAAAACATTTCAAAAAATAAATTAGTTGGTCCGAATTGATAACAATAATCATATGTTGTTCTAGGTACAAAATGAATTCCAAGTATTTTATAAGGGGCTTCAATTAAAATTGAAAAATATGAAATATCTTTCTTTAGTCTCACATTTATTAATTTCATGTCATTATTCTACTTGACCAGAAATTCGTTATTTTCATTTTCAATAATAAGATCATATTTAATAGAAGTTGATAATGCATATTAAATTTTTAAATTTATATATTTATCCTTAAGATCATTAAATGTTACTTCTAGTATATTATAATATAAAAATAATTCATTACTAGATATAAAATTTTCATGTTGATTTTCATTTTTATAAGTAATTTGAATAAGATTTTTTACTTCATATGTGTTTTCTATAAAATATATATTATCCCATTCATTATTGTCTTCCTTTCTTGAGTTAGATTCACTTGAACTATCCTCATAAAAGCTATAGGTTTTCTTCAGGTACTTTTTTTATTTCATTACAAGATACCCAATTTTTTTTACTAAAATTTAAGAAAATAAGCCTTGATATGTCCTTTTCTATTACACTCATAGTAGGTAACATCTCCAATGTTTTTATATTTCCTCCAGTTTTCTTTTCTATCATATTTAATTTTGTTATTTTATTTCTTGATGAACTTATTTTTCTTGTAAAAATTGTTGAATTTTTTATCCAAATGGGCCATTTTCTCATTATTGTTAAAGTAACCATCTCTTTTTACGGGAGATATCTTCCTTGATTACTTCTTTAGATTTTGAATGAGATGATTTTAATGTGACATGTTTTTTTTGGGTTAAATAACTACATCATTCACTTTTAGTTCTTCCTCTTACATCAATAGTTTTCTAATCAAATAATTTATTAATATATTTATCACATCACATGATTCTAAAATGGATATAGCAGTATCTCTCCATCCATCAATTTAGCATCTTATAATCCTTAGAACTTGAGGCCATCATCAATAGTCTTTCCTAGTTCATGAATTGTATTTTTAATTTTATTAAATGTGAGATAATGATTAGAAATATCCTCATAAAGAATAATCTTGAATGTATCATACTTAATAGTATAAATATTTAAATATATTTATTTGACATTATATGTTCCTTCATGAGACACAAATAAAGTGTTAAGTTTTTTAAAAGATGTATCATATGAAAATATTTTATTAAATATATCTTCTCTTAGTATATAGTAAAATCCATTCATTTCTATACAAATACCATCATAGGTAGACTTAGTGGCATCAATTCATCAAATACTTGAATATTTATTTTTTTATACTAATCTACAATTACGATCCATATATCAAAATCTATGATTTCAAGATTTATTTTCATTTTAATATTCCATTGATCATAGTAAATACCCTAAAAATATGGAGTATTGTTTGTAGTATTCCCCTCAGTCATATTATTATCCGTAAAGATACATATTTAGAAAAAAATAAATTTAGACATTTTTTCTTAAAAAATAAATCACATTAATAACTAGATTAATCAAAAATAAGAAATAAATAAATTAATTTGATACCAAATTTTGGCATGAGAGGAAAAATCAAGAGGTTTTGAATAGAGTTTCCAATAAAAAATTCTTTTTAAATACAATTTAAAATAAAATCCTTCAATTTATAAAAATAGTCCAATTAAGTAAAATAATAAAAATCTATAATTTTATGTTTTTGAAATATATCAAAAAGGATTAATCATAACCCAATTAAAATAAATTTAAAATAAAATTATCATTTGAAATAAATATAATTACCCCAAACACAATATACAAATCCCTGAATAAATCGGACTAACATAGTTTTTATTTTTGATGGATTTTTTGAGAAAATAAATTGATTTACACAAAAGTATGAAAAAAATAACACATAATGGAAATAAATAAAAGAGTTTTAGTCTCAAGTAAATATCTAATCCTCACCACTTGACAGTTACCTGTTGTTAATAACATTTACTAAATAATAAACAGATCCACACCGTAGATTGGTTTTTACAGTTAAAAATACTCACAACGTAATTTAGGCTAGACACACCTTCTTTTATAGTAATTCATGGCACATCATATGTAAAAGAAGTTTTAAGAGAGTATACAAGTAATATCTAATGAAGTACATGAGTTTTTTCTCAAGATATAAATATATTGTGTAATCAAGACTCGTAAGAAAGTAAAATAGATAAGAAGAAAAAAAGAATGTAAATGTGATTTTGGTTTTCTATTTTTCGGGTCAGCTTGATATTATCATAAATAATATTCTTCTTATTCTTATTTGGGATTTTATTTAATTATATACTTCAAGTATCTTTAAAAATCTATCTCAAGGGTTCTATTTTTTCATGAAATACAATGTTTCATATATAGAACATACTATTCTATTTTTTGAAGGTACACTTATACAAACATGTTTACATATTCCAACCGACCTATCAATCAATAAACCAAAACATATTTATTTACAAAGAGATAAATATATTTTTAGATTTCATTAAACTTAAATTATTTATTTAAATATAATAAAAAGATATATCATTATATTGAGAAGAAAAAACAAAAAGTCTAAATTTGTCTTTAGTAATCTCGAGTAACCGTTTTATGAATAATAATTATTAAATCACCATATATATAAAATATTTGACATGCATTAAATTACACGAAACAGTAGTTGGAATACATAATTAGTATTTAATTATTTATAGATATATAATTGGGAATCGATGGATAAAGAGTTCAAATGGATGTTACAGAATTATATTAGTTGTAGTGGGTTCTGAATGGTGGTATTGAATTCAAAATAGTAACGACATAACCTTATGGAGGTGGTGGATTCATTATAGTGGTATGGTATATTTAATTAGTGGTATAATAAATATACTATTTGTCATATTGTTTTTACTAGTGGTAGTAGATATGTACTTATGGTAGTAGAACCTTATGGATGTAGTGGATTTTTTTTGATATAGTAGGCCTCAACAGACAGTATCCAATTATACTATTGGTCCAAAAAGTATACTAATAGAATCATAAATAATTATTATTAAATCAAGGATATTCTTACATTTAAAATAATAAACTAGGAGCTCTTCTGGTGAATGATGAATTATTTTAGCAATTAGTAAGTTCCTCTAGTGGTAGTAAAATTCTACTGGTATTACAAAACTTCTTTGTAACAGAAGAATATTATAGTTAGGGAAACTTTATGAAAATTCAAAAATTGAGAAGATTATATAATTTAACACATAAATAGTTAGTAATTAAGAAAATATGATTTATGAGTAATAAAATAAGTAATTTCTAGACTAATCCAACAAGGGCCAATTCTAACCCAAAATGATGGCATGATATTCTACATCATAATTAGTTTAGCAATCTACTAGTAGACAGGAATACGATATCACTACTTTTTTTCAAGGGATAAATAAAATCGATAAGTCAACCAAATTTTTCTTCAGTTTTTTGATTATTATACCCATTATAAACTTGGAGGCACCATCAATGTACAACATCCATGATTGGTGATTTTCTTGGATAAAGAAAGATTCTTTATCGTATAGCTCTGTATCCATATGATAAATTACTAGTATGTGTTGAACTATATGGAAATAAAATAATTCTTACCCTTTATTACCTTCTAATACACATACTAGATATAAAAATATTATTGGATTAGAACCAAAAATCCCAAAATCCTAGTTATTATCATTCAACTAAAGATATACTTGAGTTGGTCAACATTAGAGATGAGGTGGACCTCTTGGTAATCCGGGTAGTACCACATCTTTTTCACTGAAAAAATAAATGAGAGGAAATCAATTTTGATATCAATTTATCAGGTCTGATAATATAACCTTATTCTTCTATGATAATATATCTTGTTTCCATTATCTATATCAGTCTTTTTAGAAGGGAGGGTGTCAAGATAATGCTATATGATTTCAATATATAAGATAATAATTTTCCCTTCAACAAGAAGCATCATAACCTATCGATACACAAGGAACATCCTAAGATCACTTAAGGCCTTCTAAATATTCCTTATACCGCTAATATAAAACCCATTTCTTTATCAAATTTGTGAATGGTGCGTATTTTTCAATATGGATGGATGTAAAACATCTGATATAATCAAGGATAACCTAAGTTCTCTCAACACATTAAGATTTTGAGGAGGATTTAGGACAAGTACCACCATAGAATTTTCATGGATAACATAGATACTATGGCAGTGTACCATGAAGTTGAGTAATTCCATAAAGGTTACCCCAAACGTTATTTTCAAGGGGTTAATTCAAAATCATTTTTTCTATAATTTATCAAAAACTATTTCCAAATTTCAAAGGTGATCATAAAATTGTTGTGATTTTACCACCAGATCACCCAAATAACATTGAATAATCTTACATGGGTGGGTATTAATGATTTGATACATGACATGTTGATATGTGGAACACAAATTCTTCCTACCTGAAGGAATTAATTTATATAAACATACCTATTAGGGTTCCTTGAAGAAAGTTTCCTCCATATCTTAGATGCATAAATCGATACGATTAAAGCCTAAATAACCATCAATAAAGGAGAGATTTTCAATTATATCTGTCATAATTATTTGTAATTCAATGATTGGGACTGGGAAATAATTCTTAGTGAAGTTTCAGTTGAGATCAATGACCTGAACTCAATCCCTGATTTTACAATTCTTTTTACATATATAGACAATATTTGTGAGAATCATTATGTATTAGACTCATCAAATGAATTTTACCTTGATGATATTGTCAACTTCAGAATCAAATTTTTCAGTATATGTTTAATGCATTATCCTAGATAGAATTATATAAGACTAGGGATCATACGAAAACCTAAATGATGGGTATCCATGTTGGGATCCAATTATGGAATTTCTATGTTGTTCTACATGAACACATTTTAATATTTCATAAGTAATGAGATATATTACCCAAGATCTATAGGGTTCATAGTGGTGCTGATCAATGTAGGCTCAAATCATCTTATATACTCAGATTAATCTATCTTAGCTCATAAATAGTGGTTGATACAACCTCCTTGAACACTAGAGTATAATATTTAAGATCTTATCCATCCTCTTATTCTACGGAAACATTATTGGAAGAAGAAGAAGTACAATTTTTTTGAGATTTGGTAGTTATTACATGATCATTTTTGGATGTTGAATATGATAAAATGGGATATTTAGAACTATAAGTTCATAAGGGGGAATTTCTATCCTTATCGAGGTCACACTTTTTTTAGAATAGTTTTACGCATCTGATGTAAGAGATACAATAGTGATGAGAGTGAACGTCCATAAACCATGTGCTATGATACTTATTTTCTAGATTCATATCCACCTGGTCAATGAGTCTCCAATATATGAACTAAATATTTGGCATACCTATATAATGGTAAATATTCCCAGTGGCCGGGTTTATATGCATGGGCTAAAAACATCCTTTTTCTTCCTCAGTGTTAATTTTACCATTTACAATTTCTCCTAACAATCATATGAAAGGAAAGTGATTGGATTATTTGAAATATCATCCAACAGAACCTTTCGGACCTAAATAATTATAAAAATTTGGGTTGTTTCTTAAATTCTATTAATGGGTATCACATAGTCATTTTTTCTCAATCTATGTATTGATATTTATAGGAATTCAATGAGGAATTATCACTATATAGTATCCCTCCTTTCCGATTAACATGTTACTTTAATAATTATTGGTATGATGAGGGAAAACCTACAGGCATGGAGCCATGAAATTCTTATAAAGATACCACAATCCATGTGTTAAAAAATTCATGAACTCAAAGTCATAAATGAGGCCCCAAAACAAGGTTATGAGCATAATCTTCATAAGTTTCCTCTTCTCACTTTTTCATACATTTCGATTGTTAGGTTCGAAGTAGAAATTTTTTATTAACTATATCCCATGATTTAAAGGGATTAAATTGGTATGATATTGATCCCTTACCAATTATCAATTAGTGCTTGACATACCTTGATATATTCTAGTTGTCCCATGATATACAAGGGTATGATTCTCCCTTGTATGATAAATTCCCTAAATTCTACCATGAAGGAAATGACCATGTTTTATTTGGTAGATCTATTCTCTATTTGATATGTCTCAACAACAATGATTTCAGACTCAAAGTATTAAATTCATAAAAGGGGATTGAGGAAGTATTCCGTAAGTTCTATTGAAAAGAATAGGGAATCAAGAATGGTATCATAGTTGTGATGATGTTATTATTATTTAGGATATCATATTTTTAAAAAATGGGATGATGTTTTATTCCATGTAATTATTTCTTGGCTTAACGTATTTGGGAGGAAGATTACTGCATTCATGGATCCGTTACGTGACTGAAATTAAGAGATATTTTAATGGGTTATAGGTTGGGATGATTTTCTCGAACCATATTTTTATTTTGGTGGGTTAATCACATATCTTTTATATTATCATTTGAAATTATGGGGTTTTAATTATCCTAGATAACTCAAGATTAGATCAGTGTTCCTATTAGGACTACTGGGGTACTTTGCTTTTGGTTTTTATTGCATATATGGATTCATTGAAAATAATGCCTAAACATTGGGGTCCACAAGAACCTCATCTCTCTTAAAATATTTATCCTCTATGAACATTTATATTACTATGAATAGGGGGATTATTTTCATATATATATTCTTCATCATATAAGGGGTTTTTAGTCTTATAACATTGATAGAACCATATCACACTGATTCATCTGTTAAGAATCATATTCACTGAGGTGGTGCCTAAATTCTCATTTAATGGGATGGTTCCTATCCTTCCAGTGATTTTCAATAAATTACAAGAGTATTAATTGTATTGGGTATGAGTAAGTTTTTTTCCTATTGTTCCTCATATTATTTGGTGATGAATTTGTAGAATGTTTTATGATGATGACCAGAAAAGTAAAACCTCCAACTTCATAGGGGAAAAAAGGGCAAAAATATTGTATGTTTAGTTGGGCCTTGACTATGGTGTGTTCTGGGATAGAAAATTTTATATTCATATACTCATAAATTTTCTTCACATACTAATCAAAGAACATTATTCCACTCGTTTTTACTCTGGTGGAGTAGAAGAGTCACATACAATATAGTCTATGGGGATTCACAACATTAATTTCCAAGAGGCATCTATCTTTTACATTATATACTTGAAAATGAAGAAAACTTGTATATAATTTCCCATCATTCTATACAAGAAAAAAATAAAAAGGGCATTAATTTATATTGAATTCATTAGATTACTTGACCTATAAAAGTTTGGGAAGATTGTTCACTATGAAGAAAATAATGTTTCACAAGGAATGTTTTTTTTGTAAGGGATAAACATTATTATTTAGATCCTAAAAGTTTTGGTTACTTTGTTTCCAATTTCTATCCTGACAACCACTGCATTTATTTTGTTATAATTATGAGGTAGGAAATGCAAGATATTGTGTGCGATTAAATTTAAAGGTTTCAATAAATTCCCTTTTGATTGTGATGGTTGAAATTTTTTCTCTCATAGGTTTCTTCCCTGATGATGATGATGTTGGATGTGACCTGAGCTTAGGTCACTATATGGAATTATCTAGGAACTGTCTCATGGATAAAAACTCTCAAATTATCATAAGAAGTTCAAAAGTGATGAAAAAAATAAAAAACTCATCTAAGATATTTTCTATAAAAATAAATAAAAAATTATATTATAAGAGTTTTATATTTAGTGAATAAGTCAACTATTTCCACTCGATGATAAAATATGGGATTATATTTTTTTTATACTACTTATGGTTATAGAGGTCAAAGATAGTTGTCTTACACAATATAGTGATGAAATAGTAAATAAACCATCATTGTGGATTTTCCTATTTAAATATTGACCTACAAAGTAAATTGTTTTATAAAAAAAATTGGTCCTTACATTTATTTCATGAATCAAAAAGTTTCTATACTTCATTCCACTTTTGAATTTCTATCACAAGGATTCATTATGACATAATATTCATGAGATACTTCTTCAGATCCCCCATTCCATTAAATATTGGGAATAATGGATTATTAAAATTATGTTAGGGTGGAGTCATGTTTACCAATTTAGAATAAATCTCCATTTCGGTAAGTACCAACTCCAAATGGCATCACATAGATTCCAATTGAGTATTAAGGGTCTCAAAGGTGTCACAAATGTTATAGTGGAACTATTTTTTGTGTAGATTCTTGAGTAGGGATTGTGGGAAGATCATGATATTTTCATATCATATATTTAATTTGTTGGTATCTATATTTAGTTTTCTTGGAGTATATCACTTAAAAATAAGGCCATTTCGGTGAATGTGGTGGAAATAATAGATATTATCGGATTGTTAGTGTCATGTAAACTAGTTTTCTGGTCACAAATTCTGTTGGATGAATTGTATATATTTTGATTGGTTGAATAGATCATTCTTGTTTTATGTGTGCTGGAGGGAAACTTTGACCTTATTTTGTGTATTTAAATAGTAGTAGTATTCTCTTTAAGTAACATAGAAATGAGTTTCTTTAATACCCCCAACTCAACTTCATATTGAGCCAATTTATTTTTACCTAAGAGAGGGTCAAATTTTTTCGGTGGTTTGTGGGATATATCCTCTCCTTTACCATATCTCTGGCAGAATCACACTGAATAAGTGGCCCCAAAATATTTTTTGGAGCTCTCAAATCTTGTGTCTTCCTCTAATTATAGGTGCACACACCTTCTTCATGTGTTTTAGTGTGAACAATGTTTCAACCAGAGCCTTTCTTAGTGTCTTATTCTTCATTGGTTTAATGAACAATATATATATGAGTTTGAATTTGATGACATTTAATGATGTATATCATAATGTTGGTTTAATATCCTCATCATATTTTTAGGAATATTTTTCTTACTCTAAACATCCACTAAAGGAAAAATATTATTACTCTTCTATTTTCCTCCTTGGTGGATTATTTTGGATTACAGAACCTATGAGATTCCACTTTCACTCTCTGACATTATCTAATAATTAGTTTGTGGATGGTGATCAAGATGGAATATCTAGAGGCTTGACTAAGAATTATCTTAATGAAAGAGACAGATCACATGTCTAGAGGAACTAATATGTTTTTGTGTGTGAAGATTCTATTAATATAGGAAACATCAATATTCTTATAAGATGAGAAAATTTTAGTAATGAACCCATCCTTTTGGGATATTGGTTGTGTCTCTGTAACATAATAATGTCTTGTACTTACTATAGATTTCATGACCCCAAGGGTGGTGGAGGTGGTAGAATTCTCCCAACTGGGAACTCTTAGTGTCTCTCTACTACCATCAAATATTCTCCATTGTCATTTCATTGGGTGATTATCATACTATTTAAAAATTCATAGTTGGCTGCTCTATAATTTATTACATTATTTCTAGGTGGTGTGTATTTAGGACCAATCCCATGAAATGGTATTCTTATGTTTCCCTATGAATGGATTTGGAAACTGTGTAGTTTGGTACCACTTACAAAGACATGTTGTACCTTTTATTGTCCTATAATAAGTACCTAGGTGTATCCTTTTATATTTGTACCACAACAAAAAATGAATTTAATCTGAATTTAATTCATTTAGAAAATATGGTGTGTTAGAATTAAACCAAAGGGAGGAATCCTATGTATCCTAGTTAATAATCATCAATAACCATGTGGTTCAAGTTTAATAGTTTATGTTTGTGTGATGGGACTGATTCAAGTTGTTTAGAATCATTTGGAAGGGATATGTTCTATGTATTTTAACATCATGCAGCTTGGATTACTAGAAAAATGATGAATAAAAATTATTATTATTATAGTTATGTATAAAAAACCTTTAATTAATGTACCATTTTTTAGTAAAAAAATATCATATGGTATGATATAGATTATAAGGAATAAGACCCATTGAGGAATGATGAATCATAAGGAATATGGTCCATTTAGGAATGATGACTCACAATGAATATAAAACATTAAGGAATTATTAATCACAACTAATATGTCTCATTGAAGAGTGATGAAACATAGCTAATATTCCCCATTGATGAATTATGACTTTCAAGGAATATAGCACATTGAGGAATGATGGATCACATGAAATAAAGACCATTGGGGAATAGTGTCTCTGAGGGAATATTTTCCAATAACGAATGATGGATAACATGGAATATGTCCCATTCAGAAATGATATCTCACATGTAATACAACCCCATTAAGGACTAATGCAGAGCTTACACAAATCAAGAGCCCCACATGTGTGTCCATTTCCAATTTATTGGAAACTAGAGAAAGATGGATGACTAAAGTCATGAGGAATATGTCCCAAGAATTACATCTTACAGCAAGTAGGAGGACCATGTATTTTCATGGGATAAGTAAGGATATGTATGGGGATTACCCATATTATTCCTAGAGAAGCATTTCATAGTAGTTTACTCGGGTGAAGGTGGGTTCTGAGAATTAAACCAAGTAGAAATCCCATGATATGTCTCTAGCTCATTGAATGGGCCAAAGTATCCCGCTAGCTACCCACGTTGATTAGATTCTGGACATGGGATATCCAAGATGATAAACATGATATAGGAGAGGTTTCACTAGTTTCATAAAAATGTATACCCTCATAATCTCTAGAATAAATGATCATTATTACACTGAAGTTCTTATTTTTCAAGAAGAAAAATATAGGGGATTTTTTATTAGAGGGGAAATCCCTATTATCCAAAGAATATAGGATCAAAGGGGTGAAATTTGGAGTGTATAGTCTTTTCATATGATTTTGTGTTAATATAGTAGGCCTAAAGAAATTGGAACCCAGGTTGGAGACGACGGTGAAATTACCACCCAGGCATATATCTTAGGAAATCTTTTCACTGATGTAAGATACATGGGAAATGACATTCTTATCCATGGGAATGGGGTGAGTGACACAACTTAGTTGTCATCATGGGTGAAGATGGTTCTTATGTATGATACTGATGTGAGGGTGTGACCATCCATGGGACTTGGGGTGAGATTCATTACCTATTTGGGGGCCTTGGAGTAGGGTCTCTCTAGTATAGGGTAGGGAGAAGTTTGAGACAAGTTGTAGGGTAGGGTAATGTGATTCACTAGTTATAGGGTATGGCGAATTTTTTTCGAAGTTATAATTAATTTTGAAGGTAAACCTATTTATAGGATAGAGAAAAGGTTCACCCTAATTATTAGTTAAGGTATAGTGTCTCCCTAGTTATTGGGTTGGGAGACATGTCTCACTAGTTGTAGTTATTTGGGTATGACTTGGGGATATAAAACCCTATTGTATCATCCTGGATGGGGACCTTCACCCTTGTTTTAGCGGAATTTTTAAGAAGTAGTCTCTTGTGAAGGGTTTAACATATTAAAACTATAGGCAAATCATTCAACACAATTTTGTTTTATTTTCATTGGTTTTTTTTTCTTGGTAAATCAACTGAAGGAGATGGAATGATTTGGGAACTTGAAGGGTCATTTTGGATCATTTGGGTTTCTCCCATTGATATTTTTCCAACTAAAATGGGACCTATGTGGGTTTATTTATAGATCACTAGAGACTAAGGAACAAAGATCAGTAGGTAATACAAACACATAATGTGATAGAACTTTAGTTTGAAAAATGGTGGCATATGGACGCTTCACGTATGTAGGCTAGGAATGTAATGAGTGGAACATGAAGGAGGTGAATATGGGGACCAAGCATGAAAGTTATTTATAAAAATTTAATTTATCTGGATAAATAAGCATAGAGAAGAGTTGTAATAATTATTTGGGTGCGAGTGAGGTGGGTAGTGTGCATGAAGTTCTCCTTAATGTGAATCCCAATTTTGGAAAAACTATTTCAAATTTTAAATGACCATAACTTTTGATCCGTACATCTATTTTGGATCCAAAAGTAGTCAAATCAAATATTATGAGATGAAATATGCCCATAACTATATGGTTAACCAATATAAGGTGTTTTATTTGGCTAATAAGTTTCCATAAAACCCTAAAATATTTGTTTTATTATTTCAATGCTCTTCATCAATGGATGAAATACATGGACTAATCTCAATGGAAGGATATGACCACCACATCATCAGACTGAGAAATACTTTTTAATGAATATATATCCCTATGTGTTTAAACTACAATCTAGATCAAGTAGATCCCACTATTTTATTATTAGTGTGTACATATCGTTTTCTTCCCACAATTGATTTATGTTATACAGAAGAAGATGATATCACCAATTCTATCGAAAAGTGTGTCAAACATGTTTAATTTTTATAAAAAATTCATTTTTAATTTTCCATTTTTAAAATTCTAGTATGTAAATTTTATTCATAGGGATAATAAAAGGAATTATACCCATCCATTTTTTTCACAAAAACTCTACCCACCCTCGCCCAAGCACCACAAATACTAAAAAATCCACCCCCACACCATAGACCATAGATTGACAGGGATAAATCCCAAAATTTTCACAACAACCTAAAAAAGACAAACATTATTCACATAACCTAGAAAAGTATCACACTAGTATTTATTCACTCTCAATATGGGTGGTTTGGCCTTAATAAAGAAAAAACTGCCCCTCTCCCTTGAGGAAACCTTTTAACTATCTCCCAACATCTTCAAAACCTATAAAAACCAAAATTAAATGTCTGGAGAACCTAGTCCATTACATTGGATACCTCTAAAATGATGCTATTTTTCATGAATCAAAACCATCCTTATATTGGAAAGGGGATCAAAAGGTTTTTTAGTAAGGGAAGATACCTCTAAAATAATACAAAAATACTAATAAAACAATAAATTTAAGGGATGAACCTTCACTAGCTATTGCATAAAAAGGAAAGACACATAGAAAACCTCACAACTATGATATATTCCTATAAAATAGAAATTTTACAAGAGGGAAAGCAAACAAAAAACCAATAACCCTAAATCAAAAATAAATCCTCATTAAATACCCCTCCACCTCAACCACATTCCAAACATAGATACCCATTAAGAATAACCCTTCCTCTATTTCAAAACCCTAAAAAATAAAATTACTTAAACTTTTAAATAAATACTTAATCATCAGTTAAATTAGATTCTAATTCCACCACATGGGTTTAATGAATATATCAGTATCACTATAATTTTTTTACAGATGACACACAACCTTAGATTGATAAGAACACTAAATCATAGGGTGGTCATATGAATGATTCTCTACATTAGAAGAAAATAAAAATTCTAGATTTAGGAAACCTAGAGCTAGTCAATAAAAGGTCTCAAATATACACTTTATCTCTATAATAACCTGGAATTATACACTTTCACAAACATTGATACCCAAAACTTAGATAAAAAATTTCAACCTTGTCGACTGATCAAGGGGTCTTTCCTCAAGTGGCTCCATAATATATAGAACTCTCTCATTGATCTCAAATTGATATCTATCCTCTTTCTGTGAAATTAAAAATAAATCAATGATAGGTCAATGAATCTATTTCGTCATGGAGAACTCAAAATTCAAAAACCATTATTCCTCACTGGGAGAAAATATAAAAACTAAATGATTAAGTCTAAATAATGATTCCCAGTGATATGAATGATCTTAACCCCTTTACAAATCATTCAATTCTCCATTAATAAGTTATTAATATTAATTGATAAATGAAATCCTTATAGAACAATTCATGAAACTCATCCTATGACATCCCTTCCAGGTTTCTATTATTTATCTCCCCACTATATTCAGGGAACCTTCTCAAATTAATACTATATCATCCCCAACCAATAAGCCACTAAATCGGTACTCTGAGCTATGTCTCCAGATGGCCTCAAGCACGCCTCCCTATATGATAGAGATTTCTGACTAGCCGTGAGGATATAAAGGGTATTGTGGGGATACTATAACCTCTTAACAGAGTAATCAACAGAAGATAACAAATGAAATGAATGAAACAATACACAATAATCCAGAAACATGAATTACAAAACATTTCCCAAATACGGTAAAAAAAACAAAATATCAGATATGTTATATCATGCTAACAATGCCAAGAGTTAATGAAAATCCAAAATAAATACCAATATTTGAATCCCCAAAATGGGTCATGTCTCCATGTTTGGATCCTAAACCATGCACATTACAATCCCAAATATACTCCCTAGCATAGGGCCATTAGCCTTTTCTTGACCTAAAACCATGAAATTAGTTTCGGTACCCAATGGTAGCCTGAGTAGGGTGTTAGTAAAACATAGTAGGCCACCAATGGTATATACAGATTATTCAGTCTAAAAAATAGTGAATTCAAGAAATAAATAAAATACTAGGTAATATAAAAGAAAACTTGGGTACCACTAGATTACAATGTTCACTATTTCCAATTTCATCATTTATTCCATTATCCATAATTAATCCATTTCTTCATTAAATATATGGGTTAGGAATTTAAATCATTTTCACTATGGCCTTTATTGGCCAATAAATTTAAATAAGGGAATAAGTCAATTTTAATATCAAAATTGGAATAAACATTTCGTATATAATTGCGTAACACTTAAATTAAAGCCTATGTCTAGGTATTCTCATAAAATGTAACCATTAAGTGAATAGAACCTCAGTCCCCTTCCTTAAACCATGCATTATGGGGGTGGGGTTTAGGGACTCAGACATATTTAACATGTGGGCATTGATCCTCTAGTACAACACCACACAACTACCAAGCCATGTGAACATTCTGGATTATAGATTTTTCATATATACCATATCACGAACTATACATAATTAATAAACATAACATTACCATATATAAATTATTCACATGTAAATTTAACATTAGGCCTTAACCCATTAGAACATTTACTAGTTAGTTTTCATAGACCTTTTGACCCATTTTCTTTTCTGATGCCTTAAACCATTAATTAAATTCAATAATTCCAATTATTTATCCCATTAAACCCATTTATAATTTTTTATCCATTAATCCTCTAATGAATTTTCATTACAAATTCATTAGCTAATTAACACATTCACATTAACCCATTTACCCTTTTTTCACATTATTACAAACAATACCTTCTGATATTTCTAACAAATAGACACACTAACATTAGTTACTTTTTATAATATTAATCATTATGTCATAATATTAATGATGGGATCTATTTCAATATATGTCAATTTCATGTTTAACATAACTGTGTTTTATGTATGGGAAAGTTGGTGCACCCCATGTGTGGCCCTAAATAGGTCAAATCATCCCCAACACATCACATAGGGATCATGAGGTGTTCATTTTAACATTTTGACAACCCTTTTACCAAACCCTATAAAAGGCATAAAATTCACAACAATAGAGAACAAAGAACACAACCGCACATGAAAAAATCAACTTCAAGACTATATGATATAACATGCAGGCCACCACCTAAAATATGATGAAGAATGCACCATAATCATTAGGCTTAGTTCCATATTGAATAACCCCTTGAATCCAAAACATAAGATCCACTATAGAATTTTATTTTCAGTATTTATAATAAGAATAAAAAATCTACAAGCCCTAATAAAGAAAATAGAAGAAAGAGGACCAATAGACTTACCCATAGATTTGATCCACCTCAAATGGAACTAAGAATGGAATATAATTGAAAGAGATACACACCTTGTAATATTGGGTAAAAATGGGTTTTCACTATGGTTGACTAAGGAGAAATGGGAGACAAAATAAAGTGAGACACATAAAATCTCGAGGGGCTAGTTTTGTAAATTTTTACTTTTGAATGGGGTGTTCGGTTTGGCCACACACTTTTCTAAACTATATACCAACCATTTTATAGCCTTAATCCGAGAGATGTATAATCACACAGTTACAAGGGTATTTTACATGGTTTGAAAAAATATGTGTGAACCTTGAAAAATGCGCTTATCCAAGTTTTCATGGTTTGGAATAAACCGTTTCATGGTTTGGACTAACCATGAGTCAACCATGAAACATGCACAGAATGGACCGATTTACCTTAAATTTATGCCCTGAAACCTGGAACACCCCGGGGATTCCTCACACACCCAAGAATAATTTAATTATCCAAAAATTAATAGATTAAAAAAAAAATAAATGAGATCGCACCTTGATAAATTCTGCGATCTTATATCTTCAATGCCATATAAGACTCTTCCTCAAGCCACTATTCCCCAAGAGTCATTTAGATTCCGATGTAAATATATCAGTTCATTATCTTGCATATCCATATTCCTCCCCCATGTTTCTTTCTAAACATTACCATGCTTCCAAAAAAATCAAACCAAGGGTACAATCTTACCTTGCAAGACATTTTCACTACGATCAAAAAATTGAACAAGATTATCCTAAAAGGGTGCATCATCCTCAATATAAAAATCCCCATATTAAATCACATGGGATAGGTTAGGGTGTTACTATTGGATATGTGACAAATGAAATACCACCAGAAAACTACAATACCACTATGGAATATCCAATCAGTATTCCACAGGTCTAATCCTCTCTATAATATCCAATTGACCCACATACATGGGACCCTAATTATTGTGTTTTTGAATTCAACGGTAAACCGAACCTTGGTGAAACTCTATGAAACAGATGATCACCCACCAAAAACTCAAGAGGTCTAAAACATCAATCATCATATGACTTTTTCCTACTTCGAGTCAATGTCATACATTTTATAATCAACTAAACATGTTTTGAAGTCTCCTACACGAGACTCAATCCCAAAAAATCTGATTCCCCAGCTTCCATGCAACAAAATGAATACCTACATGACCTACCATAAAGCACCTCATATGGTTCCATATGAATATTCAATCAGTAACTATTTATATAGGTAAAGTCAAAAAATTCCAAATTATTTTCCCATGATCCACCAAAATTTAAAACGCAATCCCTCATCAAGTCCTCTAGTACCTAAATAAGAAACTCTAATTGCCCGTCCATTTATGGGTGAAAGGCCATACTCAAAACAACCTAGGTAATATGTGCCTTCAGTAATCCTTTCCAGATTCATAATATGAAACATGTATCATGATCCAAAAATATATTTTGTGCAACCCTATGAAATCAGACTACCTATGAAACATAAAACTCTCCCAACTAATCCATGTTGAATGTCTCTCAGATTTGAAAGAAATGAGACATCTTAGTTAACTAATCCACAACTACCCAAAACACATCATTTTTTCAAGGTTTCCTTAGGATACATTCCATGAAACCCATCATCACATTATCACATTTCCATTTTGTAATGGGAAATGGATACAATAGAAAACCTGACCACTAATTCTTAGATTTCAGCTGTTGAAGGGTAAGGCATCACACCACAAAAAATGTAGCATATTTATTCATCCCTAGCGACCAATATGGCCTACTATGATCACAATACATTTTTTTCAAACCAAGATGCACTCCCCACTTTGAGACATTGAAATTACACATAAAATCATCTCAAATATACTTTAGAACAATATCATGGACACAAACATAAACTACCCCATCATCTCCAATGGCCTAACTAGAAGGTGACTCCTTACCATTAAGACTTACCCTTAAGGACAAACATTATTAATCTTTATGTTTTTTCTCCTTGATTCAGGTCATAAGTGTGGACTCAACTACCAAGGATGAATGGACCATCCTCTCTTGGACACCCTACACCCCTAGATGAATCTCAGCAAACAACACTATTATCCTCCACTCGGAAATAGATTCTTGAAGTCCTTAATTTTAGGCCTCCAGAATCAGAGAATCTGCAACACCCTTTCCCTTACTCGGTGTGTAAACCAGCTCGAAGTCAAAATATAGTATGTATTCAACCCATCTTTACTACCTATGATTCAAATCAGGTTTGGAGAATATGTAATGAAGGATTTTATGATCAATATACATTGTAAACTATTTCCCCCAATAAGTAATGCGACCAACATTTTAAGTAATGAACCACCACATCCAATTAAAGATCATGTGTAAGGTGATTTTTTTCATGAGGACACAACTTTCATTACCCATACACCACAACCTGATCATCCTACAACAACCCCACCCCAAGCACAACATTATACACATCAGAAAACAAGGTATATTTTTTTACTTGAATCAGGTAAGATCATAATCGGTGGAGTTATAAACTAAATCTTTAATATATAAAAGGCCTTCTCACATGCCCCAAACTATTCAAAATTGATACCCTTCTTTGTAAAACCTGATTGTGGTGCTTCCAAATGTGAAATTTATTTAATGAACCTTGACTAATAGGGGGAAAAATCCAGATAAATCAGAACATAAGAAACATTCTTAGGATGCTCCCAAGACAAAACTATATTCACATTCTTTTGGTCCACCGTAACACCTTCCATTGATATGATGTGAGAAAATAAATGCACTATATTGATCATGAAATTACACTTGGATGGATGGAATTATAGAATATGCTCTCTTAGTGTACTAAGTATGATGTCAAGTTGTTTGAAATGATCATCATGAGTTTCGGAGTATGTAAAGATGTCTAAAAATGAAACTACGAAATGATCCATGTAAGGATGAATAATTCAGTTTATTAGGTCCATAAACACTATTGGTGCACTGTTCAACCCGAACGACATAAAAAAACACATACAACTTGTACCTACTTCTAAAGTCAGTCCATGGAATATCATAATGTCTCACCCTTAGTCGATGATATTCGGATCTCAAATCAATCTCATAGAACATTCTTTCACCCCTCATATGGTCAAAAACCTCATAAATTTGAGGAAGAGGTTATCAATTCATAACTATCATCTAATTCAATTTCCTAAAATCAAAAAATAACTACAAAAATCATGGAAATTCTTGGAAAAAAACACTAGAGATGACCAAGGTGATGTACTCGGGTGATTAAACCCATTTTTTTCCAACTCCTCATGCTGAGTATTATGTTATTGGAGCTCTTATGATGCCATTTTATATGGAGGAATGGAGACTGGTTCTACTGCCGACAATAACTCTATTGCGAACTCAACATCCCTATTAGGTGGAAATTATGATAAGTCTACACATCCTAAACCCAATCCCCCACAGAAGAAAAAACATGCTACTCTACTCCCACATCATCACCCACGAGACAAGACACATATGATGTTATATATCACAACTAATGAAAAAATGTCCCAACACGGCCTGCTCAGATTTCCCATTCACTATAATGAACATATGTGCCTCCCTCAAGAGATGTAAACATTACCATACGATGGTAATAGTCAATATTGACTTAATATAATAGTATATATTTCATTCCAAAAAACAGATCCAAACAAAACATATCCCGAAAATAGATGTCCCATACGAAATGCATCCTAACAACCCCGAGAGAATAACCCTTAAATAGCATAATATTCTCTACTCTCATAGCTAACCTTGTGTTAATCTATATAACCCCAGTCACACATTCCACTGTAAGATCCAATACACACAAAAACTAAGTATACACAAAGGAATAATAGGTTTCTATATCAAATAAAGCACTATCAAGTGTAGAATCCACAAGAACTATAACTAAAACAGTTGATGGTACATCCTCACCAACATTATGTGTAGACTGAACTGCATAAATATATCCTTCCCCTCTACCCATGGGCCCCAATCTTAGTTCTTGGTGTTGTACAACCTTGTTGTTAATGATTATCTCATCCCATATTACTACATAATCCAAATCAACCTGTATAACCAATCGTGCTCCAATTGCCATCTATATGAGGGGTAAATGACCCAATGCCTTCAATAAGAATCAACCTATATCTTATATCAGTTCCCATATATTGAGGGGTTATACTAAATATTTTCACATGCCCTATTTTTCTCCATGATACACACTCAACCTATGGTTGGGGGAAATCACCATGCATGTGACCCGACCATCCACACTAATAGAAAAATTTGTGGCCAACTACCTGAGAAGATGATCCTCTCATCTGACTACTTTAAATGATACCAACCTAGTGAATATTTCTGAAATGATGCATCCTGCCCTTAGAAGTCACACCACTAGTCTATCTAACTGGAATCACACTACTTGAAGACTCTTTTCAGCAATATTTCAAAATATGGATCTAATCCACAAATTCTGAAAACCTATTTAAATAGAATATTTTCACATTAGAATTAATATCACGTCTACACCAATCCAGGAAACTTCTTTTTATCATAGCCTCATCTACTTCGAATGCCAGAATTAAGTGTTGCAAATCCATAAAGAGACGTTCATAATCTATCACTATAATCATTCCCTTAGTCAAACTCATAAACTCTCCAGCTCACTCCTGTCTCAAAGTATCTAGGTTGAAGTGTTCCACAATCTTCTCTTGGAAATACTTATAAATCATACCTTCAATATGTTGAATCTGATCAAAGATATCCCACCCAAGCTTTCATAATCCTTGAAGCATGTATGATTCCAACTTAACCATCTTCTCTGTTGGAGTCTCCAAGTGATCAAAAATAATTTGTAAGGACTCTATCTAGAACTCTTTCACCTCGGGTATACCCTCTCTAGTAATCATTGGATGGAGATGAAAATGAAAATCTCTAGTCATATCAAACACACTCAGCACGAACCATAACATGTACCATTAAATCATCTATTTAAAACGAGAAATTTTCACCTGGAAAAGCTCTTCTCCTCTATTACCCTAAAATCATATAATTTCCTACCCCACTTATAGAGGAGCATTCTCAATGAAATCCTCTTTTTTCCCAACTGGAACACTTCAACATGATGTAATCTTTATACAATTATACGAATGAATCTTTACAACATATTACATTAATATTCTACACCTTTACTTAATGGAAGGATCCTCACTGGCCATATCAACCAGTCCTACACACAATATCCCAAAACAAATCATCACACGTAGAACATTTCAGTCGACTATACATACCATAAGTCATGGATAACTCAGGGTAAACCAACATACTTAGTAACAAGTTATTCATTAGACACCTTTTTAAAAAAATTTCCTCACTCACAACATATATCTTTCATCTTAATAAGATTTACCAGTTGTTACAAAAAATATGTTAACTCACTTACAACCCTTCATTAACCATAATTATCTAACAATTTTTTTACCTTATTACATTAACCCATTTTTATCATCTTTATTAGATACCATTTTCTTTAAATTTTGGAGAGGGTAAAATGCATTATACCCTTCCTGTCCCTCAAACCCATCTCATGAGTGCCTATCATGATACATGCCACCTATATCCCTAGGTTATAGAAATGATCCATGAATGTACAACCTCTTTCCATTATATCCATGGGAAAAATATCATAGAACAATCACATCAGACAAAAGTGAATAACCTAATGATGAACTATCATTCAACTGTAATGACACACATTAAGAACAATAATTGACACCATGGATACTTGGTTTTCTCTCATACATGGGTTAGCTATTGCCAAGAACAAGCTCATTTCCATAATCCTAACACTTCCTAATATCTCTTCTACCATTAAAAATTGTAAATCCTAAGAAATAATTGAACTGATACCACTTTGTAACATACCTAACCTTGAATCCAAAAAACTATTTCTCTGAGCCGGGACACCACATGAACTCAAGTGCACCTCCCCATATACCGGAGGTTTCCAAATAGTAGTGAGGGTCTAAAGGGTCATGTGGAGAGATTATAACCTCTTTGAAAGATTAATCCACAACTGATGACATATGGAATAATGTAAATAACAACAATCCTCTAGAAACATTCATTACCAACCATTTCCCAAATAGGGTACAACCATAACCAAAAAATAGATATGTGATGTCATTATAACAATTCCAAAAGTAAAATTTATCCCAAAATAAAGACAAATATATGACTCCCAATAATAGGTCCTAAATCCATGTTTGATTCATCAACCATGAATATCCCAATCCCAAATCAACTATATATCATAGGGCCATTACCCTTCTCTTGACATGCAACCATGAAATCTACTTTGGTACCCAATAACGACCTGTGCAGTGTGTGGGTATAGCTCAATAGTCCACCACCAAAGGTTACTACAAAATATCCATTCTAAACAGATATTTCATTAAATAAATAAAAAAAGATAATGTATGATAAATAAAACCTAGGTTCGACTAGATAACAATGTTCACTTTTTCCAATTTCATCATTTGTTCCATTATCTTTAATTAATCAATTTCATCATTAAATCCATGGGGTAGGAATTTACATCCTTTTTAATGTGTCCTATACCAGTCAATTAATATGGATAGGGGAATAAGTAAAGTTTCCTATCTCACTAGGATTAAAAAATCCATATAATGTTACATAATAGTTACCTTGGAGCCTCAGTCCAGGTAGTCACATCAAATGAAAACATTTGGGGCATAGAGCCTTAGTCCATTCTCTAACCCATGCATTTTGGGGTGAGGATTAGAGCCTGACTATAACCTGAACCATGGGCATAGATCCTCAAGTCCAATACTCAAAATCTACCAAGAAATTTTTACTTGATAATTTATCCATTTACCACATATACCATATCACAAACTATACAAAATCCATAAACACAACATTAACATAAAATTATTAATATGTGAATTTTACATCAAGCCTCAACCCATTAACACATTTTCAAATTAAATTACATAACTCATTTAACCATTTCACTTCCCCAGGCCTTATACCATTATATATATTCATCAATTACCACACATTAGACCATTAATATCATTTATCATTTCATATTATGTAATTTTCTAATGCATTTCCATTACAAATTCACGATCCAATTGACACATTCACATTAAACAATTTAACCCCTTTACATAGTATGTCAAACAATACGTTATTCAATTTCAAACAACTAGACACACAACCATTAGTTCATTTATATAATTTGAACCAATATTTCAACACATAAATCATGGGGTCTATTTCAATATAAGTCAATTTCATGATTAACGTCACCATGTTATTTGTACAGGAAAGTTATCACACTCCATGGGTGGACCTAAACTGATAAAATCATACTCAACACATCCCATAAGGACCAGGATGGGTTCATTTTATCATTTATACAACCATTTTACCAACCCTCTCAATGTCCTCAAATTCAAAATAAGAGAGAACCAAGACCACAACCTCACATGTAGAAATCAACTTCAAGAATATAGAAAATAACTTATATACCACCAACCTCAAATCTGATAAAGAACACACCATTAACCTTAACATTAGATCTGGATTCGAGCACAATTTGAATCCATAACATATTTTCCAAAATAAAAAGAGGGTGTTAGGTCTTTGGAAGAGGAATAACAAATCTACAAGACCTAATCTAGAAAAGAGAATAAAAATGATCATTTGACATACCTGGAGCTTCGATCCACACCCAACAACATTACAAACAACCTAAAATTGAAGGAGATCCACCCTTGGGATGCTTGGGTAGAAATATTTCATCACTAGGGTAGATAAATAATATATTGGGGAACAAATAGGGTGAGATACATAAAATCTCAAGGGGGTAGTTTTGTAAATTTTCACTTTTTAATGGGGTACATGGTTTGGCCGCACGGTTTTCCAATCCCTATGCCCACCATGTGTTAGCCTATATCCAAGAGGTGTGGAATCACATGGTTACCTACAAATCCAAACTATTTGAAAAATCATGCTCTAGCCATGCAGAATGACACTATCCATGGTTTCATGATTTGGCCTCACCCCTTGTATGGTTTGAACTAACCATGTGCCAACCATGAAACATGCACATAATGGCCTATTTCCCCTTACATTCATTCCCTGAATCCCCGAAACACCCCCGAGATTCCATATACACCTGGTGAACATTTAATTTGCCAAAAATCAAGGGATTAAAATTAAAAATTAAATGAGAACACACCTCTACAATTTTTGAGATAATACAAATCCAATTTCCAATGAAGGTCAAAATTGATTAGAAGACTTCAATAACCAAAAGTAAACCATAAAATATTCTTACCAATCCTCATGATCTAGGATATATTTTCCGCTAAATTAAATTTTTACTTTTTTACTATGAAAAACTAAACTGTTCTTTATACCAAGAATCTTCTTTCCCCATTCCATTTATAATCTAATGTAGAAGTTATGATGTTATATATTTTAGTAATACAATAATAATGTTATAATAATATTTCAAAATCACATAAATTATCACATATGACAAAAAAATTCATGGAGATACATCAACCCATATAATAAAATTCCCTAACATTACTCCAAAACAACACCTCACACAACCACACCATCTATCTACCATTAAAATACCATAAGAAACATCTATACGAACACTAATTTCTATGATCTAAACCCAATATCATATCACTTTTTTCACATCATTTTCATCTCCTCATTCCAACAATGTAAAATAGACAAAATATTCAACAGTCATCATTACTCAAACCACACCACCACAATGATAAAACCATTTCCTTCCCACACAACCATGTATACCACACCAATCATATCCAAACAATATCCCATCCATTCCAACACCCACAAATACATCAACAAAATCAACTAATATTTTTTTAATAATCATATAAATTTAAGTAAAGCATACTAGTAGCAATTAAAACTCAATTTAAATAATGAAACACTTTAATAACTAATTTTTTAAACATTCTTTTATATTTATTTCGTGAAATTTTCATGAGCTGCAACACATTGAATTCATATTTCGCATAAACAATTCATTAAAATATTTAAATTATTAACATTATATGGAAGTCCATTCTATCAATTCAATATTAATAATCACATATAGTCATAATATCAGAAACAACATCTAGAATGATCACTTCACATGGATTTTAGAAAAATGACATTAAAACCCTCAAGTAAAAACAATAAATATGGGAAAAAATAATAGAAATGATGAAATTCCACTATGAATTAATTTTAATATTGATCTTATACCCTATATTATTTCAAATATTAAAAATTAATTCCCTATAAAATTAAATTTTTTCATTGAAAAATTAGTAACATTTTTACAGAAATGATTTAAATTGAATATTTTAAATAAAATATAACAAAAATAAATTTTCATCTAAATAAAAGTCCAAAAATATATTTACCTCTAAGTGAATTAACTCAATTAATTTAATATCAATGAAAATTTACACACGTTCTGGATGATTATTTCAATGATTAAAAAAGATAAATTGGTAATCCAACTTCATTATAAAAAATCAATCGAAGAATGATGAAATGATTTCAACTTGTAGTAATATTTTATTTTGATAATCCACTTGGATACATATATTTGGAGTTAAATTCAATTTATGTTAAAAAATGACAATCATATGACATTATTCCAATATGTAATTGAAATCTATTTTTTCGAAGAGGAAAAGAAAAATTATTTAATAAATTAAATCCAATAGGTAATAAATATTACCCACCACAAAGAGGTATTGAAACCACAAAATTTGATAAAAACAAATTCATCCAGTGATAATTACTATGTCATGCCTAAAAAAATTCCAAAACCATTAAGGGTTTTTTTTGGGATCGTAATGAATTATAGTTTAGAATATTCAAATAGGTAGTCAATAAGGAACCAAGAAAATCATATATAGAGAAAAACTATCATTCAAATACCACAAAAAATAAGTAATGATAAAAATATTTTAGATGATGAATTCAGTTAGAAAAATCACTTAAATATGATATTTTCAATTATTAAATACACCACAAACATTGAGTAGCATATTTTTATTGAACAGAACACAGAATAAATATAAGAAATTTTAATTTTTAGTCCATTAGTTTGAAGATTTAATAATTATGTATCAATAAAAGAAACATACCCTTATGAAATTTGAATATGGACCTATGATTTCCTAATTAGAACACTTACAAATGGAAAACGATAAAAAAAATAATATATAGAAATAAAAGTTAAAAAAACTAAAAATAGAGTAAATAATCATGGATTTTTATTTGTTTAAATTTAATATGCATCGTCTTTTGATCTTAAAAAATCATTGAATTTATGAATTAGTAGAATGAAAATTTATTCTATGCACAACACTAAATAATAATACATAAAATGTACATGCATTAATTGTTTATGGAAAAATGAAAATATTTTCCAAAAACTTAGTTTGGTAGTATGTTTGACATTTATTTTAGAAATAAAAAATTTTATAGAAGAAGGGAAAATGTATACCCTACACATAATTAAATGTTGGCATATAATAATAATTAAAACTCTTTAAAATTAGAGGGGATAAAGACATAAACTCTGAGCTTCAAGATGAGAAATATGTCACATAAAATGGATTATTGTGTGGAGCATTCTGACCTATTTTTTCATAATAAATAAACTAAAAAAATGTAATAAAGAAATACTAAATAATAGAAAAACAAAAATAGAATGAAAAAAAATTAATATTGGGTTTAACCCCTTAATTTTTTTTGTGTTTAGGCTTCACACAACTGAAAAGCTTTTGGTTAATTCCAAATGAGATGGTGAATTTGTTTTCTTTCTTAGAAACCACCAATTGTGTTTCTTCCTAGTGTATTTTCTCAAACTCTTGTTCTCTTTACCAGCAACAAAATATTCTTGTTCAAATAACTCCTTTTGAAAGTAAATTAAGGGAACCAACTTCTATCTTGATTGAACTATATTATTGAAATAAAAAGAAGGTGAGATAAAGATATGCGGAAACATTACCTCAAAAAAAAAACAATCCCAAAATAATAAATCAGATTCACCCATATAAAAATTTAATTGATTAATTAAATATGATGGAAAAGGGGAAGATAAAGAATTAGACTGGAAAACCCACTCCTTAAATTCAGATACACCAACTATGGCCTGAATAAGATCATCTTGAATAGCCCATAAACTGATATTTTTAATATGTCCTGAGTGATCTTATGGTCCCTCAACAAGTGAATTATAAGACATATCAAGTAACTCCATGAAATCAATAAGTTTAAATGGATATAAAAAAACTCCCAAGGGAGAATATATTTTAAAAATAGCTACATTAATATTAGATTCAAATGAATGAAAAGCTTCTTCCATAAAGGGAATAACTCCCAAAATTTGGTCAACATTCTATTTTTCACTGATAGGCAGTGCTACTGGGAGTGTTACCAAGTAAGGAGTTATTTTTTAAACTTCCTCCATCCTCTACTCAAAATAAAACACTTCATTGGTTTTGTATTGCATGGTATCATAAAGGGTATATTTAAAGGGTATGAACTATTGTATTATGGAAAAATCTGCAGACATGTTAGTGAAGTAAAAACATCATAATGAAAATTATAAAATGTATGTTTTTTTAAAAAATTATTACTTAGGTAATTTATGAATATAAAATCTCTTATCATTTCATAGTAAATTACTAAAAATAATGATCTTTAATCTTCATCCATGCTTTAACCTAATCAACCTCTTCATTAACTGATAGTAGGATTTTCTCTTCTTGGTGGACTTGTTTTGAATATAACTCAGGAAAAATCATAATAATTCATTATGTTCTTTATATAAGGGATCTATAGTAGGCTACCTAAACTCTCTTATATACTGAGTAAGTTAGTAAAAATTTTCATCAATCAAAATTTCAATGTTTTATCAGAAATTGTACAAAATAAATTATACCATATCTTTTGATCATCGAGATAAATTCACCTCTTTAATTTTTTTATGAAATTTTTAAATATAAAATGGTGTATAACTAACACAAACATAAATACCTAAAAATACCACTAGTTTTTTAGCCTATCATATGAAAGATCAAAAATTCTTTTATATATTTTCCTTATATATATCTTAGTGGTTAACCCAGAGGTCGGTATTAAGGTGGAAGTGTGTTCATCTCAATGACTCTTCTAAATTTTTTGTTTTTATCTGTTTAAAAATATTAAAAGAAAACATGAATTAGTAAGGAAAAAGAATAAGATAACATTAAATAAGAGAAAAAATAAGGGAAATAGAAATAAAATAAAATAAATTTCATTGATAATAATCCAGTTCCAGGTTTCGTATCACTGGCCTATAAATATTAACCATAAAAGCTCAAACTCATGAAGCGCAAAATCAATATATTGAGACATGAAACTATAAAAATATAAAAAGAAAAAAAATTCATAGAAGATAAAATCCTATACATGAGTGATATTATAAGGCCCCAGCCTTAAACCTTACATAATCTTGAGTTATCACAAGATTACACATTGAGGATCTTTTCGGGTTTAGAGTTTTAGAGAATTAGATCTTAAATCATGCATTACATTCCACATATAAACAAAGTGGTTACATAAAGATAGTATTATTCATTCCCATCAATGGAATCATATTTAAAATAAAACATGGATTCTTTCTTGACACTTCCTTGACACTATCATCATATCATGTACCTTTCCCTTGACCTGTGAAAAAAATTTCAAAAAAACTTGGGATGAGCATAAAAAGCTCAGTATGGGTTATGAAAACATGGAAAGGAAACATGGGTACATATATACATAAGAATGAAATCATACTTTACCCATAAAACATAAGTACTTTAACATACCTCATCAAATCATGAATAAATCACAGAAATCACAAGACATAAAGGTAACTTGAGGCATTCATAACATTCTTACGTAGGGAGTAATGCTCTTGGCTATGTTTGGAATACCCATCACAGTATATTCCCTAAAATATCTTCGGAGAAACCTTAATGTTTCACTCCTTCGCATTACCCAATGAATTGGAGAGCTATATCGGGCTCACCCGCCCTTAGTTTATCACAGAACCACCTGTCTTCATAACAATGCCCAAGAACCATAACATAATCGTATCACATAAAACATGCATAAAGGAAACATAACATTTCCACATTTCAATCAAAAGATATCAATACAACACAAAAAACATTGTGAAAACCAATTTTAATACCAAAATAAAAGAATAGTAAAACATGGTATTTATTTTTCTTTTAAAAAGAAAGTATGGCTTGTAGAGGAAGCCGAAACTCAAATAACGGTCATGACGGTGGAGAAGATGTTGTCGCTGCATACGTACGACAAAAAAATTCCCTTTTGTCATTTAGTAAACGCTTCGTATAAAAAATATTCCTTTTGAATAAACGTAAAAGTCAAAGGGGTTTATACACCGTATAAAATAAAGTTGTGTATAAAATAAAATATGCCTCAATTAAAGGAGATTGAGACGAAGTCCCATACCTCGTGTCCGACTTTACCCGACCGTCCTTTAATCTCCTGAATAATAAACTTGAGTTAATCCCTACTTGCATATGAACCTTTTTCAAGTTCATTAATCCTTTTATACCATGTTATGAACATCATGTAATCATTTAAGTTAATAATGTTCATTTTGTCGGTATTGTGTTCTTATGTCAAAAATAGACTTCTTATACTTACATGTTGTTAATTTGGTCAAAGGTTCGTTATAACCAGAATGATATTAATGATTTGGATAACATATATATATTATATATTCATCATATACATGTATTTATAATATTACATCACATTTAGAGGTAATAAATGAAATGCACCGTTCATGGAGACGGTAAGCCGTACGTACGCATGAACGCTACTTCCATTTCAATTTCATATTTTCTGGAATGGAATCATAATGATATAAGAGTATATTATAATTCCAGTATAATAAAATATATAATATCATTAACTTTATCCTTTACACATCCCACATATGGTATTAACGAATCAAATCACTTTCAGGGGGTGGTAGTCCGCACTTCCTAAAATGAATATATCGTGTTTACCCATAATAGAAACCATAAAGGTATTCCAAAAATGAAAAAAAAACAGAAGCTTAAGGAAAACATAAACATATTATATATCATATATAAAAATAGTGACATCATAATGCCCACCTTTGAAGGTGTTAAATTAGTATTGAACAATCATCGTTTCGGGAGGCAGAATTTCTCCATCCACGGAAACCGTATGTTCTTTAACCATTTGATGTAGTTGTGTGAGAGTGTAGCTCAAATAAATCTTATAACAACATCCTAGTATATTTAAGATAATGGTGTTGTTACAAAAGAAGTAAATAAAAAGAGTTCAGGGGGTTGGAGAAGCAAAATAAAACAAATGAACATGAGAGAATGAATTATCTTTAAAAGTGTAACTCCTTTTGATTTGAGCCTAAAGGCTTCCTTTGAAAGGATTCTTCCCAAAGGGAATCCTCTAGGACGAGGAGAGGGATGTGGAGAGAGTAAATGGGTAGGGGTCGGCCGAGCCAAAGGCTTGAGGAGTGTGTGAAATGAGGTAGAGGTGGGGGCCTTTTATAAGAGGAGAGGAGGGGCACTTTTGGAAATTAAAGATAAGTTACTTTATTTTAAAAAGAGTTTCGGATTCAAAAGGTCCCACATTGCTATAATTAGAGGATAAGGTGATAAGGCTTCGAAATACACTCATCCAATTGGTTTTGTCCATGTGTAGGTTTTAGATTTTTCATTATCTTTCCATTTTATTTAAATCGTTAAATAATGAGGTCATCGCTGCATCATCATGATGTCATAAATAATTTAATTTATTTAAATTCTAAAAATTACAAAAAAAACTATGATGTAGGAAATCTTTTTATCATTCCAATTAATATTTATAATAAAAAATATGACTTGTATAACACCATGTAAAAATTGTTTTAGTAAGACATCTCTTGTTTGTGTCATTTTTACTTTAACATTTAATAAAAAGTTATTTATGTCATTTCCCAACCAAAGTGTCTCCATGGGGTCCCCAAGTTGACACATGGATTTTCTTGGTCGGCCATGACACAAAAAATAATTTTGGGACATTTGTCTAGGTCATTTCATATTATTAAAGCATTATTTATACCTTAAACTACCCTAATTACCACTAATCGCGATTAAAAACTTAATAAGATACTATTCACCAAAAAATTATTTTAATCCCATTGAAACACATCTTACTTCTTAATGAAAACCATGTATTTTGGATTTTTGAAATTCAAAACACAATGATGGCAAAATTTCATTTAAACGGAAAATCAATTTTTATAAGTACCACTTAGTGGTTTCACTATTCATCAAAAATTGAAGTTTTTCAGAAAATTATCAAAAATTCTCCCTAAGATATATTTGATATTACGAATTCAAAAATTAAGTCTATTTTATAAAATTCAAAACATATAAGTCACATTAATTAATTTAATAATTAATTCCGCTGTCAGAGCAAATAGCGTGTTTTTATAAAACAATAAATATCAAAAGATTGACACCAGTTTAAGTCTAATTTCAAAGTGAAATTGATTCCAATGACCACCATTGGATTAAATGGTAAAAATATATTCTAATTTTACTTCAAAAACAATTCAAAACATAATCTAATCATATAAATAAATTAGATTAAAAAGCAGTTTTGATGTAAAATGCAGTATTTTTCACTATTCATTAAAAAATGAACATTGTCAGAAAAATACCAAAAATTCACACAAAGTAAATTTTGATGTCCCAATCATAAAGAATAAGTTTATTTTGGCAAAAATAGTTTATAAAATTGTCAAAAGATAGATTCAAAAATGGTTTTCCATCAAAAGGCAGTAAAACAATCTTTTAAGAATATTAGTGTACTCTATGCATAAGATTGTATTTATTTTCATTTTAAGCCTCTATAAAACTATCTTAATCATTAATAGACATAGATAAAAATATCTATTATTCATTACTTACTTGGGATGTTACATATATCCTAACTATGAAAATAATATCTAGATCTAATCAATTCTGAATGGAATCTCATCGATGAAAATGCGATCACCACTAGGTTAAGAAATAAAACCCACTATCCCAAATTACTATGTTGAGTAAAAAATATATGAATATGAAATAGGATGTGGATTCATGAGTATAAAACCATTTATTTGAATGATAATTTCATCACATCTCCCTAGATTGTGATCACAATATGTTCAGAGTTAATAATAAATCAATGATCAAATAAAATATTTGATGTCTAAGTAGTGATGAGATTTATATCCTATAACTAGGACTGTGTGTTATTTCTATATGTACATAGGTAGGGGAACACACATATAGTGATAAAAAACACTGATTTTATTTATAAAAATAAAATTATAGTAATGTGGAGTAGAAGAAGAGAGAGAAGAGAGAGAAATTTGTTTGAGAATACATAATGTGGGTCCATCCACTATATACTGAAGCATCGTGATAAAATTAAACAAAAGAAAAGAAATGAATTATTTATAAATATAGAAAGGAATAATATCACTCTATGTTTCAACTATCTCCATGATATATCCTTTTCATTTATGGTGAGAAAAAATCCTTTTGAAAAATCACTACGTGAATCTGGACCTTTATTTAGGCCCTATTCAGTTTAGTGGAAGCCTTAAAACATATCACTGTAAATTCCAACTTAAAATATCAATAATACCCATAAAAACAATGATTCATCTATTTTCTTATAGTAATGTACATATTCTTACTGATAAATTTATAGTTCTTCGTGACTATACCAACCAAACAAGATCATTTATTTTAAAATATTGTCACCTAATTAAAAGAAACTCCTTTTCAAAATTCTCACTACCATCAATGAATAAATAAAAACAATACTTACCTTCATACAAAATGATTGTTTTAATATTATAATTTTATATACATACATGTCACACTATTTATTGCATCATTATTCAATTATGAAAATAGACTACATCAAAATTCTATAGGTCATTCAATTATTTATACAATTTTTAATTATTATACCCAATAAAAATTAAATAAATCATTCATAAAATACTAGCTTATGACTTGAAACACCCAAATTAATCTCAATAAACATTCCATGAATCCATCCTCTGAGCAATATTCATGTTCTACTATTGAAATTTTTATCTGATTCATGAGTTTATGAGGTCGTCTTCATCATGAACCTGTGTACATAAATACTAACAACATAAATCCCCCTCAAAAATCAATATTGAATTAATAGTCAGCTTTAAATTTTATTCTTCAAAATGACATCTTCAGATTCAGATTATAGCCTCATATATCCATGGTCAAATGGAAGGAAAAAATTTTTGTAAGTCAAATTCCTTAAAAAACATGAATCTATAAACTAGATGTAAATAGACCTTTGATTATTTTCAAAATTTCAATCTTGAGTGTTTTTTATCATTAGCTCCTGCTATGACTTTGGAAATATTCTTCAGCATCAATTGAAATTGAATTCACAAAATTTATCGGAAGATGAATTTGATATAACTTTAGTATGATCAGACCGAAATCATTTTATTTCAAAGGATAGTCCACGATCAAGTGTTCTTCAATGGTGGATGTATCATCATCCCGGATGTGACCTCACACAAGGAGTAGGTAATATCTTGTTTTCAGTAGTTAGTTTTGATATCATCTCAATGTTTCTTAGCCACGATATGTAATTATTTCTTGGACACATCAAAGTCTTCTACATCAATGACATATATCACAAAGAAGTTTAATCTTCTCTATATGGTCAAAACTATGGTTGAAATTTGGCCACATGCAGCGTCTTATCTCAGATCAGTTTTTTAACTATCTTTTAGTATGTCAATTTGGTTGGGGAAATAATATCAATTAAATATTCATTTAAATCTTGAATTGAACAAGATTATTCTCATCCAAAATTCTTAACATTCACAAACTAACATTCATTAAACATATTACCCCCAATGAAACATGATTTTATATTACATAAATTTTTACATATATTCACTTTTATGTTATAGATATAATATTCTCATTACATAAACATGTATATAGAAATACAGAATAGTTAGTTCAAAAAAATATGTAAACAATATTCAACTCTAAGGATGATTTCTGCAATATATAATCCATATTTTACAATTTTTTTACATCACATGATTATTTCTAATTTTTGTTTTACTTTACACTTGGTCATAAATATTTCAACCAACTTACATAAGGAATGGAATTTGTAACTCTACGTATAAAAGAAAATTATATAAGTATCCTAGAATAATAGACATTCTTATTAAAGGAATGAAAAAAAATATTAATGAATAATTCCCATACACACAATGGGATGTCATAGAAATTCATTCCATGTGCTAAAAATTATAGAAATAGATGACCAAAATCATATATTTCAATAATTTACTATCACATGAATATAATATAATAGGAATTGAGGGAAACTAATGACATAAAAATTAATTTGTAAATTTAATAAACCTAAACAATGAGTATAAAAAAATTATTCTTGTATATAAACATGGAGTTTTTAATGGAAATACTTCATTTAAAAAAGAACATAAAAATTGAAATAACATATAATAATAACTCTTTAAAAATTATTTTACTACAATTATAAACATTGTAGGGAGGGATTAACATGATACATATTTTATTAATGATAAATATAATTTAATATAATAAAATCCATGTTATAGAAAGAATGGAAACAATATAATCATAAAGAAAAAAGATTTTCTTTAAACCATATAGTCCATTTAATCATCAATTTACTACACTGTAGGATATTTTAACCATTTCAAAAAGATAAATATAAATCATAAACACTACAAAAAATATCACTATAAGGGAAATACAGTGTAACAATTATTGTTTTTTCAATTTAATCCTTTTAATTGTTTAATAATATTTTTTGACCTAATTATGGGGTTGACATAGTGTTTTAGGAATCTTATATCCCTGAGGTTGAAATATTAAAAATATTAAACATATTACCACACACGCATGAATAATTTTGAAAATAATTTTTTTATTCCTAAATAGAGTCCCATATGGGGGAACTCAGACCCCCATTGAATCTAGAACAAGTGTAATACCCTAGGAATGATGTCTATGTCATTCCCATTAGGCCCTGAGACGTTACATAGTCGTGGAAATATTAAAATTAATTAATTAAAAATTAAAATTTAATTGATCTTAGTTCACCTATAGCCTAATTCCCAATTATTTAACCCTCTATTATACTATTCTCTATTTCTAGTTTCATAGCACTGGATAATTGATAGTGTTGGGAGGTGGGAGAGTGGAATCATCCAGTTGCGTAGATGTTGGTATATGAACATGGAATCATGGAATGATCAAAACATATAGAAGATCTCCCACATGTTCTGAAACTTCGACATAATATTTTGTATTAATCGATCCATTTCAAAGCATGAGGTTCTATTTTCTGTATTTATCCTTATTTTTGATATTTCTGTGACTATGAATTATCCTTTTAAAAACATAATCCATAATTATTTTTTTCATTCTAAGTTAGTTTATGATTCTTATTTTGTATTATTAATGTGATAACTATTAAATTCATAAAAATTTTCTAACCTTCTTTCTCCTTTAGTTTTTATCACATCATTAATGGATGAAGGACATATGTCCATCATGGATCATTCCCTTTTGGTGTTTTATAATTTTCTCCCTCCATTATTTATTTTCATCAAAATAATTTGATTATTGGATAAAGATTTGATAAATTGATGTCCTATTTGAATTACAGTGAAGCCCATATCATTTTTTATTCATAATTTCTATTATTGAAATGGAATGATTTGCACATGGATGTGTTATGTATAGAGGGTTATTATGAGAAGAAGTTATCAGTAATGTCCATTTGCCAAATGAGGCATGTTATTAGACATAATATATGAAAGTGTTTTATTTCAAAATAAATGGTGGTAAGAATCCGATATATAGGGTTACGTTGATATGATTTAATTAATTTTGTGGTAGTTCCTATGGAAATCATTAATAAGGAGGTGAAAATAAGAATTCTTGGAAAGGAAACCGAGACATTGGAAAATTTACAAATACATGATTTTTAGTTGAGAATAACACAAACCATGTTTCATGGGTGATGAAAAACTTGTGTTTCAAACTAATCAAAATATCACATTCCTATGTTTTTGGGACCATGTGTCCTGTAACCTTATGTGTATGGATTAGAATGAAAAAGTGGTACAGTCTAAGGTTTCTCAGGTGGATAACATGTTGTGTATGCCTAGGAAACACCTTATGTAACCCCTAATATAACATTACTCGTTTAGTGGGGCACACATCGAGTGATGAATCTAGACTAGCATAGTACGTATATCATTAAACACATAGTGTAATAGGTATTTTTTCACAAAATGTTGGGAAGATATGCATGGACAGGTTGTCAACATGGGGTGAAATTCCATATACCCACATAGACATGCCATACACTATCATTTGTCGTGGATTAGGTCATACAAGTGGTCTCTCTCGTAGTATGTTTTATTATTGGATGCTATAGTAGAGTGTCTAATCCCCCTAGATAAGGTCATAAATCCCACCTAGAAACATATGTTATCTGATCCCCTATTTATAGGTTGGTCATGGATGTAGTTTGATATCCCCTTATGGTTCTCAATATCATGATCTGATATTCCTTTTTCCCTAGGTAAGGTTTAGTATCCTATCACCTACAACCAGGTCAGGAGATCCCCTCCCACAAGACAATACATATAGATTTAGATATCCCTCTATGGACCATGACATGATCCTCTATATATGATTTGAACTTCGATAGAGTTAAGTATCCCCATGTTTCTAGGGCCCAAAAAATTATTTTCTAGTTTAATTCTGTCATATATGGTGTATTCTAGTGAGGTGTATCTTTCCTTCAGGTTCATTTTGAGAGGTATCATGGGTCTCTTAGTGATAGTACATAATGTGAAGCCACATAAATTTTTTTGAACAATCGATTAGTTGTGAGGTCTTAGACCTCACTAGATGAATTTTATCCTTCTATAATATTATCAAGGTTCTCTATTAATTACCCTATTGTACGTGGTTTGTAGAAAATCACTTTTATTGGTGATTTTAGGGTTTTCTACATGGTATGGAAATTCTCACCCTTGTATGAGATCTAATCTCACATTTTGTGTCTTTAGTAGATGATACATTGGCCGATAAAGAACTAGGTAGACCTACTATGGGATGTTCATAGTGGTTCTTGGCAGATATAGTCATTGGAACATGGTTGAATGATAGTGGTTATGTACATGAATAAAATTATATATTATTTTATGTTTGGAACTAATTTCTTCTTGTTAGGCCAATATATTCCCTTTTCCTCTCATAGTGTGATTTCATACTATATTTTGTGATATTATCGGTTGTATATAAATTTATTTTTTCTAGTTTTTTACTATACCACATTACTATGGTGTGTACAGTGTCACATGATCAAGTGTATTGAAACATTTGGACGAGGCTCCCCAGTAAATGAAAAGATTAGTCGATTACTTTTACTAACCTGGACCTATAGGATTTGAGAATAGGGTGGCATAATTAGCATAGCACCAACCAAGCATCCCCCGAGTAATGGTTTGTATCATAATGTTATTAGAGACTAGTCTTTACTAGGAAATAATTTCAAGATATGATATTTGTGATGATTTGTTTCAGATTTAGGGTAATAATATCAAAGTGTCTTGAGTTTGGATCTTAGGTGAGGGACCAAAATGTAAGTCAGAATATCGGTGTATTTGTTTAGTATTAATCTAATAACCATCCCATTGAATCGGTTCATGGAGACATCAATTATATGTCAAAAATGATATATGTATTATATATTAATAGGCTGTTGTTTCCATGTACTTCTATACCTATCTCCCCAGATATACAATTTTGATTGTGGTGTATATTAACTATTACAACATGTCTCAACACTGATAGCTAGCATGGGTTCCCAGGAAGGATCACAATGATGTTTATCTTTGAATGTGGATTTAGTTCAGGGGCCTATACATGAGGTGTTTCATCTAGATGGAAAGCGAGTGGTACTTCCTCCCATTGAGAAATGAGTATAATTTCCTTTGGTTGGGAAGACAAACATTTTTTTCTTATAATGTGTTGTATATCATTAAAAATGTTTTGGATGTTAACACATGTAGGTTGACAGATATTTTAGTGTTTCAGAGTAAGATACTACCTCAGTTTGATGTATATACTGGCCCATACAGAAGAGAGGATTGGTTAGAGTTGATGGGATATGTATTGTATCTAGTTTAAACCCCTTCTAACCTGGTGGTAGATCTTGAGGATAGCCTTTTTCATAGCTTAAAAAATGTGGATGAATTTTAGTGTATCAAACGTATGATGGGATGACTCTTCCTTTCACTAAGTTAGAGATACTATTATCATAGGAGAAATTCTCGATGTCTTTGGGTTCAGTGTAAATAAAGGAGATCCTCCGGCTGTAGCGTAGAAGCATGTCCATGACTGAGTATGCTTCTAGGTTCATCAACTACTTGTGATACTCTTTTGACATGGTCTGTGATGGGTATTTCCTTGCATGAATGTTTATTTGGGGGTTTTTAGTTATGTTTTAGATGGATTAGTGACTCTTTGTATCACCACCTATACTAGGGTTACAGAGCATTCCCTAGGGGTGAAGTGCTTTTTTAGTAGAGAAAACACTATCAAGATTTGTTTTTTGTGGTCATATCATGTTAGAGACCTCAATAGTATCTGAAAATTTGCATAATTTGGGACCAATGTTCCTAAGATGGTCTCATGTACAATTTCAGACAAGAAATTAAGTACATCAGTGTTCATAGAGGTGATCTAGTGAACTGAGAGAAAGTAATTACATTACTTGTCATAGTCTTGGTGATATTTCTTAGGAATTCTTGAAACACCATAAATTAAAGAGATGGTGGTAGTAAATAGACCACTTCATCAAACGAAGAAACACATCCAAGGAATACCCATTGGTAGTTAAAGAGATCCTTATAGGGGTGATTGTGGAAGAGGTGTCGAAGGATCTATAGGTTGTGATCGAAATTAAAACCCAATACCACTACCCCATCTTCTAAGTGGACAATGATTTTCTCATATGTATAATTTCCATACATGTAGATAGTTTTAGGATATGAAATATTACATCCTAGATGATCCCATAATTCATTGAGGTACAATCTAAATTTTACAATTTAGACATAGTTTTAGTAGACACATGCGGAAAAATTCATTCCTATCCTTATCCCTTGATTGATAACAAATTATTTTAGTGGAGACCGTAGACCGTCCCTTGTGGATAGAAACTTATTGTAGTGGGGTGTCTCTGATCACACTCTTCTTTTAGAAGTGTGAATTATATCATGGATGAGAGAAGTTATCATGGGATCTATTTGTATCTACAATGAGACTGTATTATTTCAATATTTTTTTATGGAATGTTTGTCAATTATTTAGGCCATGATTGATTGCTTTTGAGAAAGGATTTTATGTACTTGGGTTGGTGTATTGAGATTTTCCTTCACATTTGAGGAGGAATTATAGTTAGAGTAGGAATACCTCATGTGAATGATATTACAATAGACTTCACATAAGTTGGATTCCATTACTCTTTATAAAATAGACTCAATGGATTTTTTTCCTTACAGTGGTAGAGGAGAATTTGGGTGTCTTCCTAGAAAACATAACTAGTTTAAATTCTTTTTAGAAGGCTGAAGTATGCATTTTTTTCACATAGGACCAATTCAATATATTTAGTAGAATATTGGAAGACCTCCAGTATGCTTCGAGCGATGAGGGTGTAGTTGGAGAACCTTTAGAGGAAAGGATTTATCATAACTTATGTTTCCTGATAGGAAGCTATAATATTTTTCACCAAGAAGGAATATGAGAGATTGGGATTGGGGTTAGATTATCATCAACTTTACCATGTGATAGTCATGAATAAGTATCCAATACTGAAGAATGATGAACTCTTTGATAAATTGAAATGGGATACTAGATTAATAATGGTCAACCTTAGGTTATGATATCATCATATACATGCTCATGAGGTGAACATACATAAGAATAAATTCCAACGTATCTATAGTCATTATAATTACTCAGTGATATCCTTTGATGTGAAAATATCTCTAGAAATATTTATGTGACTCATGAACATGATATTATAACCTTTCCCAGTATGTTTAATAATGGTATTTACTGATGACATAAGAATTTAATCATCGTAAAAGGTAGGCCTTGTTGAGAATTTTTGGATGATCCTGGAAATACATTGATATCATCATCAATATTTTAAACTAACATAGTTCGAATTTTAGATTTAATTGATAAAATCCCTAATATATGTTTTATTATATTATAGATTAACTACAAAACAAATGAATATGGTTGTTCTTATATATTGGGATCCACCTAAGATCATGATGGAGGTGCAATGATTCCTTGGGTTGACTGGATGTTATTGTAGATTCCTTCAAGATTTCATTTGGATTGTATCTCCCCTAACTATCTTGAACTGAGAGGTGCATCATTTCTTCTAGTAGAAAAAGATACTGAAGGTGTTTTATAAGTTATGGTTGAAGTTAAAGAGTGATTTCATCTCTAGATTACTAGACTTTGGGGTTGGGTAAGTGGTGTAATATGATGCCTCAAGATCCATGTTCAAGTGTGTACAGATTCAGAGGGAAAAAGTGATTTCTTGTGAATCCCAACAGTTGATACCCCATGTGAATAACTACATAACCAATTACTTGGATATAGAAACTATATGATTATCCCAAAATGATTTGTGAAAAAACCTTCTTGGTGTGAGGTTTATTGTTTATTCTTACCAAAACATACTCAGTAACATCATTAATCATTGTGATCTCAACAATAAATATAGGAGTTATATGGAGTAATTACATGACCATGACTTCTTTATAGTATGTACATAGGGTAATGGGATTGTGTTAGAAGAAAATATCATTAGTAAATCTCATTTAAAGTTGAAAGGCATGGACTCAGTGTGTTTGGCTTCATTTTTATTACCCTTGGGGGAAAATGGAGGAGAAACATACCTTCAATTGAGGGTGGTGACATATATGCTTCTACAGTGCATGAGGGAATCATAATTTGAAGAAATTGAATATGAGGAATTTCATGACAACATATTCAGAGGACATGTTGTTGATAGTTTCTCCAAAGGTGGGGTGCATATCAATCTATTTGATGGATGGAGATGATTCCATTTACACTTTGAGATAAGATGTTATGAAATAGTTTTTTAAATCTCCCTTAGTGAGACATCTTGGGAGGAAAAATTGTAAAAGATATTTTTGTGATAGATTTAGTGTCCATAGATGAATACGAGTGTTTTATAGTTTATCTCCTGATGAATAACCAATCCAAAGATGAAAAATGAGTATCTAGTTTTAGTAGGTTTGGTATAACCCCTTGATGTATCAAAATAGATGTGAAATGGAATATACATTGATTTCACCAAGGTATTTCCATGGAATGTGATATATCAATATGGGATATGGCTAATAATAGATTGAGTAATTAACATATAAAACATCCACACAATCAAGGTGAAGAGTTTAGTGGAAATTATGGGATTATTTTACATGTAGAAGATCGTCCAATATCATGCTAATCTCTCAAAAAATTTAGTAGACAATGATTCTAATTTCAAGTCTTACTTGTGAAGAGATTTACAAGAGGATTTAAAGACCCAGCTATAGATGAGCAAGATATTACACCCCCAGTAATACAACAAGACAGAGTGGACCATCCATTTCCTAGGGGATATCCTACAGGCATGAATGTTGTACCTTGATCGAATCTAGGAGGATCATGTATCATTAGTTGATTTTTCATAAAACAACAAATATCATTGTTCTATTGTGGTTTCTCAATTAAAGAACCTCCATGGGATACCTTGTCAAGAATTAATATACTATTTAGGGTTTGGATAATTTCTACATATAAGACTTGAGTTAGTGTGAGATCAATACCCTCACTTGTATGAGTACTCCCCACTTTTCAGAGGGAATTTCCTCAAATCTTGGGGGAATGTCATGTCTCTATTTTTGTATTTGGACACTGTGAATCTTTTGAATAAAATTATAATAGATCATTGTGGTGTTGGTGTCAATTTTTGGGTTTCATATAGGTTTGAGGTTGATATATTAAAAATATTAAATTGATTCAATCACAAGCATGGAATCATTTATAAATAATTGGTTTTTACTTAATAGAGTCACATATGGGAAAACCTAAACTTCCATTGAATTAAAAAAATATGTTTTATCATAGGTCTGATATAGGTGTCCTTATAACCATGTCACATGATTTTTAATATTCGCTGGAGAATTAAAATTAATTAATTAAATAATAAAATTCAATTGAACTTAATTAACCAATGACCTAATTTCCATATGTTTAAACATATTGTATGAAAATCTACATGGTTAAATGAAAAACCCTACATATTTGGGAGAGTGTGTAGGTGGGATATAAGGAGTACTTTCCATGCTTGAGATATTGAAAGATGAACTTGGAATCAATAATTGGTCATGAATGGGTTAGAGATCACCCACATCCTCAGCAACATCAATGCTTGATTCTCATTCAATAGCGACTGATCCAATTCTGAGGATGAGATTTTTTTCAGATTTATAATCAATTTTTATATCATTTTTATTATAGATAAATCATTTTAAAAATTAAATATAGAATCAAATTTTTTCGATCCCACTTATTTTTGGTTTTTTATTAAAATTAATGAACTTTATAACTATCATTTTTGGAATGATTATATATCCCTATTTATCATTTTTATTATATCACATGATATGTGGATGATGTTTATATAGCCATCATGGAACATTAAATTCAGTGTTTTATGAGGTTTCTCTCCATTTTTCATGTTCATCATCTTCATTTTATTTTATGCTGAAAATTTGAAAAATAGTGGTTTTTTGAAATCAGTGTGAATACTAGATTTGTGCTTTTTCAATATTTCAATTTTTGAGAAAGAATGATTAGTGACAAAATAAATCATTGGATAAGGTATATTATAGTTGGTTTTTCATGGGAATGTGCATCTACAAAATACCCATGAATTATTGACATAAGTGATGATGGGATTCAATTTTCTAATGAAGGGTACCACAAATATGCTCTTAGTGAGGTTTTCATCGGAGCTGATAAATCTTACATGAGTCCCATTAGTGATCATGATGAAGGAGGTAAAAATGGAGAAGAATTGGGAGGAATATAATGTAAAATCTTGACCTGAACCACCATTTTGAGCCATACTTCAACATGATCTCATTCACACATCCCCCATATGCAAGAGGTCTTCAACTAGCAGCGAGGGTCTCAAGTGGAACCATGTGGTGACTATAAGATCCATCAAAGTGCACAGAATAAATAAATACCTTTGACAATATATAATTAGATTATATGGAAAATAAAATTAAAAATAAAACCTATATAATATCAATATGTAATATTAAATAATTAATCCAAAGCTATAAAAGTGGTCCAAGGTACGATTTAAATCCAATAAATAAAAGAAGTGAAAGAAATACCGCTAAAACTCCAAATTATAACTTCTACATCCTCTTGATTATCCTTCTCACCCATCAATTATAGGTCCCTTTCCCTTCCTTGTATCCCTAATCCTGAAATCTAAAATTCCATGAAATTAAAGAGTAGAGTGTGAGTACAGGACTAAGTAGGACAACACCAATGACCCTTAACACCATTGCATAAAATATACATGTTTATTAAATGAATTTAAGTACAGAATATATATAAACAAAAATATATTATTAAATTATAAAACATATAATCGGTCCAAAAAGACTGACTTTACCTATGTAAGCACTATTCTATAAAGAACACGACTCTACCTGATATAAAAATATGCTAAAAAGAATATCAGTATCAACTTAACACATCACCTTACTAGGATACCCCAAAATTATGTGACACATCTCGTTGACTTGGATAAAATAAGTAATTAATGACAATATCTGTCATATCCCTCTTGATTGATAGCTCAAAATCACATGACATTCTGACCAATGTATGGCACAAACCTCTCAGAGGATAGTGTAAAAGTATGTAGAACATTCCTCTAACTATAAATACACGGGTACATTCCCACCAATGTCTAGAAAATCCCACTTTATAGATAGTCCAAATTTGATCATCCTATATGCTTAGTTATAGAATACTGAAAAATAGCACACATGATATAATATGCAAGTGAAAGATTAATCATCATGTCAAGTTAAATATTTCATGATCAATAAAATAATCTATATTCAAGAAATATAATAATAGGTCAAAAATTATCACATTCATCATAATCATCACAATCAATATGCAAATATAAAAAAATAGGTTAAGGATACACACACACATATCTCATGTGATCAAGCATTAGACATAGGTTTCACAATATTCTATACATGCACACCAACAATCATGCCAATAACCTATATAAATCATTCTCAAATGTCTATGAATTCCAATAAAAAGGTTATTGATGAATAACTCCAAGATTCATCAAGGGGAAATCCTCTGAATCACAATTATATGTTTATCGGTTCAAAATTCTCAGCATGTATTTCTAGAACCCAATTATAACATTTTATTTCAAAATGAAATAAAAAATTACATGAGATAATATAAATATCTCTCCTTGAAAATCTAGAATAATTATGATAATCCCAAATTATACTTCTTCATAATTCTAGGATATTTTTTAGAAAATAAATTCAACTCTACACGTGTTGATACTTTTACTCTAGGATAATTTAAAAAGTATCCATTTAATCCCTTGTATTTTTTAATATATTAATTTTCAATGAATAATTATAATTAACATGCTATAATATTTTTTTCTCTCAATAATAATTAATGATTAGGAATGGAAATCATAATTTGATAATTCTGGGAAATAAATTTAATAATTCCTCATTAATTTTCCTTATGTTCTATAAAATCTCCTTTTTAGGAATTGAACAAGAATATGGTTACATAGAGATAATACAGTTAAGAAATGAATCCAAGAACAGAGGAGAGAGGGTGAAGTTTTTTCCACCCCTAGAACCTAGAAGATGAATCTGTTTTATTCAAAGAGGACTTTTCCGATCATGGATAAAGAAAATATATACTTCTAGGACATAAAAGGATATTGAAAATGATTCTAGATGGAATTATGTGTTTTTAGACAAGGAATAACCATGTACATGACAGAACATTAAATCCATAAATTAAATGAGTAATTTAAATTTTATTCCCATATATTACTTAAAAAAAGAGAATAAAAATAAAATAAAATAATTTAATTATTTGTTTTCAGCATTTAAAACCATTAAAATTCATTTCATAGTCATTCTAGGAAAAAAATAAAAAATGGATGTTTTTCAAGAATTCTTCTGATAATTGGATTTATGTGAGGGTAACAAGGTTAATCCTTACACAACCCATGAAAAAAATATAATATTAAATTTTTGTACCCTTATATGGGTCTCCTACCATTAAAAAACCCTCAAATACCCTTACATAGAATGAATAAAAAGAATAATTACACTTACATTTATCCTACACACCATTATACAATCATTTAAAATATGGCCTTACCATTATACATGTTAGAATACTAACCTTACACAATCTTTGTTACCCTTATGTAAAAACTATATACCCTTACACAACACATTATTTTCATGGGTTACCCTTATGGAAGTCTAGAGGTACCCTTATGCAACACCATCTACTCATATGAATCCTTATGAATGTCGAGGATACATTACATAGTGACTAAATACCTTTATGTAATGCATAAGGTACCTTTATAAAAATGTAATAAACTAGGGATTACTATTAAAGATCCCAACAACATGAGGTTTTACTAGTAAACCACATAACGAACTAGAGAGTTACCTTTCATAGGTCATGAATTACCCTTTTTCAACCTACCAAAACCCCAACTTAATGTTATGAAGGATATTGGAAATGGATTCTACCCTTATGAAAATCATGGAAACCAACTTTTACCAATTTTTACCTTTATGAAACCTCATAAAAACAGTATTAATAAGAATTTCTACTAAAACAAATTCCACAACATCATTTACAAATTATATAAAAAATAAAGCATAAAAAATCTAAATATTGAAGATATTACTATTCTCCCCATATGATGACTTTTCATCCCTAATATGTGGTTCATATAATGGAAGCACTAATCCCCACTGTATGAGATTCCATATTGAAATTTTAATCCATAGAAGATTTATTCCATGTGAGAAATATTACACTTTTATTCAAATAGTTAAATATATATATATAAATTTATCAAAACCTTAAAATCTTTTATTATATTTTGGAAATTCTTCCATGGTTTCAAAAAATTAATCCCATTTTCAAATTCCATAACCATTATCCTTTTAAACCCATTAAAAACAAAAATTCATTTATCACAACAATTAATATTTTTTGGAAATCATGATTCTGAACCAAAATTTCCATAAAAACACACATTTTGGTAATTTAAAACGCTTCTTAAGAACTTAAATAATTTTTATTTTAAGTCACAATTTTTTTCAATGTATTTAATAAAACATCATAAAATGAATTAATCCGAAACAACTAAACAAGGGAATGAAAAAACAACACCAATAACCATAAAAATTATTTGTTAAATCCTAATAATGTTCAGTTATATGAAAAAATATCTAATAAAATATATAGAGAGCTGCATAAAAAAATAAATACCAATAAATGAACATTGAAAAGACATACCATCTATTCAAGGATAAATTTCATGTTACATGTTTTTCACATTATTCATAACCACATATATGAACTCTAGCATAGAATACAACAAACTGAAATAAGGAATGAAAGAAATAATGACCAAAATCACATATTATAATTTCAAAAGGAATTTAATTATTTGGTATCTATTTAAAGAAAAAATCTAGTGTATATGAAATTTGGAACTGCATTCCTGATATGATGAATGCATTCACAAAAAAATCCATAAATCAAATATCAATATCATGTGCATTAATCAATGTTAATTTAACCAATGGAAACATCAAATTGAAAAAAGACAATTATCTATCTTCTAGTAACATGGAGGTTGACTACATACTGTTAATCACACATAGATGTATTTCTTCTTCTTAAGCCCCCACTAAACTAACTCCTATCTACCCTATCATAAATTAATGAAAATAAAGTAATAAAATTTAGTGAACCCTGACCCTATGATACCATTTTGTATCATCCTTAACCAAACCACTGATTCCAAGCTATAATTCCACATGACCTTATACACACCTCCTCATTTTATAGATCATATCAAATAATAGGAAGGGTCTCAAGTGGAACCATGGAAAGACAATATCCTATATCATATTGAACCAAATAAATTAAAACAAAATGTATAATAATAAATAATTATAGTAAGTGGAAAAAAATTAAAACCATCCAATGTAATATCACTATGTTATATCAAATAAATAGAAAAATGAAAAAAGGGTACATGTTATGGTGTAAAAACCATTAATATGAATAAGTAATAAATTATCCTCTTGAACTCCATCTAGTAATTTCTACATCATAATACTCCACTTGCTTAGCCACCCACCATAGGGATCTTTCAATTCACTAGAACCCAAAACATGAAATCTGTGAGTACATTGGAATATTGGAGTAAGGTGTGTGTAAAAGAATTAGTGGTACTCTACTAACGAACATTAAAATCAGGGTATATAATATAAAATTTATTTCCATGAATGTAAATAGAGTAAAAATATATGAAATAATATTTTAAAAAATAAAAAACATATGTCAGGTCCTCAGAGATAATATTTACCTACTTTGGAACCATGCTGGAAGTAATATAGCCTACCAGCTATGGAAACATGATGGAAGGAACATTGATCATCATCCTGACACGTCCCATTAGTGGGAAAACCCAAATGTATGTGAGATATACTGATGGTTATGATAGCCCAATTACATCTCCAATATTGTCTCGAATATCCCTCTATATTTATACTAAAAAATATGACAAGTTGAACCATTTTAGACAAATCCCTCTCATATGATATCCCAAAAGTGCGGGATACATCTCCCGGACTAGAATATCGAAAGTATATGTTGATCAATTTCTGGAACATCCCACTCAATGAATAGTCTATATGGGTTCAACCTACAATATTAGCTATATAATATAGAAAAAACAGAATCTATAATACAATATGAAAGCGAGAGATCAAAAATCACATCAATTCAATGGTATCATGATCATAAAAATAATATTCATGTAAGAAATACATGAACATGTCAGAAAGTATCATAATCATCCTAATCCATATTCAAGTATCACAATAATAGGTCAATGATACACACAAACAAAAAAAAACACCTCATGGGATCAAGAATGATGCTTTGGTTTCACACTATGCTATACACACATGCAAACAATTATTCCAGTAACCTATATAAATCATGCACCAATGTTAAGGAATTTCAACCTCATAGTTTCTAACGAAGAAATCCAATATTCATCAACTGGACACCACCTAAATCATATCCACATGTTATTTAGTTCAAAATGATAACCAAGGATTCCTATAACCCACATATATCATTTTCTTTCAAAAATAAATAAAAACATACTGGAAATAATATCATTCTTTGTCATGGATATTTTGAAATAATTAAGATAATTCTAGTCTATTTCATACAGAATAAATACAAGTCAACATGTGATGATACATTCTCTCTCTAAAATAATTTCTATATTATCAATTTAATCCATAGTATATATTTAATATATTAATTCTCAAATAATAATTACAATTGACATGAGATAATATTTTATATATCTCTAGAATAATATAAGTTTAATCTGCATAATAATAATTTTATATTTCTGGGTCACAAAATTCATAATTCATCATAAATTTTCCAAATGTATTATTAAATCTACTTTTTTCTGAATTGAATATGAATATAGTTATCGAGAGATTATACATTTAATCACTGCATCTTAGAAGAGAGGAGAGAGGGTGTGGGTTTTTCCACCCTTGGAATCTACAAGAAGAAACTAGTTTAACGATAGAAGACCTGTTAGATCCTAGATGAAGAATTTATAAGCTTCTCGGACAGAGGAGGATATAGAAGATGATGGAATAATGCTACAAGGACTTTATTAATGAACGAAAACCATGTACAAGTCAAATCATTAATGCCACAAATAAAATTAATAATTTAATTGTTCTTGAAAATTTTTTCATAATAGTTGAGCATTAAAAATTAATCAATGAATTCTATTCCATCTTTTCCAGCATTTTAAATCAGTTAAAAACATTTAAGAGTTGTTATAGAGAAGGTGGAATGAAAAAGGAGGGTTTTAATGCATTTTCTTCATAATAGGAACCATGTTAGGGTAAAAATGTTTAGCCTTAACCAGTCTATAGAACTTTCTTAGGGGAGATAAGTTTTATCCTTACATAGGCCTTCTACCCGTATACATACCTTACTTACCGTTATGTAGTTAGAAGAAAAAGAACTAGTAAACTTACATAGAAGACACATACCCATATGAAACTCCTAAAATTGGGCCTTACCATTATGTAAGTCATAATACTACCATTATTCAACAATAACTACACTTATGTAATGACTATCTACCCTTACGTTGTTCTTATATTCTTTATTCTATCCTTATGCAACTCCAAAGGTACCCTTATATACCACTATCTCCCCTTACACAACCTTAATAATGTTAATGTAACATTTAATATAACATCCTTGGTAAGTAAAGAATATGAGATTTTCATGTTTACTAATGTTTGTAAATTAATTACTAATTAAATTTAAATGAGATTCTATGTTCGATGGCGTACCCGATACACAAAAGCGGGTTTCATATAAATCATACATTGCAAACAACATTAGGTCATACTGAATAATAAAAATATAATATTATTTAAATGGAAGTTAACGCCTAGCCATTGTAATGGTGGGAATGAACATAACTCACTTGAAAAATGATTATACATTTTTTTAAATGTTTTTACAGTTATCCAATAAAATTTAGAGTCTGAAAATAAGAAAAGAATTCGATTCTATTCCTAAATACTCTAATATTTACTAAAAGGTCGATTTAGTGCATTTTGAAGGTGAACCCTATTAAAATCTAGTTTTGGTCACTTTTATATGTCTTATTTGACCAATTAAAAGTATTATTTAGAATTGGGACCGCAAAATATACTTTGGGTAATTTTTTGGTAATTTTCTGATGAAATTCATTTTTTAATGAATAATGAAAAATAATGTATTTTAATTCAATTATTATTTTTAATCTAATTTATTTATATTGTTATATTATATTTTTAATTTGGTTTAAAGTGTAATTAGATTATATTTTTACCATTTATTCCAATTGTGTTCATTGGAATTAATTTCACTTTAAAAATGGACATAAACAAGTGTCAATCTTTTGATAGATATTATTTTTTAAAAACATGATATTTGTTTTGGTAATGGGAATTAATTTTAAATTAAATAATGCAATTTCTATGTTTTTAATTTTGTAAAATATAAATTATTTTTGAATCTTTAATATCAAATGTTGCTTAGGCAGAATTTGTGGTATTTTTCTGAAAAACATCAATTTTTGATGACTAATGAAACAACTAAGTAGTATTTTAAAAAACATACCTTTTCATTTAAATGAAAATTTTCCACTTCTATGAATCAAATTTTAAAAATAAGATATTCATGGTTGTTATTAGTAAGTAAAATTTGGTTCAATAAGATGAAATTTTTTGGGGAATAGTAACTTTTGACTTTTATTTACCATGATTAATGGTAAATAGGGTAATTCAAGGTAAAAAGAATATTATAATAATAAAAATTACTATAACACTTTTAATAACCTTATTGGATGAGTCATGACCGACCATGGGAATCCTTGGGCCGATTCTGGGACCCCATTAAGCCACTTGGGAGTGATAATGACACTTTAGATTAATTAATTTAAAGTAAAGACAAAAATGACACAATCAAATATCTTTTAGTAAATCAATTTTTACATGTGGTAATATAAGTTATAATTTAGACTATAAATATTAATTTGAAATATAAAAATATTTCCTACATCATTTTATTTTTTTTATAATTTTTAGACATCAAATAAATAAAATTATTTATCACACAAAAATGATGCAGTATTTACCACATTAATAAATGATTTAAATAAATAAGATCATAAATATTAAATAAATATCCAAAACGTATGAAATTATTATTGGATGATTTTATTTTGACCATGAGTTACCTTAAAGTCAAATTTAATGTGTTTTGGGCATTTTGAAACCGAAGATAAATTTTTAATAAAATAACATTTTAAAACATTTATAAAGAGCCCCTCCTCTCCCATACAAAAGAACACCACTTTTAACCCATTCCTCACAGCCCTAAAGCTACTTGGATCATCCAAACTCTACTCAATTAAGCTCTCTAAATCCCTATACTCCTCTTAGAATCTTTAACTTAGGCATAAGGCACTTTAAGAAGTCCTTTTGTTTGAAACCAAAGGGGGATACCCGAATTAAAGGTAACAGTTTCTCTAAAATTCTATTCATTTATTTTACTTATATGGCCCATAAAACCATTTTATTACTTTATTTTATAACAACAAAAGTATCCTCAATATACTATGATGGTTTTATGAGAATTATTTGAGCAACACATACACACACCTCTATCTAATGGGTGAAGAACATATTGATTCTGTGGATGAAAAACTAACACCTCACGAAGCGATGATTGTTCAATTATCTCTTATCGTCTCTCATGGTGGCCATTATGATGGAAAAATTTTTATATATGATATATATTATGTTTATTTTTTCTTTATGATTCTGTATTTTTCTTTATTTATTGCATACCATTATGGTTTCCATTATGTGTAAACGCGACAATTTCATTTGAGGAAGTGCAAACTACCACCCCCTCAAAGTTATATGACCCATTTATGACATAAGTAATATGTATAAAATATGGATTTAATGAAATTATATATTATAATTATAATTTAATTATAATATAAATATATATCATTATGTTTTTATTCCATTAATTACGAAATAGGAATGAAAGTAGTATTCATGCGTACGTACGACTTACCATCTCTATGAATGGTGCATTTCATTTCTTATCTCTAAATATTATGTAACATTATAAATACATATATATACTGGATATATATGATATCTAAATAATTAATATCATTCTGGAGATAATGGTCCTTTAACCACATGAACAACTTGTAATTATTAAAAGTTCATTTTTGACTCAAGTACCAAATATCGACCAAATGACCATTATTAACTTAAATGATTAAATAATATGTATAACATAGAAATAAGTGATATAAAAGGAATAATAAAATTTAAAAAGGTTCTTATGAAAGTATAAATTAACATTAGTTTATTATTCATGATAATAAAGAACAAACGGGTCAAGTCGTACACATGGTAAGAGATATCTTATCTCACTTTTAATTCCATGAGATTTCTAGTGTTTGCCACTTATTTATTTCATGTGGTGTATTTTGTACTTAAAGTTGATATATATTAAAATGATTCCCTTTATATTCATTTAATTATGTGATTAATTTGATGTTTATAAACTTTTCGTCATATGAATCGATTGATTATGACGTGGTAAGGAGTTTTCATCTCACTTTTTATTCCCGTGAGATTCATGCTATAACTGTCACTATTTTTTTCTGTGGTGTTTACTATTTGTTTAATATAATTTCATTTTATGGGTATTTACATCTTCATTGTTTGATCCTTCTTTCATTTGGTGTATGTTTCGTAAGTTACCAAATCGGTAAGGGAACCTTTCACACTCCTTTTTTTTAAAAGACTTCTTTTTGTTATGTCTTTTAAGTTACATCTTATTATTGTGGGATATGTTCTTATATATCCTTATTGATTTAAATTTTATGTCCAAGTTATGAGATACCATTTTTTCCCTCATCAACTATTTTTTTTAAATTTAATGTGACGCCGTTAGGCTGTCGAAATTTTGGAAGGGAAATTTTTATGCCAATTTCAATTCGTTGGGTTAAACTTTTACTTCTTGAGTATGTCATTTTATAAATATGTGTGAATGACCTATGATTGTTTTACACTTAATATCCACTTATATTAGGTGTATTTATATTTTTCACACAAAATTATATAATTAATATATCCTTAATCAAAGGATACAGTCTTTATAATGGATTTCTTCTCAATTTACATTCCATTGAGACTTCATTGTTTTTATCCACCAATTCACTTTTATATGGTGTATATACTATCCTTTGGAATATTATATCATGAATAACTTTATTCACAATATATTATAAAGTTTTTATTAAATGTTATTCCTAAATTATTTGTATACAAGAATCTCTCATTTGGTTAATAACTCTTCAACTAGAATATTGTTTAAAAAATTTATTATTCTAAATAATCCTCATTAATGTCCATGTTTTAAAAATGAGTTTATGGATTTATTTATATGGAAATTAATTCTTTATTATGTTAATTCTTTTAAAAGAATAAAATTGGTATGAGGCACTTTGATTCAAAAATCTCTTTATTAAATTATTTTGAAAATGGTTTTATAAAGCATTGATTTTCTCGATATCTTGAAATGATATATTGTGATTTCAAATGAAATGTTAATAGCGAAATTTTTATATTCAAAATATTTTATGTTATATGATTTTATAATGGTACTTTGACATTTTAAGGATGGTTATGGGATTTACCAAATAATGGTTGGTGCCGTGATAATTCCCGACGGGTGGTTACATTTTATCCTCTAATGCATTGGGTATGGAAGTCGGCCGTATGGCTATTCCATTTAGTGATATGTGTGGAATTAGACCATTTGGTTATTCCATTTAAGTATGTTTATGTCCCAAGATACCTTTATATGTTATGTGTTATTTTAATGGGTTTTATGGTAAACTTTTGGTTACAAAAGGGTAAGCAATGATCTTTTATTCAGTGAAAAGTATTTTTCCCACTTTATAAAGTTGAAACGTATTACTTATTCATGGTTTACTTGTTGTTTTGAAAAAATAACATTTTTCCTTTTTTGTGTATCCCTTACTGAGCTTTTTTGTGCTCATCCTAAGTTTTTGAAATATTTTTCATGGGTAATAATTTAAAATAGGGTCATGGATGGGATCAAGGAAAAGTCATGCTGTAAAAAACATGGAACTAAAAATGTATCTTTTCTTTAAGAGTTTTTATTTTATGAAAAAATGGAAACTAAGTATAAGTGTCTACTTTTTAATTTTTGAGATGTAATGTAATAGTAATGAAATAACTCTCTTAAAATATAAACCTGAAAAGATTCTCAATGTGAATTATTCATTTAATTCTTGTTTATGTAATGTTTTGTGGTCGGGACCTTACAGTTGGTATCATAGGTCAGTTTAGATAAATCTAGTGGTTAGGGGGTTCTGTATGCCTATGTGACATTAACATAATGCTTAGGATTTTAGAAAGAGTCATAGTTATTTTAGATAAAGGGAATGGGTTTAAGATAACATGAATATGTAGATCTTAGTATTTACCCTCCTCAGAAGATATTATATTATGATTCTACGGATATACTCACACTGAACTTTCTAGTTTTAATAAATGTTTGGATCTAGCAGGCACCAAAGTAACAGTGTATGTGAAGAAAAATGTGACAGTTTTCTAAACGGGGAACTGAATGAAATAGAAGCTGCAATGACAACTCTTGTGGTTATTCTCAACCAACATTCTGGATTCATGATTTACCAATTAAAACTTAGTGGTTTTAATAAGGCATCGTATATGCGAGAAACAAATCCCAACGGAAGTTCAGGTAATAATCATAAAGGTAAGTATGTTAAAAAACCTATGTGTCAAGGATTTGGAATGAAACACCTAGGAAAATGTATCAATGGGATGGGAAGATGCTATAGATGTGGAAATGAATTTCATAAAGCAAGAACCTATCATGGAAAATAGGAGCATCTAGTTGACTCTAGTAAAGGGAAAGAAGTTCTTTCTAAGGGATCAATTGAATGTTTTAAATGTGTTGTGCATGGTTATTAATTAAATATATCTCCTATGAAAAAGTTTCGGGAATGGGATCACCATGATCGTAAAAATATTTTTTTACCAATACCAAATGGCATTCCGGTTGACGACGAAGAAACTGACAATGAGCAATAGAAGGTATAGATTATTTCTTAACATATTTTTTGATATTATTGAATCATAGGGTATGATTCACGATTTTGTTTGTAAGAAAGAATTATTTCAGACTAAGTTGTAATGTAATGGTTAATGGATCATGAATAATATTGAATGTGTAAGAAGTCAACATATAAGGGATTCAAGAGTAATGGTAGATTTTAGGATGGTGAAATGCTTAAAATTATAAAAGCTATTTTAGTGGTGGGATTACATTAGAAGAATTTTTATAGTATGTGTAACCCTAAAGTTTGATATATGAACATTTTATTCAAGGAATAATTATCTTTTATTTTGTGGATATAGTTATAAAGAACCATTTGGGATTATATGATCCTTGAATTTGATGCAATTACAGGTTAATACATTTTAGGATGCAAAATGAATGTTATTAGATAAAATTCGTTGTTAGAATATGTTATGGTTATTTTTTATGAATTTATCTATTTTTGGAAATGTTATAAAATTATATTGTTTTTGGAAAAGGACAACATGTGGACAAGGTGAAAACCCTTCATGTCAGACAATGTTGCGGGATTCAAACCCACAACCAAATTGTGACTGAGATTTATCACCTACCACTGGAATACGTGAAGTCCCTGATTAGTATAAATAAATATTTTTATTTAGATGATTTCATGAATCAAGAATAAGTATATTTTGGGTTATCTATTGAATTTATTAACCTATCATGGAGAATATGTGATAAGTTTAACTAATTTCTAGTATGAGACTTTAAGAGTAACTGATGTTATTTGGAGATAATTGTTAAGATTTATCTTGGAAGGCTATGTGATTAAATCCTTATGAGATTTGAGTTTCAATATTAGTTTGGATTACTTTGAACAATATTATGGAAAGATGCTTATTAAATGGTCTTTGTTGAACATTGGGTATTGTTTGACAAATTTTGGATATTAGGAGTAGTTTTTTTGTAAAATATTATCCTTTTTAGGGATTATGCCATCTTATGATAACCATTTTGGTTTTGGTTAATGTCTAAAGGCATGGGAAATATATTATACATCTTTTTTTGGAATATTGGATTCTCTAGAAGTTTATTATAGTGCCTTTAAGGTGAGTAAGTCATCTTGAATACTCATCGTTTGGAGAAAAGATGAGCTTGTGGTAGAAATCTAGTAAAGGATGAAAGTCTATATGAAGAGTAAGTATGTTTCCTTATGTTCTTATTCAAGATCTTAAATAAATTCCTAAACTTTTTGAAAAGTAACTTAAAGAAAAAACGTTTTCTGTTTACTTTTCGTAATGGGTAATCAAATAATGTTTAACCCATCACTGGTTTCTGATTTTATAGTGGTTAACATTCTCCTAATCATGTTTTTTATCAATCTACATCAGAACATGGTGGTTTCTTTTTTCATCCATATCCATTTTTCCTACATGAAATCCTAGTATGGGTTATCTTGGGTAACCTTTTTACACCTTTATTTTTCTTTTAAAGTGATATGTTTATTGACCCTTTTTTCAATGTGGGACTCTCAATAAAGATTCCAAGCATGGTTATAAAATTACGTGGACGCAATTCCCAAAAGGGGAAAGGATGTAACATCCAATGGTGTGATATCCCATCCCATGAGATTATATAGATGGAATTAGGTATCCCCCTATAAAATAGGGCATGATCATCTCTCTATGACTTAAAATTTGATGGATTAAGTTATCCCCCGGTATCTAGGTAATGATAATCTATTTGTGAGTTCAATTACATCATATGTGGTGTATTTATTTGAGGTGTTCCTTTCCTTTGGAATTTTACTAGGAGGTATCATAATCATTATAGTGATAGTATGTCTTGTGATGATAAATAAATAATATTGATCATTTGACTTAATATGAGTTGTAATACCTAAAAAGATTACTCGAAATATTCTATGATCGTATCTAGGTTCTAAATTCTTTACCCTTTAGAATTTGGTTTAGATAAGACTCTTCCTTGATGATTTACTCCTTGCTTAATTCAGGGTGTCTTAAAAGGTATGTATAAAATCACCCCTATATGGGATCTACCCACACATGTCATATCCTATGCATACAACATGCTGTTCGATAGTTATATTGGTAAGGTTTTTTGTATGTGGTTTATAGAGGATCTTGGTAGCTGTGGAAGAAAACCATGGTCAAAATTTGGTGGTCTCATATCAAAATAATATTCTCTTTTGTTTTATGGTTTTTCAATTTTCTACCTGTTGTGACTGTATATTTCTTTTTCTCTCAACCTCTATAATATCATATCTGTTGTGGTATATTATAGGTTGTGTATAAATTTTCTTTTCCATTTTATGCTATTATGCATTACTCTGATGTATATGGAGATACATGTTCATTTGAAAATGTATATTAGGCCGGGGCCCCAAATTTATGTGATATAAATACTAAATGATTGTCACCAACCCTAGAACTATTATAGGTGGGCTTGGGGTGGAATAGCTAGCTTACCTCTATCTAGGATGGAACTAGAGGGTCTGGTCATGTCAAATAGGTAAGACCATAACTTAAAATCCAATGAAACTAATAATCATTATGCATTTAAACTCCTTTGTTATATATCCTATAGGGGTTAGAATTTAACATAAATATTTATAGTTGGATTTCAAGGTCCTTAAATTGGATCACTAGGGGGCCTATACATTTGTTTTCCAATCTACATCCTTGGTCGACATTACATGATAGGATTACATTACACTATTTCGCTTCCAATACCATGAAATCCTCACATGTTCCAAACACTAAAATACACCCTAACTCACAATGAAAATCTCAAATACAAATTTTCCAAGACCCTACCTTAGTAAGAACCCATCCTAGGATGATATTGAAGGTGATACCATCCCTTAAATCCCTCCTCCCATAGTACATGAGTTGGAGACTAATACTAAGGGTATAAATATCTAAAAGAGAGGCATTACCCACCTAAAAACATAATAATAATAAAGAAGTTTAACCACCAATGAACTCTAAATAAATTTTGTTTAATAATAAACACACAGTAATCAAATTTTACTTATATTTTATGTCAAAAAATATCAGTACATAGTATGAAAAACCATCTCCCAAGATCACAGTCTTACCATAACTCTAAATGAGATACATGAATAGAAACCCCAATCTCCAGTGAACTATCTTTCAAATCACTTGGTAAGCTATGGAGGGGTGATCACTTGGGATCACTCAATAGGACCATCCATAAAAAATAATCATCCATATGAAATGAATATAATTGAGTTTTCATGACTTATAATAAACAAGGAAAATATTATCACAAAAAAAGGATAAACATAAGAATATAATTCATAAAAACATTATGGTCCACCTTGTATACCATAATTTATTACACTTCTAGAATCATAAATAACAATTTCCCAAACAATATTACAAATATATCCTATGTCCATAAATGGAATAAATTCCAAAATAAACCAATATATTAGAAATAACACCATCCCCATAGACAACATCAAAACAACTGATAAAAAGGACCTAAAAATTCACCCCTGCTTAAACTTTTTAGTATACCTATTATACCTCTAACCTGTAGTGGGATGGTATGATAAAATCTCTCTATCTGATGATGAACATGAGATTTTTAAAACAAAATACCACATCAATACAACCTCCTCATTCCAAAAGAAAAACTATATGCCGTAGATCCACATATTACTACATCCAAACCATAACATCAAATCCACCACCACATACCGCAACACCACATACACATATAGTTGAACCATATTCATAATAATCCCACAAACACATTAGTGAGGTAACATGAGCAGGAAGGATATTTTCATCATTCCATCCTTCTTCCATACAAACCCCCACCTGTATCCATATAACCACATCCACTCCCTCATAGTCATAACCACATATCATATCCTCCTCATAATCGGGTATCATGAAAATGTACAAAATCAACATCATGCCCTCATCCTACTATCAAAAACCCACACTATGTAACTTTATCACAACTATATCACTATGTAATCTAGTATATAACATATTATAATTTTTATCCATTACAAATAATATTTTTATACTTTCTGTCATCCATCACAACATATATATATCAAAACCATGATCTATCATAGCCCATGAAATTATACCATTGATAATCCATTTACACATTACATTATCATAAACACCTTCACAATAGAAGAAATAACCACACATGAAAAACCCACATTATACAAAAAAATCATCAATAGAACATAAATTAGAGGAGAAAAAGCTACACAATCCTCACATTGACATTTATTACATCATTTAGAATCCCAACATTAATAATTTACAAACCTCATTTGGTTTATAATTCCATCTATTTACCCTCATGTAATGTTAACCAACTTGTCAAGAAAATTATATTCCAAAGTCAATCATTGCTCATCAATCATATTTATTTCATCAAAGTTCATTTTATGTAAACTAGTTTCTTTAATTTCACTTTAATTTTTTACAACCATTAAAAAAATTATTAATAATAGGCTCATTGAGTTCCCAATTTACTAAATACCCATTCCTCTCAAATTTCACTATCCTATACCCAACAAAACTGAGCACCCCAATAGATACATGTTCCCCTATTATAGTAGAAACATGAATTCTCCCAACTAAAAATCATAGTCATAATAATAATTTTGATGGTCTAATACAGAACCCATCGATCAACATCTATTTAATCATCACGTTAATTATTAGAAACATGGAATTTGACTTTTAGAAACATTCCCATTATCATATAAAACCCATAAAACAATTACCAATAATTATGAATAAATAAGGAAAATAACTATACATCAACAAACCTTTCCAACCATTGTGAACCAACCCAACCATGTTTACCCCAATGAAGACATGTTTTGAATATATAACTCACTACATCAATTATAACAATCAATAACCATAATAAATCTTTACTTTACAAATTTATGAAATCCCCTTCAAGTTACTATCTTTATGTAGCTATCTAATTATGATTTTGAAAAATTCATCCATAATAGAATAATATTAGTGAATATGAGTAAATAAAATCAACAAATAAAAAATATAATGAAATCCCATAAATAACATGTAGTTATCCTATCCATTACAAACTCTTCTTATGTATTTTATTATATGTATTCAATCCCATTCTACCATTAGATTTTTTCCAACAATTTTTCACTTTATCAAAATGATGATCCCCCAGGTAGCCATAAAACATGTAATGATGGGATATGAAAAAAACAATTGATATTATCAAAAAAATCTAGTGATGTATATTATTCCGAAAAATAGATGAAGGGTTTATAAATCTCATAGCTTCACTAGAGATTACATAAATAAACATAAGGAAATTGATTGTAATGAAAAATAAAATCGGAAGGGATCCTTCTTGAGGCCAAACCATATGAAAATTTCATCAAGAACAAGACTAAAAACCACCAAATATTAAAGTAACCCACTACCATTACCTTTAGGAAGAATAAATTAAGAGAAGAGGAAAGTAATAAAGATGATGGTACCATAGATCAATAGATTTCAATCCCTAAAAATAAATAGGTTCTAATCCACTATAAAGAGTACTACAAGTTATTAAGGATGGCCTATAGTTTACTAGGGTCGAAATGAACAAACGAATAATTGGTAAAAGGAGAGGATCACCCTAAAATTATAGAGAAAATCAATAGACCTCCAACACAAAATGATAAAATTCAACGTGATCATAATGTCCTCAATAAATGAAGGATTTGAAACTAGATTATTAAAAATGCGACAAATCTCAACTTTCTCAATGATCATTTTGACTACTTGAAAATTGGTTAGAGTATTAGAATGACATATCAACCTTCACCTTTACTTACAATGATTTACTTCTCAAACTATATGATTAACCAGAACATATGACTACATATTTTTAAATCCTTGAAATTTCTACATATTATCTCATCAATTTCACTTAGTTGGGTACAAGAATTCATGACCATTCATAGATGAAACAACCACCTTTTAATGACAACAACACAATAGATGTTTTGTTAATTCCCCACAAAACACAATGTCTCCTTCCATAACATAGAGTAACTAAACTAACTATTATCAATATATCTAAAATCCCAAACACACTAAGACACAACTCCCATACGGATCCTGAAACAGGAATTATGAACTTCCATGTTTCCTAGTGGTATTCGTCTAGACATATCTAGGCAGAAAACTCACCAAAACCCTCATTATAATATTGTAACAGAGTCTACACACCATATCAAAAGACTAGAAAATGAAATTGTATAAAGAAATATGCAAGTTTCAATCTACCAAGACAGATTGATATGTAATTTATCTAGGAAAACACTTAAATAATTTTCTTTTTCAAGAATTCTAGTGTTTAAAGGTAACATATAGGGACCACAACTAGTTTTATACCCCCCATTTCACACAATAACTCCTCCAAAACATACCTAATATTGAAATAAAATAAAATAACCACATTCATTCCATAGACAAAAAAACAACCTGGTCTAATCCCTATGAATTCAAAACCACAAAAAAACCACCCACTACACTCATATCCTAGAAACCACTTACCCAGTGGAATAACCCCCCTAAAAATAGAAATCTTGGATTTAAGAGAGAAACCCCACTCTGATCCCTCTATAGCACCATTAAAATCACTCTTGATACATCTGAAACCTGAAAAACACAATGTAAATGTTCCCGAAATCCATTTTGTTATGTCGTTGATCACATCTAAATGAAATTCATCCATAAGATATATAAAACAATATTCTTACATTACCTCTTTATATTTTTGATGGTGAGCCTTCCTATTGAGATAATTGAAGAATAAATTTATTATTCTAGGTTTTTATTGGATATTGATATCAAATTATTAGATGAATTTTCTCCAGTGTTGGAATGTGAGATTCAAATAACATTGAAGAAATGCTTTTTTAGTTTCTATATTTTGTGAATACCAAAAAATTCTCACTATATATGTTTTTTTATCCAACATAAAAAATCATTTTTTTAGAAAACTTTAAATAATGGGTAGGGAAGTTTCTTCTATGATGAAGTAGTTGATTTGAACTATAATCCATTACCTGATGATCTCATATGAGATTGAAACCAATACTGGATAAAGATACTTCATAATGAACTAAATATACCTCAGATGAATGAGGTAATATAAGGGATAGAGCTATGGTAAACCTTTCAATTAACTCTTATAAATAAAAATGATTTTTTTTGTACCAAATTAACTTAGATATTTTTTCAAAACAATCATTGGAGTAGTGTTATTAGAGAAATATTAGATGAAATGGAGTAAATATCATTTTAGTTTAATGAAAACTATAATTTCTAAAAAATTAATGGTGGATTTCAATTAAATCCATAATTACACCATTTTAGGATCCAATAAGACACCATTATGAGAAGTTACATTCTATAATAATATTACTTCTCAAATCTAAAAATCCATTTAGATCAAAAGTATACAACATATTCTACCAATATATATCCCAAAAAATTAATGGATATCTGCCATTCTAATACATATATAATTAATATACTTGGATATAATCCATAAATATTATGAAAAATGTGTCATGTAATTGAATAAATATTTTTTTATAAATTCCATAAAGATGTATGTATCATTAGTTAAACCAAAATGAATTAACGAGTATTCATAATGACTATATTGAATCTAGAATGAAATCTTTAGTAGTTCCTATAGACTTCCATAGAGTTGATGATAAATAGAGTGTAATCCAATAATGAAAAACCAAATTAAACTATTTAACCAATCAAAAGGATCTCTAATTCGTGGAAAAGGTTAATGATTATTGATCATTATTATTTTATCTTTTGATTATCAACACATGATTGTAGGATTCCATCAAATTTCCTAGTAAAGATAATTGTTTCACACTAGGGAGAAGTATTCAACTTAACGTACCCATTTATCTCCGGATATTCCACCTATATCATTAAATTTCAAAATTCACTTTATAATATTGGATATGGATGGATTGAGACATGTTTTTTTTAGATAGAAAATGAATGGTAAAATACACCTCTCAATAATATATAAATATTATGAATTATTCTAGGAAAATTACAATATAATAATCAAATACTATCACACCCTCATGTAACTTTCTTGTATGAATGTTCATTTGTTTTTTCCTTATTTTATTTTTAAACATTACCCAGTAATTCTAGGAATTTTTTTTTGATATGTAATAGCTTTATGGTTATTCTCATAGTTTTTTCATGGTCAGGCCAAACCAAATGGTATTACCAGGAAACCCTAAAACTCATGGCTCATTTGGATAATCAAATTTCAAAAGGTTGTATCGAAATTTATCAAACCATATATCAAATCATTTCAATGGTAATTATTTAATTTCAAAAATTATTTCTAACACCCAAAACATATCCTGTTAACCATATTAATTCTCATACATCTTAGGATATTGATCTAAAGAATTAATTTTGAAAATTTAGTTATTCCCAACCTTCTAGAGTGTGATTTTGATAGATAATGATATGTGGGATATTTGGAATCAATGTTACAGATCCATTAGTAATTATTGTTTCTTTCTATATCCTCTATTATAATTTTAAATAATAAAATATTATGGATATTGTGACTAGATATATGGGTCAATATTTGATCTAATGGAATTTATTATGGATCAATTTAAGGAAGAGGAAGAAGAACCTAGATCTACTGGTATCTTCATATGAATATTTAATATTTTTCATATTATCTTCCATTGATCAACGATAAATTGAATTTGAGTCTCATGATTTGGATTTCATAGACAATTGTTATTCCTTTATTCCTATGATACCTCATTTTCTAGAGCTTTTGGATCATATTTGGTTGTTGGAAATTGTAAGAGTTTGATATAGGTGTCCCACTCATCTCTCCTAAAAATTGAATCGATTATTGGTTTTAATTTAATAATGGGACTTTTATTTTATTTTATTATTTCCTCTTATCTCTAGTATATATATATTAATGAATTTTTTTTATATCTTCATAAAATATTAAAAGAGAGGGTGGGGTTACATGAATTGACCCTAAGACATGATTGAATCTTTTGTGAAATTCCATGAATGCTTGTATTTATTGAAATTATTAAATGAAGAATACGTGTGTGGTTTAGAAAATGGATTTTCATTCCCTTAATATTTAATGAATGATCCTAAGGCATGATTGAAACTTTTAATTTCATAATAGGAAAATTAGAACCCATGAAGTACTCTCATTTATTTCATATCAAATAAAAAATCCTGGTTGTTTTGGACTGTATGTGATATTTACCACTCTAGTAGTTGTTATTTTATTGTATAGAAACTCATTGTAGTTTTGGACACCATAGGATAACTACCCATTTAGTGGTAGTTATATTATATTATTATACATGCATAATAGGGATATTCCTATGTGGGTGTTCAGATATTTGAGCTATATAAATAAGTGAATAGTTATATTTTTACATGATTATATGGAATGATTATTACTTTTAAATACTCAAATCATTTTATACGTCCTGAGATATCAAATATTGTTTGGTGATAAATCTATTTACATGTTTTCATAAGTTTAAAATTAACATATGAATAGTGGGCCTAGGTGGGAAATTGGTAAACATATGTGATGTTTTCTCTTAGCTCGTATAGGCATGATGAGACTAGTTGTTTAGGTAGGGTCTATTGATTTTTTTTGAGAATACATGGAATATATTTTATTTTGATGTATTATTCTATGGTTAATTGAGGGTAGAATTATTGGGTTTTTTAGCTCACACTGATATAGTATAGGTTTAAGAGAGTTATGTATGATATTGGATATCCCAATTTTTTCTTAGTTTAGGTTATATGGTGGTGGTTCATGTGGTGATGCCTCACTTTCACATGGATAAATAGTGTTGTTGTGTTTTAATATTGTATTCCTTGTTATTAGTCATGCTAACCATTGAACTTCTATCTTGGTATCATGTACTCAGCTTGGTTTTTTATATTTGACTTCCTAGTTTCTATCATCATGATTTATTATTTTGCGACTAATTTTTTAATTTTATAGAGTTAATTAATTACTAATGAATTTTCATTTATGCCCATGAAATTTTGACCACCTAATGGGGATCAGTAACACAATTCAGGTCATTCCATGACTGGATAGGGTTCTTTATTCACTGATGAACTAGGTTGGTTTGTGATAAAATGGAATCAAATGAGTTTTTTCTTAATATAAGGGGAAGTTTAGTAGATATGATTTAGGATTTTGGAACTGAATATTCAAATCCTATTTTTTTATTGTTCCCCAACTTTCATGATGAGATTTGAGTTTCTAGGTTTTTTCAAGATGATTATGTCTTGTTATTGAGAATTATTATTGATTTTTTGTGGATTTTTTCTTTAAATAATGATGATTTTTAAATTTTAATAATAATAATAAAGAGGAACAAAGGGGAATGTGGTACATGTATAGGGTTTTCAAACTATGTGCAAGACATTGTTGAGTCAAAAGTTTTCTTTTGACTTTTATATCTAGTTTGGGAAATCACAAATATCTTTTACCATGCTAATCGTACTGACTATTCTAATCGTACTGACCATGCTGATCGTACTGACCATACTGATCATACTGACTATGATGATCCTACTGACTATGCTGATCGTACTGACCATGCTGATCGTACTGATCATGCTGATCGTACTGACCATGCTGATCGTACTGACCATGCTGATCGTAGAGATCATGCTGATCGTACTGACCATGCTGATCGTACTGACCATACTGATCGTACTAACCATTCTCATCGTACTGACAATGCTGATCGTACTAACCATGCTGATCGTACTGACTATAATTTTTGTACTGACTCTGGAAATTGTATCGACTCTGTTAATCGTAATATGTTTTATAAATCATACACAGTAATGTACAAATAAATTAATAATGAACCAATTATAATAATTAAGTGGTAGGGTAAATAAGTGGAAACACATGCCATTAACATAATTATTTATGGAAGAATAAATATGGAATTGAAAAAAATGAAATATATACCGTTTAATTAGTGAATTGAAAATGAAATATATCCATAGATATGTCAATTAAAGATCTCATGGACAAAAAATAACTAAAACTAAATGATGTAAATTCTTAATTATCTGACACCATGTTTTCTAGGTACATAGAACTATTAAAGTCAAAACATTTAAAAAGAGGGTTTAGCATATCAGGTAGAAACCCATATATTCTACATGGAAACAAACTCTAAGGGTTTGTATCTAAATAATTTCATCTCATTAGACAAGTGATGAATCAAGGGGATTTCATTAACCAGTCCCCTACTGATATGGATTACCTTAAATGGTCTCCAATCCATGTCTTACATGTCTAAACAATTCCAAATATCGAATAAACAATACGCCTCATCAAATATCCGTATTGAATTAAGGATATTAATTTATTAATATTTCCTCAAATAATCAAATAAAATTCCAAGGAAACACCATATGAGAAATGGTATACAATTTTGGCAATGAATATATCCATGATAAATGATATGGATAGCTAAGATAAATATAATGTTTAATGATCATCGAAAATTAACTATTTCAAGGGAAATATCAAAGGAATAAAGGAATGGAATATCAATACAATCATTTAAAAATCAATGAAAAACCACTAAGATTAGGATTAATGATTGTATCAATACAACATACCCTATGTGGAGAAAAACTAAGGGTTTCTATCATGGATGAATTAAAAGATCTTTTGAAAACATTATTGAGTAAAATGTCATTTTGTATTGAAAAAACATTTCTTCGAAAATTACTTTTGATTAAAATTTATTTAACAAGTATCCTTTTAAACATGAAAATGTTGCTTTAAAATAATAACGACAGTTAAATATATACATTCCGCATGATGTAAAATAATATTTATTTTGTATGGTAAAAATATTGAAAAAATTCCTTATTCGAAAAAAAATAATATTCCTCTAAAAAATAGGTAAAAAATGGTAAAAATGTATTTACAAAATCATTTTCAAAATAATAAAAATATTTTTGATATCAATTTTATTAGATATTGTTTTTAGAAGAGAATGGGTTCTCCGAATAAAGCTAGAATGGAAGTCGGGTTTTCTTAAAAAAAATTCCTATATATTTTGAGTACAAAAGAGTGTAAAGTGGTACAAATACATGAAAAGGGTCATGAATAACTAGATGATAATAAAAAAATATTTTATTGAACAACATTAATATAATTTCATTTAATTTAAAAACCATTGAATGCTCATTAGTTTTATTATTTTAAAAAATAATCTTGAAACATCCCAATGTATCTTAAAGCACTTTAAAACATTTTAAATCATAAGAATCATGAAGGAATAATATCAATTAAATGTTTAAAATAACTTGAAAAAAAAATAATTTATGATATAAAATATAAAAACTGGTATTAGATACACAACAAAAAAATGGTGAACAAGAGATTTATCCCAATGATGTAAAAAGTGAGATGAAAATCGCTTACCCTATGTGTGACTTGTCACGTGTAACTTTATATACCTGAATAACAAACTTATGTTAATTATTTAATTTATTAATAAAATTTTTCATGTTTATCATAACTTCTATTTCACTTATTTCCATTTTGTATAAAACTACCTAAATAATTAATTTTACATCATCTGTTTTGACCAAATTCAGTTCATGTGATATAAAATAACTTTGGTAGATCAACTATAGTCAAAGGGGTCATTATATAATATATCCAGAATAATAATAATGAAATAATTATCTCATTTAAACATAGACTATAATTTTAAAACCAATCATTAAATATAATAATAAAAAATGAACCAATATTAAAATCTTGGAGAGGGTAGGTCATATGTACAAATAAGTAACATTCCCATTTTTCAATGATCATTATAGAAAGAGGTTATGTAACACTATATATTTCTATAATTATAATTTTATCATAACTAAATTTTTATTTAATCACATATACTCTTATATATATAATTATTGTGATGTAAAGCATATCACATCTTGTCGATGATGTGGCAGTCCACATGTCCTCGAATGATGTTATCACTTTTTAATGTATGCAAAGGGTAATAAATATAATAATATATATTATATTTCAATAAAGGTAATTATATAATTAATATAATATATATTTTTTGTTTGTCTTGTATATTTAATTATGATCATCTTTTATATATTCCATGTATCATGTGAATAATTGAAATTTCTTTTAGGAGGCTATAGTCAACACGTCCACAATCGATGTTATTGTATTTATAGAAAATGGAAAGTATAAGGGTATGTGTTATAAAATAATTAAATTAGTACAAGTACATTATATATATAATATATAAAATATATCATTATATTTTACATCATAATTCCCAATAAATATTGGTGGTAAAGGAAAAATGAACAACTTCATTTTGTGAGGCAGTAGTTCGATGTACAAAAAAAATGGTTTGTTTGTTAGCCATTATATGGATGTGTGGAAATTTTTTGTTATAACCATTAATATAAAATATTAAAATATATTTTGGATACTTTTTTGTTATATAATATTGGAATAATAATATTTTATGGGGTGAATAATGGCATTTAATATAATGAGATGGCGGAAAGATGTTACCTCTTTTTTGGATAACTCATTTTCGATTACACCAAAGGGCATATGTGGATAGATTTATTAAAATGGAAGGATTATGGGATGAGTTTAGGGATTTTGATGAGATATTTGGGAAAATATTGGTCATGAAAAGTTATCTTGACATGTGTGAGGAAGTGGGTGGAGAGAATGGCTTTTTTATAGTGGAGAAAGAGTGACACTCTTGTAAATTTTGGAAAAGGGTATTTCACCAATGTTTTCACATTTAAAGTGGATTTAATAATGGAAAAAATTATATAAAATGGAGTATATTTTCTAAATATATATATACAATGGATTTGGGAAAATTTATTGTTCATTTTGGCTCTTTATTTTATGGTTTAGTACCATGTTAAATCTTATTTTCACCTAGTTTTTTATAATTAATTATAATTACAATAACCAATATTTTTGGTAAAAAAACAAGTTAAACTTATTATAAATTATAAATTATTTTGATTCCAAATATTGAATCCAATTTTACAAATTCCAATAATATAAGCAGAATAAAATAATCTAAATTTAATCCCACAGATAGGACGACAATGAGGGTATTTATAGTAAACACATTCAAAGGTTTTCAATGGTTTATATTTAATTTCAATGAGAAATTTATTAAAAAGACCTATATAGGATTAATTGATATAAATTTATCTAATTAATCTTTAAAACCAATTTCAAGAAAATTATTTATACTTATAAATAAATTATATGAAAAAGAAGTTTTGAATTAAAATTTAATTGTTTTTATTATTTATTTAAAAACCAAAACATCATAGAAAAATACCTAATATTCACCCTAACCGGTTTTTTATATTTCAATTTCAAATATAAAGTTAATTTTGACATATAATATTTATAAAATTTAAAAAAAGGATTTAAAATAGGTTATCCCTTAAAAGGTGGTAAAAGTTTCTTAATAAAAATAGAGTTTTTTATGTGTAATATTGTGGTTGTTCTCAAAATTTACCTATAAAATCAATTGAATGAATATAAAAATATTTTATTGAATATAATATATATATATATATTGAATTAATATATCTCCATAGTTGAAATTAATTTATCCTATTAAGGTAGAATAACATTGTGGTTATAAAAATAGTTTCCTATAAAACATTCAATTTATAATCAATTGGTTATTATATTAAATTCTAATTAATTTTTAACAAATAAATTATTTTTAAATTTCTTTAAAGAATATATTTTCATTAGGTAGTTACTACTACTCAAAATCGAAATTTATATCAAATAATATTAAATAATAATATTTTAATAATAAATTATTGTTATGTAATACTCAATCTTGCGTATAATGCATGCCATCAAAGAAACTCATTATTTCACATTATTTCTAATAATTATGGGTCACATGGATTGAATGTTAAATAATATATTTATTTTATTTAAAATATAAAATGTATTATAAAGTATGATAATATCATATTGTCGTATGTTCTGGGTGTTTCATATCATACATGATTTTGAATACAGTGTTTCTACATTCTATTTTCGGGGCTTTACATTCTCCCCACCTTAATTAAATTACATACATACAATTTAAACTCGATCTTAGTGATAGATTTTTTGATATTTCTTATTTTTTAAATCCCTTATCATGATAAGGATATGTAAAAAATCCTCTAGAAAAGAGATATTGGTAATTAAAAAGGTCACATGGACTAACATGTAACTAGGTATCTATGTAAGAGAACATTAACAGAAAGTAGACATATTTTCTTATAGGACAACCATAAATTTTTATAGGGTGTGGCAGAGTTAATCAATAAAAAACAAGTGATTAATCAATTGAAAGTTGAGGGCCTCAAATTCAGAAATCATGGATGATTTAGAAGATCATCAGTTCAAAAAAAAATTAAGGAATTAGGAAAACTTTTTTCAAGATCCTTTTCTAAATGTGGAGAAATTCAATTTCTACCTAAGGATATAATAAAATTTTCTTACATGATATATTTTAATTTCATATGATCAATTACATATTTTTTGTGCATTTATAAAATTATAATTCATACCTAAATTCATGAAATGTATATCCTGAAACTATCTTTGATTCCTGAAGAACTACAATAATGTTTTAACAGATCATAAAAAAATAAAATAGTGTAATATCTATCTATTGGTATCTAACTATTATCTAAAGTCAATAGGGTTAATAAATTAAAATCTAAACCTAAAAATATATAATAGAGGTTCATAATTAATATTTATTCTTCAATTTATTTAACTAAAAATGACATTTGAACCAGAACAATTCATAGGTCAGTGGTTTGTGTGAAACCCTTATCGTCCTTCGGTCTTGGGTTTAAGACCCGAATCCTTGTCGGACATGAATGGTTTTAATCAAGAATATGAGATTTCAAATTCTAAAACCAAATTAATATAATTTAAGAAATAAATATAATGGACATCCATGAAATAAGTTTAATCACTAAATAACATTTTAAATAAGTCTTTCAATACTACCCCACTATATAAATACTTTATTTATTTATTTCCACACAGGTTATTCCTTGATTTGGAGTTTATTATATAGAGAAGGGTATTTAATAAAACCAAAAACCATAGTGTGAGAATAAATTTTCATATTGGACAGAAATCACATAATAATTTTTGGGATTTATAAATCTTTACACTTAAATTTCAAAGTAAGACAACTTTGGATTAACCTAGTTTATTCACCGTAAAAAATAATTCGCAATGGTTTGTAAATAGAATGTAAATTAAACTAAGAATATCTCACTAGGAGTGTTAAACTAGGTGCACTGTAAGGCCCATTATCATGTTTTAGGATATGTTGATTCTATCCCAACAAACCATGTCAGAGTTGTTACTCCTAGGTACATCTATTCCAGAACCACATCCACCTGTAGTATCCAGACATGGTTATAGTGTTACGAATACACATATAATCTCTATTGTACCTAAATTTAATGATTCTCTTCAATACCAATCCTCAATTTCTAACTCCATGTTATGTTCTCTATTAAATGTTTTCCAAAATCTAGTTCTCAGATTTTTAACTAAACATGCTCTAATACCAATTATAGAATCCCAACCCCAGAAAGTAGAGATCTGATATGTAATTTAATTTAAATTGGCATAAGATACAAGTATATCATTCCTAAAAGGAAAAAATAGTTCTTTATTCTTAGTAAACTAGATTAAAATATGATAAAAGGATAAACTAATTAAAACCTATTTTTTTCTAAATAGCTTGGAGGATAATAAGTTTATTCCATCTAGAAAATAAAAGCGTATCGTTCTTAATTTTTAGATTCCTATCTAAAATAAATATAATAAGGGTGAGATAAAACTATTATTTACTGTAAATTATAGTGTAAGAAATAATAAATCAATTCGAATAATTAAGTATAAAGTAAAAGAAATGGAACCACATTCCATTCAAATAAATTGATATGGAAAAATAAATATTGCAAGGAAAGAACCTAAAACACATTCCATTTAATCAATGAACTAAAAATGGAATGTATATATATAAATTTAGACTCAAGATATCATTAAATAATAATAACTGAAACTAAATGAGAGAAAAACTTAATTATTGGGATCCAGTTTTCATAGGCATGTGGAACCATTACTGTCAAGACCTTTCCCAAGATTGTTTAATATATCGGGTGGAAACCAATATATTCTTCTTAGAAAAAAAACACAAAGGGTTTTTACAAATATTTTCACCTCATGATACAAAAATTTCATGGAGGGGTTTTCATTAAACAATCCCCAACACGTAGGTCTTAACGTAAATGGTACCCAAACCCAGTCTAACGTGTCCAAATCATTCCTCATGCCTAATAAATAACATGCCTTATCAAATATTTGTATTTAATAAAGGAAAAAGATTTATCAATATTTCCCCATATAATCAAATAACATTCAAAGTAAGAAATTTATGAAAAAAGTGTATATAGTTTAGGTAATCAACATATCCATCATAAACGATATGGATAACTAAGGGAACTTAATTTTTAAATGATTATAGGAAACTGAATATTTGAAGGGGAGTACTAAAGGAATAAAGGAAGTGAATGTAGATAAAATCTTTGTATAAATCAATAAAAAACCATATAAAATACAATTAAGGATAGTAACTATCTAACATACTAAAAGTTGAGTAAAATAAAGGGTTGTTGTCCTTGATTAATTAAGAGATCGTTTAAAAATATTCTTTAGGAAAATATCCTTATATTTTGAAAAAAAATTTCTCAGAAAATAACAATTAAAAACATTTTATTTTAAAAACAATAATTTTAAACATGAAAATAAATCTTTACATAAATGACAGAGGTAAAATCTATACATGTTGTATGAGGTAAAATAACATTCTTTTTTCAATGTAAAAAATTAAAAAAATTACATGTTTGAAAAGATACAAGAATATTACATTGAAAACATTAGAAAAAGACAACAAATTCTAAACATATATTTACTAAATAATATTATAAATTATAAAAACAATTTCTAAATATTTAAAGAAAACATTATTTTTATTAGAAAAATGGTTCTCCGATATAAGTGTGAAATGAAGTCAGGGATTTTTAAAAACATTTTCTAAGAACATTTGATTACTAAAGAGAGGAAAATGGTACTAATACTTGAGAATGGTCAAGAATGACCACATTATAATTAAATGAAATGTTTTATTGAAAAATTTGCATATAATTACATATGATGGAAATTCCATTGAAATATTATTGTTATCATTTTTGAGGAAATTAATATTTAAACATACCAAAGTGTCCCATACCACTTTGGACCATATTTAATCATAAGCCATGTGAAGTGAAATTTTAAATGGATGTTCAAAATACCATGGATATAAAATAATTCATGATATAATATATCAAAATTGGTAGTGGTACACTACACAAAATTGGTAAATGGTGAAAATGACATTATCTCACAAATGTAAAAAAGAGAGATAAAAATCCCTTACCTTCCGTCTGAATTTTTTTGCGTGTCTTTATCATCCTAAATAAAAATCTTAATTTAATTATTTACATTATTTATAACCCTTTTAACAGTTATCATAATTTTTATTTCACTTATTACCATATTTTATTAAGCATCTTATAAAATTATGTTTACGATGGGTGTTTTGACCAAATTTGGTTCATGTGTTAAAAAATAACTTCGGTAGGTCAACTATGGTAAAAGGGTTCATTAGATAAAATATAAAAATAATAATAATGAAATAATTAACATATTTATACATAAAGTATACTTTATATTCAAATCATTAAATTTTTTTATTAAAAATGAACCAACATTATAAGCATGGAGATGGCAGGACGTATGTATGCGTGAGTAACGTTCCCATTTTTCAAGGATTCTTATGGAAAGAAGGTAAGTAACACTATATAATTAAAGAATTATCATTATATTATAATTAAAATGTTATTTATTAATATATAATCATATATATATATATATAATTATTGTGAAGTAAAAGGAATAATATCGTGTCAAGGAGGCATCAGTCCACACGTCCACAAACAAAGTTGTCACTTTTTTATGTATGAAAAGGGAAAGAAAGAAAATGATATAAAAAATATTTCATAAAAATTAATTATTTAAGGAATATAATATATATTTTATTTATGTATCATTTTTTAAATTATAATCATCCTTTATATATTCCATTTATCATGTGAATGAATCACATCACTTTTAGGATGTGATGGTCCATATGTCTAAAAACGAAGTTATCGTATTTACAAAAAAATGAAAACTATAAGGGTATGTGTTATAAAATTATTAATAATTTATAAATAAATTTTAAATAAAATATATAAAATATATAAATAGAGTTTACATTATAATTCAAAAATATGATTGGGGGTAAATGAAAAACAGAAAACATCATTTTGTGAGGTAGTAGTTCACCGTACACAAAAATGATAAGTTCATTACCCATTAGATGGGAGTGTGTGTATTTTTATATAAAAAAAATTTCCTAAAAATATCATAGTATATTTATGATAATATTTCCGTTTAAAATAATATAATAATAAGAGTTTATGTGGTGAATAATGGAAATAAAACTACAGACCTTGAGGAAAGATGTTACCTCCTATTCGGGTAACTCCTTTTGGTTTGCACCAAAGGGATTACATGGATGGATTTAGGCCCAAGGGGAAGATTATATTATGAGGTTAGGGATTATGAAGAGAAATTTGGGCAAGTCTTGGTTGATCCAAAGTGATTTTAGAGGTATCTGTAATTGGGAGGAGGAGATGTCTCTTTATAGTGGAGGATGAGTGACACTCTTTTAAAAAACGGAAAATGGAATTCCACAAACATTTTTACCATTGAATTTTGATCAAATAATTTTATAAATAATATATAATGGATTATAGGTTATAAATATGGACATCCAATAGCTTTTTGACCTGTTTAGAGGTTATTTTTTCCCTTTAGTTAAAGGATTATTCCCATGTGAAGTTTAATTTTACCTTAATCCTTATAATTAGCATTAATTAATTTCACTAATATTTTTAGCCAAAAATATATTTCAAATTATTAGAAATTATATATTATGATAATCCCAAAAATATAATCCATATTTAATAAATTATAATAAGAAAAGTGGAAGAAATTATGTAAAGTTAGTCCCGTAGATGGGATAAAAATGTATTTTGTAAGTAAAAATGTCCAAAATATTTCTCTGTTTTTGGATTAAATTTCAATTTGAAATTGATTACAATGACCTAAATTGCATTAAGTTATAAAAAAATAACCTAATTAGAATTTAAAACCAATTTAAAATATGATTTAATTTTATAAATATAATAGTTGATAATGTGGTTTTGAATTAAAATTAATTAGTTTTCATTATTCATTAAAAATGAAAACATCATAAAAAAATAATCATAATTAACCTAACCAATTTTTTTTTTATATTTAAAATATTAAGCTTATTTTGGAATATAATATTTATGAATGTTCTAGAATTTGTACTGAAAATAAGTTCCCCAATAAATGGAATTAAATGTGTCTTCATAAAAATATAGTTTTATATGTGTAGTATTGGGGTTGTTCTCATCTTATGCCTATTAAATAAATGGAATGAATATAAAAAATACTTGACTAAATATGAAATATATATATTAAATTAATATCTCTCACTAATTTTAGCTAATTTAATTTATTAGGAAAGAATACATTATTGGCATAAATAATGTTTTTTATAAAAACATTCCATTTATATTAAATTGGTTCTTGTATTAATTTCAAATTAATTATCAACCAATGAATTATTTATAAATTCTAGAAAACCTTATATTTTCTTAAGTTAGTTAACAATATTCATAAAGGATAGTTTATATCATATTATATTAATGAATAATATGTTAATTATAAATTAATGTTTAGTAAACCTCGGTCTTTCATGTAACATAGGCCATCGAAAAAACACATTGTTGTATACGACGTACACTAACTCAATATTTCATGCATTTTAATATATAAAATATATTGAATCAATTTTAAATTGTATTTATATAATAAAGTATCAGGATATTATATTCTCTTACACACTTGTTATTTCATTTCATATAGTTTATTCAATACATTGTTCCTACATTAGATTATTGAGGTGTTACATTGTAAAACTTATATTTTCTTAGGATATGTTGAATATTTGGTGTCATAATATTTTACTCCCTAACATTTAAATTCTGGAATACCTATGTAAGAGTGTGATATGATTAACTGGTATAGTTATTGACTCCCTATAATATATATATAGATATATATATATATATATATCTGTGGGTGTCTCCGTGGTTGTCCTAGATGAGAGAAATAAGTGATTAGGATGGGTTGGATTCGTTTGTGATGATTAGTAATGATGATGTTCATTATAAGTCTGAATTTTGGAAGTTTTAATTCATGTTGTAATGGATAGTTCCTTGAAATTTGATATATGATAATAATAAAAGTCCATATGGGTGGTCCCTGACCATTATTTTATTTTCCTAGGTTGAGTAATCGAGGCGGTAAAGAGTGAGTGGGCACAAAATTGAAAAGTTGAAAAATAAAGAGAATTTAAAATATAAGTATCGCATTAAATCAATCATGTTTTGGAATAGGTACATGCCTAATGGATATATAAAATAATTACTCTATAATTTTTATTTTAGTTTGAATCTATGTGATCCTTCATATTCTATTCTCTTCTCCCTACATTGGGAGTGAAATGGAATCAATTATAGCCAACATCTATGAGAGTCTAAACTAAAATTTCATCCAATATATTCTATTATAGTTATAACTAAAAACCTAAATTTTTAAATGAGTCATAATTAAATTACCAAAACTACCTTTTACGTGAAAAACACAACCACACAGACCTGCCTTTTTTAGTTAGGCCATACTAAAAAATACTTACCTTTTACAAGAGAGTTATGAATGTAAAATTTCATAGTTTTTTAGGAAATAGTATAACACTACCATGGTTAATATACAACGTAAAACACAAACTAAAAAAAAATTAATAAAGATTTAATATATATTAAATCATTTGATAATATTTTAATGTTTTTACTGTATTAATAAATATATTGTAGCATAATGTATATATCTCAAAATTCAAAAAAATGGATAGTCTTGATAACAAAATCCAGTCAAACTATTCATTAATTTTCAAAAATATTTATTTATTTCTATTTTAATTTTTTTCTTGTACCATATATCAATATTTATAGAGAAATAACTTCCAATTAGTTACACCATGTTTCCTAATTTTTTATTGTTAGATGAACGAGTCATTGTCTTCTAATTTGGTAGGTCCATCGATTTTTATAAATAGTTTCCATAAATAATATCAAGTAACAACCTCATAATTTTAATGAAATATTTCTCTTTAAATTATTTTATTTCATTGATAGTCTGTGTTTGTAATTCCCCAACCCCAGTTACCCAGAGTCAGTGCATTATTACATAACATTGGCATGATCACAAAAGATCAGGTCTCAAATGACCAACGAGTTCAGTAGCCTTGGAAACACTAGATAAATTCATAAAGTTTACATTACATCATAAAGTGAAAAACTACAACAACATCTTGTCTCTATAGACCACACTCATATCCCCTCATACTATCCCTGTAGGTCATTCATAAAATACTTCTTCATATAATGGTAAAAATAAAACATAGTAAGGGGTGAGCTAAGATGCCCAGTAAGGATAACAATATAGTGGAAACATTCTTAAATAAACACAAACATTTAAGGTAACGTATAACTAAAAAAACCCTTTTAAAATTGATCATCAACATAATATGGAAGAAGTAAAATTAAATAATTCCATTTAATTATTCACATGGATATTCTACTAATTTAAAAACCACATGCAATAATAATAACCACTTTTATAATTATGGAATTCATAATTCCATACTATCATAACCACATAGTAAAGGCCCTGTGCTAGGACAACAAATAATATTTTGTCAAGGCCTTGTGCCCAGAAACTAGTTTGTCTCATGAGAACTACCTATGCATCACGGAGCTATTGCAAGCACCACTATTCTCTTATTAAATCCAATTCATTCCTCATATGAATAGGTTTAAAGATAACATAAACATTCATATTAAAACTAGTATACGAAATGTCAATACTTTATCCATAAACCATGAATGGTATAAAAATAACACATCCACAGTCAAACATATCACAAAACCTTCAATTCAATATGTATGTTTTGTATCATTATAAATCAACTTCAAATAAACATTAATGATATCAAAGGATGTTGACATAGATGAAATCAAAACTATTTGAGAGAAATATCTATTTTTTTAAATAATTTAAAAGTCACATAATTATAAAAGAAAAAATTTAATTTAAAAATTTTCTTAGAAGCTTGTAATGGAATATTTGACGATTTTATAATGGTTTAAAATAGCCACATCAGCCGTATAAGTTAAAAAAAGACATTCTTACCTTAATTTTGTCGAAAAGGTTAAACGGACATTTTTTGGAAAACGACGTAAAGATTCCTTTATAAAATTTTCATAAAAATTCAAACAAGGGTAGAAATGACTTTAACCCATATTCTATAAAATAGTAATAATGTTTTGAAATACATTTTTAAGAAACATGGATGTGGATGATAAAGACGTCCTAGTAGATAATTACGTATGAACAACCTCGGATAATGAAGAGATTGTGAAATAAAACCTTACCTTGTACTTTTCTTTGGTCGAGGGTTGGTTTACCTCTTGTATAATTCTGAAATAATTTTTATTATATTATAAAAGAATCATATACATTAATATGATATCACATATGATCTTTTAACATTTCTTTTTTAATAATATCTTAGTATTATAGTTGTTTCAGGGGTGTTAACTGATTCGTTTTCCTTTATATGATTTGTTACGTAAGACATGTTTGTTATGGATAGGTTGTATCATATTCATATCTAGAATGATATAAAGTCCTTAAAAATTACATTTAAAAATCAAATGATAATTAGTCTTTAATGAATACGATGGGGAATGAATCTCACCGCATTCGTGGAGACGGTAGTCCGTACGTACGAACGAGCGACAATTTCATTCTTTGGATATTAAAATAATATATAATTGGGTGGTGTATCATATATACACAATAATTATCATGTTACATTTATTATTTACATAAATTAAACATCATTATTATACCCATTAAAATAATAATGTATTGAATACCAATTACACCACGACGTGGATACGGTAAGCCGTACGTACGCACGTATGATGGCATGTCATTGAAAAATGGATAGAATACATAATATGGTTGTACCATATTTATAATAACATCATAGTATATAGTAGATAATGGAGTTATTATTTTATAATGGAAATAAGAAAGAACTAAGAAGTGGAAGAAGAAATGAACTTGAAAGAGGGTGTTGAAAACATTACATCTTCTTCGGGTTCTTCATTTTGATTTGATCAAAAGGGCCCCGTAGAATGTATTTATAATCAAAATAAGGCCTCTAGGTAAAAGTGAGGGAAGTTGGGAGGATATTTGGGCAGGGGTTGGCAGATCCAAATGGCTTTGAATGTGTTAAATAAAGAGAAGGGGGAGTTCCCTTTTATAAGAGGGGTGATGGGCATCTTAGGAAAATCAAGAAATATTATTTTATAATAAATTAATATTTGGGTTATAATGGCTCTAAAGTGGATTATTTAAATATTAAGGTGGGGATAAGTCTAAAACCACTCAACCAATAGGTTTTAGATTGGTTTGGGTCACTATATTAACCTTAACTTTTAGATTTAACTCTTATTTAAATAGTTTGACATTTACCATGTCTCTTTGTATTTTTATATTATATTGTTAATAAACTTACTATATAATTCCAAGAAATCCATATGTGGTAAATTAATGATACAACCATCATTATATAATTCCTTTGGATGAACCTTATATTTTTAGTAATATAATATCAATTAATAATATAATATTTGTTTTAAAAACTTTTTTATGTCAATTTTGACACTATTTAATAATTTATTATTCTTAAAGTCTTAAATACATTATTAATTAGAAAAAAATTAATTTAAAAAATAATAAAATGTCATTTTAACCAATAAAATTAGTGTATTTCATAAATACTTTCAAATTATATTTATTTTAACATTTATAATACCAATTATTTTATGCATTCATTAATAACGAAAATACTACATCATTATTGTGTCATTAATAAATTTAATTATTAAATTTATAAATATTATAAATAAAATTCCATTATGTAGGAAATGTTTTTATATTTCTAATTAATATTTATAGTCGAAAATATAATATATATAACCCCATGTAAAAATTGTTTTTCTAAAAGATATATGCTTATGTCATTTTTGTATTTATTTTAACTTAATTAATATAAACTGTCATTATCACTTACAAGTGGCTCCATGCGGTCCCCAAATCAACCCAAAGATTCCCATGGTCGGAAATGTATCAACCAATAGGGTTAGGACACGTTTTAGGGTAATTTAATATTATTATAATATAATTTGTTTACCCTTATTTACCTTATTTACCCTTTAACCATGGTAAATAAAATATTTACCCAAATAATTATTCAAAATATCAAAAAATAAGAGTTATCTATTAACAAAATTGTGAAATCTTTATTCCAAATATGGAATCCATTTTTCCATATTCAAAACACATAAGTGGAAGAATGTAATTTAAAATTAATTCCTGATGTTAAAACAAAAAGTGTGTTTTTAAGAAATAATAACTATCAAAAGATTGACACTTGTTTATGTACGGTTTAAATGTGAAATTACGTCCAATGACAAAAATTGTATTAAATGGTCAAAATATATTCTAATTATACTTAAAAACTATTCAAATTCATAATTTATAACTATTCATTATTTCGATTAAAGAAGTTATTTTTAATTGAAATTTAGTAATTTTCACTATTCATCAATAATTGGAAGTTCTCAATACAAAATACCAAAAATTCACCCTAAGAAAATTTCAATACTCCAAATCCAAAAATTAACTCCATTTTGAAAGTAAAAATTCATAAAATTTTAAGAAGTGGGTATTACTATTCATAACAGCTACTTTGATTGGTTGTGGTGTGTGTTAGAACTCAAAGTTGCGTAAATCACACGCTACCGTATTATTCAAAGAGAAGCATACCATAGAAGCTTGGGGTGTTACATTCTCCCCTCCTTAAAATAATTTCGTCCTCTAAAATTTTAAAATATTACTGCATAAAAAGACTCGGGTGGTTCTTCATCAAAATTTCCTCGGGTTCCCACTTTGCTTCTTCCATCTTATGGTATCTCGATAAAACTTTTACCAGACCAGTCATCCGATTTCTCAGCACTTGTTCTCTCGTATCAAGAATCCTAACAGTCTCTTCCCAATAAGAGAGATTGGGTTCCAATTCTAATTCCTCAAAGGTGATTACATGCATTCGGCGGACATTTTTTTTCTCAACAGTGATATGAGGAAAACATCGTGAACTTTGGAGAGATTTGGCGGCATTGCCAGATGATAAGCTATAGACCCAATTCGTTCTATAATTTCAAAAGGTCCTATGTACCTGGGACTCAACTTACATATCTTACCGAAACATATAACTCCCTTCAATTGAGATACCTTCATTAAAACATGATCTCCTACCTGAAATACCAAATCCTTCCTTCGGTTATCGGCATAGCTCTTCTTCCTAATTTGAGCTACGTGGATGTGGTTTTGGATTACCATCACCTTTTCCATTGTTTCCTCCACCAGTTCTGGGCCTATGAGTTTTATTTCACCAATTTCATCCCAACAGATTAATGTGCGACATCTCTTTCTGTATAACACTTCATATGGTGCCATCCGAATATTTGAATGGAAACTATTGTTATAGGAAAATTCCACCAGAGGTAAATATTGATCCCACATACCCTGAAAGTAAAGTAAGGAAGATCTCAACATGACTTATAAGTTTTGAATAGTCCATTATGATTTTCCATCTATTTAAGGGTGGTAGGTAGTTCTCAAATGAAGTCCAGTATCCAGGGATTTCTGAAGTCACTTCCAGAATCTTGACGTAAAACTTGGATCACGATCAGAAACAATTGATAGGGGTACTCCATGATGTCTTACAACTTCATTAATATATAGTATTTCTAATCTTTCAAGTGGTAAAACTTCTCTTATAGAAATAAAATGTACTAACATGGTTAGGCGATCAACAATGACCCATATTGAATCGTTCTTTCTAGGAGTCTTTGGTAGCCCCATGGAAAAGTCCATCGTAATATTATCCCATTTCCAATCAGGTATGGGAAGAGGTTGCATGACTCATCCAGGATATTGCATTCCAGCTTTCACTTGTTGACAACCCATACATCTTGACACAAAATCATCAATCTCTCTCTTCATGTTGTGCCACCAAAAACGTTCCTTCAAATCTCTATACATTTTGGTGATACTAAGGTGTATAGAGAAATTAGAACTATGAGAATCATCCAACAATTCCCTTTTTAGATCGGGTGTATCGGGAACACAAAGTCTCTTCCCAAATTTCAAAATTCCATCTTCATATGCTAAGTCATTCAATATCCCATCATTCAAAACTTTAATCATCTTTTGAAACTCTTCATCATTGGTATGAGAACTCTTTATCCTTTATAGTAAGGATGGTTTGGCAACCATTTGAAAGATTATTGATGTTTCACTTTCCATGGTGATTCCCATATCCATATTTAATAGATCCATGAAAATAGGATCCCTTTCAACTCTCATTTTGTTCAAAAATTTATGATTATTTATGCTCAAAGCATCTGTCACGTTATTTTCTTTTACCAGGTGGTAGTGTATCGTGAAATCATAATCCTTGATTTTTTAAAGTCATCGCTTTTGCCTCCTGTTGAGTTCTTTCTATGAGAAAATATACTTTAAACTATTTTGATCGGTATATATATCTCATTTTTCAACATATATATAATGTCTCTATATATTCAAAGAAAAGATTACAACAACTAACTCAAGATCCTGAGTAGGATATTTTTGCTCATGAATTTTCAGCAGTCGTGATACATAGGCAATAATCCTATCATTCTGTATAAGGACACAACCGAGTCCTTTCTTTGAAGCGTCACTATAAATAACAAGCCCATAATTCCCTGATGGTAGATTCAATATAGAAGCATTGACCAATATTCTATTCAGTTCTTCAAAACATTCTTTACACTCTTTTGTCCAACCAAATTTAACCCCTCTACATGTGAGCTTCATTAATGGGTTAGCCAATCGGTAAAAATTCTGGACGAAACATTGATAATAACCTTCTAAACCAATAAAACTATGTACCTTGGTTATAATCATCGGTGCCATCCATTCTTGGATTGCTCATTTCATAGAAGTATCAACAGATATTTCATCCTTAGTGACAATATGGCTAAGAAAATAAATATTCTAAATCCATAATTCACACTTCCTAAATTTACCATATAATTCATTGCGTCTATGAGTGTTAGGGATAACTAGCTTGTGATTTTCATGATATTCATTTATTTTGGAGAATACCAGGATATTATCAATAAATAGCACTACAAAGTCATCAAGATATTCCTTGAAAACTCTGTTCATTAGATCCATGAAAACAGTGGGTGCATTAGTCAATCCAGAAGGCATTACTATAAACTCGTAATTCCCATACCTGGTTCGAAATGTTGTCTTTGGAATATCTTCCTTCTTCACACACAACTGATGATAACTTTAAAAAAGTTAAATCATTGAAAAATATTGAGCTCCATGAAGTTGGTCGAATAAATCATCAATGCGAGGTAGGGGATACTTATTCTTTATCATTATAGCATTGATCTCCATGTAGTCAATGAACAACCTCTTATATCCATCTTTCTTCTTAACAAAAATAACATGGGATCTACATGGAGAAACAATAGGGTGAATAAATCCCTTATTACTAAATTCCTCTAGATGTTTCTTTAGTTCCACTAATTCCACAGGGGCCATTCTATAAGGGGTTTTCGATATGGGCATTGAACCAGGAATTCAGTCAATGGAAAACTCAATTTCTCATTCTAGAGGATGTCCAGGTAAATCTTCTAGAAACAGACCAAAATATTCTTGCACAATAGGTACATCCTCTATTTGAACATTCCTTTCCTCACCCATAGTTATTTCATTCTCTTCCTCCCAAATAATTGAATTTAGTTGACCTACTAGGGGTGGATCTAGATAAGAATTAGATAGTAACATTTATACTCTAAAGATAAGGTACTCCTTATCATCATCGAAAATTGTAACCTCCTTCTGATTACAATAAAGTTTCACATCATGGTCTGAAATCCAATCCATATTGAGAATTATATAAAATTTAATCATGGTTATGATGACGATATCAATAGATAAATAACGTTTATATACCTTAATGGGGACTGAATCAAAAAACTTTGTTGCAAATGATACTTCCCTTAAGAGTTTTTACTGACAACTACCTTGTTAAATCAAATTGTAAATATCTAATTTTCTTAGAAAAATGGATGATATGAAACAATGTGATGATCCAGAATCAAATAAATCATTTTCTAAACTTGAGGAAACCATTAAATTACCTACCACTATGCCTTTCTGAACATCAACCTTAGATGTAGTGATATCTTAATCTTGGCCTTAATCTCTTGGCCTTTTATGATGTAAGTTTCCTTGGCGCTTAGGGAATTCATTTTCATAATGCCGATTTTCTCTACAATTGTATCACTCAACATCAATAACCAATTTCTTCCCCTTGCAATCACGAGCATGGTGGCCTTTTTCACCACACTTGTAACAGACTCCCATTCCCTTCAGGAATGTACCCAGGTGTTTCTTCCAACATTTACTATAGGATAGATATTCAACTTTTCCCTTCTTCCCCTTATTTCTATTTCTAGAGTGTTGAGCAGATCTCTTCTTCTCTTATTTTTCTTTAAGTAGTTAGACTTAGAGAATTCTTTTTCTGTCTTGATAGAACATGATACAAATTCTTCGTATGAGGAGAAGGATTGCGAGACTAAAGCTCGATGGAGAAATGGTTTTAACCCATCAATGAAACGATCAATTTTACCTCTTGGGTTACCTATATAATCTATAGCATGCCTTGCTATCCTTGTAAAGTTAGCCTCATACTTGGTGACATTCTCATCCTCCTTCTGCCTCAGACTCATAAATGGTATTTTCATATATGCTCGATGGTCCTGAGGAAAGTATTTCTCTAAAAAATTTTCTTTAAACTCCCTCCATTCCATGTTTGATACTTCTTCGTCCTCATTTTTGTTTGTAATTAATGACCACCATTGATCTGCATCACCTGTAAGGTGATAAAATTCCATAACAACTTTTCCCTTTCGCTAGACCACAAACCGTGAAATATTTTCCCTAAGGAATTTATCCATTTCTCAACTAATAATGGATTTTTACTCTCATTGAATTTTGGTGGTGTTTTCCTCATGAAGCGGTCTAACATTGGACCTCCACGTTGTGGATCCGGGTGCTCCATACAGGTAAGGTTATTATTCATAACCTGAGTCAGTTTTCCCAGTATGGTGATAAGCTGATCAGCAGCAGTTGCATCACGAGATACAATATAATAATCTTGAACATGAGGGAAATTCCTACATGGATTACATGAATTGATACGGTTTTAATTCCTTCCACTAGTCACCATTTCTAATCAATGGCATAAACTAGATTAGTTTATGAATCGAAATACATAATTACAAACTTGTAAAACTCTTAACATAAATTTAATTTTTTATGGATAAAATTCATATTCATAATATTTTTTGAAGAAGTTTATACTCATAAAACCTTTATAATGGTTTGTAAATAAAATGATAATAATCCTAAGAATATCCCCTCGGAGAGTCGTAACCAAGAGTACATAAATTCCCGTTGTCGTGCACCAATTCTCGTTCGAGTCTAGCTCAATGATGTGTTTTCGGGTTTTACCCCTTGGTGAATTTGTGTCAGAGCCTCCTCTACAAGCTCATATCTAGTCAGGGATGTATTTCTTTTAAAACTCACAAAATATCAATAGTACCAAAATTCTAGAAAGTTCTTCTACATTAATCCTCAAAGTCTATCTTAGGATAATGTGATCTAATCAGAGTTTATCTAAATATAGCTTCCATGGTTTGTACTAAACATCCTATGATACCAATTGTAATTCCCCAGACCTAGTTACCCAGAGTCGATGCATTATTACATAACATTGGCATGATACAAGGAAATCATGTCCCGAAAGACTGATCAGTTTAGTATCCTTGGAAATACTAGATACATTCATAAATTTTATATTACATTATAAAATGAAAAACTAAAACAACATTGTCTCCATAGAACACACTCATATCCCCTTAGAATAACCTTGCAGATCAGTTATAAAATACTTTTTCACTTACTAGGAAAAATAAAACATATAAAGGGGTGAGATCAGATGCTCAATAAGGATAAAAATATAGAGAAAACATTCATAAATAAGCATAAATATTTAGGGAAATGTATAACTAAAACAAAATCATTTTAAACATGAATGTCAGAATAATATAGCAAAGATAAAATAAAATAATTCCATTTACTTATTCACATGGATATTATTATAGTCGAATAATCACATGCAACATCAATAGAAACTTTCATAATGATGGAATGCATAATTACAGACTTCACAACCACATAGTCAAGGCCTCATGCCAATACTACAGAGATGATTTTTTCAAGGCCTGTTCCAAGACACTAGTTTGTCTCATGAGACCTACCGATGCATTTAGGAGATATAGTGGGCCCCAACCATCACTTACTAAGTCCAATGCATTCCTCATATGAAAAGGTTTAAATTTAACACAAACATTCATATTAAAACTAGCATAAAAAATGTCAATAATTTATCTATAAACCATGAATGGTATGAAATAACATATCCAAAATCAAACATATCAAAAAAACATCAATACAATATATATGTTTTTTATCATAATAAATAAACTATAAACAAACTTAAAATCCATCAAAGGATGTTGACATAGATAAAATCCAAACTTTTTTAGAGAAATATGATGTGCAAGTTATTTTCATGATCTTTGTAGCTTTTGGAGTATATCGAGATATCATCAATAAATACCACTAAAAATTAATCAAGATATTCCTTGAAAACTCTATTCATTAAATCCCTGAAAAAAAGGGTGCATTAGTAATCCCAAAAGTCATTACTGTAAACTCATAATGCCCATACCTGTTTCAAAAAGATGCCTTCGGAATGTCTTCCTTCTTCAAACACAACTAATGATATCCAGATCAAAGGTCAATATTTGAAAAGTATTAAGCTCCATGTTTTTGGTCAAATAAATCATTAATGCGAGGTAAGGGATACTTTTTCTTTTTTGTTATAGCATTGATCTCCCTGTAGTCGATACATAACCTCATAGATCCATCTTTCTTCTTAACAAAAAGGATAGGGGCACCCCATGGAGAAACACTAGGGAGAATAAATCCCTTATTACTAAATTCCTATAGTTTTTTATTTAGTTCCACTAATTCCCCATTGGAAATTCTACAAGGGGTCTTCAATATGGGCCTCGATCCAGGAATTAAATCAACGGAAAACTCAATTTCTCATTCTAGAGGATGTCCAGGTAAATATTCTGGAAACACGTCAATATATTTTCTCACAATAGGTAAATCCTTTATTTGAACATTACTTTCCTCACCAAAGTAAATTCATTATATTCCTCCCCAATAATAGAATTTATTTGAGCTACTAGTGGTGGATCATGATAAGAATTAGGTGGTGATGATTCTTCTCTAAAGATATGGTGTTCTTTATCATCAACATAAAAAATCGTAACCTCCTTCTTCTTACAATAAATCTTCCCATCATGGTCTGAAATCCAATCCATTTATAGGATTATATAAAACTCAATCATGGGTACGATGATGAGATCAATAGATAAAGAACATTTATATACTCTAATGGGAACAAATTCACAAAACTTTATTGTGATGATAATTCCCTTAGGAGTTTTTTCTGACAACTCCCTTGTTAAATCAAATCGGAAATATATAATTTTCTTAGAAAACTGGGAAGATATAAAACAATGCAATGATCCAGAATCAATTAAAGCATTGTCTAAAGTCAAGGAAATAATTAAATTACCTACCACCATATCTTTCAGAGCTTCTACCTCAGTAGTAGTGATAGTATAAGATTGGCCTTGATACCTTGGCCTTTTTTGAGGTAATTATCCTTGATGCTTAGGACATTCATTTTAATAATGTCCCATTTCCCTTCAATTGTAGCATTTAACATCAGTAGCTTCTTTCTTCCCACTGCAATCACGAGTTTGGTGGCATTTTTCACCACACTTGTAACAGACTCACATTCCCTTCAAGAAAGTACCAGGGTGTTTCTTACTATATTTACTACAGGATGGATATTCATATTTTCCCTTCGTCCCCTTATTTTCATTTCTAGAGTGATCATTAGATCTCTTCTTCTCTTGCTTTGATTTAAAGTCATAAGACTTAGAGAATTCTTTTTCTGTCTAGATAGCACATGAGACAATATCATCATACTATGAGAAGGATTGTGAGACTAATGCTCGACGGAGAAATGGTTTTAACCCATAAAATAATTTATCAATATTACTTCTATGGATACGTATATAATTTTCATCATGCCTTTCTAACCTTGTAATGTTAGCCTCATACTTTGCGACATTCTCATCCTCCTTTTTCCTCAGACTCAGAAATTGAGTTTCCATATCTGCTCGATGGTCAGGAGGAAAGTATTTTTCTAAGAAAATCTATTTAAACACCCTCCATTCCATATTTTATACTTTATCATCGTCATTTTTGTTTTGAATCAATGACCACCATTGATCATCATCTACACTAAGGCGGTAAACTGCCATGCCAACTTTTTTCCCTTTTTGTTAATCCCAAGGCGTGGAAAATTTATCTAAAGAACATATCTATTGATTAGTTACCAATGGATTTGTACTCACATTGAATGTTTTTGGTTGTTTCCTCATGAAGTGATCTAACATTGATCCTCCAATATGTGGATCGGGGTGCTCCATACGGGTAAGGTTATTATTCATAACCTGAGTGAGTTGTCCCAGTATAGTGATTAGCTGATCAAAACCTGTTGCATCACCAGCTCTACTATAATTATCTTGATCATGAGGGTAATCCCTACATGTAGTGCGTGTATTGATATAGTGTCCATTCCATCCACTAGGTGTCATTTCTAAACAATGGCATACACTAGATTAGTTTATGAATCACAATACATAAATCCAAACTTGTAAAACACTTAAAATAAATTGAACAGTTTATGGATATAATCCATAATCATAAAAATGTTTTCTTTGAGGATGTATATACTCAGGAACCCTTCATAATGGATTGTAAAGAAAGTGATAATTATACTAAGCATATCCCCCGGGAGTGTTGTAACCCATAGTGCATCAAGACGCATTGTCGTGCACCAGTTCCCGTTTGAGTCAAGCTCAAAGCGGTGTTTTCGGGTTTTAACCCTAGGTAAATTTGTTCCAGATCCACCTCTACCTGCTCGTATCCATACGGGGGGGTATTTCTTGGAAAACTCACAAAATCTCTACAATACCAAAATTCTAGGAAGTTATTCTATACTAATCCTCATAGTATATCTTAGCTCTATGTGTTCTAATTAGAGTTTATCTAAATCTTGCATCTAAGGTTTTTACTAACCTTCCTCTGACACCAACTATAACCCCCCAACCCAAGTTACCCAGAGTTGGTGCATTATTACATAACCTTGGCATGATCACAAAATATCAAGTCTTGAAATACCGATTAGTTTAGTATCCTTAGAAAAACTAGATACATTCATAAATTTTACATTACATCATAAAGTGAAAAATTACATCAAAATCTTGTCTCCATAGACCACACTCATATCCCCTCATACTATCCCTGAAGGTTATTCATAAAATACTTCTTCACATCCTAGGAAAAATAAAACATAGAAAGGGGTGAGATCAGATGTCTAGTAAGGATAAAAATATAGCGTAATTTTTTTTTAAATAAGCATAAACATTTAAGGAAATGTTTAACTAAAAAAACCATTTAAACATGAACATCAGCATAATATGGGAGAAGTAAAATGAAATAATTCCATTTACTTATTCACATGGATATTTTACTAATCGAATAATTACATGCAATATCAATAACCAATTTCATAATGATGGAATGCATAATGCCAGACTATCATAACCACATAGTCAAGTCCTTGTGCTAAGAATAAAAATATGATTTTTTCAACGCCTTCTTCCAAGACACTATTTTGTCTCATGAGACCTACCGATGCATCGAGGAGCTATAGCAGGCTCCACCCGTCACTTATTAAGTCCAATTAATTATTCATAAGAATAGGTTTAAACATAACATAAACATTCGTATTAAAACTAGCATAAAAAATTTCAACACTTTCTCCATAAACCATGAATGGTATAAAAAAACACATCCACAGTCAAACATAATACAAATACTTCAATAAAATATGGATGTTTTTTATCATAATAAATCAACTTCAAATAAGCTTTAAATCCATCAACGGATGTTGACATAGATGAAATCAAATCTATTTGAGAGAAATATATCTTTTTTTTAAATCATTTAAAAGTAACATAATTATAAATGAAAACATTTACATTAAAAACATTCTTATAATCTTGTGAGGGAAGCTTTGATGATTTTATAATAATGGAAAATAGCCACACCTGCCATATAAGTTAGAAAAAGACATTCTTACCTTAAATTTTTCAAAAAGGTTAAAAAGGACCTTGTTTAGAAAACGACGAAAAGATTCCTTTATAAACTTCTTATAAAAAGTAAAACAAGGGTATAAAGAACTTTATCCCATATTCTGTAAAATTTTAAGAATGTTTTGAAATACATTTTTAAGAAACATGGATGTGTATGATAAAGAGGTCCCAGTAGATAATTACGTATAAACATCCTCGAATAATGAAGAGATTGTGAAATAAACTCTTAACATGTACATTTACTTGGTAGAGGGTTGGTTTACCACCTATATAATGGTGTAATAATTTTTGTTAAATTATACAAGAATCATATACATTAATATGATATCATATATGATCTTTTAACATTGCTCTATTAATAATATCTTAGTATTATCGTTGTTTTGGGTGTTAACTCATTCGTTTTCCTTTATATGATTTGTTACATAAGCCATGTTTATTATGGATAGGTTGTATCTTATTCATATCGAGAATGATATAAAGTCCTTAAAAATTACATTTAATAATTTAATGAGAATTAGTCTTGAATGGATATGATGGGGAATGAATCTAATCGCGTTCGTGGAGATAGTAGTCCGCACGTACACACGAGCGACAATATCATTCTTTTGATATTAAAATAATATATAATTTGGTGGTGTATCCTATATAAAGAATAATTATCTTGTTATATTTATTATTTACATGAATTACACATCATTATTATACCCATCCAAATAATAATGTATTGAATAACAATTACACCACGACGTGGAGACGGTAAGCCATACGTATGCACGTATGGTGAAATATGATTCAAAGAATGGATAGAATACTGAATATGGTTGTACCATATATATAATAACATCACAGTATATATAAGATACTGGATTAAATTTTTTAGAATAGAAATAACAAAGAATGAAGAAGTGGAAGAAGAATGGAACTTGAAAGAGGGTGGTGAAATCATTACCTCTTCTTCGGGTACTTCCTTTTGATTTGATCAAAAAGGCTCTATAGAATGGCTTTATGATCCAAATATTGACTATAGGTTGATGTGAGGGAAGTTATTAGGATATTTGGGCAGGGGGTGGCCATGCCTAATGGCTTTGATGGTGTGAAATTGAGAGAAGGGGGAGTTCCCTTTTATAAGAGGGGTGGGGGAACCTTAGGAAAAGCTAGAAATATTATTTTATAATAAATTCATATTAGGTTTTTAATGGCTCCAAAGTGGATTGTTTAATGTTTAAGTTGAGGATAAGTTGAAATCCACTCAATCAATAGGTTTTAGACAGGTTTGGGTTACTATATTAACCTTAACATTTAGATTTAACTCTTAGTTAAATAGTTTGACATTTACCATGTCTCTTTGTATTTTTATATTATATAGTTAATAAACATACTCTGTACTTCCATGCGACCCATAAGTGGTCCATTAATGATACACCTATCATTATATAAGTTTTTTTCCGAACCGTATATTTTTAAGAATATAATATCAATTAATAATATAATATTTGTTTTAAAAACTCCATTACGTAAATTTTGACACTATTTAATAATTGTTTTTTTAAAGTCAAAAAAACATTATTAATTATAAAAAAATTAATTTAAGAAATAATAACATGTCATTTTAACCAATAAATTTAGTGGATGTCATCAAAAATTTCAAATTAAATTTATTTTAACATTTATAATACCAATTATTTGATTATTTCATTAATAAGGAAAATACTGCTTCATTATTGTGTCATTAATAAATTTAATTATTCAATGTCCAATAATTATAAATAAAATAATATTATGTATAAAATGTTTTCATATTTATAATGAATATTTATAGATGAAAATATAACATATATAACCCCATGTAAATTTTTTTTTGCTAATAGATATATGCTTATGTCATTTTTTTATTTATTTTAACATAATTAATATAAAGTGTCATTATCACTTACAAGTGGCTCCATGGGGTCCCAAAATCGACCCAAATATGCCCATGGTCGGACATGTATCATACAATAGTGTTAGGATACGTTTTAGGGTAATTTTATTTTATTATAATGTTATTTGTTTACCCTTATTTGCCAGATTTACCCTTTAACCACGGTAAATAAAATATTTATCAAAGTAATTATTCAAAATGTCTAAAAATTTGAGTTACCTATTTACAAAATTGAGACATCCTGATTCAAATATGGAATCCATTTTTACAAATTCAAAAAACAACAGTGGCATAAATTAAATTAAAATTAATTCATGTTGTTAAAACAAAAAGCGTGTTTTTAAGAAATAATAACTATCAAAAGATTGACACAAGACTATTTCCTGTTTAAATGTTAAATTATTTCCAATGATCAACATTGTATTAAATGGTAAAAATATATTCTAATTATACTTAAAAATCACTAAAATGCATAATTTATCACTATTAATTATTTTGATTAAAAAAGTTGTTTTTAATTAAAATTTACCAATTTTAACTATTCATCAATAATTGGGTGTTCTCAGAAAAATACAAAAAATTCGCCCTAAGCTAATTTTGATACTCCGAATCCAAAAATGAAGTTAGTTTTGAAAGATAAAATTCATCATATTTTAAAAATTAGGTATAATTATTCATAAAAACTACTTTGATTGGTTATGGTGTGTGTTAGAACTCGAAGTTGTGTACAACACACACTACTGTATTATTCAAAGAGAAGCGTACCGTGGAAGCTTGGGGTGTTAAAACGTTACATGAAATTACTAGTTTAGATGAACCACATAACATTATTAGAATATTATGTGTTTTTTATCACATAATAATTATATTAGATAATATGAATTGTAATAAATATATTAATAAAAATATACACCCTTCACATTTATGAAATTAATTAATTAATTTTCAAATTATTAAAATTAAAAAAAATATTTGAAAATATAAGTTATTCAAAAAAAAATATTTTTATGTGTATAATGTATTATTATCTTAATAAATCATATTAATCCTAATTTTTAATAGATTTTAATTAAGTTTATATATTATTTACTTTATTAATTTTTTAAAAATTTCAATTTTTTCTTGGCATAGGATAAGAATAAATCTTGTTTGATGCTTAAAAGTGTAACATCCCAAGTAAGAAATGATTAATAGATATTTTTATCTATGTCTATTAATGATTAAGATAGTGTTTTAGAGGCTTAAAATGAAAATAAATCAAATCTTAAGCATGGAATACACTAATATTTTTAAAAGATTGTTTTACTGCCTTTTGATGGAAAACCCTTTTTAAATCACACTTTTGACAATTTTATAATATATATTTGTCAAAATAAACATTTTTATTATGATTGGGACATTGAAATTTACATTGGATAAATTTTTGGTATTTTTCTGACAATGTTTATTTTTAATGAATAGTGAAAAATACTGCATTTTACATCAAAACTGCTTTTTAATTTACTTTATTTATATGATTAAATTATCTTTTGAATTGGTCTTAAAGTGTAATCTGAATTTAATTTTACCATTTAATCCAATGGTGGTCATCATAATTAATTTCACTTTAAAATCGGACTTAAACTAGTGTCAATCTTTTGATACTTATTGTTTCATAAAAACACGCTATTTACTCTGACAGCGGGAATTAATTATTAAATAAATTAATGTGACTTATATGTTTTGAATTTTGTAAAATTGACTTCATTTTTGAATTAAGAATTTAAAATATAGCTTAGGGTGATGTTTTGGTATTTTTCTGAAAAACATCAATTTTTGATGAATAGTGAAATCACTAAGTGGTAGTTAAAGAAACTGATTTTTCGTTTAAATGAAATTTTGCCACCTTTGTGTTTTGAATTTCAAAAATCCGACATACATTGTTGTCATTAAGATGTAAAATGTGGTTCAATGAGATTAAAATAATTTTTTGGTGAATAGTAACTTTTATGTTCTTAATCGCGATTAAAGGTAATTAGTGTAGTTTAATGTAAAAATAATGCTTTAATAAAATGAGATGAGCTTGACACATGTCCTAACCCTATCGGTTGTGTCATGGACGACCAAGACAACCCATGGGTCGATTTAGGGGACCCCATGGAGCCACTTGGGTGAGATAATGACTTTAATGCCTTTTTTTAAATAAAGGTGAAAATGACACTAACATAAATGGTTTTACTAAAACAATTTTTAAAAGTGGTTATACTAATCATATTTTTGTCTATAAATATTCATTAAAAATATAAGATGATTTCCTACATCATAGTCCTTCTTTTATAATTTTTATACTTTAAATAAATTAAATTATTTATGACATCATGATGATGCAGCGATGACCTCATTATTTAACGATTTAAATAAAATGCAAAGATAATATAATATCTAAAACCTAAACATGACCAAAACCTATTGTATGGGTAGATTTCGAACCCTTATCACCTTATCCTCGAATTATATCAATGTGGGCCCATTTAAATCCGAATATCATTTTCAAATAATGTAATATTTCTTTACTTTCCAAGAGTGCCCCTCCTCTCCTCTTATAAAAGGCCCCCACCTCTACCTCATTACCCAAACTCCCAAAGCCTTTGGCTCGGCCAACACCTGACCATTTACTCTCTCCACATCCCTCTCGTCATCCTAGAGTATTCCCTTTGGGCATAATCCTTTCAAAGGAAGCCTTTAGGTGCAAATCAAAAGGAGTAACACTTTTAAAGGTAATTCATTCTCTCTTGTTCATTTCTTTTATTTTGCTTCTCCAACCCCTAAACTCTTTTTATTTAATTCTTTTGTAACAACACCAGTATCTAAAATATACTAGGATTTTGTTATAAGATTTATTCGAGCTACACTCTCACACAACTACATCAAATGGTTAAAGAACATACGGTTTCCGTGGATGGCGAAATTCTGCCTGCCGAAACGATGATTGTTCAATACTCATTTAACACCTTCAAAGGTGGCCATTATGATGTCACTATTTTTATATATGATATATAATATGTTTATTATTTCCTTAAGATTCTGTATTTTTCATTTATGGCATACCATTATTTTTTCCATTATGGGTAAACACGATATCTTCATTTTAGGAAGTGCAGACTACCGCCCCCTGAAAGTGATTTGATTCGTTAATACCATATGTGGGATTTGTAAAGGATAAAGTTAATGATATTATATATGTTATTATACTGGAATTATAATATACTCTTATATCATTATGATTCCATTCCAGAAAATACGAAATAGAAATGGAAGTAGCGTTCATGCGTACGTACAGCTTACCGTCTCCATGAATGGTGCATTTCATTTCTTACCTCTAAATGTGATGTAATATTATAAATACATGTATATGCTGAATATATATGATATATATGTTATCCAAATAATTAATATCATTTTGGATATAATGAACCTTTGACCAAATTAACAACATGTAAGTGTAAGAAGTCTATTTTTGACATAAGAACCACATACCGACAAAATGAACATTATTAACTTAAATGATTACATGATGTTCATAACATGGTATAAAAGGAATAATTAACTTGAAAAAGGTTCTTAATAAAGTAGATATTAACTCAAGTTTATTATTCAGGAGATTAAAGAACGATCGGGTCAAGTCGGATACGAGGTAAGGGAACTTCTTAACCCAATTTCTATTCTTTGGGTTAATCTCCTACTTTCAAATTTCGTCATGATATTATTATGTCCTATCTTGTATTTGTACCTTATTTATGTGTAATTATAGTGAATACAAATAATAGATCTATTTTATTTAAAAAAATGATCCTTGTATGGGACTTCGTCTCAATATCCTTTCATTGAGGCATATTTTGTTTTATACACAACCTTCTTTTATACGGTGTATAAACCACTTTGACTTTTAAGTTTATTCAAAAGGAATATTTTTTTATACGAAGTGTTTAATAAACGACAAAAGGGATTGTTTTTTTCGTACGTATGCGGCGATAACGACTTCTCCGCCGTCATGACCGTTATTTGAGTTTCAGCTTCCTCTACAAGCCATACCTTCTTTTTAAAAGAAAAATAAATACCATGTTTTACTTTTCTTTTATATTGGTATCGAAAATGGTTTTCATAATGTTTTTATATCAATGTGTTGTATTGATATCTTGTGATTGAAAGGTGGGAATGTTATGTTTCCTTTATGCATGTTTTATGTGATATGATTATGTTGAGGTTCTTAGGAATTATTATGAAAACGGGTGGTTCCGTGATAAACTAAGGGCGGGTGAGCCCGATATAGCTCTCCAATGCATTGGGTAACGGGAAGGAGTGAAACGTTAGGGTTTCTCCGAAGAGATTTTAGGGAATATACTGTGATGGGTATTCCAAACGTAACCATGAGGGTTACTCCCTACGTAAGAATGTTATGAACGGCTCAAGTTACCTTTATGTCTTATAATTTATATGATTTATTCATGATTTGATGAGGTATGTTAAAGTGATTATGTTTTATGGGTGAAGTATGATCTCATCCTTATGTATATATGTACCCATGTTTCCCTTCCATATTTTTATATCCCTTACTGAGCTTTTTATGCTCATCCCAAGTTTTTTTGAAATGTGTTTCACAGGTCAAGGGAAATATACATGATATGATGATAGTGTCAAGGATGTGTCAAGAAAGAATAAATGTTTTATTTTAAATATGTTTCCATTGATGGGAATGAAGAATACTATCTTTATGTAACCACTTGGTTTATATGTGGAATGTAATGAATGTTTTATGATCTAATTCTCTAAAACTCTAAACCTGAAAAGATACTCAATATGTAATCTTGTAATAACTCAAGATTAAGTAAGGTTTAAGGCTGGGGCCTTATAGTTGGTATCAGGGGTCGGTTTATATAACTTTAGTAGTTAAAATTTTATTAAATTATTATCCAAAATATTTTTTTTGAAATGATATAGCATTTGAAGATTAACATGTTGCTTCACCTAAGGTATTTCTGTGATAAGAATGGTTTTCCATAGAAGAAATAGAGCATCTTTTCTGGGAAGGCATATAGAGGGAAATGACCTTTCAAATCAGTATCCTGAGATGGTCAGAATCAGAACTAAACAGTTTGTTGCAGTGATGTCTCAATTGACTCAGGTGAAAAATGTTGGTTGTTTTTATTGATGATATTTTGGTGTTTTCTAAATGTAAAGAGGAGCATGAAAGACATTTAAGGGTTATCTTGCAAACCTTAAAAGAAAAGAAACTGTATGGAAAATTCAGCAAGTGTGAGTTTTGGTTGCAACAAATTTCTTTCCTTGGTCACGTTGTTTCAAAAGATGGCATAACCGTTGATCCTGCAAAAACAAAAGTTGTGGAAGAATGGCCAAGACCCACAAATGTAACTGAGATTCGTAGCTTCCTTGGTTTGGCAGGATATTAGCGATGGTTTGTTATAAATTTTTCACGGTTATCTAGTCCAATGACTAAGCTATCTCGGATGGGTGTTAAGTTTATCTGGACAAAATAATGTGATGATTGTTTTCAGGAATTGAAAAGAAGATTGGTGAATGCTCCAGTTTTGGAACTACCTTCCAGGAACGCTGAGTTTGTTATCTACAGTGATGCTTCATTGAAAGGACTTGGTTGCGTCCTAATGTAGAATGATCAGGTAATTGGTTACGCTTCACAACAGTTGAAAACTCATGAGGTAAATTACCCTACACGTGATTTGGAATTAGCTGCTGTTGTTTTTTGCTTTAAAAATTTGAGGCATCATTTGTATGGAGTAAAGTGTGAAATATATACCGATCAAAAAAGTTTAAAGTATATATTCACTCAGAAATAATTGAACATGAGACAAAGGAGATGGCTAGAATTAATCAAGGATTATGATTGTACAATTCATTACCATCCGGGAAAATCAAATAAAGTGGCTGATTCTTTAAGTCGAAAAAGTAATGCATTATTAGCAATGTTGCGTTTGGAACATGATCCTTTGGTTAAGGATTTGATGAACTTTGGCATAAAATTTGTTGGTGCAGGATGTTATTCTGTTTTGTTTCAGGTATCAGTGAGATCATCTCTATCAGATAGAATCAAGCAAGAACATAAGCAAGATAGTGAGTTGCAGAAAAAGGTAGAGCTGGTTTGGAAAGGTAAGTTGCCTGAATTCAACATTGATAATGATTGCGTTTTGAGATTTGGGAAGAGATTGTGTGTGCCTTGTGATTTACAGTTGAAGAGAGAGTTGTTATGTGAAGCTCATAGTTCTCCATTTTCAGTTCATCCTGGCAGTACTAAGATGTACAGAGATCTGCGGGAGTATTACTGGTGGGATGGAATGAAAAGAGATATTGCTGATTTTACTGTGAAGTGTTTGACATGTCAAAAGGTTAAAGAAGAGCGGCAGTAACCAAAAGGGACGCTTCAGACTTTACCAGTGCCAGAGTGTAAATGGGAGAATATATCCATGGACTTTGTTGTGGGATTACCGAAGACATCTCTAGGTAATAATGCAATCTGGGTTATTTTTGATCACTTGACCAAATCTGCTCATTTCCTTGCTTTACGAGATACTTTTTCCCTAGATCAACTTTCCCATTTGTATCTTAAAGAGATAATCAGGTTACATGGAGTCCCTCTCTCCATAGTATCTGATCGTGATCCCAGGTTCACTTATAACTTTTGGAAAGGCCTTCAGAAGTCGTTGGGTACTGAATTAAATTTTAGTACAACATTTCATCCTCAATCAGATGGGCAGTCAGAACAAACAATTCAGACCTTGGAGGATATTCTAGGAGTTTGTTCTATGGATTATCAGGGAAGTTGGGACCAACATCTTTCTCTAGTTGAATTTTCATATAATAACAGTTTTCATTCCAGTATACAGATGGAACCATTTCAGGCATTATATGGGAAGCGGTGTTGAAATCCAGCTTTCTGGGATGAAGTGGGTGAAAGGAAGTTGATGGGACTAGAATTGGTAGAAAAGATGGCAGAAAAAGTTCAGCTGATTCAGAAGCACATGAGAACAGCTCAGAGCAGGCAGAAGAGTTATGCGGATAACTGGAGGAAGGATCTATCTTTCGAGGTAGGTGATTATGTTTTTCTCAAGGTTTCTCCTTGGAAAAGTGTGATGAGATTTGGTAAAAAAGGAAAGCTAAGTCCAAGGTTCATTGGACCATATGAAATTATGGAGAGAGTTGGATCAGTTGCTTACCGAGTGGCTTTACCTCCGAGTTTATCTTAGGTACACAATGTTTTTCACATTTCGATGTTGAGAAAGTATATGCCGGATCCATCTCATGTTTTGAGTCCAGAGGTAGTTCAGCTGGAACCGAACCTATCTTATGAGGAACAACCGGTCCAGATTCTTGACCATAGGGAGCAAGTGTTACGGAATAAGTTGATTAATCAAGTAAAGGTTTTGTGGAAAAACCACATGATGGAAGAGGCAACATTGGAATCTGAAAATGTAATGAGGGATAAGTACCCCCATTTATTTGATAAGTAAATAAATTGTGGGGACAAAATTTTCTAAATGGGGAAGGATGTAACATACCATGTAAGCAATGAGTAATATATATTTTTATCTATGTCTATTAATGATTAAGATAGTGTTTTAGAGGCTTAAAATGAAAATAAATCCAATCTTAAGCATGGAATACAATAATATTTTTAAAAGATTGTTTTACTGACTTTTGATGGAAAACCCTTTTTAAATAAAACTTTTGACAATTTTATAATATATATTTGTCAAAATAAACAATTTTATTATGATTGGGACATTGAAATTTACATTGGATAAATTTTTGGTATTTTTCTGACAATGTTCATTTTTAATGAATAGTGAAAAATACTGCATTTTACATCAAAACTGCTTTTTAATTTACTTTATTTATATGATTAGATTATCTTTTGAATTGGTCTTAAAGTGTAATCTGAATTTATTTTTACCATTTAATCCAATGGTGTTCATTAGAATTAATTTCACTTTGAAATCGGACTTAAACTAGTGTCAATCTTTTGATACTTATTGTTTCATAAAAACACGCTATTTACTCTGACATCGGGAATTAATTATTAAATTAACTAATGTGACTTATATGTTTTGAATTTTGTAAAATGGACTTCATTTTTGAATTCAGAATATCAAATATATCTTAGGGTGATGTTTTGGTATTTTTCTGAAAAACTTCAATTTTTGATGAATAGTGAAATCACTAAGTGGTAGTTAAGGAAACTGATTTTTCGTTTAAATGAAAATTTGCCACCTTTGTGTTTTTAATTTCAAAAATCCAACATACATGGTTGTCATTAAGAAGTAAAATGTGGTTCAATGAGATTAAAATAATTTTTTGGTGAATACTAACTTTTAAGTTCTTAATCGCGAATAAAGGTAATTAGTGTAGTTTAAGTTAAAAATAATGCTTTAATAAAATGAGATGAGCTTGAAACATGTCCTAACCTTATTGGTTGTGTCATGGCCGGCCAAGACAACCCATTGGTCGATTTAGGGGACCCCATGGAGCCACTTGGGTGAGATAATGACTTTAATGCCTTTTTTTTCAAATAAAGGTGAAAATGACACTAACATAAATGGTTTTACTAAATCAATTTTCAGAAGAGGTTATACTAATCATATTTTTGTCTATAAATATTCATTAGAAATATAAAAAGATTTCATACATCATATTATTTTTTTATTATTTTTAGACTTTAAATAAATTAAATTATTTATGACATCATGATGATGCAGCGATGACCTTATTATTTAGAGATTTAAATAAAATGGAAAGATAATATAATATCTAAAACCTACACAGGTCCAAAACCTATTGGATGGGTAGATTTAGAACCCTTATCACCTTATCCTAGAATTATATCAATGTGGGACCATTTAAATCCGAAACTCATTTTCAAATAAATTAATATTTCTTTACATTCCAAGAGTGCCCCTCCTCTCCTCTTATAAAAGGCCCCCACCTCTACCTCATTACCAACACTCCCAAAGGATTTGGCTCTGCCAACCCCTGCCCATTTACTCTCTCCACATCTCTCTACTCATCCTAGAGGATTCCCATTGGGCATAATTTTTTCAAATGAAGCCTTTAGGCTCAAATCAAAAGGAGTTACACTTTTAAAGGTAATTCATTCTCTCATGTTCATTTGTTTTATTTTTCTTCTCCAACAACCTAAAATCTTTTTATTTACTTCTTTTGTAACAACACCAGTATCTTCAATATACTAGGATGTTTTTATAAGATTTATTTGATCTACACTCTCACACAACTACATCAAATGGTTAAAGAACATACGGTTTCCGTGGATGGCGAAATTATGCCTCCCGAAACGATGATTGTTCAATACTCATTTAACACCTTCAAAGGTGGCCATTATGATGCCACTATTTTTATATATTATATATAATATGTTTATTATTTCCTTAAGCTTCTGTATTTTTCATTTATGGCATACCATTATTGTTTCCATTAAGGGTAAACACGATATCTTCATTTTAGGAAGTGCGAACTACCGCCCCCTGAAAGTGATTTGATTCGTTAATACCATATGTGGGATGTGTAAAGGATAAAGTTAATGAAATTATATATGTTATTATACTGGAATTATAATATACTCTTATATCATTATGATTCCATTCCATAAAATACGAAATAGAAATGAAAGTAGCGTTCATGCGTACGTACGGCTTACCGTCTCCATGAACGGTGCATTTCATTTCTTACCTCTAAATGTGATGTAATATTATAAATACATGTATATTCTGAATTTATATGATATATATGTTATCCAAATCATTAATATCATTCTGGATATAATGAACCTTTGACCAAATTAACAACATGTAAGTGTAAGAAGTCTATTTTTGACTTAAGAACCAAATACCAACAAAATGAACATTATTAACTTAAATGATTACATGATGTTCATAACATGGTATAAAAGGAATAATGAAGTTGAAAAAGGTTCTTAATCAAGTAGAGATTAACTCAAGTTTATTATTCAGGAGATTAAAGAACGGTCGGGTCAAGTCGGATACGAGGTAATGGAACTTCTTAACCCAATTTCCATTCTTTGGGTGAATCTCCTACTTTCAAATTTCGTCATGATATTATTATGTCCTATCTTGTATTTATACTTTCTTTATGTGTAATTATAGTGAATACACATAATAGATATATTTTATTTAAAAAAATGATCTTTGTATGGGACTTCGTCGCAATCTTCTTTCATTGAGGCATATTTTGTTTTATACACAACCTTCTTTTATACGGTGTATAAACCCTTTGACTTTTAAGTTTATTCAAAAGGAATATTTTTTATACGAAGCGTTTAATAAACGACAAAAGGGAATGTTTTTGTCGTACATATGCTGCTATAACGGCTTCTCCGCCGTCGTGACCGTTATTTGAGTTTCGGCTTCCTCTACAAGCCATACCGTCTTTTTAATAGAAAAATAAATACCATGTTTTATTTTTATTTTATTTTGGTATTGAAAATGGTTTTAATAATGTTTTTATAACAATGTGTTGTATTGATATCTTGTGATTGAAAGGTGGGAATGTTATGTTTCCTTTATGAGTGTTTTATGTGATATGATTATGTTGAGGTTCTTGGGCATTATTATGAAAACGGGTGGTTACGTGATAAACTAAGGGTGGGTGAGCCCGATATAGCTCTCCAATGAATTGGGTAATGCGAAGGAGTGGAACTTTAAGGTTTCTCCGAAGAGATTTTAGGGAATATACTGTGATGGGTATTCCAAACGTAACCAAGAGGGTTACTCCCTACGTAAGAATGTTATGAATGACTCAAGTTACCTTTATGTCTTATGATTTCTATGATTTATTCATGATTTGATGAGGTATGTTAAAGTGCTTATGTTTTATGGGTAAATTATGATCTCATCCTTATGTATATATGTACCCATGTTTCCTTTGCATATTTTTATATCCCTTACTGAGCTTTTTATGCTCATCCCAAGTTTTTTTTGAAATGTTTTTCATAGGTCAAGGGAAAGGTACATGATATGATGATAGTGTCAAGGAAGTGTCAAGAAAGAATCCATGTTTTATTTTAAATATATTTCCATTTATGGGAATGAAGAATACTGTCTTTATGTAACCACTTGGTTTATATGTGGAATGTAATGAAAGTTTTATGATCTAATTCTCTAAAACTCTAAACCTGAAAAGATCCTCAATGTGTAATCTTGTAATAACTCAAGATTAAGTAAGGTTTAAGGCTAGGGCCTTATAAAATGAGTATTTTTTTCTTCCATTAAAAATGGAGATTTTTTTTTCATTTTGTCCACATACAGTTAAAAAAATTTACTCAATTTACATTTTTTTAATTAGATAAAATTATTTATTTATTTATACTTATGAGGTTCAATTTTTTTAAATATTATTTTCCTCATGAATGTTATAATGATCACTTATTGGTATTTCTATTCTTCAATGGTAATACCCCTGAATTTTATTAGTACATTATTATGAATATGAATCATAGATTCCATCCTTATTCTTTCCCTAGATGGTTTATGTTTATGATGACAATATATTTATGATACCTATATATTTTTCACATGTTATTTTATGAAGAAATGTTTATAAAACCGATTTCTTTTCCATGTGTAATGATATGATGAAATAATTTCAAAACACATCTATTTTAATGGTTTTTAATATAATGAATGCTTCATGATCTTGTGTCACACATATGTATGATATTAATTCTGGTAAGGTTGGAACCTATATATATCTCCAATTAATTGGGTAAATATTGATATCTCATGAGATAATTTGGACTAGAATGGGGGATAGACCCAACAATGTAATGGATATTGTGCATTATGATAGTATTAAGAGCGAACCTTATCTAATTCGATGGGTTTTTGATTGAATCTATTCCACCATGATAGTTTTGGAAAAGAGCATTAGATTCCATTAAAATAATATTTTATGCTTATGTGTATGCCACAAATCCATGTATTATATCAATGCTATTCCCTCACAGAACATGTTATTGGATTCGATTATGATTTCTGGATTTTGAACTCCCAATATTTATCCATTGACTCCATATTTTGATCAATGATATACGTGTTTTGATTTTCAAAAGTCATGGCCGAGTTCTCATACAATTTTTCTAATTTTACTATTATATGATCATTGATACCACCCTTGTTTACCCTTATTGCACATCTAACCTCACCATTTTATTATATTTCCATTCCCCATGCTATATAGAAAGGTATTAAGATTTATATAACTATGAAGGGTTATAGTTATAAATAAATAATTGTGAGACTATGTAGATATTTTTTGACTCAGTGATTTATCTTTCAATATTTCCAAATATTTGAGATCTAAATGATTCTGGCATGGATCAAAATATCATGTAATGAATATGAATCTATTTAGATGTAATATATATGTTTAAAAATAATGAGTCACTAATGTTGGAATTATAGTAAGGTTTAGTTAACCATTGTAAAATAGGACGAGAAAACATTAAAGAGAACCTTTTGGATAGTCTGAGTATATGTTAAGAACCAAATATTTTGGTAATGATTTTAGTTGGACTAGGTTAAAACTATGTTTTAATTGAAGAAGGTGTCACAATTTAGACACATTATAAATTATTTTTTATTATTTTATGATTCCGACCCTGATTATTTTTTCTCACACTATGGTTTTTAGTTTTATTCAATTGTTGAAACTAGAAGGAATCATTTAAACACCTAATATGAAAGAAAATTATATAATTTTACTCTAAAAAAATCAAATTCTATGGGAGATAAAATGAAAAATAGGTTTTCTATTATCACAAAAAATTCTCAATCTATGAATCTCTCTATGATTCTATACATGAAAAGTAAAGAACAACATTCTATTGAGTCCTTCAAAGGTAAAATTCTCATTTTATTAATGGGTCCACGGGTTAAATTTTCCATTATAAATGGATCAGTGTAAATTGAGAATATATTTTCCATTATTCAGTGTTTATAACATGATAAATTTCTTCTGGATATTTATCAATCACAAGGTGAATCAGATTAGTAGTGGGTTGTTATCAAGAAAAAAAGAGAGAAAAAAGATATTCAATTTATGGAGTGGGATAAATTTTGAAACCTATTTTCCAATAAGTACATTTCTCATAATGGTGATAGAATTAATTGTGTTAAAAAATAAGGATAATGATATTATTTGGTGGAAAAATTCACACGACATTGAGGTATTATTAAGGTGGTAATATCTAACCTAAAACTAAAGTTGATTAAATTCTTTATCTTCTTAAAACTAAGTCTTCAAAGGGTGTTATCTATAAGGTAATTCATTCGTTATAAAGAAGCTATTTGATGTGATCTCAAGGAGGATATGTATGTTGGATTTACCCCTAGAAGTCACGGTTTTAATAAGAAAATAGTTGGATTCGAAGGAAAATATAAAAATAATAGAGAGAAGAAGACGATCCTTCCTTTATACTCTAGTTGTGGAAAGAAACATGTGGGAAAGTATCTTAAGAGAACATGTAATTGTTTCATGTATGGAAATAAGGTTCATTGGGGAATAAAATTCCAATGTGATGGGAAGATATTAGCTAATGATGAAAATAGAGATAAATCTCTATAGTATTATCCACCCACACAAAAGAGTTTAAAATGAATGGATTGTTAGTTTTATTCTATTGGGTTCCCATGTCCAGAGGATAAGGATGATGATTAACATCAACAACCTCTTAATTCAAGAGACAAATGTAAATCTCATGCAATCAATATTTTTGACGAGGGGTGTGATAATGACATGGTGAAAGGTACATTTACCATCCCCTATAGGACAACTATGTCTTATTTTAATATCAATCTAGCAAATATTTTATATCGAAAAACTTTTATAAGTGTATCATAGTGACCCCTAAAAATTTATTTTATGAGACAGAAGTAAATACAAAAAATGGACAGATTATCGCATCCCAAGTCTATGATTCTACACTAGTTGATGTTTGTGAGAATGTGTTTCATTAAAATCTTATTATTATTTATATACATGAATTCTATGTTATTCTGGTGTAGCATTATATTTATTCTCAAAAATACAAAATCAACTTCCAAGGATGGGATGTTACATTTGATATTATTAACCAAAGTATGATCTCCCATTAGTTTTATTTTAAAAATTTTCTTTTGTTAGAAATTACATCCATAGTACTAGTCCTGATTCCTATTCAAATGGGGTGTTTATATCAGATTGTTGTAGATAAGCTCGACATCAAGTAAATGCATATTATGCTATATTTTTTTGATGTATTTATGAAATACCCCTCTATACTTCTACCAAATATTTATGTTGGATTTTCTATATAACTTATTGTTGGTGCTACACTTATTTATAAGACTCTATATATAATTTACTTAATTGAGTTGCAAGAATCGAAGAAGAAACTCTAGGAGAATATTGATAAGCAATTCATTCATCCAAGTGAATTACCTGGGGGTTCACATGTTCTATTTGTTAAGAAGAAATATTGATCAATCTGACTCTTAATTGATTATACAGAAAAGACATGATCAATATCAAGAACTAGTATCATCTACCCTATATTGATGACTTTTTCTGATGAACTATATTGAGATCAACAGTTTTCTATGTGTTATCATTTTTCTGGATATCATAAAATGAGGGTCAAGAAGGAGAATATAAAAAAGATACGTTTTTTACAAGGTATGAAAAATAAGAATTTATAGTGATTCTATTTGGCCTTACTAATACCCAGAATATCACCAAAGATTTAATAAATAGATTATTTCGAGGTTATATAAATAATTTTGTGGTAGTATTTATAGATTATATTATTATTTATTAAAAGGGTGAGGAATAATAGAATGATTATTTTAGAATTATACCAAGTACATAAGGAAGGATAAGAATTATGAAAAATTTAACATGTGTGAATTTTGAATTCTGATAGATTCATTCATAGGTCACATAATCTCAAGTGAGGGTATATCAGTAAAACATTAAAATATATATATTTTTGAACATTTTCCCAGACTAACCACTATTATTGATATCCATTGTTTTCATGGCTTGGTTGGATATTATCAACACGATGTGGAATATTTTTCAAGGCTATAAAATCTAATCTTCGTATTAATTATGAAGGGATAAAAGTTCCTTTGGATAGATGAATGAGAGGAATATTTTAAGTAACTAAATAGAAGGTTAGTTAGTACACATACACTTACACTACCCTATAGTATAGTAGGAGTTGTAATGTATAGTGATACATCTGTGAAATTATTGAGATGAATCATAATGTATAATGATATAGTTATATCTTATTCCACATGAAAATGAATGTTTAGTGAGAGAAATTACCAACTCATGCATTGGAGTAAGCTATGTTAAATTTTTCAATAATGATTTAACCGAATTACCACTATGGATAAAAGCATGACATATATACTAATAAAAAAATTAAATTATATTTCCAATCAAAAAGAGACGAACATGCCACAAAAAAGGTGGTTGTAACTGATTAAATATTATGAATGATCAATACATTACCACCATGGGAATGAAAACAAGGTGTCATATGCTCTGATTAAAAAAGGATAATTCCATATTATTTATGATGAGAAGCACACCAATTCAATATTTATGGGTGTGAAAATTTTGGATCTTGAAAACATGAGGGTATAAGAGAAATCATATCTATCCAAAATGAGTGTTCAACCATCTATTTATGTTATGATTTAAGAGTTATAGTTGGAATATGTAGAGAAAAAAAGTTGGTTAGAAAATGTTATCAAGTTCAAAATTGATTATTATGGAGTTATCAAACTCAAGAACCATGTATGTGTCCCATCATCCCAACATTTAGAGAAAGATATGATGGATTATCCTCATAGTTATTTCTTATTTATTCATCATGGAAGTATGAATTTGTATCGAAATTTGAAAGATTATTTACATTGGGATGGCATGAAGAGAGATTTTACATGTTTTTATCTTATTTTTTTGGTATTTCAGCAAGTTAAGGATGAGATATTTAATTTTAAGGGGATTCTAAAACCATTAACTACACTAGAATGGAAATGCAAAAAAAATCACAATGGATATTTTCACCGTAATCCCTAACGATTCTACAGGGAATAATGTTGTATGTGTTGTAGTCTATAACCTTATAAAGTCATCAAGAGTTATTTACATTAGAGAATTTTTATATCTTGATAAAATTACCCAACTATATAGTGATTAATTGTTAATATTTTAGGGTGTACCACTATAAATTGTATCTAATGGGGATTTGAGATTTTCCTTGATGTTTGGGATAATTTTTTAGCAGGATTTGGATACCGAGTTAAGTTTCAACACTTCTTGTCATACTAAAACATATTTTTAGTCATAGAGGAACATTCAAACACTAGAAGACATGTTTTTTATTTATCTTTGAATATTAAAGTGATTTTGAGTCAATACACAACATTTTTTGAATTTTCATGCAATAAAAATTTTCACTGCAGCATTTAGATTGCTCCCTATGAAGCCTTTTATGTTAGGAAGTGAAAAAATCCAACATATTGAAATGAATTTATAGAAAGAAATATATTAAAAACGGATATCACTAAGGATATGGTAGATAAGGTAAGATATATTCAACAACACCTAATATTCTCTCAAAGTAAAAAAAAAGTTTTATTAACAATGGTCATAAATATCTAGAGTCTGATGTTGGTTCTATGTTCTTCTTATGAATATCAACATGGAGGAGAGTGATGAGATTTGAAAATAAGGTATATCTATTCCATATGTATATTAGTCATTTCAAACTATTGATAGTATTATAATGGTAGCTTATCATTTGGTGATTCCATCTAATATCTATCAAGTTCATGACATCTTTTATGTATCTCTCCTGAGGATGTATATACACGACCCTTGACATGTAATAAACTTAGAGGTCATACAGTTGGAGAAATACACTTCTTATAAAGAACAACCGATAATTATTCTAGACCATATAATAAATATCTATGAAACAAGACCATTATCTTGGTCAATGTTTTGTGGAGAAACCATCATTTTGAGAATTCCACATGGGAACCTTAGGATTGTACGAGGAAGAAGTATCCTAATTTTTTTTATCAATGTGACTATTTTTTAGCATAAAATTCATTATTAGGTGGTATATTGTGATACCACAAAATTTTTATGAAATATTTCTCTTCAAATGATTTTATTTCTTCAATATATTGTGTTACATGCAACAAAAAATTTAGACTAACCACAAATCATTATTAAAATACCATGTGTCTATTATTTCCGGTCCATTAGATTGTAGTGTTTGAATTTTAATAACCCAATGATGAAAAATATATGGTCTAAACCTTTATAAAATTATTTTTTTATATATTAAATGATCCTAAATAAAAGTAATAATAACATGAAAATAAAAGTACTATTATCTATATAAAATTATTTTTACACGCACAATTTTCTTTTATCATAATAAATTTAATCCATACCAATTATTTAATGATTATAAATAAATCATTATGTCATTTACTTTATTAAATTTATTAAAATATGAATAAAATTACTACCATAAGAAAAGAATAAATCTTATTTTACTCTTAATAGTATATTTGTTTTCTAAAAAAAGTATTTCTCGCATCTTGAACACATATATTAAAATTAATTTCATCCTTTAATAGGTATTGAATTAGATAATATTAATTACATATTTAGAATAATGTGGCTCATGTTTTGTAAATAATTATCTTTTATTTTTGTTCAATTTGAATAGTAACCATGGTAAAAAAATTTAGCCTGATAAAGGATAAATCTAGATTTTCTAGGATAACAATATGTGATAAGGATATAATTTTTCATCATAATATTTATTTGATGAAAATAATTAATCCTTTTTCACATTAGGATTTAAATAAATTTGTTTAATTGACAATTTTCCATGAAAATGATTTTTATCTTATTTAAATTAGTAAACGTTACAAAATGTTACACTCTTAATTTTCAATTTACATTATGTTTCCACATATATAAAAACATAGTAATAAAGAAATATTATTAGTAATTTAGTTCATAATGAAATTATATTCATGATGGAAATTTATTTATATTTTTACGAAATATATAATTCCCTAAAATAATTACATAATTCCAAAATATGGCATATTAAATAAATGATTTTTTTAAAATATTATGGAAATATAAAAAGTGCAATGAACTAGAACGGATACACTAGTACCCTAAAACTCGATCCATTATGAACATATCTGAAAGTGAATTCTTGATCCCCACGGGTTAGAAACTATAAACTGTCATCATATAAGTTAAATGTTGGTATAATGTTTTCAAGAAAAAAGTTGACGAAAAAGATACATGTCTATACGATCAAAAGATAACTCTATAGAGAGAATAGTAACACAATTAAAACAGGTATATAAACCCAAAATAAAACTACAATGTACTATAAAATGGGATAAAAAACCTAATTCTCAACAGATATAGTAGAAAAATCACAAATATCTACAACAACTACCACCTCTATGTGGGTTTTTACCATTTCATGAACATGGTAGGAGTAAATCTAGAAATTTCCAAAGGCATAGGTAGGGTGTGGGTTAAAACCAAAATTGGATCTCAGAAAGGATTCCATAATAATATTCCAATAAAATAATCTAATACAAACATTCAATTTTAAAAAATAATACATGGAAATAAAATTGAATCTTTAAAACAAAACATTCTATTCCTTTCATTTTATGGAAACATTTAAAAATAATGGATTAATAAACATTTTATATAAAGAACCAACCTTAAAAATTACATAATCTTCAATTAAGTGAATAATTCTTATTGAGGATATTTTCTGGTTTAGATATTTAGATAATTAGGCTATAACTATTAAATATCATGAAAATTAAAAAGTAGACATTTCTGCTGAGTTTGAATTGTTTTTCATAAAACAAAAACTCTAATAAAATAAACGTGTCTAGTTTCATGTTTTAGACAGCATGTCTTATACATGATCCTATCCTCGAACCTATTCATCTTTAAGTCATGTGGAAAACAATTTAAATCGTGGGATGAGAATAATAATCTTGGTAAGGCTTAAAAAATAAGGAAAAAAACATTAGCCTATAAATAAATACAAATCAATGAAACTATAATTTTTAATCATAACATACCTTACAAAATCATAATATTTATGAATAATACACTGAAATCATAAATCATAAAGGTAACTAGTGGCATCCATAATATAATTATTTTTTAGCTTCCAAAACCATGTAGGGATTTGTATTTGGAATACTCATCACAATATATTCCATAAATCTCTTAGGATAAACATTATTGTTTACCGATGTCACATTACACAACGAATTTGAGAGCTATCTCAGGCTCACCCACCCGAGGTTTATCACGAAACCACCCATATATGTAAAAAATTCTAAAGAACCATAATGTATTCATAACACATAAATAATAATAAATTAATGGTAACATTTATACATTGAAATCACAATATACCCTTTTAAGATATTTACATAATAAATGATTTATAAACCACTTTGAAAACCACTTAAAACATTTAATAAAGATATTTTTTATTCAAAGTGTCCCATAACATATTGATGCTTTTGAAAGAAATTTTAATTTGGAAAAATTAATTTCTATATAAATAAATCCTTAAAATAACTTTAAAAAATGGAAATTAATGATAATGATTTAGAAGAATAAATATTTAAAAAATTTAAAACGATATTTTCATTAAAGAGTTCTTAACCAAATGAATGATTCTTGATTATAAATAATTGAAGAATAACATTAATCAAAGCTTATATTATCATGAGAATAAAACAATTCCAGATATATTATATCAAAGGGAAGTATATATACCATATAAAAGTGAATTTGTGTATAACAACAAATAAGTCTCAATGAAATGTAAATTGAGACAATGCCCCTTACAAAGATCGTACCATTATAATACAGATAAATTAATGGCATAATTATGCGTTGGAAATATAAATACAACTAATATATGTAGATATTATGTATAAAACAATCATAGGTTATTCACAGATATTCATATCATGAATAAATCAAGATGTATAATTTTAACCCCAAAGTGTTAAAATTGGGTTAAGAAGTTCTCTTACAGAAATTTGATACCATAACGACGTCACTTTAAAAATTCAGAAAATGAGTTGATGAAAGAGAAAAGGTTATCCCATCACATATAAATAAATCAACCACAGTACGGATATAGAAGAATATATCCCAACTTAGGAAAATGGAAATTTAAAAGACATAACATAAATGAAATCTTTGATTAGAAGAGGAGAGTGAAAAGTTACTTTACTGATTTGGTAACATACGAAACATATAGTACATAAGAAAAGAATCATATAATTAAGATTTAAAGTCTTATAAATTAAATTATATTACACAAAGAATACAATAATGGGTAGTAAATACACCACACAAAAGGAAATATTGGAAATATAGGATGAATCTCATGCTAATAAGAAGTGAGATGAAAACCCCTTACCTCCTGTCTGAATTGACCCGTTCATTCTTTAATCTCCTAAATAATAAACTAAAGTTAATTCATCATTTATGAAGAAAATTTTTTAATTTTATTATTCCTTTTATATCATTCATTACCATGTTATAAACATTATTCAATCATTTATGTTAATAATGGTCATTTTGTCGATATTTGGTACTTGAGTCAAAAATGAATTTCTTATAATTACAAGTTGTTCATGTGGTCAAAATTAAATTATCTCCAAAATTTTATTCATTATTTAGATATCATATATATCATATATATCCAGTATATATATGTATTTATTATAGTACATAACATTTGGAGGTAAGAAATAAAATTCACCATTCATGGAGACGGTAAGCCGTACGTACACCTGAACACCACATTCATTTCTATTTCATATTTAATGGAATGAAAAATTATTTATATATAGGTATATTATAATTAAAATATAATATACTATATAATTTCATTAATTCCATACTTTATATGTTCAACCTATGGCATGGACGAGTCTTATCACTTTGAGGGGGCAGTAGTCCTCACTTCCTCAAATGAAATTATCGTATTTTCTCATTATGGAAACCACAAAGGTATGATATAAATGAAAAATAAATAAGTATAGAGACAGTAAAAATATAATATATAACACATTTAAATACATTGTCATCTTAATGGCTGCTATAAGAGGTGTTAGAAGAATATTGAAGAATCATCATTTCATGAGGCATTAGTTCGCCGTCCAAAGAAACATCATATTCTTTTCCCATTAGACAAAGTTTTGTGTATGTTTTGTTCTAATTAATCTCATATCAACAACCTATTATATTTATTATACTGGTTTTTTTATAAAATAAATGAATAAAACGATTTTAGGGGTTTTAGAAGTAAAATAAAATAAAAGAACTTAAGAGAAGACATTACCTTTAAATCAGGTAACTCCCATAGGTTTGAACCAAAAGGATTTCTGGAAGTGCCTTAAGACTATGGTGAGGTTTCTAGGTGGAAGATAGGGATATTGAGTCATTATTTGTGAATATTTTTTACGATCCTTGGTGATTTAATGGTGCGAGTAATGGGTTAGAGATGATAGATTTTTATATGGGGGAGGATGGGCTCTTTAAGAATGTTTGAAAGTATTATTTTATTATATAATGATTTTAGATTTCAAAAGGTACAAAACTTATTAAAGTCAAATATAACATGACTATTTTTTGAAATAAAATCATCCAATAATAATTTTACTTTTTATGGATATTATTTTAATTTTTATAATCTTATTTATTTAAATCATTCATTAATGAGGAAAACACTCCATTATTGTTGTGTCCTAAATAATTTTATTTATCTGATGTCTAAAAATTATAAAAAAATAATATGATGTATGAAATCTTTTTATATTTCAAATGAATATTTATATTCAAATTTATAACTTATATAACCTCATGTAAATATTTATTTACTAAAAGATATATTTTTTTGTCATTTCTGTCATTACTTTAAATTAATCAATATAAAGCGTCATTATCACTCTTATGTGGCTCTAAGGGGTCCCAAAATCAACTAAAGTATTCCCATGGACCTATATTTATAACCTAATAGCATTAGGAAACATTTTAGAGCAATTCATCATTATTATAATATTAATATTACCTTGAACTACCATATTTACCTTTAACTGCGGTAAATAAAAGTCAAAAGTTACTATTCAAAAAAATTATTTTCATATTATTGAAACAAATTTTACTTACTGATAACAACCATGTATGTAGGATTTTTGAAATTAAATTAAGGATGTGGTAAATTTTCATTTAAATGAAAACGTTGGTTTTTTAACTACTAATCAGTGTTTTCATTATTCATCAAAAATTGATGTTTTTCTGAAAAATACAAAACATTCAGACTAAGCTATATTTGATATTATGAATTAAAAAATGATGTATATTTTACCATATTAAAAAAATTTTAATTTTCATTAATTAATTTAAAATTAATTCCTGTTGTCAAAACAGAAAAGTGAGTTTTTAAGAAATAATAACTATCAAAAGATAGACACTTGTTTATGTCCAATCATAAAGTGAAATTACTTCAAATGACAAAAATTCGGTTAAATAGTAAAAATATAATCTAATTAAAATTTAAAAACATTAATAAGATAATATAACCATATAAGAAAATTATATTAAAAGGCAGTTTTGAATTAAAATACATTATTTTTCACTACTCATTAAAAAAATGAGTTTTATCAGAAAAATAAAAAAAATTACCCAAAATAAATATTGATGCCCTGATTCTAAAGAATAATTTTATTTTAAAAAATATAACATATAAACATGACCAAAACTCAATTTAAAGGGAGTTCTCCATCAAAATGTGGTAAATCAATCGTTTAAAGAATATTATAGTTTTTATGCTTAAAATTATATTCATTCACATTTTATGACTCTAAATCTTGTTGGATAAATGTAAAAACATTTAATAGAAATGTATAATCATATTATAGTTTGTTATGTTCATTCCCACCATCATAACAGTTAGGCATTAACTACCAATTAAAATTAAAATATATTATTATTTATAAGTATGAATCATCATTGTGTGCAACATAGACTTCAGAGAAACCCATTATTTCATGTTAGGTACACCATTAAATGTAGCATCCTATTTAAAATAAAATTAATATTTAACTAAAAACTATTAACAAATATGAAAATGTCATATTCTTTATTTTCCTAGAATGTTAAATCATTCCCCGTTATGGAAATTGCATCCTCACAATTTTAAAATTGAGCTGGGAAACTTCATTAAAAGTCCCACATCTGAAAAATAGTCAATAATACTATAACATTAAAAGAAAGAAATATAAATACAAAGGTCACCCGAGATAACCCATACTAGGATTCCATATAAGAAAACATGGACATGGAAGAGAAACTATATCTCATAGATTAACAGAGAGTGACTGATAACCTGATCACGAAAAGTTAACCCCCACAATACCATAAATTTGTGGTTGGGTGAAAGTATGATGATAAAAGAGAGCTTATAGTTTTTTTCTTCAAGATATTTTTCATAGAGTTGAAGATGTTTTTTAATAACTATTCTATGATCGTAACAATATATACTTACCTGTCATGTAGAGTGTCATCCATTAATAAAATACTACCACAAACTCATCTGTTCTCCAAATGGTATGTATTCAAGATGTCTTGGTCACACCTGAAGTGCAGGAATCAACTTCTATAGTATCAAATAATATATAAAACATTAACAATATATTTCCCATATCTTTAGACATCAATCATAACCAAAATTTGTAAGTACAAGATCATATAATCCCCAAAAGGATTATCCTTTATAAAAATAAATACTACTCTTATTCTCTAAAATTCAACAAAAAGGACCGAAAGATCAAGAAATAACTTTCAAATTACTATTTTCCTTAAAATTATTCAATATAATAGAAACTAATATTGAAACCTAAAACTCAGAAGTATTTAATCACATAGTCTTTTAGAGTAAATCTTAACATTTATCTCCAAAAACATTGACTACTATTAAAGTCTCATACTGAAGTGTAATTAACCAAATCACATATTCTCTATGATAGGTTAATAATTTCCATAAAGATCCCATATCACCTGATGTCCACAACAAAAACATATATTCTTCTAAAATAAAATTTTAACCATTACTCCACAAATGAAATCCCATAGTATTATATTTCCCTTAAGCATATAGTGTTCCCAAAAGTGAAAACATCTTCCCAAATAACCTTTATCAATTAATTAAAAAATAATTCCTATACTAAGGATATATATTTTATAAAAAATAATATCCCAAATCAACTTATTCTTGGTCAATAAAATCATTTAACTAAAAAAATTAGTTATACTTACAAGAGATTTCACGTAGTCTAGTGGTAAGTGATAAATCTCAATCGCATTTTGATTGTGGGTTCGAATCTCGTTGCTTTGTCTAATGCCATATGTTTTCATACGGTCTATGTTTTTTCCTTTTTCAAAAACTATATAATTTTATAACATTCCTAAAATGAGATAAATCCCTTAAAAATAACCATAACATATTTTAACCACAAATTTTATCTCATACCTCGCATTTTCATCACATAATCTAACAACATGTAATTATCTCAAAAACAAAAGATTATATGAACCCCAAAGATAATAAATTATGTCTGCACAAGAAAAGATAACTATTTCTTAAATAACATTTTCACATATCAAAATTCATGGTTACACATACTAGAAATTATCTTCCAATGCAATCCCATCATCAATAGATCCTTAATACTTTTAAGCATTTCATCACCCCAAAATGTACCATAAATTTTGAATACCTTATGTGTATACTTTTTACTCATTAAAAATTATTCCTAATCCAGAATCCATTATTTTCCAACATATTCCATAATACATAATTCCTAAAAAAATAATCATTAATCATATCCTAAGATTCAATAATGTCAAATCGTCATCTAAGAAATAATTCATACCTTTAATTTGTCATTGTATCCTTCCACATCTTAAATTCGAATTGCATTAGAAATTTTTAAACATATATTTGTATGATCTTACTGATCCCATTCCCGAATCGTCTTCATAGAACATCTATTTGTATGATGACCATGGGCATTACATCTAAAACATTCAATTGATTATTCAGAAAGTACTTGTTTCCCTTTCCTGGAGTCAACTGGATGCTTCCTTTTTCCATGGAAGGTTCTTTATTTATGAACTTCATTACCACATATATATAATCTTACCATACCTTTAAATATTTTCCTAACTGTTTATTTTCACATCCGTCACACATAGGTTTTTGAATACACTTACCCTTATTATTATTAATAGAGATTATTGTAGGGATTTGTTTCTAGCATATATGATGCTTTATAAAAACCTACAAGGTACAGGTGGTCGATCATGACTCCAGATAGTTGGTTGAGAATAAACATATGAGTTCTCATTTCAGCTCCCATTTAATTCAGTTGCTTATTCAGAAAACGATCATAGTTTTCTTCACATCCATTGTTACTTTGGTACCTGCTAGATATAGCTATTGACTAAACCAAAATGGTCAGTTTGAGTATATTATTAAAATCATCATATACTGTCTTATGAGGAGGGTAAACACTAAAACATACTTGTTCATTTTCTCTTAAACTCATTCGATTTATCTAAAAAAACTATGACTCTTTCCAATATGCCAACCATTATGGTTATTTCGCTATTGATTAAATAACACCCTAACATCTAATATTATCTAAACCAAACATTGATTCCAACTATAAGGACCCCGACTTAAACATTAAATAATCACGAATTAGGTGAATAATTAACATTGAATATCTTTTCAGGTTTAGAGATTTAGAGAATTAGGCCATAACTATTACATCTCAAAAAAATTACAAGGTTGACACTTCTGCTCAGTTTCCATTTTTTTCATAAAATAAAAAATGTCAAAAAAATAATCTTCTCTAGTTCCATGTTTTAGACATCATGACTTTTCCCTAAACCCATTCATGACCCTATTCATCTTCAAGTCCGATGAAAAACATTTCAAAACTTGGTATGAGCATAAAAAGCTTAGTAAGGGTTATAAAATAAGGAATGAAAACCTTATCCCATGAATAAATACAAATCAATGAAACCATAATATTTAATCATAACATACCGTATAAAAACCTAATATTTATGAATAATATAGAGAAATCATAAATCATAAAGGTTACATGGGGCATCTATAACATGCTTACGATGTATCTTTCAAAGCTATATATAGAGTTAAATTTCGAATACCCATCACAATATATTCCCTAAATCTCTTAGAAGAACCATTATTATTTTCCTCCATCATGTTACCTAATGCATTTGAGAGCTATCTCAGGCTCACCGGCCTTGGGATTATCACGAAACCACCCATATATGTAAATAATTACCAAGAACCATAACATATTAAAAACAAATAAACAAACATAAAGGAAAGAAAACATTTCCACATTGCAATCACAATATATCCCTTCAAGATATTGATATAATCAATGCTTTATAAAACCATTTTCAAAACCATTTAAAACATTTAATAAATAGGTTTTTGAATCGAAATTTCCAATAACACATTAAAGATTTTTAAAGAAATTTTAAATTCAAAACATTCATGTCCATAAAAATAAATCCTTAAAACCATTTTTAAATCATGGAAATTAAAGTGAAAGATTTAGAAGAATAAGTCATTAAAACATTTAAAATGATATTTTGGTTAAAGAGTTCCTAACCAAATGAGATATTATTGAATATAAATAATTGAGGAATAACACTAATCAAAGCTTATAATATCAAGAGAATAAGGAGATTCATGATATATTATGTCAAAGTGAAGTATATACACCATATAAAAGTGAATTAGAGTATAACAACAAATAAGTCTCAATGGAATGTAAATTGAGACAAAGTCCCTTACAAAGATCAGACCATCAGACTAAAGATAAATAAATGGAATAATTATGTGTGAAAAATATAAATATACCCAATATAAGTGGATATTAAGTGTAAAAAATCACAGGTCATTCACACATATTCATATCACGACAAAATCTCAAAGTATATGTTTAACCCCAAATAATTGAAATTAGGTTAAGAAGTTCTCTTACATAAATTTGACATCCTAACATCGTCACATTGATAATTCATAAAATGAGTCGATGAGAGAAAAAATGATCTATTTAATCACATGGACATAACATTTACAGAAATAGAGATATATAATAACATATCCCAACATAAGACAATCTAAATTTAAAATACATAACATAAAAGAAATCTTTTATTAGAAGAGGAGAGTAAAAGGTTCCTTTATAGATTTGGTAACTTATGAAACATACACCACATGAAATAATGATCATAAAATTAAAATTTAAATTACCATAAATTAAATTAAATTACACAAATAATACAATTATGGTCAGTAAATACACCCTATAAAATGAAATAATGGCAATATAGCATGAATCTCATGCGAATAATAAGTGAGATGAAAACACATTACCTCATGACTGACTTGAACCGTTCATTCATTAATCTCCAGAATAATAAAATACAGTTATTTTAAAATTTCTTAAGAAACTTTTTAATGTTTATTATTTCTTTTATATCACTTATTACCATGTTATAAACATTATTCTATCATTTAAGTTAATAATGTTTCTTTTGTCGATATTTGGTACTCGAGTAAAAAACAAACATCTTATAATTACAAGTTATTCATGTGGTCAAAAGAAAATTTTATACAGAATTATATTAATGATTTAGATATCATATATATCATATATATCAAGTATATATATGTTTTTATAATATTACATAACATTTTTGAGGTAGGAAATTAAATGCACCGTTCATGGAGACCATAAGTCGTACGTACGCATGAACTCTACATTAATTTCAATTTAATATTTAATGGAATGAAAAAATAATTATATATAATTATATTATAATTCAATTATAATATAATATATGATTTCATTAATTCCATCCTTTATATGATCCACATATGGATGAAAGGGTCAGATCACATTGAAGGGGCAGTAGTCCGCAGTTCCTCAAATGAAATTATCATATTTAGCCACTATGAAAACCATAAAAGTATGATATAAATTAAAAATACAGAAGAATAGAGACAATATAAATATAAAATATATTACATTTAAATACAGTTGCATCTTAATTCCTACCATTATATGTTTTAGGAGAATATTGAACGATCATCGTTTTGTGAGGCAATAGTTCGCCGTCCACAAAAAAATTATGTACTTTACCCATTAGACAGAGGTTTGTATAAGTGTACTTAGAATACTTCTCATATCAAAAAGCCAGTATATTTAGGATACTGGTGTTTTTATAAAAGAAAGTAATAAAAAGTGTTTTGTAGGTTGGAGATGTAAAATAAAAGAAAAGAACTTAATAGAATACATTACCTTTAAATCAGTTAACTACCATTGGTTTGAACCAAAATGATTTCTTGAAGTGCCTTATGCCTAAGGTAAGGCTTCTAGGTGTAGGAGGGGGATATTGAGAGCTTAATGGGGTAAAGGTTGGATGGGGAAAGGGACTTGAGAGGTGTGAGTAATGGGTTATATTTGAGAGATTTTTATAAGGGGGTGGAGGGGGTCTTTAGGAAAGATTGAAAATATTATTTTATAATATAATGATTTCCGGTTTCTAAATATCCAAAACTTATTAAAGTGGAAGATAAAATGAATCTTGTTAGAAATAAAATCATCAAATAATAATTGGATAGGTTTTGGATATTTTTTTAATTTTTTATAATCTTATTTATTTAAATCATTCATTAATGAGTTTACCACTTCATCATTATTGTGTCATAATATTTCTATATATTTGATGTCTAAAAATTATAAAAAATACCAGGATGTAGGAAATAATTTAATATTTCAAATGAATATTTATAGTTGAAGATATAAATTATATTACCTTATGTAAAAATTGATTTACTAAAAGATATATGTTTATGTCATTTTTGTCATTACTTTGAATTAATTAATATAATGTGTCATTATCACTCATAAGTTGTTACATGGAGCCAAAAATCAATATAAGGATGTCCATTGTTGGAAGTGAATCAACCAATAATATTATAACATATTCTAGGGTAACTTTACATTATTATAATGTTATTTTTACCTTGAATTACCCTATTTACCTTTAACCGTGGTAAATAAAAGTCAAATGTTACTATTAAAAAAAGTATTTTCATCTTGTTGAAACACATATTACATACTGATAACAACCATGTATGTCAGATTTTTAAAATTCAATTCCCAGAAGCGTTAAAATTTCATTTAAATGAAAATTTTTTATTTTAACTACTACATAGGGTTTTCACAATTCATCAAAAATTGATTTTTTTCGAAAAAATACCAAAAATTCGGCCTAAGATATATTTGATATTATGAATTAAAATAATATTTCTATTTTACCAAATTAAAAACATAGAAGTTTCATTAATTAGTGTAAAATTTATTCCCGTTTTCAAAACAAAAAGCGTGTTTTTATGAAATAATAACTATCAAAAGATTGACACTTGTTTATGTCCAATTTCAAAGTGAAATTACTTGCAATGACCAAAATTGGATTAAATTGTAAAAATATAATTTAATTAAACTTTAATAAAATTAAAAAGATAATATAAAAATATAAATAAATTATACTAAAAGGTAGTTTTGAATTAAAATACAGTATTTTTCACTATTTATTAAAAAATAAATTTTATCAGAAAATACCAAAAATTTACCCAAAGTAAATATTGATGTCCCAATTCTAAAGAAGAATATTTTTTTGACAAATAAAACATATAAAAGAGACCATGACTATATTTTAGGAGGGTTCTCCATCAAAAAGAGGTAAATCGACCGGTTAAAGAATATTAGAGTATTTATGATTAAAATTAGATTCATTCACATTTTAACCCTCTATATTTTATTGGATAAATGTAAAAACACATAAAAAACATTTATAATCATATTTTAGTTAGTTTTGTTCATTCACACCAATACAATGGCTAAGTGTTAACTACCATTTAAAATAATAATATACTATTATTTTTCAGTATGACTCAGCATTGCATGAAACATAAGTCTTTGGAGAAACCAATTATTTTATTTCAGGTACTACATTGAATATAACGGCCATTATAAAAAAAATTAATATTTAATTCAAAAAATTAATAAATATGAATATTAAATATTCTTTATTTTATTGGGATGTTTCATTTTATATATAACAGTTCATATTAGCTAACAAGAAATATGAAATCCATTTTTAAAACAATTGAATATATATCAAAATAATCAGAGATGAGAAACATGGTAATATTCTAATTGATATGATAGTTCCATGTTATGTCATCCTCTCAAACTCAAATAGGTGATGACCAAAATATGTGTACACTGTCCCACATACACTAGTCATGAGGACCCATCACCATCCCATTATGGAATTGATCTCTTGCACTAGGTTTTTTAGAGTTATAGAGCATCAATAGAGTGTTATACCAGAAAAATCAGTAACTACCTATGATTTCGTGAGCTCAAACAATAATAATAAAATGGGTAATTTATTTCAAAACTTTTTAAAATACAATTAACCCATTTTCCATTTTAATATGAAAATTTAAAATACAAAAATAGCGTTTTAATGAATTCATACATTTTCAGGATAATCCCAACCAAGGTTCAAATCAAAAAAAATAATCCATTTTTCTCAAATAAAATTTTGAATTAAATATCATAAATCATTTTTATTATTCCTTCAATTTCCATAAAATCCAAATCACACCCAAATTCACTAGAATTTGGTGTTTTCCCCAAATTTCAGTCCAAATAAATATTAAACCTAAAATTACACCAAATCGGGTTTTTAAAATATAATTGAAATAAATAAAAACAATAAATAAATTCAAGGTTAAATTAATAATCCATTCTTATATGAAACCACATACTATAGATCATAGGATCACAAAACAAAACACTAGAAATAGGAAAATCCAATGAATAATATCATCAAAGGTGATTTAATAATCTAACCTAGATTCAAGGTCTAAAACAATAGAGTTTAGATTCTCCAATAATATTGAGATCTTTCAAACCCTAATAAAGAGAGAGAAAGAGATTGTGAATATGAGAAATAGAGAAAAACTCTAACCGAGAAGAGATTGAACAATATTATCCTTACATTGATCCAGGTTAGAAGCATTTTGGAGGATAAAAAATAGTTCATTTAGAGCTCCAACAACCAATACAACACCCAATCATCCATGATAAGTTTCCCTTTGAATAATACAATAGCTTGAACTATACAATGTTAGAGTTCTGGCACACCATGACCAATCAAACTAGCCGTTATGAATAGTAATACCCAATATTTGAAATTTTATAAAATTTATTTGTCAAAATGGACTTCATTTTTGGATTGGGAATATCAAAATTAGATTAAGGTGAATTTTTGGTATTTTCCTGAAAACATTCGATTTTTGATGAATAGTGAAAAACACTGCGTTATTGTTTAAAACCAACTTTTTATTTAAAAAACTATTTATTTTATTTAAATTTATTTTAAGTCTAAATAGATACATAATACCTACATTAGTTCAATATAATTCATTGGATTCATTTTATAATAAGATTAGATGTATAAAATTTTATTGATCTTTTTAACATCTTTTACCCACCTTCTAGGCACATTTGAAAATATTCATAAACGTAAATTTACCACTTCGTTGAATTTAATTTCAATAATACTAGAGACATGATTGATATTAGTAAGTAAAATTTTGTTCAATAAGATGAAAATATGTTTATGTGAATAGTAACATTTGATTTTTATTTACCACAGTTAAAAGTAAATAGGGAAAATAAAGGTAAAAATGATATTATTATTACCCTAACACATGTCCTAATTCTATTGGATATGTGTATTTCGACTAAAATCAAAAAATGGAATAAAATAGGATCCTTTTGGTCTATTTGGATTAGATTAGGACATTTATTATATTTTATGTAAAGAAGAGTTAAAAGTGTTAAATTCCATGTTTAATAACTAAACCATAATTAATATTGGGTTATAAATAAGAAACATTTTAATATAATTAGTCATTAGAAATATAAAAATATTTCTTACATAATTGTATTTTATTTATAATTTTTACAAATTAAATAATTAAATTTATTTATGACACAATGATGATGCAGTAATTACCTTATTAATGAATGATTAAAATAAGTGATATTATAAATATTCAAATAAATTTAATTTGAGACTTTTTTGAATTAATCTAATTTTATAGCTTAATATGATATTTTAGGGTTGATTAAATGAATTTTTATATAAGTAATCACACTTTTATGACTTTAACAAAAACAAAATACCAAATAGTGTCAAAATTGACAAAAAGGAGTTTTTAAAAGCAATACTATATTATTAATTGATATAGTATTCCCAAAAATCTAATATTTGACAAAAGGATAATGAAACACTTGGGCTTCTCTTGACTTTTTATAGTTTGTTTATTATCCATTTATTATAATAATACAAGAATACATGGTAAAAGATAATCTATTTAACTAAGCGATAAATATAAAAGACAAAGAAAATATTGTGACATAAACCTATAAAAAACCTATTGGTTGAGAGGTTTTCAACCCATCCTTACATTAGCATATAAATAAATCCTTTTGGAGCCATTATAAACCGAATATGATTTTATAATAAAATAATATTTCAAGCTTTTCCAAAAGTGACCCTCACCTCTCTTATAAAAGGGTACTTACCCTTCTCTCAAAATCACACCTCCGTAGCCATTTGGCTCTTCCAACCCCTAAAAAAATATCCTTCTAATTTCATTCACTTTAACTTAGAATCCTCACTTTAATCAAAAATCCATCATAAGGAGCCTTTTGATCAAATAAAAAAGAAGCACCCGAAGAAGAGGTAACAATTTCATCAACTTTTTTTAAGTTCTTTTCTTCTTCCACTCCCACTTTCATTGTTGTTTCCATTACAAAATAATACATCTGGTACCTTCTAAATATTTTTATGTTATGGTACAACCATATTCATTAATCTATCCATCCAATAAATGACAAAGTCACAATACGCGCGTATGTACGGCTTACCGTCTCCATGTCACGGTGTAGTTTTTATTCGACACTTAATTGTTTGGATGGGTAGAATAATTAGTATAATTGGTTTAAATAATAAATATAATATGTTAATTATTCTCTATATATGATAAAACATAAAATTACACATGATTTCACCATCAATAAAATGGTATTTTCACTCATGTTTACATACGGATGACCGTCTCCATGAATGTGATGAGATTCATTCCCCATCGTAACCACTCAAGAATAATTTTCATTTTATGATTTAAAAATGATGTTTAAGAACTTTATATAATTATAGATATGAATCACATACATATTATCCATAAAAAACATCTCTTACATAACTAATCATTTAAAGGAAAACGAATCAGCTAACACCCAAAACAATGATACTACTGAAATATTATTAAGAAAGAAATATTAAAAGATCATATATGATATCATATTTATGTATTTGGTTCATGTATAATTTAATAAAAATTATTTAACTATTATACAGAAGGTTAAAATACCCTCAATCAAGGTAAAGTAGAAGTTAAGGGTTAATTTTACAATCTATTAACTATTTGTGGTTGTTTATATGTAAGTATCTAATGGGACCTTTTTATCACCCACATTCGTGTTTCTTAAAAATGTATTTCAAATTATTTTTACTATTTACTTGACTATGGGTTAAATTAATTTAAACCCTTGTTTTAATTTTTATAATTTTTTTGAATGGAATCTTTCCACTGTTTTCTAAACAAGTTACTTTATGACCTTTTTGACAAATTAATGTAAGAATATTTTTTTAACTTATACGGCAGGTGTGGATATTTTCCACTATTATAAAATCTTCAAATCTTCCCTTAAAAGATTATAAGAGTAATTTAGAAAAAGATGATTTCCTTTAATGTTATGTGACTTTTAAATGATTTCAAAATAGAAAGAGTTATTTCTCTCAAATAGTTTTGATTTCATCTATATCAACATCCTTTGATGGATTTTACACGTGTTTGATGTTGATTAATTATAATAAAATCTTACATATTGTATTGAATGAGTTATGATATGTTTAACTGTGGATGTGATATTTTTTATACCATTAATGGTTTATGGTTAATGTATTTACATTTTTTATGCTAGTTTTAATATGAATTTTTATGTTATGTTTCAACATTTTCAAATGAGGAATGCTTTGGACTTAGTAAGTGATGGGTGGAGCTTGCTATAGGTCCTCGATGCATCGGTAGGTCTCATGAGACAATCTAGTGTCATGTCACAAGGCCTTGACAAAATATTATTTGTAGTCTTGGCACGAGGCGTTGATTTTGGGTTTATGATGTACGACATTATGCATTACATCATTATGAAATTGGTTATTGATATTTCCTGTGATTATTAGAATTTTAGAATATCCATGTGAATAAGTAAATTTCATTATTTGATTTATATTTTCTATATTTTTCTGATGTTTAAGGTTAAAAGATATATATTTTATTCTTAAACATTCCCATAAAATGTTTATAATTATTAATGAATTTCTACCCCCTATTGTTATCGTTACTCTGTGTTTGATATCACCCCTTTTTTATGATTTATTTTTTCCTGGATGCGAAGAAGTATTTTATGATTAACCTACCGAAATAGGCTAAGGGATATGAGTGTGTTCAAAGAAGACACAATGATGTTTTTTTATTTATTTGATGATGTAATGTAAAACTTATGAATGTATATAGTACTTCCAAGGCTATTAATCTAACCGATCTTTTGGGACAATATTCCTTGTATCATGCTAATGTTATTTAATAATGCACCAACATTGGGTAACTAGGTTTGGGGTGTTACTTTTGGTATCAGATTAAGTTGAGTACAATACTTGGAAGCTATATTTAGAAAAACTCTGATTAGAGAACATTACCCTATGATAGACTTTGAGGATTAGTATTGAAGACCTTTATAGAATAATTGTAATGTAGATATTTTTTGAACTTTCAAAGAAAAAGATACCTGTCTATGTATGAGCAGGTAGAGGCGGCTCTGGCACAGATATACCTACGGGTGAAAACTCTGGCAAGGAGTTTCGGGCTTGACCCAGTGTATCCTAGTACATGACAACGAGTCATGCTGTACTATTGGTTACAACACTCCTAGGGGATACTATTAGGATAATTCACATTTTCTTTACAAACCATTATAAAGGATTTATGAGTATATAATTTCTCAAAGAAAACTATATTATGATTATGGATTATATCCAAAGATGTTCAATTTATGATAAGAATTTTTCAAATTTGGAATTATGTAATGTCATTTAGAAACTAATATAGTGTATGCCATTGTTTAGAAATGGCATCTAGTGAAAGGAAGGGAAACCGTGTAACACCCAAGGATTTTATGAGAAATATTTTGTTTTTATGTTATATACATCATCAAAGTAATATTTCACTACACACAACACTAGCTTGGCTTTCTTTACACGCAATCGCGACCTTCCTAATAGTTTGCGTCGTACGCAATACCGAGTTTCACTAAACAACATTATTCTATTGAAATATTATTAAAACTAGCCGTTATTAATAGTAATACCCACTTTTTGAAATTTTGAAATTTTTATTTTTCAAAATGGACTTCATTTTTGGATTCGTAATATCGAAATTAGCCTAGGGTGAAATTTTGGTATTTTTCTAAAAACATTCAATTTTTTATGAATAGTGAAAACACTGGGTTACTATTTAAAAACTGACTTTTTATTTAAAGAATTATTTATTTTATTTAAATTTATTTTAGGTAAAAATTGATACATAATACCTATATAAGTTCAATTTAATTCATTGGAGTCATTTTATAATAATTTTAGATATATAAAAATTTTATTGAATTTTTCACCATCTTTTACCCACCTCCTAGGAGAATTTGTAAATTTACATAAAACCTAATTTTACTGCTTTTGTGAATGGAATTTTGAAAATCTGAGAAACACGATTAATGTTAGTAAGTAAAATGTGGTTCAATGAGATTAAAAATAATTTTTGGTGAATAGTAACTTTTTACTTTTTTTTACCACAGTTAAAAGTAAATAGGGTAATTAAGGGTAAAAATGATATTATTATTAACCTAACACATGTCCTAATTCTGTTGGAGAAGTGTAATTCGACCAAAAACAACCTTAGGAATAAAATATTACCATTTAGGACCACTTGGATTAGATTAGGACATTTAATATTAATTTATTTAAAGAAGGGTGAAAATAGATAAAATCAATGTTTAATAAGTAAATAATTTTTAATGTAGGTATATACATAAGATAAACTATAATATAAATATTAATTAAAAATATAAGAGGATTTAATACATAATAGTATTTTATTTTTGTTTTTTAGAGATTAAATAATTTAATGTATTTGTGACACAATGATGATGCAGTAATTATATTATTAATGAAATATTGACATAATTGATGTTATAAATACCCAAATAAATGTAATTTGAGTCTCTTCATTAATTAAAATAATTTTATAGGTTAATATGACATGTTATAATTGATTTAAGTAACTTTTTTAGAACTAATATTTCTGTTATGATTTTCATAAAAATCAATTACCAAATAGTGTCAAAATTGAAATAAAATAGTTTTTAAAACAAATACTATATTATTAATTGTTATTTTATTCTTAAAAATATAAGGTTCGGCAAAATGACTTAGATAAGGTTATATATATTAATAATAAATAACTTGGGGTTCTTATGGCTTGTTATAGTAAGTTTATTAACCTTATAATGTAAGAAAACAAGAAGACACAGTAAAAGTGAAATTATTTAACGTAAAGTTAAATTTAAATGATAAGTTGAAAATAGTTACCTATACTTGTCTAAATTCTATTGTATGAGATTATTTATAACCATCCTCACCTTATCTTAGAAATAAATCAATTTCGAGCTATTAAAAACCGAATATGACTTTATAATAAAATAATATTTTTATTTTTACCTAAGGTGCGCCTCTCCTCCCTTATAAAAGGGCACCTCCTCCCTCTCTTCCTCACACAACTATGAGCCTTCAATCTCAGACTAAACCTACCAAATTCCCTTCTACACTTCCCTAGATACATCCTAGATGTCCTGGTATTCTTCAAAGACCAATTTTAGTGCCCTAAGAGGAGGTCTCAAAGAGGCGCTTTAAAGAAGAGGTAATGTCCGTTACCGATTCTTTCAACTTTATTTCTTATTCCACTTCTTCTTCTTTAGTTGTTTCATAATGAAGTAATAACATAAGTATAAATCATATACTGATATGTTATTATAAGTATGAAACAACCCTATTTCACCATCTATCCATCCTACGGAAAATGAAATCACTGCGCTTGCGTACGTACGGAATACCGTCTCCACGCCGTGGTGTAATCTGGTTTTCCACCAACACCTTACATGGATGGGTATAATGGTGTAAATAATAACTGTATATGATTATTTTAAAGTGATATTGATTCTGAAATTGTATACATACACTCCAATACAATTCCACAATCATGGGAATGATATCATCGCTCATGCGTACGTACAGAATACCATCTCCACGATGTGATGCGACTCGTTATACATGATCTTAATTTCATACTGATTATATAAATGAATTTAATGAATAAATATGATATATATTACACTAATAACATTCTGGAAATTAGGTATCTTTAATCTAAAAAGAATAATAAGAATTTATTCAACAAAACAGGCATAAGAACAAAAAGTAATAAACACCCGAATAACAAGTAACAATGAAATATTACTAATATCAAGCTTAGAATATGACCATATATGATATCATAAAAATAAGTATGATTCTGGAATAAGTAAATGACATTATTTAAATCATTATACAGGAGGTTCATACACTTATGAAGAAAATCGGACCTTAGGTTAGGGACAATCTCGCAATCTTAATTTTTATCCGAGATCGTTTATACTTTTGAATTTACTGGGGAATATTTATCATCCACATCCATGTTTCCTCAATATGTAATATTATGTATATCCTCATATAAGATTTTAAATCCAATTTTACCCTTTGGTTAGTTTTTAGTATAAGATATGAAATGAATCTTTTTTTGTTTTTTGTACGAGGTACTTTTTGACTTTTCCGACATAAGTACGAGAAGAATGTTTTTTTACTTATCCGGCATGAATGTATTTTTAAAACATTATTTCCATGAAGCTTCCTTCACATGTTTTCAATTATATTTTTAATCAAATTATTTTAGTTTAAAATTATATGACATGTTAAAAAATTAAAAATGTTATTGAAGTAGAAAGGATGTTTTCCTCAAGAATGGAGTTCAAGTGTTTTATCAAAATTATTTTCCATCTAAGATAATATAGGGTTCTGTTTCTATCCCTATTATTACATTGATTTGATTATGTTATGATGGAATTATTTTAATGAATTCCTTTATCTTATATGAATTGGTTTATGATGTCACAATGTTTAAGAATCCAATTTTTTTTACATGGGTTATGCAATGCTGTATAATTTTTAATTTTGTGGCACACATAAAAATGGTATCATTATGAGATAGGTGGGACCTATATCTCCCTCCAATGAATTGGTTAAAGATTTATATCTCATGATATGGACATGGATGGAATGGCAGGTTAATCCAGTTCAGTGAAACAGGACTGAAATGAGGAGTGAACTCAGTTCAGAAATGGACTTTGTCCCCTACGATAGTCTTGGCTATGAGTCTTGACTACTAAGAAATGATTCTCTATGATTGTGTGTGTATAACACAAAGTTTCATGTTTTAATTTATGATTATTTGGATTAAATTTCACTACTATGATTTATCCCATGTTATGAAATTATGATCTCCTTTGCAGGGTAAGATTTCCAAAATGTTATGTTCTTATGAATATGATCTGATTGATATTTCTTTTGTTTACACTTTCTGAGAATTTGAGATCACCCTTTTGACTGTTTTATTTACCCAGGTTAGGAATAAGGTTATTAAGTAGGATATACTAAAAAGGGACTCCAGATATGATGAAATAAATGGGAGACAACGTAGATGATTTATGAACCAGTTGTTTATGTTTCCCAGTTTCTAAAGACACTAGACCTATATAGTCCTTTAATGGTTTTGTTTATATGTTGTAATATGTATGATTCGGTTTTGAAGTATTAAAAATGTATGTAATTTTTGGGTTGTTATAGTTGGTATTAGAGGCAAAGGTATAGTCAACCATTGGAAACTAGGATGTGAAAGCCTTAGTAAGAACCCTAAGGATAAGTCTATGCATAGAACACAATATTAGTGTTTTAGAAAAGGCCATGAACAACCTATGATAAGACCTTAAGTGTGATATTTTATTCTTGATTATGTCGTTTTCCTATTATAATTAGTGTTTCTCACACTATTTTTCTTGGTTTTAGTAAATGGCTGGAACCTGAAGGAACCGTGTTAATGCGGAATGCGACAGGCAATGCGATGATTATCCCCATGAGCCACCAAACGTTATGGGAGCTAGAATGAAATATCTTGTAGCCATTCTCACACAACTTTCTCAAGCTATGAATCATGCAGGACTTCTAAACAAGCAAAGGAAAGAGCAACATTCTGTTGAATCCTTCATGAGGCAGCGTCCACCTTCATTCAGCGGGTCTTCTGATCCATTACTGGCTGAACAATGGATCAGTACCACTGAAAAAATATTTTTAGTTCTTGAATGTTCTGAACATGATAATTTCATCTTAGCAGTATATCATTTGGAAGGTGATGCTGATCAATGGTGGAATCTTATCAAGAATACGAGGCAAAGAGATGAAATTAAGTCCATGGAATGGGACGAGTTCAAGAACTTATTTTTCAATAAGTACATCCCTCGTAATCTTAGAACAAAGATGGAGAAGGAGTTTCATGAACTGAAGAAAAAGGATGATGAATCTGTTGGTACCTATGAAGAGAATTTTACAAGACTTGCAAGGTACGCTTCTGGTATTATTATCCAACCTGAGAGTAAGATCGATCGATTCTTTAGTGGATTAAAACCAAGTCTTCGAAGGGCGTTATCCATAAGGGACTTCAATTTCTACGAGGAAATCATTTGTTGTGATCTCAAAGTTGAGATGGATATTGGAGTAACCCATTAGTCATATGGGTTTGATAAGAAGAGGAAAATAGAATTCAATGGAAAATCTAAAGAGCACACTGAAAAGAAGATGATTTTTCTCTTATGCTCAAAGTGTGGAAAGAAACATGGAGGGAGTTGTCTTAAATGGAAATGTAAATGTTTCAAATGTGGAAAGGAAGGTCATCGAGCATTTGAATGCCGCAATGATGGGAAGAAGATGTCTAGTGATGCAAACAAAGAAAAGGCTACACAGAGTGAACCTCCTACACTTCATCGTTACAAGTGCAAGGAAATGGAGAATTATGCTAATAAATTCCCAAATTCAAGGGTTGTTGATGATGATCGACATCAACAAACTCTTAAGGTTTAATGAAAAAGGAAAGTCACATACATTTTCTATCAGCGATGTGGAGTATGATAACGATGTGGTGAAAGGTACACTTACCATCCACTCTAGTATAGAAAATGTATTATTTGATTATGGATCCACCCACTCTTTTATTTCTGAAGACTTTTCTAAGGGTATCACCATATTACCTCAACAATTGGATGTTGAGTTAGCTGTGGCAACCCCTAATGGCACAACAGTCTCATCAAAAGTTTATAATTCTACTCCGATTGAAGTTTGTGGGAAAGTGATTCCTGTAAATCTTGTGATCATTCCTATAGTGTAATTTGATATAATTCTTGGCATGGATTGTCTTTCTCTATATGGAGCTCATATCAATTTCAAAATAAGGTAAGTCACATTTCATATTCCAGATCAATCTATGATCGTCAATCGATGCAAGTATGAACATAACCTTCTAGTGGAAATTTCTTCCATCTTATGGGTCTTGATTCCACTAAATTAAGTTTATTTATCTCAAATGGTTGGAGAGAAACTCACGATTAAGAATATTCCCATTATATGGGAGTTTGATGATGTCTTTATGGAGGAATTTTCGGGTCTTTCACCAAATCGTGAAGTTGAGTTTTCAATAGAACTTGTACCGAGTGCTTTACCTATTTCAAAAACACCTTATAGAATGACCCCAATTGAGTTGCATGAATTGAAGAAGTAACTCCAATAGAATCTTGATAAAGGATTCATATGCCCTAGTGCGTCACCTTGGGGAGCACCAGTTCTGTTTGTTAAGAAGAAAGATGGATCAATGAGACTCTGCATTGATTATCAAGAACATAACAAGATCACTATCAAGAACAAATATCCTCTCCCATGCATTGATGAACTATTTGACCAACTACGCGGAGCTCAATACTTTTCCAAGATTGATCTTCATTCAGGGTATCATCAATTAAGGGTCAAAAGGGAGGATATACCAAAGACGACTTTCCGTACAAGGTATGGACACTATGAATTTATAGTGATGCCATTTGGTCTTACTAATGCCCCTGCTATCTTCATGGATCTGATGAATAGAGTCTTTAGAGAATATCTTGATCAGTTTGTGGTAGTCATTATAGATTATATTATTGTCTATTAAATGAGCAAGGAAGAAAATAAAGATCACTTGGGAATTATATTGAAGACCTTGAGAAAGGAGAAGCTTTATGCTAAATTTACCAAGTGTGAATTTTGGCTTCAAAAAGTTTCATTTTTGGGTCACATAATCTCAAAAGAGGGGATATCTGTGGATCCAGCAAAAACAGAGGTTATCGAAAGATGGTCGAGACCAACAACAGTAACTGAGATCCGAAGATTTCTTGGTTTGGCTAGATATTATCGATGTTTTGTGAAAGATTTTTGATGATTATCTAATCCACTCACCAGATTGACTCGAAAAGGAGTTAAGTTCGTGTGGATGGAGGAATGTGAAGATAATTTCAAGGAGTTGAAAAGAAAGTTATCCAGTGCACCTGTACTCACACTTCCTTGTAGTGGAGAAAGGTTTGTGATCTATAGTGATGCATCCAAGAAGGGGCTGGAGTGTGTTCTTATGCAAAATGATATGGTGATAGCTTATGCCTCACGATAGTTGAAAATCCATGAGCAAAATTACCCAACTCATGATTTGGAGTTATCTGCGGTAATATTTGCATTAAATATTTGGAGGAATTATCTTTATGGAGAAAGGGGTGATATTTATACTAATCATAAAAGTTTAAAGTATATTTTCGCACAAATGGAGCTGAATATGTGCCAAAGAAGATGGTTGGAGCTGATTAAGGATTACGACTGCTCAATTCATTACCACCCTTGGAAAGAAAACAAGGTGGCAGATTCATTAAGTCGACAAGTCCATGCTAGCTTATCCACGATGAGGATCACAAAATATCAAATATTTATGGATTTACAAAGGATGGATCTTGGAATTATAATGGAAGGGGAAAAATCGTATCATTCTCAAATGAATGTTCAACCATCTATACATGTGAATATTAAAGAGGCACAGAAAGAAGATGTAGAGTTACAAAAGAAGGAGAGAAATGTTCCTGAATTCAACCTTGATTGTGATGGGATAATAATGTTCAGTAATCAGGTTTGTGTTCCTCCCATCCCCAAATAAAAGGAGCTACTGGATGAGGCTCATAGTTCTTCATTCTCTATTCAACCTGGAAGCACAAAGATGTATAAGGACCAGAAAGAGTACTTCTGGTGGGATGGCATGAAAAGAGATGTTGCTGAATATGTCTCTCGATGCTTGGTTTGTAATCAAGTTAAAGCTGAGAGACAGAAGTCTAAGGGGATGTTACAACCATTACCCATACCTGAATGGAAATGGGAAAACATCACTATAGACTTTGTCACCGGACTTCATAAGACATCCAAATGCAATAATGCTATCTGGGTCATAGTTTATCGTCTTATAAAGTCTGCACACTTCATTGCTATTAGAGAGGATTTATCTCTAGATCATCTTACCAAAATATATGTAAAGGAAGTTGTATGATTGCATGCTGTACCACATTCCATTATATCAGATCAGGATCTGAGGATTACCTCAAAGTTCTGGTGAAATCTTCAGCATACTCTGGATATAGAGTTGAGTTTCAACACTGCTTATCATCCTCAGACAGACAGTCAGTCTAAGAAGACAATTCAAACTCTATAAGATATGTTGAGAGCTTGCTCAATTGATTTCAAAGGTGGCTGGGGTCAACACCTATCTTTGGTGGAATTTTATTATAATAATAGTTGTCACTCTAGTATTCAGATGGCTCCTTATGAAGCTCTATATGGAAAGAAATACATAACTCCAACTTGTTGGGATGCTGTTGGGGAATGAAAGCTATTAGGACCTAATCTTGTTGATGAAATGGCAGAAAAGGTCTGATCTATTCAACAACACATAAGAGCATCTCAGAGTCGACAAAAATGTTATGGCGATAACCGAAGAAAAGACCTAGAGTTTGAAGTGGGTGATAAAGTGTTCCTACTAATATCTCCCTGGAAGAGGGTCATGAGATTTGGAAAGAAGGGAAAGCTGAGCCCTAGGTATATCGGTCCTTTCGAAATACTGGATCATGTTGGGATGGTAGCTTACCCATTGGCGCTTCCACTGAATCTCTCCCAAGATCATGATGTGTTCCATGTATCTCTCTTGAGAAAGTACATATCTGATCCTTCACATGTACTCAGCTCAGAAGTTGTACCACTGGAGCAAGATCTTTCTTATGAAGAACAACCGATAGAGATTCTGGATCGTAGCGAAAAAGTACTATGGAAAAAGACCACTCTCTTGGTGAAAGTTTTATAGAGGAACCACCAATTAGAAAAAGCTACATGGGAGCTTGAGGATATGATGAGGGAGAGGTATCCTCATCTATTAGTTACAAAGTGACGAATTTTGAGGGTGAAATTCATTTTAAGGGGGGTAGAATGTAACACCCTAGAATTTTATGAGAAATATTTTGTTTTTATGTTATATACATCATCAATTGAATCTTTCACTACACACAACACTATCTTGGCTTTCTTTCCACGCTATCACGACCTTCCTAGATATCTTGCGTCGTACGCAATACCGAGTTTCATTAAACAATGATATGCTGTTAAAATATTATTAAAACTAGCTGTTATGAATAGTAATACCCACTTTTTGTAATTTTGTAATTTTTATTTTTCAAAACGGACTTCATTTTGGATTCTGAATATCGAAATTAGCCTAGGGTGAAATTTTGATATTTTTCTGAAAACTTTCAATTTTTGAGGAATAGTGAAAACACTGGGTTACTATTTAAAACCAGAATTTTTATTTAAATAATTATTTATTTTATTTAAATTTATTTTAAGTCAAAATTAATACATAATACCTATATAAGTTCAATTTCATTCATTGGAATAATTTTATAATAATTTTAGATATATAGAAATTTTATTGAATTTTTCACCGTCTTTTACCCACCTCCTAGAGGAATTTTCAAATTTACAAAAAACATAATTTTACCACTTTTGTGAATGATATTTCTAAAATCCGAGTGACACGGTTGATGTTAGTAAGTAAAATTTGGTTCAATGAGATGAAAATAATTTTTGGTGAATAATAACTTTTTACTTTTTTTTACCACGGTTAAAAGTAAATAGGGTAATTAAGGGTTAAAATGATATTATTATTACCCTAAAACATGTAATAATTCTATTGGATAAGTGAAATTCGACCAAAAACAACGTTAGGAATACAATATGGCCAATTAAGACCACTTGGATTAGATTAGGACATTTAATATTAATTTATTTAAAGAAGGGTTAAAATAGTTAAAATCAATTTTTAATAAGTAAATAATTTTTAATATAGGGTTATACATAAGATATATTCAACTATATAGATTCATTAAAAAGTTAAAAGTATTTTATATATAATATTATTTTATTTTTAATTTTTAGACTTTAAATAATATAATGTATTTATGACACAATGATGATGCAGTAATTATATTATTAATGAAATATTTACATAATTGATGTCATAAATACCCAAATAAATGGAATTTTAGACTTTTTATGAATTCCAATAATTTTCTATGTTAATATGACATGTTATTATTTATTTAAGTAACTTTTTTCGAAAAAATATTTCTGTTATTAGTTTCATAAAAATAAATTACCAAATAGTGTCAAAATTGACAGAAAACAGTTTTTTAAAACAATCTTATATTATTAATTTTTATTTTAATCCTAAAAATCTAATTATAGGACAAAGGACTTAGATAAGGTTATATATATTAATAATAAACAACTTGGGGTTCTTTTGTCTTGTTATAATAAGTTTATCAACATTATAATGTATGAAAACAAGAAGACACGGTAAAAGTAAAATTATTTAACTTAAAGTTAAATCTAAATGATAAGGTTAAAATAGATACCTAAACTTGTCTAAATTATATTTTATGTGAGGATTTCGACACATACCCACCTTATCTTTGAAATAAATCAATTTGTATATATTAAAAACCGAATATGTCTTTATAATAATGTAATATTTTTAGTTTTTCCTAAGGTGCCCCTATCCTCCCTTATAAAAGGGAACCTCCTCCCTCTATTCCTCACACCGATTTGAGCCTTCAAGCTCGGCCAAAACCTGAAAAATTCTTATCTACACTTTCCTAGAAACATCCTAGAGGTCCTGGGCTTCTACAAAGACCGCTTTTAGTGCCCTAAGAGGAGGTCTCAAAGAGGTTCTTCAAAGAATAGGTAATGTCTGTTACCGATTCTTTCAACATTATTTCTTTTTACACTTCTTATTATTTAGTTGTTTCATTATGAAGTAATAAAATCAGTAGCACTAATATACTGATATGTTATTATAAGTATGAAACAACCCTATTTCACAATTTATCCATCCTACGTAAAATGAAATCACCGCGCGTGCGTACGTACGGAATACTGTCTCCACGCCGTGGTGTAATCTGGTTTTCCACCAACACCTTACATGGATGGGTATAATGGTGTAAATAATAACTATATATGATTATTATAAGGTGATATTGATTCTTAAATAGTATACATACACTCCAATACAATTTCACAATCATGAGAATGATATAATCGGTCGTACGTACGTACGTAATACCCTCTCCATGATGTGATGTGACTCGTTCTGCATAATCATCATTGCATAATGATTATATAAATGTTTTGAATGAATAAATATGATATATATTACTCTAATACCATTCTAGAAATTTGGTATCAATAATCTAAACAGTAGAATAAGAATTTATTCAATAAAACACATATAAGAACAAAAAGTAATAAAGACCCGAATAACAAGTAGCAATGAAATATTTCTAATATGAAGCTAAGAATAAGACCATATATGATATCATAGAAATAAGGATGATTATGGAATAAGTCAATGACATTATTTAAATCATTATACAGGAGGTTCGGACACTTACAAAGAAAATCAGACCTAAGGTTAGAGACAATATCGCAATCTCAATTCTTATCCGAGATTGTTTATACTTCAGAATTTACTGGGGAATATTTATCATCCACATCCTTGTTTCCTCAATATGTAATATTATTTATATCCTCCTAAAATTTTTTAAATACAATTTTACCCTTAAGTGAGTTTTTAGTAAAGGACATGAAAGGAATCTTTTGTCATTTTTCGTACGAGGTACGTTTTGAATTTTCCGAAACAAGTACGAGAAGAATGTTTTTTTAACTTATACGACAAGAATTCATTTTTAAAACATTATTTACATGAAGCTTACTTCACAATTTTTCAAGTTTATTATTAATCAACTTCTTTTAGTTTGAAATTATATGACATGTTAAAAAATTAAAAATTTTATTGAAATAGAAAGGATATTTTCCTCAAGAATGGAGTTCAAGTGTTTTATCAAAATTATTTTCCATATAAGATAATATAGGGTTCTGTTTCTATACCTATTATTACATTGATTTGATTATGTTGTGATGAAATTATTTTTATGAATTCCTTTATCTTATATGAATTGTTTTATGCTGTCACGTTGTTTAAGAATCCCATTTTTTTCATGGGTTATGCAATGATGTATGATTTTTGATTTTGTGGCACCCATAAGAATGGTATCATTATGAGATGGGTGGGACCTATATCTCACTCCAATTCATTGGGTAAATATTTATATCTCATGATATAGACATGGATGGAATGACAGGTTAATCCGGTTCAATGAAATAGGACTGAAACGTGGAGTGAACTCAGTTCAGAAATGGACTTTGTCTGCTACGATAGTCTTGGATATGAGTCTTGACTACTAAGAAATGATTTTCTATGATTGTGTGTGTATACCACAAAGTTTCATGTTTTAATTTATGATTATTGGGATTACATTTCACTACTATGATTTATCCCATGTTATGAAATTACTATCTCTTTTGCAGGGTACGATTTCCAAAATGATATGTTCTTATGAATATGATGTGATTGATATTTCTTTTGTTTACCCTTACTGAGCATTTGAGCTCACACTTTTGTTTGTTTTCTTTCCCCAGGTCAGGAAGAAGGTTATTAAGTAGGATATTCCAAAAAGGGACTCTAGATATGATGAAATAAATGAGAGACAACGTAGATGATTTATGAACTAGTTGTTTATGTTTCCCAGTTTCTAAAGACACTTTACCTATACGGTCCTTTCATGGTTTTGTTATATGTTAAAATACGTATGATTCAATTTTGAAGTATTAATAATGTATGTAAATTATGGGTAGTTATAAACTATATCAATGCATGTAATCAATGTAGGGATTTACTTCCTACTCAAGATAATTATAGTGGATATTCTGATGAAACTGGTGCTCATCAGTTTATCACCATACCGGGGAAACTCACTCAGTTTATGAATAATAACCTTACCCATATGGATCACCATGATCCAAAATGTAGAGGATCTATGTTATACAGCTTCTTGAGGAAACCACCAACAAAATTCAATGGGAGTAAAAATCCATTGGTAGCAGAGAAATGGATAAGTCCCAAAGAGAAAATATTTCATGCTTTGGGGAGTAATGAAAGTGAAAAAGTTGTCATGGAAGTTTATTTCCTCATGGGAGATGCAGATCAATGGTGGTCTTTAATTCAAAAGACATAGAAAGATGAATAAGTATCAAATATGGAATGGAGGGAGTTTAAAGGGATTTATTTAGAAAAATAATTTTTTCATGACCATCGATAGGATATGGAAAGACAATATCTAAGTCTGAGGAAAAATAAGGATGAGAATGTCGTAATGTATGAGGCTAACATTAAAAGGTTAAGAAGGCATGAAGAAGATTATATATGTAACCCAAAGAGTAAGATTGATCGATTCTTTGATGGGTTGAAACCATTTCTCCATCGAGAATTAGTCTCACAAACCATTGTATCATATGATGATATTGTCCCATGTGCTATCAAGACAGAAAAATAATTCCCGAAGTCTTATGAAATTAAAGGAGAGAACGAGAGGAAGAGATCTGCTGAAAACTCTAGAAATGGAAATAAGGGGAAGAAGAGAAAAGTTGAATATTTATCCTATAGTAAATGTGGGAAGAAACACCCAAGTACTTGCCTGAAGGGAATGAGAGTCTGTTAAAAGTGTGGTGAAGGACACTAAGCTCGTGATAACAATGGAAAGAAAGATGCTGTCAATGTTGAATTCTACAATTATAATGAAAATAGGGCATTATGTAAATGAATGTCCTATGAATTAGGGAAACTTACCTCATAAAAAGGCCAAGGGATCAAGGACAAGATTATAAGATCACTACTACTAATTTTTATGCTCTGAAAGAAGTGGTGGAATGTAATTTAATGGTTTCCTCATGTTTGGAAATGATTTATATGATTCTGGATCATTGCATTGTTTCATATCTTCTATGTTTGGTAAGAGAATTAGATATTTCAAATTTTATTTAAAGAGGGAGTTGTCAGTGAAAACTCTTAAGGGAAGTATCATTACAAAAACGTTTTGTGAATCAGTTCCCATTAAGGCATATAAATATTCTTTTTCCACTAATCTCATCATCATACCCATTATTTACATTGATATAATCCCTGATAAGGATTTGATTTTAGACCATTATGCAAAAATTTATTGTAATTAGAAGGAGGTTACAATTTTCTATGTTGATAAGAAATACCTTATATTTAGAGAAAAAAAGTCCCCATCTGATTCTTATGTAGATCTACCCCATATAGCTCTATTAAATTCAATTATTGGGGATGAAGAGAGTGAAATAACTATGGGTGGGGAAAGGAATGTTCAAATAGAGGACATACCTATTGTGCAAGAATATGTTGATGTGTTTCGAGAGGATTTACCAGGATATACTCCATAATGAGAAATTGAATTTTACATTGATTTAATTCCTATTTCAAGGCCCATATCCAATAACCCTTATAGAATGGACACTATGCAATTAGTGGAACTAACAAAACATGTAGAATAATTGAGTAATCAATTATTTATTCTCTCAAGTGTTTCTCCTTGGGGGGCCCCTATTCTTTTTCTTAAGAATAAATATGGATCTATGAGTTTATAAATTTAATATATAGAGATCAATGACATAACTATAAAGAACAAGTATCCCCTACATCACATTGATGATTTATTTGTTCAACTTCATGGAGATCAATTTTTTTAAAATATTGAACATCAATATGGAGATCATTAGTTGTGTTTGAAGAATGAATGCATTCCAAAGGCAGTATTTTGAACTAGGTACTAGCATTACGAGTTTACTGTAATGCCTTTTGGACTGACTAATGCACCCTCTATTTTCATGTATCTATGGAAAAGAGTTTTCAAGGAATATTTTGATGAATTTATAGTGGTGTTAATTTATGATATATTGGTATACTCAAAAATATACAAAGATCATGAATATCATTTGAAAATTATTCTAAAGACTCTTAAAAGTAATGAATTATATGGGAAGTTTAGAAAGTGTGGATTTTGTCTTCATGAGATTTCTTTTCTAGAACATATTGTCTCTATCGATGGAATCTCTATTGATCCTTCAATGACCATGGAAATCCATGAATTTATAGTACTAACTTGTATAAATGAGGTATATAGTTTTGTCGGTTTAGTAAGTTATTATCAGTGTTTCGTCCAAAATTGTTCCTGATTGGCTAACCGTTTATCAAAGCTCACACGTAAAGGGGATAAATCCGTTTGGACATAATAGTGTGAAGAATGTTTTGAATAACTGAAGAGAATATTATTCAGTGATCCTACCATGAATCTACCATCAGGTAATGATGGGTTTTTTATTTATAATGATTCTTAAAATAAAATACTTGGTTGTCTTCTTATGCTGAATGATAGAGTTATTGCCTATGCATCACGATAGATAAAAAATCATGAACAAAGCTATACTACTCATGATATTGAGTTTGAAGCTATAATATTTTCTTTCAAGATATGGAGAAACTATCTCTATGGTAATAAATATGAGATATATACCGATCAAAAGAGTTTGAAGTATATTTTATCACAAAAATAACTCAACCTGAGGCAAAGACGATGGATTGAACTACTCAAGGATTATGATTTCATTATACACTACCACCCAGGGAAGGAAAATAAGGTGGAAGATTCTTTGAGTAGAATGGATCATTGTTTTTTGAACATGATGAGTGTTAAAATGGATCATTTGTTCATTGATCTAGTAAAAATGGATATGGGAATAATCATGGAAGGTGAAACTTCAATACTTTTTCAAATGATTTCCAAACCATCTTTACTAGAAAGGATAAAATGTTCTCAGACTGACGTTGAGGAGTTTCAAAAGAAAATTAACGCTGTGAAAGATGGGATATTGATTGAATTTGTATATAAAGAAGAAATTTTTAAATTTGGGAAGAGACATTGTGTTTCTAATATACCTGATCTAAAAATGGAATTGTTGGATTATTATCATTTCTCTAATTTCTCTATACATCCTAGTATAACTAATATATATAGAGATTTTAAGGAACATTTTGGGTTGGACAACATGAAGAGGGATATTGCTGATTATGTGTCAAGATGTATGGTTTTTCAATAGGTTAAGTCTGGAAGACAATATATAGGAAGATTCATGCAACCCCTTCCCATATCTGAGTGGAAATGAGATGATATTATGATGGACTTTGTCATGGGGATACCAAAGAATCATAGAAGGAATGATGCAATATGGGTCATTGTTGATCATTTTACCAAGTCAGCTAAATTTCATTCTATAAGAGAAGATATACCACTTGAACTTCTCGACAAACAATATATTAATGAAGTTGTAAAATGTAATGGAGTACCCCTATCGATTGTTTCTATTCATGATTCCCATTTTACATTCAGATTCTAGAAATGTATTTAGAGAGCCTTTGATACTAAACTTCGTTTGAGTACTGACTACCACCCTCAAACTGATGGACAATTAGAATAGACTATTCAAACCTTATAATATATGTTGAGAACTTTTTAAAATGACTTTCAATGTATGTGGGATCAATATTTACCACTATTTTATTTTTTATAAAACAATAACTTCCATTATAGTATTCAAACGACACCATATGATTTGTTATATTGAAAGAGATGTCGTACACCAACTTGTAGGGATGATGCTGGTGAAAGAAAACTTGTTTTTCCAGAACTTGTTGATGAGTCAATGGAAAAAGTTAAGATTATCCAAACCCACATCAAAACTACTAAATGTAGGAAAAAGAGCTATGACGATAATCAATGAAATGATTTGTAATTTTATGTAGGAGATCATTTTTTCTTGAAGGTGTCTCCCTGGAAGGGTGTTATAGGATTCAAGAGAGATGGGTAAATTAAGTCTTAGGAACATCAGAGCTTTCAATATTATAGAATGAAATAGAGTTATAGGTTACCATTTGGAAATGCCTCCAAGTCTCTCCAAAGTTCCTGATGTGTTCCACGTATCACTATTAAGAAAATACATGCCTGACCCAACACATGTACTCACCTATGAAGAATTATAACTAGAACCCTATATGTGTTATTGTGAAGAGAATGTCAAAATTCTTGATACCGGAGAATAAGTTCTAGGAAACCAGACAACTCGTCTCGTAAAAGTTCTATGGAGAAACCATAAAATGGAAGAGGCAACGTGGGAACCTGAGGAACTTATGAGGAAGAATAACCCAAATATTTTTATGCAGTAGTATTCTAGAAATTTGGAGGAATTTTTTTTAAGGAGAGAAGAATTTAACTCCCCATGCTTCCATGGTACATTTTTCATTGAATAACAAAATAGCTTCCACTGTACGCAACATCGAGTTCTAGCACATCACGACCAATAAAACTAATCGTTATGGATTGTAATGGCCACTTTTTAAAATTATATAAATTTTATTTGTCAAAATGGAATTCAATTTTGGATTCGGAATGTCAAAATTAGCTTAGGCAGATTTTTTGGTATTTGTCAAAAAACTTTCATTTTTTGATGAATATTGAAAAACACTATGTTAATGTTTAATACCGAATTTATATTTAAATAATAATTTATTTTATTTAAATTTATTTTAAGACATAATAGGCACATAATATCCATATTAGTTCCATGTAATTCATTAGAGTAATTTTATAATATTTTTAGATGAAAAAAATTTTATTGAACTTTTTAACGACTTTTACGCACCTACTAGGAACATTTGAAAATTTCCATAAAACCTAATTTTACTGCTTCTATGAATTTAATTTCAAAAATCCTAGAGACTCGGTTGATATCAGAAAGTAAAATGTTGTTTAATAAAATGAAAATAATTTTTGGTGAATAGTAACTTTTGACTTTTATTTAACACGGTTAAAAGTAAGTAGGGTAATTAAAGGTAAAAATGATATTATTAGTACCCTAAAACTTGTCCAAATTCTATTAGATAAGTTTATTTCGACCAAACTAAACCTAAATAATAAAATATGATCCTTTTGTTCTACTTGGATTAGATTATTACATTTAATAAATTTTATTTATAGAAGAGTTAAAAGTATTAAATATAAGGTTTAATAAGTCAAACATTTTTAATATAGGGTTATACATAATATAAACTCTACTATAAATATTCATTAGAAATATAAATAAATTTCCTAAATAATGGTATTATATTAATAATTATTGACATTAAATACTTAAATTTATTTATGACATAATGATGATGCAATAATTACCTTATTAATGAATGATTAAAATAATTGATATTATAAATATAAAAATAAATGTAATTTGAGACTTTTGTTGAATTAGAATAATTTTATATGTTAATATGACATGTTAGGATTGATTTAATGTTTTTTTTATGTAATAATGTTGTTACAACTTTAACAAAAACAAAATACCAAATAGTGTTAAAATAGACATAAATGAGTTTTTAAAACAAATACTATATTATTAATTGATATAATATTCCTAAAAATGTAATTTTTGAAAAATGGACATAAATAAGGTTAGATATATAAATAATGAACCACTTGGGGTTATCTTGGATTTTTATTGTATGTTTATTAACCATTTATTATAATAATACAAGAATTCATGGTAAAAGATAAACTATTTAACTAAGAGTTAAATATAAAGGATAAGGTAATAATGGTGACCTAAACCTATCTAAATCCTATTTTTATGGAGGTTTTCTACCCATCCCCACTTTAGCCTCTAAATAAATCCTTTTTGATCCATTATAAACCGAATATGATTATATAATAAAATAATATTTCATGCTTTTCCAAAAGGGACCCTCACCTCTCTTATAAAATGGTATTTCCCCTTCTCTCAAATCACACATCCAAAGACATTTGGATCGGTCAAACCATACTCAAATATCCTCCCAACTTCCTCCACATCATCCTATAATCCTTACATTCATCAAAAAGACAACCTAAGGAGCCTTTTGATCAAATCAAAAAGAAGCACCCGATGAAGAGGCAATAATTTCCTCAACTCTTTCTTAGTTCTTTTCATCTTCTACTTCTTCTTTAATTGTTGTTTCCATAAAAAAATAATAACTCCATAACCTTCTACAAAATTTATGTTATGGTAAAACCATATTTATTATTATATCCATCAAATTAATGACAAATTCACCATGCATGCGTACGTACGACTTACCATCTCTACGTCGTTGTGTAGTTTGTTATTCGACACTTAATTATTTGGATGGTAATAATAATGAGAATAATTGTGGTAAATAATAAAAATATCCTGTTAATTATTATTTATATATTATATAACATCCAATTACATATGATTTCACCATTAATAGAATGTTATTGTCGCTTGTGCGTACGTACTGATTATCGTCTCCACGAATGCAAAGAGATTCATTCCCCATAGTAACCATTCAAGAATATTTTTCATTTTATGATTCAATAATATTGTTTATGAACATAATAACATTCTATATATGAATCAAATAGATCCTATCCATATAAAACATGTGTTACGTAAACAATCATATAAAGGAAAATGAATCAGTTAACACCTGAAACTATGATACTACTAAAATATTTTAAATAATGCAATATTAACAGATCATATATTATTTCATATTAATGTATTTTGTTCTTTTATAATTTAATAAAATTGATTTAACTATTATACAGGAGGTTATATACCCTTAATCAATGGAATGGTCAAGGTAATGGCTTATTTTACTATCTCTTCATTATCTGAGGTTGTTTATATGTAAGTCCCTACTAGGACCTCTTTATCATCCACATCTGTGTTTCTTAAAAATGTATTTAAAAAGTTTTATACTATTTACTTGACTATGGGTTAATGTCATTTATATCCTTGTTTTACTTTTTATAAAATGGTTTGAAATGAATCATTCCATCATCTTCCAAACATGGTACTTTATGACCTTTTCAACAAACTAAGGTAAGAATGTTTCTTTAACTTATACGGCAGGTGCGGATATTTTCCAAAATTATAAATCCTTCAAAGATTACCTTATAATATTATAAGATTATTATCAAAATAAATGATTTCTTTTATAATTAAGTTACTTTTAAATGATTTCGAAATAGAATGATATATTTCCCTCCAATAGTTTTTATTTTATCTATGTCAACATCCTTTGATGGATTTTACACTTGTTTGAAGTTGATTCATTATAATGAAATATTATATATTGTATTGAATGAGTTATGAATTGTTTGACTATGAAGTTCTATTTTTATAACATTCATAGTTTATGGTTAGTGTATTGACCTTTCATATGCTAGTTTTAATACAAATGTTTATGTTATGTATCAACCTTTTCATATGATGAATGCACTGGACATAGTAAGTGACAGGTGGAGCCTGTTATAGCTTCTCGATGCATTGGTAGGTCTCATGAGACAAACTATTGTCTTAGCTCAAGGCTTTGACAAAATCTTATTTTCAGTCTTGGCACGAGGCCTTGACTATGTGGTTATAATGTCGGACATTATGCATTACATCATTATGAAATTGGATATTGATATTGTATGTTATTGATAGACTAGTATAATATCCATGTGAATAAGTAAATGACATTATTTGATTTATAATTTCTATATTATGCTGAAGTTTAAGTTTAAAATGATTATGTTGTAGTCTTATACATTTCCATAAAATGTTTATGCTTATTTAAGAAAGATTCCGCTATGTTGTTATCCTTAATGAGCATATGAGATCTACACTTTTTTATGTTTTATTTTCCCTAGGTTGTGAATATGTCTTTTACTATTAAAATAAAAAAATAGTTTAAGTGATAAGAGTGTTTTCAAAGGGGACACAATGATGTTTTTTTTCATTATTTGACGATATAATGAAAAACTTATATATGTATCTAGTACTTACAAGGATACTAAACATATCGGCCTTTCAGGACTTGATTCCTTTTATCATGATAATGCTATATAATAATTCACCGACATTAGATAACTGGGGTTGGGGTGTTACAAACAATGAGAATGTCAAATCCTAACTTAGGGCTGAGAGGGGAAAGAAAGAGGGGTTTTAGAATTTTTGATTAAATTTTGTGAATAAAATAACCTGACATGAACAATTTACTTAAGTTTGAAAGAAGGTTTTCAAACTATGTTTTCCTATGACGGGGTACATAATTTACACTAGGTGGGTGCATGGTTTTACAAACCATGCAACAAATATGAAATCCCTCACTTCCTATATTTTCATAGTTTTCACTAGTAGGGTTAACAGTTTAGAAAACTATGCTTCAAATATTTATAGCCTAAGAGCCTTCCAAAATTATCAAAATTACACTTAAATAACCTCTAAATGAGACCCAACTACGTAATGATAATAATGGATGGTTACGGAGTACCAGAATAATGTAACATGATGTTAAACCCACTCAAAAATAGTAACATTCTATCACAAAAAAAACATGTTAAGAAGCGTCCATAAAAAAAAGATGAGGCCATTACTCTCTCATTAGTGCCTCTCTCCCCATAGTTTCATGAGTATCAGAACCATGCTAAAATATCTCTCAAAACAAATGTACTATCCTCCCACAAATTAACTTTTTTTCAGAATCCACTATCCTAACTAGATGCTTAGAAATAGATAATCCAACCTTGACGTCCAAACTACTCTAACTCAGAAAATGAGATGGATCAGAAAGATAATTTTTCTGGAGAGATACATTGAAAATGTTATGTATAGATGTCAAATTTGTTTGGATTAATAAATGGTAATCCACATTCCCCACCTACTCAACTAAATCATAGGTCCCACAAAATGAGGTCCAAGATTCCCTTTCTTTCCAAGTCGTCGATCACCCAAATGGGGTGAATCTTTGAAGAACAACTAGTCACCAATAGAAAATTCCAATGGTCTCACCAATGATCATCATAAGACTTATAATGGCTCGATTTGACCAAAATTATCAAATGAATCAGTTGAATATTTTTGTTCATATCTTGATTCATGCATGGTCCAACTAAGAAACTTTCACCAATCCTTAATCGACACAACAAAGATTTAATATTCTATCCTTAAAGACATCAAAAGGATCCATTCTCATCACAAACTGGTAACTATTTGTATAATAAAACTCATACAATCCCAAATGGTCATCCCATGTTCTCCTAAGGTTGTGGATGCCTGAATCATGAATATTTTGAAGAATCTATATATCTATCTCTCAGTCTCTCAATATAATTGAGGATGGTAATCCATAACCAATGGAATCTGATGTCCCAATTCCACTTTAAGGCCTCAAAAAAAGTGAGAAGTATAATGGGGAACACAATTATATGTTATAGTATATGGAACTCCATTTATAAAAAAATCCTTAATATAATTATTTCCCACCTCTTAACCTTTGTTTATATTTTGAATGGGTATATAGTGGGAATATTTTTTCAGCCTATTGATCATAACCCATATCAAATTATTATTAATTTTGGTACAAAAAACACAAAAAAAATTCAATAGAGATTTCATCCCACATCTATGTCGGCACTGGAAGTGGCTAAAAAACCTGAAGGTCTCTGATACTCAACCTTAACCAGTTTTCAGCTATAAAAATGAGATACAAAATCAACAATTACTTGTCTCATACCTGGACATAATAACCATCACCACATGTCATAGAATGTATATATGGTTTATGGGTTCCCTTCCCATTTGGAATCATGAAAATATACTATAACATATTTTACTACCACTAATAGTACAGAAAAATGATTCTGAATGAATAAAATACCGTCTAGGGAGAACAACCACTCAATAAGGGTATCCCTGTCATCAAAAGAGTCTATAATTCTATAAAAATTATCATCAACATTCTATTACTGAAGAACACTCTTGAGAATAATGGAGGTTATATTAATATGTTCAAGAATAACCTTATCCACTCATTCTTGAACTCGAATATGTAACTGCGGAGAGAGATTCATCATGTTCAACTGTTCAAATGATTCTTTAATGGCTTGGGTTGGATGTTTCCTACTCAAGGAATCGGTGAATAAATTCCCTTTCCTTGGGGTATAGGTGATTTTAATGTCAAAATATTATAGGTTCTCCACTAAACTCCTCTGGTAGAGATTAAAATATTGTTTATTCAAGATATGACTCATTCTCTTATGGTATAGAAACATGGTAAGCCTTTAGATGAAAAGGTAATTCCACCAACACATAACTAAAAAATAAAATCCATGAGTTAATGGTCAAGTATTGTATAATTCTTATTGTGTGGCCGAAAAAACCATGAACCATAAGAAATGACATGATCTCCTTGGATAAGCATACAACACAGACCTGAACTTGATGGATCAAAAAAACCATATAGCCCTACCTGGACATTAGAAGATTCAACACCCACATAGTAGTAAAAAGATATTTTTATCACCAAAAAATAAGTTCAACATTTTTCATCCCATAAAAAAATTACTCCCTTTCACTTTAGAGAAGTCATTGGAGAATCCAATATTGAGAAGACCATTACAAACTATAGATGGTGTCCATTTGAACCCAAGAAGCTATGAGTCATGAAAAAATTATGTGCCTGATCCCATGTAATAGAAGCTTTTAACTTCTCGTTTTATAACACCATTTGTAACAATAAACCCACTTCCCGAATTGAGAAATAACATTTTAGTAGACTATAATAATGTTGGTTATTTCTAAATAATTCCGGTACCTCCCTCAAATTATCTACATGATCATCCTTGGACACAGAGTAATCAAGGATTTCATCAATTAATAAAAAAAAAGTTTTGTTATACTCAGGGAATGTCTAATTCATTAAATCCATTAAGACTGAAAGAGTATTTCTTAGACCAGAAATCATGATATGGTTCTCATAATTGTCCACCTTTTCTAAAAAGAGGTATTTTTATTGTCAGAAACTTATATTCTCAACCGATGATAGCAACACTAATGATCTATCCTTGAAAAAAAATCTCCCCTTTTAGTTATTCAAATAGGTCATCGATTCATGGAAAGAAATAACTGTTCTTTATGGTAACACAGTTGATTTTTTGGTAATCAACACCAAAGAGAAGTGACCCATCATCTTTGTTATCAAAGAGAACCCGGTCCTCCCTAGGTGACACTATCAGGCTCACAAATCCTTTATATAAAAGTTTATACAACAAATTCATAAACTTCATCAGTTCAGCTAGTTCTATTCTTTAAAAAGTAATAGATACCATATTTGTACCAAACCATAAATTAATAAATAACTCTACCACCCATGTAGATGGAAAACCATGTAATTTTGATGTAAAATCATCGGGAAACTCAATAGAAACAGGAGGGAGATCATGAATCAAGTATTCTTTATCCAGCTCAAAATAAAACACTGATATTATTTTCCCTAACTCTAGATAAGAAGGTATGACTCTACCTGACGTCGAGTCCTATTATCCTCGAATGATATTCCAAACATCATTGGAAACATTAAAGGAGACATGTAAAAGATAAAAATCAATTTGGGATTTTTTTTCAATGATACAATCCATTCTAAAAATATCAACATGGGGTTTCATGTTTAGGGAAAAAAATATCAAGTAACATCAATTTATGATAAATAAAATTTTCAAGAAAGAAACAGACACCCTTCTCTCTTTTCATTATTTAGGGTGTATTAATATAAATCACATAAGATAAAAGCTATAAAGGATGATTAAAAAGATTTACAAAATGTGTTGAAATAAAAAAATGAGATGCAATAACATCAAATAAAGTAGTTAGAAATAATGAAAATATAGTGATGGTACCTATCACCATCATATTACCCATGTATACTTCATCTAGAGACTCTTCCACTATGTGATGAATCATCATTCTATATGCTTGCGGATGGAACCTATTTCTTCGTGAAAAATTTTATTTCACTATAATTATTTTTGAATTGTTGACCCTGTGGAGCTATAGGGAGAAGAATATACATGAAAGAAATTATGATAGTGACCTGAGTGTCTGCAAGAACCACATGCCTTCGGTACCTTAGTGAAAAATCATTTTGAATGCCCTAGCTTGCCATAATAGTAAAAAAAGGAATATTCTTAGGAACTATCGATGGTCTAGAAAAATCCTACTATTAATAAAATACCTGAGAATCACCACACATAATATTTTATTTATTAGAAATTAGAGAACTACCACTGGATAGAAAGGAACACCTGTAAACCTAGACTTACTGGCCAGGTCCATCTCAATGAATAATGATCTACCCAACATCTCAACATAAGAATATATCTTCAGTAAGAAAACTATATAGTAAAAATCAGATCAATGTAAAATCATGAGCTATAAAGTATTTATATATTAGTTAGATACAATCTCAGGTGTGAACTGCACAATATTGGAAACGGGATTTCTATATTATTTCATGGTCATGCCATCCTGCTCTTGTTTGAAAACACTATATACTTAGATAACACCATAGAATACAGATATAACTGGTCAGTGAAAATATATTTAATTTAATTCCACTATATGCACATGTTCTTTGTCTCCATCACCATCATGTCCCACCATGTGCTACTAGGTCCCTCTTGATTGAAGGTGGATCATTTTACCTTTATAGGACCATTAAATTCCAAGAAATCAAATAAAAGTTCCTCATGCAATCCTCACCCTCTTCAGGATCATTTGAACCTTTGAATTTTGGTGACTTATGGAGAAGGAATTACTAAGCATGAATCCTAGAGTAATACCTCCGAGGTTCTATAGCTGGATCTGGAATGGTAGTAGGTATAGGTGCCTATCTTAGAGCACGGATATCACGCACTATAACCTCAACTAGATTCTGGTCCAAGGGAGGATTTTCTCACTATGGTTCATCATCAGCTTCCTCCTAAATCTGATTCACAAGTATTCTCGGAGGCATTATAACATAAAACATTAGTAAAAATATTCACGATGACAGAATGTCACAGAAAACAACACTCAAACAATATAAATATGTATAATTAATCACAACAGATAGAAAATTGGGATTTTTGTTTCAGTCTATTGAAAATAAAAACTAGGGAAAAGAATGGAACCAATTCCCAAGAGCCCTTTTCCAAAACACCCATGGTGACTTAAGATTCCTTGCAGTGAGAGATAACTAGGAACTCACTCACAACTACTCATAAACCTCGAAAATATTTTAAACTACATATTAACATCAGGGAAAGTTGATTAACCAACAATTTTGATACCACTTTTTCATGAACCAACCCAAATACCCTAGTACCCTAATATAAGATCCAATAATGGTGAGGTCTGAAGGGAGTTCTCAGTCCCCATGTGTTGGAAAATGATAATTGGAATCATATAAGATAAAGTCCAGAATAAATTTTCCACAAAAATAGTAGAAGAAACAAATACAAGTCAGTATGATCAAAAGATAACTCCATAGTGTGAATTTTACCATAATTTAAACAGGTATATAAACCCAAAGTATAACTACAAAAGACTAGAAATGGGATAAACAAGCCAAGATGCAACAGGAACAACAACTGAATGTGAAAAGATCAATAATAACATCAACCTCCAAGTGGTTCTTTACCCATTGTCAAACATGGTATGATTAAATATATAAATGACTGAAGACACAGGTAGGTTGTGAGGTAAATCCCAATAGGGTCTCACTATGTATTTAATTATAATTCTCCCTTAAATAAAACCAATAAATGATTTAAATTTATAAAAAAGACATGGAAGTAGAGTTTCCTATTTTTGAAGAAATATAGTATTAATTTCAATTCATGGATTAATTTCAAAATAATGGATAAATAGAAATTTTATATAAAACATTTTTTTAAAAAATTCACTGGTCATATAAAAATAGGTTTAAAAAAAGACATATATATCAAAATAATCACAAACGTTCCACAAGGTCACCTTCCAAGAGGTATGATATCTCGAGGTTATGGGGTTGTCTCACACTCAAATAGGTGATCATGAAAATATGTGTACACATTTCCATGAGACACTGGTAAAATAGTACTCATCCACATCCCATCGGGGATGTGACCTACTGGAGTATGTTTTGTTAGATTTGTAATTAATCAATAGAGTGTTGTTCTGAATAACTCACTAAATATATAAGATTTCATATTATTAAAAAATAAAAAATGGTAAATTTATTTCAAAAATATTTAATATAAAATTAACCAATTCCCATTTCAATATACTAATTTCCATTTATGAATAAACTCATGTTTTTAATCCATTCACACAATTTTCCAAATAAAACTAACCATGGTTCTTATCAAACCCATTAAATTATTTTTTCTCAAATAAATATTTCAATTAAATTTCATAAATATTTTTTTAAATTGAAGAAATTTCCATCAAATCCAAATAACACTAAAATTCACCGGAATTAGGGGTTTTCCCAAATTTCATAACAAATCAATTTAAAATCCTAATTTAAACCAAATTTGATTTTAAAATTTTAATTGAAATAAATTAAAATAATCCATAAACTATCGGATAAATTAATTAGCTAGCCTTATATTGAACCACATTCCATAGATAATGGGATCCTGGTACATTACACCCATAATAGGAATCTATAATTAAGAACGTTGGAAACAAATATCTCATAAATAAAATATTGATTCAAGATCCAAAATAGAAGAGTATAGATATTCCAATATCATGGGGATATATAAATACTAAAGGATGATATAGGAAGTGATCTGGGAATGTAGAACAGGAGTAAAAATCCTACCAAGAAGAGATCAAATAATATTCACCATGATTTGATTCTCATTAGAATGGTTTTAGAGGAGCCAAAATTGGCCCTTGAGAGATCTAATGACCTATGAGAATGTCCAATCATGAGTTAGGGTCATATAGGGTAACCAATAAGGATGAAGTAATTTTAAATTTAATTTTTAGAATATACTAAATCTGCCTGCATGGTTTCGTGGAGGGGGCTACACTATTTCTACTAGGTGGGAACCTGGCAGTTAAACCATGAACTAACAATGAAATCCCTCACTTCTTGGATTTTCTCCATTCTCATTAGTAGGGTGCACATTTTGGAGAAAATATGAACGCATCCTGAAAAACCCAATAGCCTTCCAAAATTTTCTATATTTCACCAGAAGAACTTACAAACGAGACCCATCCAAATAATGATAAAATTGGGGGTCCGAGGTGTACAAGAAAAAATAACAAGATTTCACAATAAGTGATATAATTTGATTAAGTTATAGTTTTCTAAGAATTTTATTGTTAAATATGACATATTAGTGCTATTTAAAAAGATTTCATTTAAATAATTTTTTTATTTATGTAATTTAAGTCAAATTAATTGAATAGTGTCAAAATTGATAATACTGATATTTGAAATAAAAAAATATTTTATGAAACCATTTTATAATCTGAATTTTTTTGAAATAATATATGGTGGACATGATATGGTCTAATATTTCATAACCATCCCATTTATGGGAAATTTTTAACTATATACGAAAAAATTACAAACAACTGAATTTTTATTTTTTTACCATAATTTAAAATAATATTTGTTAACTAATAGTTAATCAAAATGATATAGTTTAAAATGAAACAAAAAATATTTAAATTATATTGAATTATGGTGTTAAAACAATATCTAACATTATATTTGAATCCATTTCCATTTCATGAAATTTTTCATGTGAATGAATTTTTTATAATTTCATCTTTTGATAAATTCCAAAAGTGCCCCTCACCTCAATTATAAATGGGAACCTCATTCCTCGATTATTTACACTACAATTGGCCTTCAAGATTTACTATACTCTAAAAATTTATATTAAAATCATCCAAAATAAAAATCCTATAGGTTTTTTTCCTTTCCAAAATATTAACCCTCGATCCCTTTAGAGGGGATCTAAATGAGCCGTTTTAAAGAAGATATAATCACCTTAACTGATAACTTTATTTTATGCAATTCGTCACCTCCATTAAACTATATGATATTTATAATAAAATAATAGACATTATTACCTCCAAATTTCAAAATTTTCATTATGATTATGAACAAACCATTGTACACTATCTTTACTATTAATCAATAAGTGAAATTATTGATCGTGCATACGTACAACCTATCGTGGCCACATAGTAATACAATCCATTTATCATATTAATATTTTGTAAATGGGAATTATGATAGAGTATATATATATATATATATATATATATATTTATTTATTTTCGAAATAAATTTAATTTTTTGATTATTATATCTCATTTACATACTTACAATCCAAAGCTTTTAGAAGAAAAAATGTCATTCGAGAATATGTGTGAACTACCACCTCCACGAAGAACTGTTGTTTCATTTATATTTTACTTGGATGATAAAGAGGAAATATTGGACTATTATATTTGATATATATGATATGATAATGATATTTTAAATGAGTAATGGCCTAGGAAGTGGATCATTGAGGATTTTTCTAAAATATCAGTTCCATTAAATAGTTCCACAAAAACGGTGGCATCGGTCACGGTCTCACACAAAAATAGTGGAACCATGGATGAAGTCACTATGAAGGCGGAACCATGATGGTGACACCGTGATGGTGTCACTTTGACAGTGGCACCGTGATTGTTTCACCATTACGTTGTCTCACCGAAAGGTGTCACACTCCTCGTTCTTTTTCCAGTTTTCAACATTTTCCACTCCCGCAACGTATCTTTTAATGTAAATCTATTTTAGTTCCCCATTAAAATTAATTTAAAAACACTATAAATTATATATAAAATTCCCAAGACTCAGGAAACCCTTAACTTAGGAAAACATGTGGCTTTTCCTCGGTGTCACACCCTTTCCCCAGACTTTCTAGTTCTTCCCTGGTTGACCGTTTTCTTCTGATTAAAGGAAACCGTTTAACACACAGCTATTATGGCCCCCTCTCCATTGAGAATTCTTAAATGAAAATTAATTCCATCATGTATGACCACCCAACCATGTTTTGAAACCATGATCTACCTTTTTAGACATTCAGGTTTTTCATATCTCGAAACTTGATGACCATAACTTTTTATCACATGAGAAAATATTCTTATTCTTCCTGGTTGGTCTCTTTTCATTCTCAGTGCGTTTAGAGTCCCCATTCTCGAGAAAAGTGGTGGGCCTATGCTAGAGAATTTCTGATCACTCTTGAAGTCCTCATATTTCCACACCTTCATGTCGCATATACACAGTTTATGGCGCGTGGAGAGAAACTTAGATCCCTGATCATCCAGGTAGGGTCTTTCTTTATCTCTGCTTTTGTGTATCAAGCAGGGTGGGTATGAAAATGTTTCTATAGGGATGGATGAAACCAATACTTATTGAAGATAATAAGCAAACTTTTAAATAATAATTGGGCGTGTTAATGATGTTGATGTACTCTTTTATCAGTGGTAATATGTTGTGAGTTGAGTAGGCTTACGTCCACTATTAATCATGGCCGTTGGTGTTCCTTTATAACGCATTAAAGAAATCCTACCCTATGTGATGATTGAATTACTCTAACATGGAATTTATTTAATCACATAAACTCGGTTTATTTTATATATTCCCAACGAACAAAAATATTTGTGTGATCACCCCGGTTAACCAAATGGAAAAATGGAACTATAAAAATGGAGTGCCTGAATCTGGGAAACCCCTAGCTTTGTTTTGTTGAAATGTGTGGTTGTTCTTATTGATACTTTTAGGGTGACGTGGATGGGGATGGGATTCCCTATTGTGGTGAAAATGTTGGTTTGTGGACGTGAGGTTGTATGTTGGGTCTTGCTTTGGTTCCAGTACTTTAAGGGATCTCATGGATCACTTTTGTTGTTGTGACATTACAAGTGAACCAGGAGTGAATGCTTAAATTGTTGTTTGACTATTTTCTCCTTCATTAGCTATAGATATGGAAAGTAGTTTCCCATTAGTATAGTATAACTTAAATGTAATTATCTGAATATGAAAAAAAGAATGGTTTCAATGGGGAATTGTTTTCCTAGAATGAGTTGTGACTTGGTTGTGGCTGTTGCATTATTATGAATGAATAGTAATAACGGTATTTGTTCTTGGGATGGTTTTGGAACCCCTATGATGAGATGAGTTCTTGTTACCTATATATATAATTTAGTTCCTATGTTTATTATTTACGCCCCACCAAAGTTGAGTACTTTTTACTAAATACTACCATTCATGGTGGAGGGTGTTTTTCCCAACACTAATATGACTGGCTGGTTATTAGATCCTTTTCTTCTCCCTCTCTTGAGGAGCCCTAGATTTTTCGGGTAGGATGTGATGGCCTGAGGTCCATTATATCCTTAAATCATTCAGGCAGGGTACGTGGTGGTTGTTGGACCAGGTGTGTGCGGGTAGGTTTTTCCCCAAGTGTCTTTGGGATGAGGCCTAGGTGTATTTGGGTGTGGCTATAGTTGTTCAGACCCATGTGTGTGATGGTGTGGTTATGTTTGGTTTTTGTGGACTAGGTGTTTTTGAGCGGGATTTTTGTTAGTGATAGCCAAGGTGTCTGTGGTCAGGATGTGTGGTTGTGATAGCCGAAGTGTGTTCAGGCGGGGTGTGGTAGTTGGACTGTGGTGAGAATGGAGAGAGAGGTATGACACATAGGATGTCTTCAATAAATAGTGGTAATGTGGTGCTGGGTTCCCAAACATTGATATGTTATTTCTATTAAATTAATTGAATTTCATTAGTTGGGGAGTGTTCCTTGGTGAGGTTTGGGTGGATAGTTTCCTTGCTAGGTGCTCTGGTTATCTCTTTTTTCTCACTGGCACTAGAATGCCTCCCCACTTTATCATGAGAGAATATGGTATTCCCTAATGAGTATAGTTGGATACTCACCCTACCTATATAAAAATGATTTCAGGATTCCAGGATGACTTTGAGGACCGTGCGAGGCTATACTAGTTCAGACACTAGGACAATTACTGATGTTGTTTTCTTTTCTTGGGTATTTACCTTTAAAGTTTTCTTGTACTTTTTTGTACTTACATTTGGAATAGGCATATGGGAATGGTATGTTATTATATTTACTTTCACCTCCAATTTTTTTGTTTTTTAGGATTTACTATCTTATCTCCCGATCCTACAAAATAAAAAGGGAAATTTCTTCCATTTTGCGAGTGATTCTATACCCTTGGTGCTAGTCTCGACTATAGGACCGATTTAAGGTGGGTTTTGGGGGTCATTATATCTTCATCAACAAGATGAATGAAGGGTATTGCAATCTATTGTCCCTTCCCTCATCTTGGTGAAGGCAGGTCATGACGGAATGGTTTCAAAAGCCAGAGATTGAGAGATAGGATGGAGCTCGGGGTTACGCACAGTGAGGATTACATGGGAAGATAGGTCAATAGTGATAGTAAATCATTTTCTATGAAATAGGCCAGGGAAGACCGGCTAGGACATGGGATTTTAGGCCCCCATGATCTGATGTAAGGACTCTAGGCCAACCTAATGACTAAGTGAGGCTACACTAATTACGGGGTAGAGACCCTTGGGAAGGTACATGAATCATAATGACTTGTGTACGTATGTGTTATGGGTGTTCTGGGAATTTAAATAAATTAATAATAAGTCTAAGAAAAAATTTAAAGAAGTCTTCTACACTACTCAGGCTTAGGAATTCCTTGTTTACACTGCAGCTATGAAACCCGGACGGTGACCATGGGTAGTGCGGGAAATCAAGGCCCATGAGGCTATTTTGGCTGATCCACAGAGGGATGATCGAGAGAAGGAGGATGACCAGTGGTATAGAATACTTCATTCCTTTCATCGGCAGACCCTCAAGAATTTTGAGGGAAGTGTCTCAGACATAGAGATAGAGAGCTGGCTTGATGATCTGGTGATAGCATTCAGCTTGATTCAGGCTCCTATGGAGTAATGGATTCCTCTTACTGTTAGCCAGATGTGGGGAGCAGCATGTCATTGGTTGAAACTCTACCTTAGGGAGAAGAGGTAGTCTAAGGATACATGGAATGACATTAAGAGAGATTTCTGAGCGGTATTCCTCTCTTCTTTGAAGAAGGAAGAGAATAGGCAGCATCTACTCTCCCTCCAGCAGGGAAGTTTGTTAGTGAGGGATTTGGGGATCAAGTTCAAGGATCTCATTCATTTTTCTCTAGACCACTTTCTGGACAAGGAGTCTTGGGAGAGACGTTTAGAGGAGGCAATCTGACCTTCTCTTCAATACACCGTTATCCTCTTCACTCTACCAACATACTTTGATGTCTAAAAGAAGGCTGATGTGGTAGAGAGGAAGCACATGATGTGAGCTGTGCCAAGAGAGGGGAGCCAGTTGGTCTCATTATAGGGAATGGAAGTCACCATCTTGGCTTCAACATCAGGGCCTTCCATGTTTCGACTAGTGGGTAGTAGCCCCCAAAAGTTCCAATTTTGATCCCCTAGTCCTTGTCCCTTCCATGCGGGACCAGGACTGAGATGCTTTGTCTGTGGAAGTTGTGGTCCCCTTTGGAATCAATTCCTAGACTGAGTGCAGTATAGTGGGGGGGGGGGGGTGGCAGTGCAGCACCCACCTCAGCAGCTATAGTTTCCAGCCATGCCCTTTTAGCTGCAGCTGCAGGGATAGTGAGCTCCCGCTCCTCATAGAGCAGAAATTGTGGGAGGATTTCAACCTCAGGGCGCTCCTCAGGGACCTCGACTAGGGCGTGGTTGGAGAGGCGGCCATCAGCCAAGGGGAAAAGGAGCTCGACATGGGCAATTACACGCCGCCAAGCAAGTTGTTCTATCAGAGCCAGAAGTCATTCAGGGTACGATCATCTTGTATAGTAATATTTCATGTGCCTTGTTGGATTTAAGAGCTTTTCACTCTATTGTTGAACCTAGTATATCCCATGCCTTGGGTCTAGACGTAGAGAGACTTCTCGTACCCCTGGTTTTGAGTAAGCTAGTCGGAGGTTAGACCAACTTCTCTCACGTTTTCTGAGGGTGTAGACTGATGTTGGGACCACATCAGTCTAGTGGGGTACTTTTTTTGCTACAGATGCAGCTATATGAAGTTATTCTAGAAATCAAATAGGTTTTCTATGTGTGTGATGTTATTGACTATTTCTAAATAAGGATCATGTTTTCTAATGTGGGAGACCGACATTTGACTTTCATCGGTGAGCGGGGTTTCTAGGGGTAGCTGGCGAGTGGAGCCCCTCCTTCTCCCAAGTTGCAGCACCTTTATAGCCTTGACCCAGAAGGAACATGATTTCGTGTGGAATGGGAAGTGTGAGGCAGCCATCATTTTTCCATAGGAGAAGTTGATTAGTTCCCCAGTGATGAGGTTTCTGGAAGATGGAGTGACATTTGAGGTGTTATTTTATGCTTCGGGCCAAGGATTGGGGTGTCTGCTAACGTAACAAGAGAGGGTGATCTCTTATGGGTCTAGGAAGTTATGTCCCTATGAGCATAACTATGCCACCCACAACATGGAGCTTACAGTAATCTTGTTCTCACTCATGTTGGGGCGGAATTACATCATCAGGGAGAACTTCGTAGTCTTCATAGATCACAAGAGTTGGAAGTATATCTTCTCCCAGTGGGACTTGAACCTGCAGCAGCAGAGGTGGATGATGTTCCTTGAGGAATATGACTTCATGATTTTATACACCTTAGGAAAGGGATACATGTTTGTTGATTTCATGAGTAGAAAATCACAGAAAGATGTGGTTAGAGAATCAACATATTCTTGGAAGGCGATGGATGAGTTCTCTACACAACACCTATATGCGAGGATGGATGGTGGTAGATGTTGAATGTTTCATATGATAGTAAAATTCCCTCTATTACGGTAGGTACAGGAATCTCTCTGGGGAGACTTAAAGAGTGAAGTGATGGGAGATCAGGGTAAACAAGGCAATGCTCCTAAAGGGTTATTAGAGGATGATCAGAATCAAATTTTTTTCCAAGGAAAGTAGTTTATTTTAGAGACGATTCAAATGAGAGTTCTTGGTGAGTTTCATAGCTCACCCCTGATGGTTCACCCAAGAGTTTACAAGATGTACCGGGGATTGAGGGATCAGTTTTAGTGGTCCGGGGTAATGCATACAATGGAAATGTTTGTGGTGAGGTGACTCATGTGTTAGTAGTAGAAGGATGAACATTTCATACCAAGAGGACTTTTACAACCTTTAGTTGTCCCTCATATGAGGTGGGAGGACATCATGATGTATTTCATCACATGACAACCCAGGGTTCAGGGAGCCTTTGATGTTATCTAGGTAGTGGTAGACTGACTGAAGAAATCAGCTCACTTCATGGCCATCAAGTAGTCGAGTATGGTGGATGCCCTAGGAAAACAATACATGGATGAGGTGGTGTCGTTGTATGGGGTTTCAAGTTCCTCAGTCTCCAATTGGGATACCCAGTTTACCCCATGGGTCTGGATAGGATTGCAACATTCATATGGATCCCAGCTATGCCTTAGCACTTCTTTCAACCCCCAGATAGATGGACAAATAGAATAGTCCATCCAAATGTTAGGGGATATGCTACGAGCATGTGTTTTGGACTTTGTGGGATGTTGGTTATGGAACCTGACTCTGGTAGAGTTTTCCTACAACAATAGCTAACAATCTACCATTGGAATGTCTCCGTTCGAAGCATTGTATGGGAGGCTGTGTTGCTCCTCCGCATGCTAGACAGAGGTCGGGGAAGCTGGTGTTCTCGGCCCGGAGATGGTGCAGAGCACAACAGAGAATGTTCATCTTGTAAGACAGAGGATGAAGGTATCTCAGGACCAACATAAGTTGTATGACAATAATAGGAGGAGACCCTTGGAGTTTGAGGTCAGGGATCACATGTTACTGAAGGTATCCCCTCAACCTGGGAAATGAAGGTTTGGAAGGGGGAGTAAGATTTATCCTTGGATCATTGGACCATTCAAAGTGTTGCGGCAGGTCGACAAAGTGGCTTATCAACTAGAATTACCACCGCCTCTACTAATCGTGCATGAAGTCTTCCATGTGTTTCAGCTCCGTCGGTATCTACATGATGAACCAAACATCCTCGACTAAAGAAAGATGGATATCGGGGAAAATTAGAAGTTTGTAGGAATACTTGTAAGGATCAAGTATCGTGAGTTGAAGGTGCTCCATGGATTAACCACTACCTTGGTTTGTGTGTTGTGGAGTCATGGTGTCCTCGAGGAGAGTACCTAGGAACGAGAGGCACTAGTGCATGCCTAGTACCCAGAGTTTTTTTGAGTTTTTTTCTGCTCTGCTTTGTACTTATCTTTGATGTTGTGTTTGATCTTGTTTACTATGGGGTTTTTTGATTCCATTGATCCTTGAATGTATGTGAAGAGTCCTGACTATGAAGAGGGGAGGACCAGATCCATAATCAAGACGCATTAAGGTGGATGCGATTAAACCCATGCGGGCGAGTCAGTGCCTCCCAAAGAAGATAGTATCTTGACATGGAAGAAGGGACTCACTAATCAATAATACTGGAATGTATGACCTTTAAATGTTTGTGTTGTTACTTGGAGGGAGAGGAGTGGTAGTGTATCCATAGTCATTATAAAGATAGATGAGGAAGTTGTGTTCCCAGTTTTTGATGAGGTTTACTCCTAAGATTTGTCTTTTGTGGTGGTTGTTCGGACCCCCTCTCTTTTCATCGGGACATGATTTAATTCTCATGGGCAATTTGAGAGGTATCTGATGTAATGGAATAGGAAGTGGATCATCAAGGAATTTTAAAAAAACTCGGTTCCATTAAATGGTTCCACAAAAACGGTTGCACCGGTCATGATCCCACACTGAAATGGTGGCACCACTGACGGTGACACCGTGAAGGTGGAACCGTGAGGGTGGAGTCATGTGGGTGGCACTTTGAAGGTGGCACATTGAGGGTGGAATCATGAGGATAGTACCGTGTGGGTGGCATTGTGACTGTGGCACCTTGATGGTGGAACCATGACAGTGGCACCGTGAGGGTGGAACCGTGAGGATGGAACCATGAACGTGGCACCGTTGCGGTGTCTCACCAAATGGTGTCCCACCCCTCATTATTTTTACAATTTTCGACTTTTTCTGCTCCTGAAACATATATTTTGGAGTAAAAATGTTTTAATACCCCATTAAAAGCCATTTAGAAGCCCATAAATGATATCCAAAACCCCCAAGATTTTGGGAAACCCTTATCATTCCAAAACACATGGATTTTCCTCGGTGTCACACCCTTTCCCCATAATTTACATTTACGCCCCTGTTGCACATTTTTTAAAATTATTGGAAACCGTTTAACTCATTGCTATTATGGAAACCTCTATAATGAGAGACAATTAATTCCATCATGTGTAACCACCCAACCGCATGGTTAAACCATGATATTCCTTTTTAGCTGTCCAATTTTTTCTTATCCCGTAACTCCAGGACCTCACCATTTTATCGCACGAGAAATTATTATTATTCTTCTTCCTGGTTGGTCACTTTTTCCTTCCTTGTGCGTTTGGAGTCCCCCTTCTTGAAGAAAGTGGTGCGCCTATGGTGGGTATTTTCATCACACATTTGGATTCCCCATAGTTCCTCTACTAGAAGTCGCACATCCCCAATTCTTAGCACATGGAGAGAAACATCAATCCTTGATGATCCTAGTATGGTTTTTTCCTTTGTCTCTCCTTCTATGTATCAGGAGGGGTGGGTATGCAAATGTTTCTATGGGGAAGGAAGAAACTAAAACTTAATGAAGATAATAAATAGAGTTTCAAAAAATAATGGGGTGTTTTAATGATGCTTATGTACTCTTTTATCAATTCTTATATGTTGTGAATTTAATGGGATTATTTCTATGAAAAATCATGGCCGTTGGTGATCCTTTATTACACACTAAAGAACTCATCCACTTTATGATGATTGAATGAATGTTAGATGGAAATTAGTTAATCACATAATCTCAATTGATTTAATAGATTCCGAGTGAACAAAAATCTTTGTGTGATCACCCTTATTAACCAAATTAAATGAAGGAACAAAAATAAATAGAGTGCCTGAATCTGGAAAACCCACTAGATTTGTTTTGGTGAGATGTGTGGTTGTTCTTCTTGATACTTGTAGGGTGATGTGGATGGGGATGGTATTACCTATTCTGGTGAAAATTTTGTTTTGTGGATATGAGTCCGTATGTTGGGGATTGATTTGGTTCTAGTAATTTGAGGTATATCACATATCACTTTTGTTGTTGCAACTTTACAAGAGAACAGGGTTTGAATGCATAAATTACTGTTTGAATATTTTCTCCTTCCTTGGATTTAGCTATGCCTGTTAGTTTCCCAGTAGTGTGGATTTACTTAAACGGAATTACATGAACATGAAAATATGAATGGGTTCAATGGGGAATTGTTTTCCACAAATGAGTTGTGACTTGGTTGTGGCTGTTGCGTTTTTATGAATGAATAACAATTAGGGTTTTTGTGCTTGGGCTGGTTTTTGAACCCCTAGGTTGGGATGAATGATTGTTACCTATATGTATAATTTAGTTCATATTATTCATATTTGTTCTCCACCCATGTTGAGTAATTTTTACAGAACACCTCCAATCATGGGGGAGGTTGTTTTTTCCAACACTAATATGAGTGGCTGGTTATTAGATACTTTTCTTCTCCCTATCCTGAGTATCCCAAGATTCTTTGGGGTAGGCTGTGATGGCCTGAGTTCAATAATAGACCTAGATTCTTTGGGTAAGGTTCATGGTGGTGGGTGGACTAGGTGTGTGCAGGTAGGTTGTTTTCCCAAGTGTCTTTGGGATGAGGCCTATGTGTCTTCAGGCGTGGCAGTAGTTGTTCGCACCCAGGTGTGTATGGGTGTGGTTATGTTTGGTTGTTGTGGCCTAGGTGTTTTTGGGATGGATGTGTGGTAGTGATATCCCAGGTGTCTATGGTTGGGATGAGTGGTTGTGATAGCCTAGGTGTGTGTGCATGAAACCAATGTTCATGCATATATACGACCTACAATATCCATGAAAGATGAAATTCATTTCTCTATATCTAAATTTTATGGATGAATATTAATATATATATATATATATAATGAATATATATGATATTTATATCATGAATAATATTCGAGAGATTATGGAATGAAAATTAATATATAAAATTAGAACTTCTAAACTAAAATAATCATGATAAAAAAATATTTAACAACTAGAAATTATGAATTTAATAAGGAATTGTTGATAAAAGAGGTTTTAAAAATGTTATCGATGGAATATATATGATATTATATGTTTCAAAATGAATCTGTTACATATTTATAATAAATTTTAATATATTATTTAGTATTTTATGTTGATTTAAATGAAATTAATACTCTACGTAAGGTAATCTCATATCATTTCTATCTCTATGATACACATTCTATATTCACCACTTGTATCTTATACGTGGTTTAGATAATGCCCATGATTGTATTTTATGATTATTATTATTAAAATAATGGTTATTTTCATAACCATATATGGTTATTTCTTCCACGGGGATTACATTTCAAAAGATACCAAATTTTTGTGTTGATTTTATGTTATAATCTCAATATTTATTAGTATTATTTATGAATAATTTTGGATGATGAAATCCTATGATCTATCTTTCATGAAGCTTTTTAATTTTATTATACTATAGTATTTTATTGAAAATAAATGTTTTATTTTCACTTTACTTAACTTATGTACTAAGGAGACATAAAATATGTTTTAAGTAAAATAAACATTATTTCACTCTTTAGATAAAAACCCATTTTATTCAATATCCATGTTTTATAAAAATGTTCTAAATAAGGGTTTAAATATTATAATTTTTTTAAAATTTAATTTTTATTCTACTTTTTATTTTTAATTTTTTTTTTGAAATAATGTTTTTTCAAACGTGTTACTTTATGACTTTAAAAACATAAATAAATGTTTTTAACTTATATGGAATGAACAAATTTTCCCAAAATAAAGACTTATTTTTTTTTAGAAGATTCTTATACATTTTAAAGGGTTAACATAAAATAAAATGATTTACTTATATAATCACATTTTTTTGTTTTAAATAAGTTATTTAAAAGTAAAATGTTAGTTTTCCTCATGAATGTTTTAATGATATTTTATTGAAATTTCAATTCATCAATAACAACAACCCTTGATTTCACTTATAAATTACTCAGAATATGACTAATGGATACTATCCTTATTATTTCTATGTATTTTTTATGATTATGAAGAAAATATTTTTATGAAACCCATATTTTATACATAATATATTCTTTGATGAAATGATGAAATGTTTATGAAACCCATTTATTTTCCATGGGAAATTCTTTGATGAATTGGTTATTAAAACCATTTATTTTTATGGCCTAGGATATGATGAATTCTTTATGAAATCATGTCATAAATACATATGATTTTTCTTTATGTGATGGGTGGGACCAATATATCTATATAATAAATTCAGTAAAATTAATATCTTAGGAGATAAACAAGATTTTTACTGGGAGTGCACATAGTTCAATAAGGGAAATTTTCCAATATGATATTCTTCGGAGTGAAGCATGACAACTACCATTGTTTGGGGAGTGAACCCATTCAACTATGATTTTATAGGAAATGATCCTTGAGTTCTAAGGAAATTAAATTTTATGCCTTTTTCCATGAACCAATTCAATGCCATATAACAATGTTATGTTCCCACGAAACATGTTTTTTGATTCCTTTATGAAACTTGTTTTATGAACTACAATGTTTTATTAAATGAGTCGTGATTATATTCTATGACATATAGGTTATGATTTTTAAATGTTATTATCATGTTATGATACAACTTTCCTCCTGTTATACATGTATGATAATTTATATCACCAATGTTAACACTTACTGAGCATCTGAGCTCACCCTTTCCTTATGTTTCCTTTACTCTGGTTATATAGTAATTTTTTATGCATGATATGTCTATGTAGGGTGTTTTTTATGATGAAATATGTGTGATATTATATTAAAATTTTAGGGACCAGTTTTTTCTGTTTCCATGTTTCTAAAGACCCAAGAACTCAATGATTTTGGCAAGGATCACAACGTTATTTAATGAATAATTATCTATTATGATTTGATATATCTGTGAAATTTTTTGCTGGTATATTGAAAAAGTTTTTAGTTAAACCTACAAGGAATAAAATTAAAAAACATGAAAAAATTAAAAATAACTAAAATCAAAATACTCACTGGTGTCAAATTAATATCATCTGAAAACGTTCGATCATATCACCCGATTATTACTTTAATGAAATAATAAAAACAACACAATAAAAAACATTTTATTATTAAACAATTGAGGATAATAATGTTATTTATTTATGTTTGAAATAGTAAAATTAAACATTTTATGGGTATTAGTACACTATATAATGGTAGTTATCATTATGAATTAAAAACAAAACCAATTTTCACAAGGTACTTTTTAAAATTTATAAGGTTGTTCTTAGAAAACCGAATAGTTTATGTAAGTATATATGGTTCATTTATATTCGTATGTTTCATTACCTTTTTATGGAAATAACTACTTTGTATGGTTCTATTGTAAAATTCAAAAGGATTATTTCAAACATCTTAGGGGAAAACATTAAATATTTATGGTTATTTTATTATTTGAATACACTAAAACAAAATTATTTAAAACTCATTTCCTTTGGAAAATATCAAAAAAAAAAGAAGATAAAAAATTATGAATCAATATTCAATCAATTAAGAGTGATAAAAATATCTACCATTCATATATGAGCATGTGTTTTCGAAATCCATGTTCCATGAAATCAATTTTCTAATAAACATAGACAATGATAGTTCAAAATACAATTAGTCTACTTAATGAGACTTTTTAGTTTTTCGTAAGGTTTATTTGTTTTGTAATACTTTTATAAAATCTCATAAGACATAACATTATTTTTATGGATTTTAAAAACATTCATAAGTACATATAAAACATCTCTATGAACTCATAAAATCACATAAGACTTTATAATAATTATATAAGACTTAAAAAACAATGTTTTTAAAAAAATATATAAGAATTTTAAAAACATCATAAATCTATTATAATTTTAAAAAATATCTAATAAATGCAAAACATAATAATTTTATGAAATAAATATGAAATTTATCAACAATGAATATAAAAAAAGATTAAATATAATAAATAGAGGAAATAAACATGGGAAATAATATTTTTCAAAAATAAAATAAATAATAAAATCAACTATGTGTAACATATAAAATAAATAATTGGAAATAATAACAAATTTATGAAACTTTTTTGATAGTCAAATATAATTTTTAATTATTAAAATAAAAATAATAATAGAGAAAATATATAACTTTAAAATAAAACTCTAAAAAAATCTACTGAGAGCCACTAAAATAATGACAATCTTGGATTTTTAATAAATACTAAACATATATTTTTACAAAAAAGAAAAAAGTCCCATTTTTGTATACAATGAAATGATGAGATAAATAAAATAAATTATTTTCATTTTTTAAAACATCCTTTAAAAAAATGAATCCCTATATTATGTAAAAACTCAAAAATACCCTTAGTAAAATAACATATAAATATCTTTTATTTTCAAAAATATTTTTTAAATTATATATTCTCATATTAATGTAAAATAGTAAAAAAATTCGATGAATAAGATACAATGAATCATGACTAGTTAGAAATATAAATCACTAATATAGATCCAGATAAATTAATAAATACTTGAAAATAACTAAATTATTAAAATATAAAAAATATTAAAATAAAAGTACATGTATATTTATTAAAAAAACATGTGTCTAAAAATAAACATATTTCAAAAAAAGAGCCACAAGAACTATCAGATATAATAAAAAATAGTTAAACACCCAATATTCCTTCTTTACAACCTAGGCATCCATCATTAAAAGTTCAATTTTAATTTTTTTTAAATAATACTAAATCCTAATGTTTTTGTAAATATTTATTATAATTGATTATTTGTTGAAATATATATCAATTTAAAATATATTTTTTACATGGTCCAAGAATTTTTAATGGGTTCTTATAAATAGAAAGAACAAAGGAATTATTAATAAAATATAACTTTTTATCAAAAGAGAAAAAGAAATTTGATAAAATTTTCATTATCCATAATGATTGAGCTAGAAATCTTATTGTAGCAATGTAATCTGCTTCAATAACAAATAATGAAAATGAAAAATATTTCTCATAACTAAGTGTGATAAAACTCTTTAAAAATATATAAGAGACAATATAAATATTTTTTATATTAATTATAAATCCAAAAAATCATAATTAGAATACCTAATTAATTCAATAGAGATTTTTCCAAGACAAAAAAACCATTTTAAAAATTTTAACATATATAATAACCATTTTCAATATTTTTAAATGAATTTCCTTATGGCCAATTTGAAATCTAGCACACATGATGACATAAAACAATAAATAAACTATACTGGTGGTTAGGTAAAGCATACATCCAATAAAACTTCTATAAATATTAATATTTAATGATTTACCAAATATATCAAAATCCAATTTATAACTAGTAATCATTTGGGCTCCTAAAAGTTTTCTAGAGATGATTATAATTATTTTGATTAACTCTTTATAATTCATCACTAAATTAAAAATATTACATCAGTTCATTGCAAAATTTGATGACCTATAAATATTATTAATTCTCCCATATGGGTCATATCAAATTCACCGGTCATTAAAAAAATTATTTAAATAAAAATTATTGGGGGAACCAAATACAATATCAATCCAAATAAGTTTTTATAAAAAAAACATTAAAATATTTCATAAAAAATATAGGTTAAAATTTATTTTTAAAAAGCATTATTTAATGGAAATTGAAATAATCATTCATAGCATAATTGAGGGGATATCTTATTTCCATATAAGGATTCATAATGATTTAAAACATGATCAAGATATTTTTCATGTTTAAAACCATGGGATTACTTAACCAAAAATTATTAATAAATTGATATAATTTAAAAATTAATTTTTTACATCCATTTGATAAATCTTAAACTCTTGAAAAACTATATATGTTACTAAAATCCAAAAGGCAGTTAACTATAAATGGGATAAAATGTACCATCATAATACATCCCTTATTAATTGAATAATAATTGTGCAAGAAATATACCTTAATTCATTATAATTTTTCTTGAACCATCTAATTTATTTACAAAAATCTACTTATTTTAAATAATATGAGAATATTTAGGTTCTTCAACTAAAATCTAAAAATAAAATATTGAATATTTGTTACATTCTTCTTACATATAAGAAATAATATTAGAATATTTTAATGCTTCTAAAAAATCATTAGGAACAATGTATGAAATAAAATTATTGTGATCACAAAAAAACCACAAAAAGTTTATGGTCTTCACTTTATAATTAACCTTTCCAATAATTCTTTCAATAGGATAATCATTATTAGTTTTCTAATTTATTTTTTAGGGTGATATTAATATTTAACATCATTAGTTTTATTTTTATTATGCCATTCACTTAAAATAAATTCTCTAAAATATTCTTGAATTCGTTCTAGACCTAAATTCGTTATATATATATAATTATCCTAAAAATTAATATCAGTTGATTATATAACAATAATAGTTCTTTTTTATTAAACTTTTATAGATTTAATAATGTTTTAATAACCTAACAATATTAATTCATCAATTTTAGAATCAAACTTATCTAATGAATATTTATCATTTTGAATAAATTATTTGCAACAAAATACTCTAAAATACAAATTTTAGGATTCATTATTTTCCATAATTCATAATGGGTTTTCATAACCTTAGGCTCAACCCAGACGTTGTTAGATACATAAAAAGTAGTATTCACTATTTTATCCTAATAATATTTAATAAAATAAAATTAATTGAACATAAATCTATCAATTTCAAAAATATTTATATTTTGTTTTTGTACATCTTTATTTTGTCGAGGTGATATACATATAGGGAAATTTTGAAAATATGTATTCTATTCACAATATTTTTTCAATTTATTTATTTAAGAACTATTCCCATCTATCAGTAATAATATATTTAATTAAATAAAAATATTTTTTTGTACAGGTTTATGGAAAAAACTATTATAATTTTTTAATTGTTTGAGATAAAAAATAAATTCATTTATATATACAAAACCATCAACAGTAAAAAATGGGTATTTTTCACCAGCTAGACATGCAGTTAGAGAATGTTAGAATAATTATAAATGAATGATTTAAAGGTGTATTTCTATTTAACCATATATAATATATTTTATAATTGATTTTAATTTATTTCCCTTCATATATGAATCACTTAGGTAATACTAGTTCACTTTGAATTTAAGTAGCTACCATACATGACCAATCTTTTATAGTTTGCGAAATAATATGAAATATTCATGTTAATGGATCCAATTAAATGCGTTATCATATCTATATATATAATTATGAAAACTAATTTTTTTAATTTTATCTTAATAAAATAAATATAAAAGATATTAACTTTTTTTTATAAAATGACAAAAAACATTCATGAAAGAAAGAAAATTTTCATTTTTAATTTATATATACATGTTATTATTATCTAATTAAGAAATAAAGATTATATTATCTTTTCATACATTAAAATATAATAATCCATTAACATATAATAACTAATGAGTAACAATGGAGTTATAAATACAAAATTCAGAAAAATCCTTTAACAATGCCTTTTGAGTTGTCTCTGTAACATCCAAGGTAAATAATGAATAATAAATTTTCTTATTTGTTAATATTTGTGAATTAAATATTAATTTTACTTTAAATGGGTTGCTATGTTCGATAGCATACCCGATACATAACAAACAGTTTCTTGGAAATCTTACGTTGCACACTAGAAATAAAATAATATTATTTTAAATGGTAGTTAAAATGTAGCCGTTGTATTGGAGGGAATGAATGGAAATAACTAAAATATGATTATATATGTTTGTTAAATGTTTTTACATTTATCCAATAAAATATAAAGGCTTAAAATACGAAAAGAATTCAATTTTAGGCATATATACTCTAACACTCTTAAAAGGTCCACTTATCGCCTTTTGATGGTGAACCACCTATAAATATAGTTTTTTTCACTCTTATACATTCTATTGGACAAAATAAAATTCTTCTTTATAATAGGGACATCAAAATTTACTTTGTGTGCATTTTGGTATTTTTGTGACAATGTTCATTTTTTAATGAATAGTGAAAAATGTTGTATTTTAATTCAAAACCTCTTTTTAATCTAATTTATTTATATGATTAGATTATAGTTTGAATTGTTTTTAAAGTTAAATTAGAATATATTTTTACCATTTAATCCAATGGTGGTTTTTGGAATTAATTTCACTTTGAAACCGGACATAAACTATTGTCAATCTTTTGATACTTATTGTTTCATAAAAACACGATATTTGCTCTGACAGCGGGAATTAATTATTAAATTAATTAATTAAACTTATATGTTTTGAATTCTGTAAAATAGACTTCATTTTTGAATTTTTAATATCAAATATAGCTTAGGGTGAATTTTTGGTATTTTTCTGAAAAACATCAATTTTTGATGAATAGTGAAACCACTAAGTGGTACTTAAAAACTGATTTTTCGTTTAAATGAAATTTTACCACCTTTGTGTTTTGAATATCAAAAATCCTACATACATGGTTTTCATTAGGAAGTAAACTGTGGTCCAATGGGATTAAAATAATTTTTTGGCGAATAGTAACTTTTAAGTTTATTAATCGCGATTAGAGGTAATTAGTGTAGTTTAAGGTAAAAATAATGTTTTAATAATATGAAATGAACATGACACATGTCCTAAAATTATTGGATGTGTCATGGCCGATGCATCAAATCCATGGGTCAACTTGGGGACCCCATGGAGACACTTTGGTAAGAAAATGACATTAAAAACTTTTTATTTAATGTTAAAATAAAAATGTCACAAACATGAGTTGTTTTACTAAAACAATTCTTATATGGGGTTATACAATTCATATTTTTTACTATAAATATTCTTTAGAAAAATAAAACTATTTAATACATCATGATAGTTTTTTATAATTTTTAGACATTAAATAAATTAAATTATTTATGACACCATGGTGATGTAGCGATTACCTCATTATTTAACGATTTAAATAAAATCAAAAGATAATGTAAAATATAAGACCTAAACATGTCAAATACCTATTTTATCTGTGGATTTAGAAATATTATCACCTTATCCTCTAAATATATTATTTTGGGAACCTTTTTATCCGAAACCATTTTATAATAAAGTATCTTTTCTTAACATTCCAAGAGTGCCCCTCCTCTCCTCTTATAAAAGGCCCCCACCTCTACCTCCATACCCACACCTCTCAAGCCTTTGGTTCGGCCAATATCTACCCATTTTGTCTTTCCAAATCCCTCTATTACTCTTAAGAAGCCTCAATTTGGGCAGAAGTCTTCCCAAGAAGCCTTTGAGATCAAATAAAAAAGAGTTACCTATTTTAAAGGTAATGTTTTCTCTTGTGTTCTTTTGTTTTATTTTTCTTCTCCAACCCCCTAAACTCTTTTTATTCATTTATTTTGAAACAAATCCAGTATATTCAATATACTATGATGTTTTTATAAGAATAATTCTAGCTACACTTACACACACCTACATCTAATATTTAAAGAACATAGTGTTTCTGTGGATGGCGAATTTCTGCCTCACGAAACAATGATTGTTCAATATTCTTTCAACACCTTCAAAGGTGGACATTAAGATGTCAATATATTTATATATGATATATAATATGTTTATGCCTTTTTTATGATTCTGTATTTTTCATTTATGGCACACCTTTATGGCTTCCATTATGGGTATACGCGATATCTTCATTTTAGGAAGTGCGGACTACCGCCCCCACAAAGTGATTTGATTCATTAATGCCATATATGGGACGCATGAAGTATGAATTGAAAGTTATTATATATTATGTATGATACATCTAAATGATGAATATAATTCTGGAATTAAAATATACATAACTCTCATTTAGTTTTAATTCCATTAATATGACATAGAAATGAAAGTAGCGTTCATGCATACGTACGGCTTACCATCTCAATGAATGGTGCATTTCATTTATTACCTCTAAATGATTATGAAATACTATAAATACATGTATATGCTGGATATATATGATATATATGATATCCGAATCATGAATATAATTTTGGATATAATGAACCTTTGACCACACAAACAACATGTAATTGTAAGAAGTCCACTTTCGACTTAAGAACCAAATATCGACAAAACAAACATTATTAACTTAAATGATTACACAATGCTTATAACATGGAAATAATTGATATAAAAGGAATAGTAATCTTGAAAAAGGTTCTTAAGCATAGAGAAATTAACACTAGTTTATTATTCAAAATATTAAAGAGTAATCCAGTCAAGTCGGACACGAGGTAAGGGACTTCGTCTCAATCTCTTTTCATTGAGGCATATTTTGTTTTATACACAAATTTCTTTTATACGGTGTATAAACCCCTTTTAATTTTACTTTTATACCAAAGGAATCTTTTTCTATGAAGCATTTTACTAAACAACAAAAAGGAATGTTTCTTTTAACGTATGCGGTGACAATGACTTTTTCCGCCGACGTGAGTATTAGTTGGTCTTTGGCTTCCTCAACAAGATGTAATAGTTATGTCCTAATTCTCTAAAACTCTAAACCTAAAAAGATCATCAATGTGAATTATTCATTTAATTCAATATTATGTTATATTTAAGGCTGGGGCCTTATAGTCTCCAAATGTAATATAACCTTTATCAGATTATTTGAAATATATATAGTTTGATAGATCTAAATTCATTTGTCTAGAGTAGCCACAATCTATGTGAAAAATATCCTTCAAACATAGAATTATTGTTTCATAAAAAATAAATCCTAATACATTCTTGTCACCCATGCTACTTTTGGACATTTTAGATTAGTAAAAAATAGTCAAGAAACCATTTATTTAAACAATAGTCATAAGTAATATCGAATTTAATTTTTTTAAATACATTGTTTTTTATATCTTAATGATTGTGAAAATTTTAAATATAATTTAATTAAATAGTAAACCTGTATTATATATTTAAATCAAGTGATAATCGATATACATATTTTAGAAATTTTAACATAGAATGTTTTATACATTCTAGGTTATTGTTTATCATAAGAAAAAAAAAATTAAATTTATTTATTTTATTCATATAAATCATTTTCTTATAGATTTTATTAGCTTGATTTTTTTTAGCTAATTCACCCTTTAAGATTAAAATATCAGTTTTAATGTTTTTATTCTCTTTCTATGTAATTTATAGATCATCATATATTTCATGATTAGAGATTGATGATTTATTCTTATTTTTCTCATTTTCTTATGTAAGAATCTTATTTTCATTATCTAGGGTCCCATTTTTTCTTTTAATATATTTTTAAAATTAACCCATTATTAATATATCTATTTTTCTGTTTTTATTATTTTTATTAAATTTAGAAAAAATGTATTTTTTCAAATTTTAAATCATATTCTAAACTAAAACCAGAATCCCTTATAACCTTATTTTTCTAGGAAATTTGGCATGTATTACAAGATACCGATTCAATTCATAATTTATCAATCACATCCAAGACCTATATGAAACTCTATAGAATTATTATGGGCATTTTCCCCTTTTTCTGGTACATTATGATGTTTCTCGTGCTTTAGTTTTTTCATGTAAGGATTGATATTCCATTCTTCATATATTCATAAAAATATAATTTAAAGAAATACTTATCAAAAGATGAATTACGATTATTATTTTTCTTTCAGTAAAAATTAGAATAATCCTTTTTAAATTTATGTTTGAATCCTTTGTTTATTTTCATCATTTTTATAAATGTTTTATAATATTAGTTACATTTTATTTTTTCCAATCCCTACATCTCAAAATTAGAAGATCCAGATAAAAAGATTTTTATATATTTAAACATAACACATTTATCTTTTAGATTATCTTTAATAGAAATTTTCTTCATCTCGAGTTCTTACTATAGGAGTGAACTGATTAGTTTATCCAATGTGTACTCTTTAAAATTATTACTTTAATCTATGGAATATTCTTTACATTCCAGTTAATTTTTTGGGAGTAGAATACTATATAAACCAACACTAATTTCTCTAAATATTCAACATGTTTAATAATCCCCTTAAAATAATTATATATATATAGATAATTTTATTTATATATACTTAATCCCTTTTTTTTAATCTTGGTATTGATCTAAATGTAGTTTTAGTTTGGATCTCTTCAATTTAATTGTTCCATAATGTCCAACTTATAGAATTGTCTTGGGTAGTTTTTCATGCTGAGACATCACTAAAAAACCATGTACTTATAGAACAATAGTAAATGTTCAAGACTTTTTATTTTAAGACATACATTACAACTTTAATAACGGGTTATAAAACTGGTTCAAAATCAACTAGAAAGAATGGTTTTACTATGATATTCTAATTATCAATATATAAGTGCCTAAAGTAAAAATCCAATTTAGAATTTTCATATCCATAATAATTTATATCAAAATAATATAGCTTATAGAGAATCCAAACATCATTCGAATTTAAAAATAACTTCTCAACAATGATCTTCCCGACACATTTTACAGTCTAGAAAAATATTAGATCAACAAAAATATAAAAGAATATAAAAATAGAGACCAATGTTAATTATTTAATATATATTGATTTTATAGGTAAAGTTGTTATGAATTTCAAGAGGGGTGGGGGTGAATTGATGAGTCCAAAATTTAACATAATTTCAAATACGAGTTATACTTACAAAAATTAGTGATTTTTTATAGGTAGATGTTCTATAGAAATTTGATTTTAAACAATGAAATTTCAATATTAGTTCCAATAATAGTGATCTTATTTCCACTATCTAATTTTTTTACTCTTGAATTCAAATGGAATCCACTATACCTAGATTTTTTAGGACATTAAAAACTAAAATTATAATTTACAATTTCTATTAGAGGTATAACTGAAAACCTGAATTTTACTAGGATTAAAAACCCAACTAAAAATCCAACATTTTTAGTATAAAGTTTAACTCCAAAAACATAACATTTACAATTATAGAAATAATAAAAATAGTTACATAATATAGTTCATACATAACTGACAAAATATTTTTTTCCATGGAAAAATCAATTAAAATACATGGTTAATATACAAAAAAATAATAAATAATTATAATCAAATAAATGACTAACCATAATGGATAAATTATTTTTAAAAGTTTTAATTTTTTTGATCACAATGAGAAATTTTATATATCATTATGTAACTTTCTAAATGTCCATATTAAATCAATAGTCATGATTGAAAAATATCAATCAAATAAGTCACAATCATTCAAAAAACATCCATGATGCAACATCTCAATATTTAGAAGGTTCATTTGATCTTCATTTATAGATAAATATCATCATTATCTTCATTTTTATTATTTTGAAAATCCCAAAAGAGGAAAACATCAAAGGCAAAAAAAAACACTAGGAAAACAAGGGAAATGTTGGGAAGACCTAAAAAAGACTAAAAAGGTCTAAAGTAGTGAAGACCTAGGGAATTACAACTAATCATGTACTTTTATTCAATAGGAAAGGAGAGAACGTCCATGGGATAAAGACCCGAATTCCTTGTAGAGCCACAGAGGAAATATAATAAACAAATTTATTACATTCCCTCCAATTGTGGGAGTGGACAGTTCCATTACAGATGACCCTTTTAGACCTTCTCAGGGAATATTGGATGGAACAGGGTACACTCTGCTTGCCGTCCATGGAGTCATGCAGGATGACAGAGTCAGTCTCAACCTTGTGAAGAGCAATATTGTGGCATTTACAAAGATGGAGGCCCAAAAATATTGACATACCCTCAGCTAGAAGGAAGTGGCCTATACCAAGGTGAACAAAGATAGAGAGAACCACCTAACCTAATGGATCCTGAACAACACCACTACCCTTCATCTCATTCATCGAACACGAGCCATCAAAGATGAGCTTCAAACCAATCGGACGAGGTAACCACCGAAACCAGTGGCCAGAATGAGAGGGGTGGGCCATTGGAGAGGCCAAATGTAGGGGGATGAGGGAGGGGTCCTCATGCCACTTGTTGGAAGCACAAACCATTTCCATAATCATGAATTTAGTATTTTCCACCAAGGCCCTTCCAGAGGTCGAATAACCATCATATCTGGTCTATTCCATGCCATTCAGATACAGAAACAACTCAAAGCAAGAATGATGCAACATGAATTACTCTCGAGCCCAAAATCCCTAGCAGCATGGAACCATAGGTCCAAATATGGTAGGTCCCTCAATGTTGTAACAGAAAGAGTTCATATGTTTTTTTTTACCTTTATAAGTTTGTGGTAAAAAAACAAAATGGATGATTTAATTTCATATTATTCCTTTTTTAAGGATTATTTAACATCATATGGTTTATCTATGTGTTCAATATTCATTAAATTCTTCAGAAAAACCACTTACTAGGATCAAACTAAAACATCATAATGTTTATGTAACAGATTATAAGGTTGAAAATTTACTTCCTATGCTTATATTCCCTAGATAAAAATTAAAAAAAACTTTAAAAATTCATTTATGTTGAAAAATATAAAAAAATTAAAGACACACAAAAAATATGAAAAACAATATGAAATTGAATAAGAGAAAGAAATTTAGATAATATTCTATTCTGATCAGATCATATGCCTTCATAATCTATTTCCCCTAAAATAGTTCTGTTGAAATTTATAATAGAAATATTTTATATAAAATTTATTTCATTTTGTATGACTTTTTATATTTTTATAAGATATATTTGTATCATAGGGTTTTTATATATTTTCATAAGACATTAATGAAATTCTGTGAGAAATTTATAAACATTATAAGACTTTAAAAACATCTCTAATATATTTCAAGAACATCATAATACATTAAAAAATATTTTTATGAATATTAAAAACATTATAGGACATTTCACTCTATAGAAATACTAAATTCTAAAAACACAAGTTTTAAAAAATGCACATGATATTGATCAACATTTAATAGAGAAACTAGAATAAATAGAATAAACATAGATTATTTATTATATTTAAAATAAATATTTGATGAAAAATAACAAAATGAAAAAATTATAAAAGATAAAATAAAAAATATTTAAAAAATCATATATTTTCATAATTTTCACAAAAATGAAATATAGTATTGTAATTATAAAAATAAAAAGAAATGGATTATAAAGAGTCATCTCGAACAATAAAACTCTAAAAACTACAGTATAAGCCACTCCAACACTAAAATATATTATAAAAGAGGTGGGAAGAGGTTTGAAATGTCCACAAGGAAAATTCCAGTTAATAGCAAGACTCCCCATAGTTGGACAGTTACCCGATTGTTATATTTTCACGGTGTTTGGTCAAGGAGGGGGTTAGACCTCTATGCAGGAAGAATAGTATTATTAATAATTATAGAGGGTGGAAACCTACCAATCCATTATATCTTATGGGAAAGACCATGAGAGTATACAACTTCAGGGATATATTACAATGAGAGTCTTTTCGTGTGAGAAATTAAATAGGTTTGATTTAATTTTTTGGAATTATGGAATTACATTTGTTGAAATTAGATCTATTTATATTATGTAGAAATTGTATTTGTTTTGACCCATGGTATGGTTATGGATATGATGTTTGAAATTTTGAATTTATTATTAATTATTTTTTTATTTTCTTCAAATATGAATGAATAATCAAAATTCAATAACCTGGAAACCAGAGTATTTTTGGGAGGAAAATATTGATAATATTTATATAATTTTTAAAGAAATATATATATATATACATTAAATTATTATAGAAATATTTTAAGGTATTTTTTGGTGACAATTTCTCTAAACAGAAGAGATCGATGATAATACTATATTTTGTTATAGATTACTAATGGTTTAGAGTAGTCTTATGGTTTTGGAGTTTTTATTCATCTTATGACTTGGTGTTTTATTATTTATATGAAATGAAATAAGTTTAATTATACATTATTGATTTATTTGTATTTTGGAGGTGAAGTAAAATTTATCATGGCTATGTGAATTTATTTCATAGGGTAATGCCTTCCATATTTTGAGATTTTAAACCCCTAGTTATAATAAAAAAACAATGATTTTTTAAAGATTAGATTTATGAGTCACTATTAATCTGTTTTTCGACTTAAGGGTAGACCCAATTGGATTGGGTCATGAAGAGTAATGATATAAATAAATAGAACATATTTTTCTAATAGATCATAATATATTAATGAATTCTTTTATGGGAAAAGAAATATGTATTTTTCTTAATGATAATGTTTCTCTATATAACATAATATACATGTGTACACCATATAATACGTTTTTAAAATATTTATATTCATAATAATTTATAAATTCGTCAAATATATATTTTGTGTCCTGAAATAATTCATATAAAGAACCCATATTAATGTAATATGAATTATTTAAATATAAAATTTAATATATTGAAATAATATAATTTCATAACATAGAAAATAAATTAAATTTTGATAAAAAAATTAATTTACACCATGTTTTACAAAAAAAGTATTCTGTAGAATATAATTTTTTCCAATAAATTATATAATATATGGACAAAAAATAATAAATAATTTTATTCCAAACATAAAACATAATTATAACGTATATAAAATAATATATACATGATATATTTAATACAAAAATAATGATATATATTTATAGAAATTAATATTTTTCAACAGATTATAAAACATACATACACAATAGTATATGTTTATGAAGTGTTTATAGATGTAACATTTTATATATTCATAGAATATAGCATTGTTTTTAGAGAATACATTTTATCATGTAAAAAACGTTTTACTTATGGAATTTACTTATACATAAAAAAATAATACACACATAAAAAAATCTTACCACACATAACATAAAATGTATTTTGTTAACAAAAACATCTTTACATCAACTTTCCCAGAAGAATTTTTTTTATTGAGATAAAATATCCCCCCCAATCATAAGACAAAGGACCATTTTAGAATATGTAAATTTATACCAAAATAACAAAATATCTTTATATTGAACATATAATGTCTACGAAATTTTTTATAGACATAAAATCATATATCTTCATAAAATAAAATGTTTTTTAACACAAAATTATTTATATTATGAAATATAATATACATAAGGTATATTAATTATCATATCATTGTATGTCTTTATAGAAGATAATTTTTTAGAACATAATACAAGGGGTAGAAAAAATTATATTTATGAGATTTATTTACATAAAATATTACGTATATTTATATAGTATAATCATTTTAAAATAAGTAAAAAATATTTAATAAATATATTTAGGTCATATTCACTAATAAAAACATTTTATAAATTCAAATATCATATTTTTTCTCATAACACATAATATATATATACATCTAACAATATTAAATTGTCTACCCTATGAATACATAATAGTTGTAGAAAAACATAATATTTGAATGAATTATTTTACGAAAAAGCAATATATCATCCATGAAAATAAATTTTTCTATATATCTTAATATATACCTCTATAATATACTAATTTCATGAAATATTTACGGATATCGCATTTTATATATTAAGAAATTAATATTTATTTTTACTTTATAATAATAAATATAGTAGAATACTGTACATTTATAACATTCTTTAATATTAACATTTTATATATACACATAATATAATCGTACAAAAAGAACATAAAACATGTTAAAAAATAATTCATGTGTTATTTTTGAATAAAATAATTTTTTAATCCGATGAACACAATTTTATCTCACAAAATAAAAGTTATTATTTTTTCTTGAAAACATTATGATTATTAAATAATATTTATATTAAAAATGGATTATATATATATATATATTACTTAATTTGTTACATATATATATCATATGGATATTATATATGTTATTTTATACTAAAAACATAATATAACAGTTTTGGATATAGAATAATATTTCCATTCAAAACATTCATAAAAAATAATATATATACATTGAATGTATTATTTTTCTACATAAAATAATACATATATACACAATGTAATGTTTTTATAAAAAAATTATGGACATATAATTTTATATCTTACTAAATGACAGTTTTATTCTAATATAACATAATAAAATTTTAATCATGTTATATTTATGCCCATTATTTGCACTGAAATCAATTATCAATACCCACAATATTATCATAATTTAAAAAAAAATATATACAATTAAAATTGATTTATATCATGGTTTTCAATATAAATGTGTTTAATACAAATAGTATAATTTTTTCATCAAAAAATAAAAGGCAAATAAATGTGACATAATATGTAATTTCATTCCATAGACTACAAAATATAATATTTTTATGAAATTTTAATGTTAAAAAATTTTATATTCTCAAAAAATATATTTGTTACCTAATAAAATATTACTAATAAACATAAAATAATTTAGTCACAATAGAACATTTTTAAATTTAGACAACATAATCTCAATACACATACAATAAAATATATTCCTAAATCAAAATTTAAGAGTATTATTATACTAAGGACATAAGATAATATATATACGAACATAATTTATTATATTAATGGTGTATTTTATGGCATTGAAATGATATATCTTAATGTAGAAAATATTTTTCAATAGAGTATAATACATAACGTCATAAATAATATGTTTATGATATATTTATTGAAAACAATTTATATATTCTTAGAAGATAACTTAATTTTAACTAACCATATTTTATTAAGTAAAAAATTTAATTACTATGAGTTTAGATATCAAGATTTTAAGGTTATTTTATTAGATTTTATATATCATAATATAGATGTCATGTAGGTGAGTAGTCTAAGGAGACTAGAAACATAAATAAATATTACATTATATTGAAACTATAAGATATATCATATGAATTCATTAGAGAATTATTATATACTATTAGTAATCATTATGGTATTTTTAGTAATGTTCATGTTCATCTATGGAAATCGTAAAAAATATAAAGGAGGGAGATTAAATTCTCAGTAAGTGATACATAAAATGGAAGATAAGATAAAATAAGTATTTAATACATAATATGGTTGAAATAACTAATCATATAATTCTATAAAAAATGGAACTATCATAATAATATATTTATTGATTACATAATAATAAATAAATAGATGGATGATAATAAAAGATATCATAGTGATGAAATAATTAATTTTGAGCATTATAACCTACCAAATTCACTCATGCTAAGTCATATTGCCAAAATGGGCAAGGAAACCCCCTAAATAACAAGCCTATTTCCCATGATAACCACTAATTAATTGATGGGATATATAATTTTAAAAGCCACACATCATATAATAAGACCAATTCATCCATTATATGAAAATTATTAGTAACAAAACATAACACAATGTTCCTTAAAAACCCTTTACATAACTAAAGATAAGTAATTAATTAGCTATCTATATATAAATAATTTATATAAGGAATATCAATATTTTACCATTCAATTGAATTATAAGAAAATATAGTTAAATATCAAACTATCAACATAGAAACTATACGATATTTACAATGCAGTAGAAAGTACTTTCAAAAACACAATGATAATGAAGTTAGAGTGTAGGGTACTTTCATAGAATAAGGAAATAAATTATAAATGGTCATCTAATGGAACTATCTAAAATGGTACAAGAGAAAATAAATGATTGAAAAATTATCTCCAATAAAATAGGAGTATGTATCACAACTATTTTATACGCATAAAGGATATTAAATTTCCATTAAGAAGGACTTCCATCTCCGCATGGAGTGACAGAAATGGTGAAATTTTCCAAAATTATTTATAATTAAATTAGGACATAACAGAGGATCTACAAGATATATATTTATCACACATTCTGAAAAATATCCCATATATTAGTAATAATTCATTAAAGACACCATAAATACATAACATACAGATGAACATAGATAATGAAGTTTATATTTATAGAATTTTTTTTAGAATTATAACTACCAATGAAGATGGAATTTTGAGGGTAAATAGTGATATCACATTGATAATAGTATTATAAAATAAAAATATGATTCATAATAATAGTTATCATTGAAATGAAAAATAATTAGAAAGAATGCAATAAATAATGGAAAAGAGGATATCACTAACACCTACCGTCCAAAGTAACTTTTTGATGCTTGAGAAATAAAATATATTTAATTTAAAAATATATTTTAAGAATAATAGATAGATAAAATGATATGATTAATGTGATAAAAAAAATTTTAGGGAAGAGGAATGAGTGTATGGGTGGGTGTTTATAGCAAATGAGATGGAATTGTTTGTTAATTTTGGATTTTAGTCCTCAAAAATCAAAGTTGTGGAAAATAAAAATTCAATAGATTACCCATGTTTTTAAACATTTATATTTTAAATTTAATGATTTTTGATATACTTTACATCTCATAAATAATTTCCATTATTTGATATTACATTTTCTAAAGATAAAATTCTTATTTTCAAATAAGTTAGTTATAATATTATTTTACAATATAGAATTTAGAAATTCTACTATATGTTTGGAAATTGATTTTAATATGTTAAAAGAAATTATTTTAATAAACTATATTTTTTATTGAGGATTCACTTTTAGTAATTATTAGATCATTTTTACATCATAATTATGGTATAGTATGTACCATGTATTAATTCTGTATTTTATAATTTTTTGAAATAATTTGAATCTATCAAAAAATTATTATTATTTAACCATTGGATAATTTTTATATGATGATTCAAAATTTAAATTAATATTTACGAAAACAATACTATTTATATTATAATATTAATTATTGAATAAACTGATTAGTTTATTTTAAATTTATTTATTTAGTGTAAAAAATTTAAAGAATCATGTTTAGTGAAATATATTTTTATTCGAAAACAAATGTGTAATTATATTATTGATAAAAAAATATAAAATTGAAATTTTTATTATTAAATATTTCTATTAATTGAATCTATGTGTTTTATTTCATACTCATATTTATAACTGTTACATTAATTTAACAACTGACTTATCCACAATATTTAGATTTTAATGGTGATTATACACTAATAATTATCATATTACCCCTTATAAATACACTTATATATAGATTATAATGTAATTAAATTCATAATATTATTTAATATATCATATATATCATATTTCATACTATTTGTTTTTAATATAATAAGGTATATTATATTTTTTTTCTTTTCGAGTATGATCCTCTATAATTCATGATTACAATGGTGCCTTATATTTTTATGTGTTTTATAGATTTAGTTATGACCATAATTGAGAATGTAATTTTTTAATATATATTGAACTATTATTATGTAATCAATGGGTTTTTGTAATGTTATTTTCATTTTAATATGATATTTTTTTGTTAGATTCATGTGTCTACTCTTATATTATCCCCCTTTAATAATTTCTTCTTTGAAATTTTTGGTATACATAAATCTGTAAATAAATGTGGGAAAGTATTTCTCAATTCTAGATTATGATCCATACTAATTTTTTATTGTGTGATTCCCATATAATAAATTTTACCATCCATGTAATCCAATTTCATATCACTAGTTATCTAGTATCAATAATTTGGATATGCTATTAATTTTAGGATAATTCAAGACCCATTTCTTTTTCATTAGTGGAGAGTATGTGAATTTGGTTTGTCATGAATTTAATAAATTATTAGATAGGGAATATATCATATCCATTATAAATATTTGGCATAAATTTAATGATTATGAATCTAACAATCCATAGATGATGTCTAATTATTACATTAACACTAGATACATGCTATCACATTTCAATGGACCGAATAGTTTAGTATTATTGAAGAAACTGAAACATATATGATACCCATTTTACAGTAGTTGTAAAACATATATCATTAAAAAAGAAAATTTTATACATCCTTAAAACTCATTAAAATAAATATTATTTATATTCGGGGTAAAGGAAAAAAATTTAGGTTTACTGAAATTCTCTATAATAGTTATATAAATAAAAATCTATCACAAATAAATAAAGAATAATCAATAAGGATTATAAATATATCAAGGTAAATATATGAACAAACATTCCATTTTAACAATATATTGAATATCAATATTAGATAAATAATAATAAATATAGAATGACAACACATTCCATCTAATAGATAACTTGAGAAAAAATGCATCCATATATAATATCAATGAAATAATTTTGTGGATAATTATTACTAAATTTATAAAAAATTAAATAATTAATATTTAAAATAATGATCATAGGAATTATTATACCTTTACCATAAAGACAATTTTCAAATACAGTTTAGTGAGTGGGTGGGTATACACCAGAAAAAAATATCACTAAGGTTTTCCAATTTATTCATCTCATTAAGAATATTATGTATCTAGGGGCTATCTATAATAGGGCCACACATGAAATTTCATGTCAAAAAAGTTATATATATATATATATTAATCAACATGATTATTGGACAATATTTCTTATAAGAAATATACATATTGAGTAGGGAATACAGATTAAAAATAATTTCCCCATTCAATTATATATCATTGAAAGAAAAATATCATATGTCGGAATGATATAATGTTCAAGTAATAATAATATCAATGAAAAATAATATTGACATTGAGGTTATATTAAATGTCCACCGATCACATGAAAATGCATATTTTAAGGAAAAGTTAATGATTACAAACATTAATCAAGAAAGAGAATTCCAATAATATCCCTAGACAAACTAATCACAATCTATCAACAGAAATAATAATTTTGGTATCATTACAAAATATATACAATATATTATTTGGAAAATAATGGTTTTTTATTTAATAGAAGAACAACATAAAGAAGTTTAAAAATATTCTTGAGTAAAATAATTATTTCACATTGAAAATATACTTTAAAAACTAAATATTCCAATAATATTAGAGAAAAATTTCCATTGAAATTATATTTTAAACTTGTAAATAAATATTCAATTCATTGAGTGGTTATTAATTTTAATGGTTCTATTAATGATGATTATGGTGAAAAATGATTCATATAAACTTTTATTAGGAAAAGATAAAAGTGTTCCTTCTTTATAAAGTGATAGGAAGATTCCAATTAAAAAATTTCGTAAAAAATAATTATTGGTAAAAATGAATTTAAATAATCATATTAAAAAAACTTAACACATTTTAAAAAATATGTATTTGTAAGAAAAACAATTTTCAATTGATGAAACATATGAAATCAGATATTATTAAAATCATTTTTCAAAAAATTTTATATTCCAAAGTAAGGAAAATCATAATAATAGCTAATATTTCACAAATAACTAGAGGGAAAAAAATAAAAATGTATTTATTAGAAAATGATAAAATAAACTCTTTTAATGGAAATTCATGTATTAAAGAATCCCGATTAAAATGAGATTGAAAACTAAATATATTAGCAATTTGGTAAAATTTTAATTGCAAAACCCATGAAAGATAAATGATAAAATAAAACATAAAATACCATTAGTATGAATATATTCATTATATTACATATAAATGGGTAGTATATACACCTCATTAAAGAATATAGGTGTATAACAATTCATATGTCTCAAAGAATACAAAATGAAATGAGGAACCCCTATAATGAACATAATGTTGAAGTGGGAATTAATCAATTAATTGTAGATGTGTATTACGTGTAAATCCAAAAAATTGTAGAAATACTACACAAAATGAAAAATTTTAATGAACACATAATCATAGAATATCAATGATAATTATGAACTAATATAACCAATTGAAAATACATTGGGTTACAAAATTAATTTCCACCTTGTAATTTTCAATTCAAATCCCCATGGAAGATATAAATAAATTTAAAACATTAAATACCATAATTTATAGATTTTTCACTATATTATTTGTATAATAACAATTATATACACCATATAATTAAATTATATTCATAATAATACAATATTCCACTATGAACAGAAATTGAGACAAAATCTATTACCTCATGCTTCTGTTTAGTTGATTGATCATAAAACACATGTATATTGGATTAAAAATTGTAACTAACTTATTATAGAAGAATATTAAATTTTATTATATCATATGTTATCTATTTATATCATCTAATCATATATTCTTTAGCAATAGTTCTTTATCACTATCGTTTCACATTTTAATTACCTTATTTTCTCATTCATGTTTTTTCATGATTGTTCTTAATATTTAACATAGGATATAGTTACATCATATCCTGAGTGATATTAATGTTATAAATATTATTTTTTCTCATTATATATATCTATATAATGATTCATAAAAATAGGATATATAAATTTAATCACATCTCGTTGTGGAGAAGTTAAATTGTAGGTACGCATGAGTAACAATATCATTTATTAATGGGTGGAAGGGTAAGGAATTTTCAGATAAATTAATTTTATTTAATTAAAATAATTTCATATATATATAATATATTCATTAATAGTTTCCTTATTTCCTTCTATATAAATTCTAAGCAAAAACTTAAACACAACACTTCGCAAGGTGGTAGTTCATCATACACACGTGCGATGTTATCTTATTTTAAATGGAATGGAAATTTAAAAGGAATATGTGATATAATAATTCAAGAATTTGAATTATAACTTAAATAATATATATATATTAAATAAATCATTATATCAAACCATGAGAAGTGTTGATGGAAAATGAGTTAAATCTGTTCGAGAGGTGGTAGCTTGTTGTACATATGAACAATGATTTTGTTTCTCATTTGATAGAAGAGGATATGTATATAGAGTACTAAATTAATAATGATAATATATAATTATAAGGGATTTATTGTTTTTATCATGTTTTATGTGTTAAGATACAAGTTATGGATGTCAAAGAAGAAAGAAAAAATAAATTGCTTCATTAAGACATTTACTTTCTCTTAAAGAAACATCTTTTGGATATCCTCTTATGGATCCTAGGGTTATACTGTTGAAAAAAATGTATAATGTGTCTAAGGATATTTTGGAGATAATTAGTCATGGTTTTTTGAGCCATATTGTTTGATGGGTGTTTAGAAGTGAGGGGAGGGTATCCCATTTTTTAATTGAGGAGTGACATTTTTGTTAATACACAAAAACTATTCAACAATGGGAATTCAATCTCACCCCAAGTTCAAAATAAATTGATAATTAAAGTATTAATGGTCTTATATGGTCTATAAAAACCATTATCACACAAAAAAACACATCTTATAAACATGTTGTTCCTTATCTTATATGTTTCCCAACTTTTACCTTTTTTTGACTACGGTACCCGATATTTTTACCAAGGTAATTTATAATTTAATAAATAATAAATGATCCCTATTCAAAAATTTGGAACTACTGATTCTAAATATTAAGATATATTTACCAAATAAGTATTATATGTGGGAGAAAAATTAATTTTAACAAAATCCCTTGTAACAAACAGATCCATATTTTAACCAAAAATATATTAATTAATTTAGTACTAGTTTGACCAAAAATTATGAACAAAAATTAATTTTAAATCATTAACTCAAATTAATAGATTTTATTAAATATATGTAATCTATATTAATCAAATTAAAATTAAATAATTATACTAATTTAATTTAAAATAAACCCATAAAACATGCCACAAGTAGTTTTTAATGAATTGAATTATTCATGCATAAGTTTACCGTATATTAAATATATGACTATTAATCATCATTAGATGGATCTAAATTCATATATATAGATATATATTAAATAAATATATATATAATCATTAATAATTAATATTTAGGTTAAATAAAAAAATGAAAAGACATTATTCCTTTTTTAAGAACTATTTTTTTTGGAAAAAACCATTTTATGAAAAATATCTCTTTTTACCTCAAAATGTTCATATATTTCTTTTTATAAAAAATAATACTTAATGACTTTTTAATTCAAAATTTTATAATTAAATACTATAAATAAAATTTCAAATACTAAAATACTACATGTTTATTATTAATAAAATATTATTTCAATGTTAAAATTTCAAAAAATAATTATATGATTTATTTAACAATGTTTTTTCAAAATTGATATTTATATTATTAAATTATTATTTTTTATCGGTTAAATATTAAAATTTATATTTCATTATAGTTTTATTAAAAATCAATGCTCACTTATAATGATTGAGGTTTGCAGTAGTATGTGTCGCAAGCTATCGAAGAGATAAATTTTATTTAAAAGGAAAATTATCATAATGTATTAGGGTGTTACATTATTTAATCCAACAACAATTTCATCCATAATGTTTTGGGGATATTACCTTCTAAGAATGAGTGTATTTATTCTCCATAAAAAACAATAGTTCCCACATTCCGCCCTCCATTCTCTTATTTCTTTAATGTAAGTGTACCAATTGAGTCATTTAACTACTTAATACTTTCTATTTAGTATGAAGAATAATGATGGGATCATTACTATAAGATAAATAATTGTCCAATTATATTTCATTAGAGGTGAGAACAAGCAATGGGTTTGGGATGTACTTCTTTAACCAATATAAATATAATGCATCATGTACAATAGAGAGGTTTGGTGGCATTTCCAATTGGTAAACCACAACATGAATTATTTCTAGTATTGAAATAGGTCTAATGTGTCTGGGGATCCATTTTCCCATCTTGACAATAACTAGGACACCCTATCATGTTGACTCTATCAAGAAAACATGATCTCCCAATTGAAATTCCTAATATTTCTTTTAATTATCGGAAAATTGTTTTTATTAATTTGAGAATATTTAATATGATCTTAAATATTCTTTACCATTATTATTGTCTATTCAGAAAGTTCTAGGACTATTGTTTTCCTTTCACTTACATTATATGAATAATTATGAGTAAGATTTCTTTTTTAATATAATAATATTTTTACAAATCCATATAAATACATATGATTCATCCAAAATATGTCTGAACAAATTCAAAAACCATAAATCTGAATGATTAGACAAACATTTATACCCAAAAAATATAATTTAACATAACATTTCCCAAACATAATACGTTAATACATTAATTAAATATTCTCATAAAACATGGTAATAACCTAAATTACAATAAAACATTAATGAAATCATGATTTATTTGAAAAATTAACTCTTTATTCATTCCATAAAGGAAAAATATTAATGTATATATTTTATAAAAAATACTATAAACTCCATCAAAGGAAACATAAACCAATTTTTAATAAACCAAAAAAATAGTTTCAATTTTTTCAACAAAATAACACTTAATTCATCATTTTAAATAATCTATTTATACTAACTAAACATGGTTTACATTAAATTAGGAACATTTTATGGGTTATCTTTATTTAAATAAAGTGTTCTCTAAAATATAACTATTCCACAAAATAAATATTCTTAGATATAATTACCATTCAACATAAGCTTTCAAATCATTAAAAAACTATAATAGTAGAATACCTATACATTTACAAGATCTTATAAACCAAATATTTTTAGTAAAATACTTCTAAAACATAATTCATTATTCCTATTACCAAATCACCTAAATAATTCCACTTTAACTATAGAAATTACTTAATCATGACCATGATTCAATAACTTATATAGAAGTATATTCCATTGTTTCTTATTGTATTCATTATTATAGTAACCCATATCCATTCATATAAAACATTTAAAATTAAAGGTTTCTTTATTACCCTTTCATTTAAATTATATATGGCCTTTCTCTACACACTCGAGGAAAACTCTCATTCACTTTAAGTAAGTACTAGGGTGTTTCATTGTACAATTATCACATGTAGGAAAATGCTTTTTTATTTTCTTCCCATTATAAAATTTTTTATATTGCATTTTCTTATTCTATTGATTCCATTTTAATATATAGGATATTAATAATTAATTCTCTATTTTTATGCCACATTAAACAATTTCATCATTTGAAAAAACTATGTAGAAACCAGCACCATTGAATGATTTAGATTAATCCCTTCCAAGAAATGGTAAATAATGAATTCTTTATTTCATATACAATATATAAAAACCTAGAAAATATTATAAAGGTATCCTTATAATCCACAACACATTCTTTATCCGTTTTTGTTAGTCCATGTAATGTTCAATTAATTTTAGTGTATTTCTCATGGGGGAAATATTGTTCGAATAGTGTTTCTTTGAAAGTATTCAATTATATATGTTATATATCCACATCATCCTTTGTATTATGGATCAAAGAACACCATTGATTAGTAACACCCTTGATGAAATACATTACCAGTGTATCCTTTTCCTTTTCATCACATCTGAAGGCCAACAAAATATTCTCAATAGACTTAATCCACTACTCATCTACAACATGATTAGTAGTCCCACAAAATGAAGAGGGATTATTTCGGATGATGTGATCCAAAATAAGACAATTTTTTAAAATAATAGGTTAATCTATTTTTGTAATGTTAATTTTCATAACCATATTAAACATTACTTCTATTTCAATGATCTGCTCAGTTCCAATACTAGCTGTAATGGATTCCTCAATAGGGAAATCTATACTTTTCAATGAATATTGAACCAATTTATTTTTTCCAGGTTCTATTTATAAATTATGGAATATATTAGATTATCTATTAAAAATATGGATTTTAAATTAGAATTTATAATAATAAATCTTTTGAAACACTTAACATAAATGAAACATTTCTGCATTGTTAATATTGGAATCATACACACAGTTTCATTGGGAATAATAACACATATTTCATAATTGTTCCTCAAGAATATTTGAATTAAATAATGAATATCTAGTGGGAGTGTCAGGCCAGTTGTAACGTAAGTCATGTTTTAGTCTTCCTATTAATTCTTGAGCCAAGACCGATTAGTCATTTTTAGATTTTTTACCCAAGGTTCAACTATTCTAAAATTTCACCCACATATAGTATCATAATAGGGATGTAATTCTTCTAAAACCAAATAAGATCCTCATCTCCAAAACCTTTTGATGTAATAATATACTTATCCTCAAAGGCAATATTACTGTTCTGTATCATAATCGGTTTTTCCCATAATCTAGTTCCCATGATTGATACTAAAGTCACTATAATACCAACTATAATGACCCTCACTCCAGTAACTCAGAAAAATTGGCTCTTTTAAAACATTGTCACTAGATACAAGTTATTACATACTAAAGTATTTAATAGTTAATTTGTATTGAATAACTGGATACAAATAGGATACCCATTTTAAATTTAGAATAAAACATAGAACATAACAAAATAAATTGATCAGATTTAAAGAAATCCTCTTCATATCCCGGGTAAAGGAAGCAAATTATGGTTGAACTCAGATGATTAATAAGAGTTACATAAAAATGAATCTCCCATGAATAAATCAATATCAATTAATAAGGTGTAATAAATATGGGAAATTATATATATGAACACACATTCTATTTAATCAATAATTTTACAATCATGATTGGATAAAGAATAATCTATTTGAAAAGGTAAATAACAGAACCCATTATCCATTTAATAAATAATATGAGAAAAAATAAATCTGTGGATAATATGCATGACATTATATGATTGATAATGACAACTAGATTACTAATGAATGAAGTTAATAATATTGGACATCTTGATATCAGCCATCATGATACCTTTACTGTTACGAACTTAAGCCTAGATAGTTTAACTCACAGGTATGTATACACCAAAAAAAATTTAAATCAGTCTAGTGAACTGATTTATATCATTATAATTTCAATTATTCAAGGGTAAATATATAATTAGGCCCATTAATTACTACATTTCCAATTAATTAATCTTATTTTAGAATGATCAATTTCATTTGGAAAAAATGTGTGTTATCAAAAAAATTGCATATAGAGTAAGGTATATACATTACCAATAATTTCCAAAAATAGTAATATATCATTGAAGTTAAAATATAAAAAAAATGATATATAGTTTATGTAAAAATCATATCCATGATAAATAATATGTTTATTTAAGGGATATTTAATGTCTAATGATTATATGAAAGTGAATATTTCATGGTAAAATTCAAGACTTCAAAAATTAAACAATAATGAGAATATCAATAATATCCCTACTTAAACAGATTCTAAACCATCCAAATAAAAAGTAATGATTGTATCATTACAATATATCTCTAGTGGAGTATGCGAAAAAAGGGGATTTTTGTTGATGAATAGAAATACAATAAAAGGGATGTTTAATATCATTTTTTAGGAAAATAACATTTTCACTTTGGAGGATAAATTTGAGAAATAAAATATTAAAAAATATTCAAAAACATATTTTCAATAAAAATATACTTTTAATCTTCTGAAAGAAGATTCAAATCAATGAGTGGTCCGGATGATGAATGGTTTCGTTAAAGAAAATTATGTTAAAAACAAAAACACCGTTCACATTTTATTTAAAAAGTTAAAAAAATACCCTTTTCAAAAAATAATAGGAAGATTCTATATTATTTTATTAAAAAAATACAATTATGTGTAAAATATTATTTTAAAAAATCATATAAAAACAATCTAGAAAGAATGTTTTGAAAATATGATTTTGGAAGAATAAATATCTTTCACTAAAGAGGGAAATGAAGTATAAATTTATTAAAAACATTTTACCAATCATTTTAAGTACCAAAGATATGAAAATGATACAATTAATTTTACATTATACTAATAATCATATGATAATATAATTAATTGGATTTATTGGGAAATTATTAAATAATTTATTTCATTGAAAATTCAAGTATATACAATCCTGATTAAAATTAAATTGAAACATAAATTTCTTACCACCTTGTTAATTTTTGAATCATAAATCTCAAGAAAGGTATAAAAAAATGAAACATGAAATCGAAATAATATAAATAGACTCATGACATAACATATCAAAGCGTTTTTTCTTGCAGCTAACAAAAAAATTATTGGTGTATTACATAATATATGTTCCAGAGAAGATAATCTGAGACAATCAACCCTTACAATTATCATACTATTAAAGTGAGAATTAACAAATGAATCAATTATGTGTATGAACTGTAAATACACTTGATTCAAGTTTAAATATAACATAATATAATCAAAATTCAAACATAATATTTTAAAGTAAAATACAAAAAATATGTAATATAACCTAATGAAGTGAAATTATGTTTTGAGATTCATTACAATTTGGTAATTTTCATGTCAAATACCATTCGATGACGTAATCCAAATTAAAACATATAATAACATCAATTATGATGTATTATTTATATTTCATGTAAAATGGGTTCAATATACACCAAAAAAATAAATTAGGTGCATATCATTATAATTCACCTTGACGAAAGAAAACTGAGACAAAATTTTATCCTCCCAATTCTGTTTAGTTGTGTTTTTGTTAAAATATTGTGTATTTGATTAAAAAATATTAATAAATTATACTAGAATAATATCAATTTTTAAAATATATTTTTTTAATATTTTATAAAATCTTATCACTCTTTAATTAATAATATTTCTTTAATAGTAATGTTTCAGATGTTAATTGACTTGTTTTCTCATGTATGTACAATCATAAATGTTCTTGATATTGAACATAATATATAGTTAATTAATGTATATAATTATATTAATGATATAAATATTTTTTTTCCATTAAATACAACTTTATATCCATTTTTGAAAATTGGACATAAAAAATGAATCACATTGATTCTTAGAGACGATACGTCATACATACACATGAGATATGATATTATTTTTCAATGGGTGGTAGGGTAAGAAATTGGGTTATATATTAAATTTATATAATTAATATCATGTCATATATATAAAATATATTCATCTAATTTATCCTTACTATGTACCATGTAATCCGTAAGTGAAAAATTAATCACATCGCTTCGCGAGGTAGTAGTTTTACGTACGTACAGGCGACATTATGATACATTAAAAAGAATGAAAATTAACAAGGTAAATGTGAAATTATAATTATAGAAGTATAATTATATCATAAATATAATTTAAATATATTATATCTATTATTATATCCACCTTTGATAAGTGTTTATTGAAAACAAGTTCCATCGGTTCACGAGGTGGTAGTCCCCCATACACACAATTAACACCCTTGTTTCTCATTTGATGGATATAGTTTATGAAATTAAAAATTAACATCTAATTAAATTTGATATATGAGTTATTTTATGTTTATAATGGTAATACATAATTTATGGTTGTAATAGAAGAGGGAAAAAAGAAAGATCTTGGTTAAGAAAATTACCATCTCTTAGAGAATCATCCATTGAATCTCTTATTAAGGACCCTAGGGTTGGCATTTTTGGAAAAGAAAAACCTATATAACGTCAATAAAAAGGTTCGGGATATATTTTTCGAGGGTTTGGTCATTAAAAAAGGCTTCATAACTTTGAATAATTGATGGGAGGTAGTTCTCTTTTTTAATTTAAGAAGAGTGAAATTTTTGTAAATATACAAAAACTATTAAAAATTGGGAAGTCATTGTCAAACCATGCCACTAAAAAATTGATAATTAATTGATTATATAGAATAAATTTTTTATCTAAACCACAACCACATTAAAAAAAACCCATATTTTAAACATTTTTTTCTTTAACTTTTATAGTTCCCTTTACTATTATATTTTTTTACTTCGGTAACTAATATTTTTACCTTGATAATTTACCATATAAGATAAACGAAATGTGATCAAGTAGATAATTTGATCTTAATTATTATAAATATTTAATAAAATTTAATAAATAAATATTATCTATCTTTGGAAAATTATTTTTTATACACACATATGTAACTTGAGAAACATCATTTTAACCTTAACCCCATTAAATGATTTATTAATCATTTTAATAATCATTATTAAAAAAAATTAACTTGAACTTATTAAATAATAATTATTATATTGATTAAAAAATATTAATACATTCTATGAAATTCAAAACTCGTAATTGGAAAATTTTAATTTAAAATAAACCTGTAAAACATGTCAAAAAATAGTTTTTCAAGAAATTCATTTATTAAACATAAATTGAACTTATATTTTCTATATGACTAGTAATAATAATTATAAATATTTAAATTAATATAATTATATATAAAATATAAAATGTTTCATTATAAAAATTCATCATTTAAGATATTATTAGTAAATTAAAATATATAAATATTACACCTTTTATAGAAGCACTTTTCTGAAGAAAAAATAGTTTTCTAAAAAATAACAATTTTTTACTTCCAATTATTATTTTAATTATTTATATAAAATTTATATTTAATAAATTGTTAATTATATATTTTAATATATTATTATAAATAAAATTAGGAATAATTTGATACTAAATTTTATATTATTCATTAAATATTATTTCTAAAGGAAAATTTTTAAAATATATTCTAGTCATATTTTGACTATGTAGGTTTTAAATTTAAATTATTACTATAAAATTTGAAATTTAATTCCATCACATATTAAAATGATCATTTTATTATACAAGCTTTTTGAAAAATAATGTTCACTAATAACAATTAAGGCTTAGGTTTACATGTATCACAAGTTATCAAATAGATTGGCTTTTTTTAAAAGGAAATTTATTTTAAAGTATTAAGGTATTACTAGAAAAATAAAATTGATAATCCCCAATTATAATTCTCAATAAAATATAAAAAGTACTGATGTACCTTTTAATTAGCTTTACCTTAGTACCAAACCTTATAACTTCCATTTAGGGTGATACATAATTAATATCTTCTCAAAAATTAGAAATTCCATGCCCTTTCCCCACTTATCAGAATATATCTTTTGTATACTATTAACTATCATGCGATGATTCTGGATTGATTAATATTTCTTTTAATATTCCTTAAACATTTCGGGATAAACTACCTCCCTTAAAAAATTATCTCAATGGGTTGGAGTATGAATTTTTTTTCCAATAAAAGCCCTCACACAGTGCCATCTGTACACTTTAATAGAAGATGTTATTGTATAAAAATTAAAACATAGGTAGATACAGATCTTTTAACAACTAAATATTTTTTGAAATAGTTTTTTTCAAATAAATTTAATAATTTTGAAATTTTTATTACACACAACACTGAGTTTAGCTTGTGTTACACACAACATTGATTTTAAATGAAATATTACATAATATTAAAAAATTAGTATATAAAATGATAGTTATCCTATAGAACTTGTAATAGGGGGTATAAATAGTATTAATTAAATTATGAATACATATATATATATAACACATCTATATAAGATTAATTAATTAGTAACTAATTATATAAAAATTAAAAAGAAATATTTGAATGTAAATGAAAGATTTTTCTAAAAATCGATTTTAGGATAAATAAATTGGTGAATTATTTTAATGAAATGTATATATTATATATTCAATGAACTATTTAACTGTCATCATATGTTTTTTTAGAAAATATATCAAAATAAATTTATTTTCATACTTAAAAAAATATTTTTTAAAATAAGAGATTTGTAATTATATGCCAAATTATTTTAAAAATAAAATTTGGAAATTTTTGAAAATTGATTTGAAATATTAATTTTTTTTTCAAATCATCATATAAAAATAATTATAGGTTTAATTTTTTAGAATTTTTTGAGTATATATTTTTGGTAATAGTACAAAATACTGAATTGTAATTAAAAACTTCAATATAGTATAAATTATTTATAAAGTTATAATATAATTGAAATTGGATTTAAATTACCAATAGTATAATAATATATATATTAATCCAATTTAGGTAATTTTAATTATATTCATATTTATGTTTTATAAAATCCAAGTACACATTTGATCATTTTCTCTTGGAAATCTCGTTATGTCATCACATATGTATGATTAATTTTAACTTAAAAAATTCTAATTATGTGAATTAAATTTGGAATTTTTTTATATATTTTTAATAAATATCAATTTTATATTATAATTATTTCAATATAATTTTTTACAATAATTATTTTTAAAAAATAAGATAAATTATTTACTATAGTTAAGGAAAAAATGCATTAACTAGGGGTAAAACTAAAAAGATAATTGTTAAAATGACATAAAAACATGTATAAAATGTTTTTTATGGAAACATTTCAACCATCTCAGGTATATTAATTGTTAATAATTAATTTTCTTCTTTTTAGCGTGAGAATAATGTTAGTACACCATTTTCATCTTAAAAAATTTAAAGTTTTCCCCCACATCACTTATAAAATGGAACCCCTAATCTTATCCAATTTATACCATAAATATCATTTTTTTCATAAAATACTTTCTAAAATAACTTCAAAATTTCAATATTATCATAATATAAGATTTATTGTTTTTCATAAATCAATCCTTAGAAGGATTTTGGTGCATACATTAGGAGGTTACTCGAAGAAGTGGTAACATTATTCAATGAGTGTTTTTATTTTATTTATTTCCCAAATCCTTCAATTCTTAATAAAATATGATTAGTTAAAAAATATATATTAAATATAATTCAATTTTTTTATGTAAATTTAATGACCTAAAAAAATACCTAATTCGATTTAATATGTTAAAAAATCATCATTCATGTGTATGGTGGATTAGAACCTTAGAAACCGATGTCATTTGTCTTTTCCATTACTAGATCTCATGGTGGGGTCTGGTGATATATATACACATATATATGATATTTATAACATCATTATACCTATATAGTAATTATATCATATATACCATTTTTTTAAATCCATTTATTATGGGATACAATAACATCGTTTGTGTGTGTGGCGTACTACCACCACATGAAGCGACAAAATTTTCTTCACGAATGATTTACATAAAAGATAATTAGGTAAGATTTAATGAATATACGGGTTATAATAGAAATAATTACGGTATTAATGAAATATTTATATTTATTGAATGATAATTTATCATTATATTTTTTACATTTCCACTCACAGAAAGATGATCATGTCGTTCGTGTAAGTGCGGACTACCGCCATTATGAAGCAATTTACTATCAATTTTCATCACCACACCACAAGGATGATATGTACAATTATATTTAATGAAATTATATGGTATTTGGGGTATTATAATAATTATTTAATGATAAATATTATTTACCAATTTTTCGTACTTATAGTTGAAAATTGGAAATGTTGCTCATGCGTATGTATGACCTACCATCTCCATGATTGTAATGTATTCTATTTTTGAAAAAAAAACATTCCTGGTTGGTACTAAAAGTCTAATTGAGACATAAATATGACTATTTTGTAATTATTATTATTCATTAGATTAAGTAACAATTATAAATGTAATATGACCGTAATTAACAAGTCAAAACATTAATGAAAAACAAAGGGTTATTACCCAAAACGCGATTTTAGCACAGAGTTGTTAATAAATTGGTAATAAATGGTCGTAACTAAATCATATATTAAATTATATATAAAATTATGGTTCAATAATTAATGTATAATAAAATTATATTTACTGTATACGAGGTTAAAATGTGTATAAAAGAAGTCGATACTTAATGTAAGCGATTTCTAGAAACTCTTTTATTTCTGGGAGACATTTAAAAATTCAAGAATAATTTTTTTGTGTGGTTTATATACTAACTATTTAAGATTTTATATCATTAATCTGAAAATTTTCATTATATATGTGGTTTAATTTTATTTATGGCATTATTTAAACTTATGATTCAAAATAGTACTATGACGGTAAGGGATTTCCAGTCTCGCTTTTATTTCATGGAGACATATGAACATTCACCACTCGTTTCATTGGTGTGGTGTAAATACATACCCATTGAAATTTTATATCATGAAATTAATAAAATTTCATTATATTTAACTTTTCATTTTCTGTTATTTTTTTGGGTCTTATGATTCAAAAGATTACAAAGGTGGTTAAGGATTTTCGTCTCACTTTTATTTTTTACCAGCCACAAACCTATCCACCACAGGTTTCATTTTAATGTTGTATATGATGACAATGAATGTATTTTATTATTATAATCAGTGAAATTATATGGATTTAAAAATAAAATTAGGAGTCCATATATCATGTGTTTTAGTATTCAAAATATTACTAAAATTGTAAAGTAACTTTGTCCCAATTTTCATTCTTTGAGACATATGTTCTGTTATGCCCTGATCTTATTTTACGATGTATATAAAGCCCATTTGACAAGAAATATCATTAAATTTTTTATCATGATAATTAAATATTATTTCTTCATGGGTCATTAAATTTTTTGTTACATAAGTGGTAAATATTTTGTTTTAGAATCTTACCGATTACAGACTTTTTTATGATGACATTTACATGGTTGAAATCTAACTAAAAATTTCTCATGTAAATTATGTCCTTTTATTTTCATATGGTTATGTAATGATAATATATTTTTGTCACTTAATTTGTTTCCCTTTATGTACTGAATGAGGTATAATATTTTTTTTATAAAAAAATCTTTATTTCTCTCATTGGTTGAAAACCATTTTTTCCCCTAAACCATGTTTCCTATATTTTTTGAAATACTTTTAAAATTCTTAAAATTATTTTTAATGATATTTTTACCCATGTTTGATCTTTTAAATTTTTTTGAAAGTTAAATTAATGTTGTTTTCCATGAAATTAATATTTTTATTTTACCAAAAATATCAAAAGAGTATTTTTTTAATGTGTTGGGCATGAACATAAATTCTTTCCGTTATGAATAATATTTTCTTTGAATCTTCCATTATAATGTTGCACGTTTATTTTCATGTAAAATTAATTTTTAAATTTATTAATCATTGTTATCAAAGAAGAAATTATTTTTTCCTCAATAAATACTTTGAATGAATTTGAACATTCATTAATAAGATTAAATATTTATTTTCAAATAATATAATTTCCAATTTTTTTTATCAATTTTCTATTTTAAAAATGTTATTTTTAATGAAATGTTATTTTCCTAAAATAATTTTCAACGTGATTTGGATTTCAATAAATTTTCCATCAAATATGAAATCCTTTGATGTAACTTTTTTTTTCTGGATATAATCCAATTATTCCATTATTATTCAATTTATGAATGGTTTAGGTTTATAACTATGATATTTTTATAAAAACCATTTCACATCCACAGGTTATACCATGATAATATTATTGTGGAACTTCTTATTTTTCATTATTTAAGATATGATGATATTTTGTAATGATTATGAATCCTGTCTGCTTTTTACAGGTTATGATATGATGAAAATTTTATGAAAGAAATTTTACTAAGTGTGTTATGATAAGATGAAAGTTTCATAACCTTGTGTCAAACATAAGTATGATTTTCATTTTACAATGGTGGTAAGTTTATAACCAAATATGGGTGAGACCTAAATCTACATCAAATAAATTGGGTAAATATTTATATCTAATAATATAGAAATGACTAGAGTGGGGATTTAACATTGTTCAATAATGTACTTTGTCTACTATGATGGTCTTGAGTGTGGACCTGGAATACTATGAAGGTTTGGTGAGTGAACTCATCACACTATGATAAACATGGTAGTTATCCTCTACTACTATGGAAATGATTTTCTATTATTTTTTTTCTATAAATATATTTTATATGCCAATGTTATCCTCCCATTTATCATGTTATTTGACTCTATATTGATTCATTTCTTATGAAATTAGAATCATTATTCAATCACTTCTTATTATGATCTTTAATATACTAGGTATGGTTCTCAAATGTTATGCTCATATTATCATACAATCATGTTCTTCTTATGCTTATGTATTCCCCTTGTTTACCATTAATGAGTATCTAAAATAATTTATTATTATTTATCATTTCCTTAGGTTATGATGAAATTTATAATATATGATGTGACTAATATGGGATATAGTTATGAAGAACGCAATGTGAGATTATGTAGTTTTCCTATGAACCATTTTTTTGTTTTTATCTTCCCAAGGAAATATAGAATTAATATACTCAATCATTTTGTTGTGTAATGTATTGAATATTTATATAAAAATATAAAATATCAATGTATGACAATCCGAGGACTCTATAGTTATATCATAGGAATGTTTTAGGTAACCTTTAGAAATTATGATGATAAAAATTTATAAAAATCCCCATCAATATTCATAAGGATATTTATAGGGAGGTATCTAAGAATAATTATATGTTTAACTACCTTGGACCTAATACCTCAAAGTCTGTGCCTTTATTTACTACATTGTAATAAATACAATATTCAAATAGAAAATGACTGAACAATTCAGTAGTCTTGAAGAACTAAATACATACACAGTACCCATGTTACATTGGTAATAAAAAATATTATATAAAGAGGGAATTTAAATTTCATCTTTTAAATATTTTAAATTTTTTATTTTCATCATCAGAGAAAAATATGAAAAATAAATGGGTGAGATATGATTCCATGTATGAGCTATATAATACAGATTCTATATTTAATGAAAGAGAATAATCAACAGAGATAGGTTAGATACCTAAATACACATTCCATTTTATCATTAAACTGACAATGTAAGGAATCCATATAATTTTTTCATTGTGAAAACAATATGGATAATAATAAAAAAATTATTAATGAATTGATTAATTATTTGAAGTCATGTATTTAGAACATGAACCACTATTATCAAGTCATTTTAAAAGACAATTTAATCTTTATTGATAAAAACCAATTAAAATTTGTCCACATTATTAATCTCATGAGTCTAAAGATGCATCAAGGGATTTTTTATATATTCACCTTACTCAATCTTTAATCCAATGAATTCTTTATATATCAAAATTATCAATTTAATTCATTAATCATTAATTCTTTTTAAAAAATAATAGTATTGAGTAACAGATACATATTTAAAATTATTTCTCAATCAATTCAAATATCAATAAACATTGATATTTTATTTAATATGTGGTTTAGGAAAAATTAATTTATTATTTTTATTATCTATCAATCCATATAAAACAATTGGAAATAAAATAGGAGATAATCATAATTAATTTGACACATAACCATAGCAAGAATAATCAAGGAAATAAAAGTTAATCCCAATGAATGGAAACAACGTTTTGAAATATCTTACCATGTTTTAGCCAGTCTAATTAGGTTCCCCATAAAAGAATAAAATTTAAACAAGATTTTTAATTACATGATAATAAAAAAATCATGATATAACATGTCAATGAGAATCATATATACCACATAAAAGAGATAAATGGTGAATGAAGCATATTTTACAAATAAATAAAAGTGAGGTGTGAAGAAAACACTTAATTTATTAATTTATTTAACCTCATGTATAATGTTATTAATAAAATAATTATCTTATACCACAAACAAACTCATATTTATAATATCATATATTAACTTCTTATAACCTTACCTTATTTTCACTATTTTTTGAGTTAATTTCCTAGTTTTCTAAGTATGTTTTTGATATGTTAATAATTGTTCCTATTAATTATGTCATAGATTCTTCCACAAAAAATTTAAAAGATTATTAAAATATAATCTATATTGATTATATATATATTTATAATAATCTATAAAATTTGGGATAGGAAATAAAATGCACCGTCCATAGAGACCGTAGGCCATACGTACGCAGGAACGCTGCTTCCACTTCCTTTTCATATTAAAATAATGAAAAGTAAATGAAATATATATATATAATAATTGTAGTGTCATATTTGTTTTTCATATATTACTCATATGTTTACTAAAATCATCATAAACATATTCCATTTATTGCGTTAATGAATCACATCGCTTTGAGGTGGTGGTAGACCACACGTCCACAAAAGATGTTACCGTATCCCAACAAAATGGAGGGCATGGGGGTATATATTATATAAAAATTATAGAAATATAAATAAATCCTAACAATAATATATATAATATAAAAATATAGTGTCCATAATAATTCCCAACCACGAGTAGTGGTAAAGGAAAAAAGGAACAACATTATTTCGTGAGGTGACAGTTTTCCGTACACAAAGGATAATTTTGTTCCCCATTTGATAGAAGTGTGTATAGGTGTAGGTTGTACCAATTATATAAACAAATCACTGTATATTTATGAAACTAATTTTTTTATATATACTTGAAATAAAATAAATCAATTCGATTAGGGAATAAATAAAACAAAAGTGTTTTTTGATGAACATTGCCTCTTTTTTTGGTATCTTCTTTTGATTTTCACAAAATAACTTCATTGATTGGATCTCTATCCAAATTAAGGCCTCTAGGATAAATAGATTTAATTTGGAAGGATAAATGTTTTGGGTTTTCTTGAGATATAATTCTCAATGTGGTGTGAGGAATTGAGGGAGGAGGTTCCCTTTTATAATTGAGGTGAGGGGATCTTTTGTAAACTCTAAAAATATTAAATTAATATAAATTAATTTTCAATTAATGCAGGATAAAATGTTATTTATTTAGAATATAAAATTATTATGGGTATAAAAAATATTGAATAATAGTTTTTATGCTTCTTTAGGAAACATTATTACCCTTTCATTTTGGATTTATCATTTCGTTAATCTATTTTACTCTTACTGTGACAAATTTGATTTTTTCAATTTAATGGTTAATATAGTTACTATAAAATTTTATACGAAAAATAAATGAGTCATGGATGAAATTTTATACCATATAAAAATATTTTGGAGGAATTTTGAATTTTTGTGAATCCAATATCATTTAATAAAATATTATATATTTTAAAACACCTTTAATGTCAATTTTGACACTATTAATTTATTAACTTTTTATAAAACAACAATACATAAGATAAAATAAAACCAATGAATTAATACATCCCAAATAGATCTGTATCATCCAAAAACTTCATTAATGACATGAATTTTTTCAATTTATATTTATTTTAATACATTTAATAACATTTATTTGATATGTTCATAAATTAAAAAATTACTACATCATCATTGTAAAAGCATTTAATTTAATTATTTATTCATTAATAATTAAAAATAATTTATCCTGATGAATATAAGAAGTTTATATTTCAAATTAATATTTATATTTGGACATAGATTCTCCATTACTACATATAAATACATTAATACTTATTAAAAACATGAGTATGACATATGAGACACTCCTTTGAATAAAATAATACAAATTTCATAATTTAATATCATTTTATATAAGTGGCCATAAAAGAGGCCTAAGGACGATTTTGATTGCCAATATATCATTAAAATAAAATCAGAATATGTCTTTAGGTAAATTTATAATTTTTATTATTTTATTTTCCCCATAATTTCCTGATTTATCCTTAACAGCGGTAATTAAAATATTACTAAAGTTAATATTCATACTGTTAAAAAATAAGAGGGATTTATTTACTAAATTTGGAACTTATAATTCGAAATATAGAATTTATTTTTAAAGCTAAAAACATAGAATTGGCAGAAATTAATTTAAAATTAATCTAGTTGTTGGAACTATAAAACTAGTTTTTAATGTGATAATGTTCAAAAGAATAAAATGTTTTCGTATCCAAACTCAACGGGAAATTTTTCCAATAAACAAAATAAGATTAAATGAAAAACAAAATTTATCTATTTATTTTTTAAATCCATGTAAAAAATATAATTTAGCACTATAAACTATTTATATAAAAAAGTTGTTTCAAATTAAAATAAAATATCTTATCATTATTCATGATAACAGAAAACTTGTCAGAAATGTACCATAAATTCAAAATATGGAAAATTTTATATTCTAATTTGAAATATTAAGTTTTTCATCAACTAGAATTTATAAAAGTGTGAAAAACTAGATTTAAAATAAGTGTTCCATTAAAAAGTGAAAAAACTGTCTTTTTAGAAAAATGCATCTTTTATACATAAAACTAGGTTTTTTATTATATCATGTCTATAAACACATAAGATGAATGATAAACGTTATATTGAACAGAATATATATATATATATCATAATGTGATTAATACTAATTATTCTAGTAAACCTATATGATAGGTTTTAATAATAATTTATTATGCAGTTTTGATATGTGTCGGGTGAAATATAAGCTGTCAATGAAATTGGATTTTTTAATAAGCTACACACCATAAACGTTTAGGGTCTTCTATTATTCTTTATTTAAAAAAAATTCCTAAAAAATTAATGAATATTAGCTTCTAAATCGATGCGGGGTTTTCTTCATCATAACATCCTCATGTTCCCATATTTCTTTCTCCATTTAATGGTTACTATAAATAACTTTTAGCAATAAAGTCTTTAGTTTCCTCAACACTTGATCTATAATGTCAAGAATCATTATAGGCACATCACAATGAGACATATCAGGTTCCAGTTCTATTTCATCCTGGGTAAGTTCATGTGCTGGGTCTGGCACATACTTCCATAAAAATAATTTGTCGAACACATTTTTAAATATGGAGAGACTTGGTGGCATTGAAAATCAGTAAGTTACATATCGAACTCATTCCATACTTTTGAAAGGTCCAATATACATGGATGTTAGTTTCCATTTCATAACAAACCTTATGAAACCATTCCATGGAGATACATTCAGAAAGAAATTATTGCCCACATGAAATACCAAATCCATTATCCAAATGTCATCATTACTATTTTACCTAAATTTAGGTGATTCAATATTATTCTGTTTATTGTCTACCATTTTAATTATATATTCAATGTGTTATAGGCCTATATGATTTATTTCACCAAATTCATCCCAATAAGTCTATGTAAGAAATATCTTTCCATATAATGCTTCATACGACTCCATTTTTATACTTTAATATAAACTATTATTTTAGGAATACCTTACCAACGGTAAATTCTGATCCCAAATAACTTGAAAATCAAGTGATCATGATCTCAAAATATCTTCTACTATTTTAATTTTCCTTTCAGACTGTCTATCAGTTTGAGGATGATTGATAATGATCAAATAAAGCTCAGTATCTAGAGACATCTGAATACTTTTCCATTATTTTTATGTAAAATGGAGACCTCGAGCAGAAAAAATTGATAAAGGAGAACCATTATGTCTTAAAATGTTCTTAATATAGTGTGTCTCTATGTATTCAAGTGGTAAATATTCTCTAATATCTTGAAAATTTTCTGATTTTTTAATTTGATCTGTAATAACACATATCACATTATTTATTCTTGGTGTCACTGCTAGTCCATGGAAAAAGTCCATCATAATGTCATCACATTTCCAAAAAAATTATTGGAATAGGTTGTATGAAACATACAAGAAGTTCTCTATAACCCTTAACCTATTGAAAATATGACATCTTGATAAATACTAATCAATTTCTAACTTCATATTATCCCCCAAAAAATATTCCTTCAGATCCCTATACATCATGGTACTACCCGGGTGTATCAAGAAAATTTCTCTTTAAGAATCAACGTATATTTACAATTTTAGCATAGGTTTTGGTGAATCACATAACCTATATCCAAATTTCAAGAAACCAATTTAACAATAAAAGCCTTCCAATTTTTCATCATTAACAACATTAATTTTATCATGAAAATTATCATTATCATATTGATTTAATTTTATCATTCACAAAAAAAATATAGTTTCATAATCAATTGAAAATGGAGTGGTGTATCCCCTTATATAGTAATTTCCATATCTATACTTAATATTTCCATGAATATAGGATTTCTTTAAATCCAGATTTGGGTCGGATTTCCATGATCTTGCCAACTTAATCCATCTTATACCTTATTTCATCTTCTTTGGTGGTAATTCATCAAGATATATTCATACTTGTGTAACCCAAGACATCGTCTCTGCCTAAATTTAGTTCTTTTTGAGAGAAGATATTTTTCAAACTCTTTTGATCCATTTATATCCCACCACTTTCACTATAGTGATAGTTTCTCCATATTTGTGGAGGAAATATTACAGCTAAAAACTAGAGATCATGAGCTGGATACTTTTGTCCCTGATTATTTAATTACCTTGATTTATACTGAATAACATTTTCATTTTTCATAAGGAAACAACCAAGTCCTTTTATTAAGGCATCACTGTATATTAAAAACCCATCATTTCCAATTTTTCGAGTCAAAATCATATCTTTAACCAGTATTCCATTTAATTCTTTAAAAAATTATTCGAATTATTTTTTCCTTATGTACTTAACACCTTTACATGCGATCTTGGTTAACATGTTATACAATCATGAAAAACTATGAACAAATCTCTAATATTAACATATGAAACTAATGAAACAACAAAAATCTATTATGTTTGTTTGTGTAGGAAATTCGTGGAATACCTATTTCTTTGTAGGATCTAATGATACTCATTCCCTATAGATAATATAGACATGAAAAGAAATATTCTGAAGCCATAATTCAATCTTTCTAATTTATTATATACATTATTTCATCTAGAAGTATCATGAATTATCTGCATGTTATTCTCATAGTTCTTATTGATTTTAGAATACACCAACATATCATCAATAAATATGAAAAAAAATTATCTAAATATTCATTGAATACTATGTAAATTAGATACATGAAAATATGGGGTGAATTATTGAGTCTAAACGTAAGTAAATTAAACTGATAATGTCAACTCTTTGTTTGAAATGTTGAATTTAGAATATATTGATTTATTACTCATAATTGATGATCCCCAAAATAGAGGTTAATCTTCCAATAATATTAATCTCCATGATGTTGATAAAATAAATCATTAATGTGGTGAAGAGGATACGTTTTCATTATCATAATAGAACTGGTTTCTCTATAATTAATTCATAGACTGAAGGATCCATATTTCTTCTTAACAAATATAATATTAGCTCCCCATGGTAAAATACTAGAGGGAATAAATCCCTTATTACTCAACCCACATGTTGTTTCATCAATTCCAAAATTCAAAAATACCCATTCTATAGTGATTCTTTGACATAAGCATTGAATTAGGGAATAAATCAATATAATACTCAATATTATTCTCTAGGGGATGCCTAGGTAATTTCTTGGGAAGGACATCAATGTTTTCCTGTACAATTTTTACACCCTCAATTTGAAGATTACTTTTCTCACCCCTATATGATTTTTTCTTTTCCATTCCAATAATTTCATCTAGAAAAGCTAAAGGGGGTTGATCTAGATAAGAATTAAATGATGCAGTTCATTATATAATGATAAAGTATTCTATATCCTCCTCACAAATAACAATTTCCTTCATCTTGAAATAACTTTTCACGTCATTTATTGAAAGTGTAACTAACCAAAATTTTATCAATGGAAATCCCCTAGTTAATATTATTTCATATATTATAAATCACAAAAAATCGCATAAATTGCATAATTAAACATTAAAAATGAAAAATGAGTGGAAAAAGAAGTATTTTTAGACGTTATGTAACCAACACGAAAGTAATTTTAAACTGACCATTCAAAAAGTAATGCAACCATTAGGAATTGTAATATGGAAGTATAATATTAAAACCACATATGAAATCATAGATGAAATTTTTCTAACTTATAAACAAAAATATGAAATAATTATATCATAGAATAAGTAAATAAATATTTTAGGAGTGATGAGTTACCTATTAAGATTTTTACAAAAAAAGAATGTTTTATTTATTTTATAATTAATATATTAATATAAAAGAAAATTTATTTATATAAAATATTAAAAACCTTATATATTATTGTTTTATGATTATAATATAATTTTATGATACCCTATGTATTTTTTCCGAAGTATTATAAAATCAGTTATAATTTATATATCAGTATTTTTTTGAATAAATAATGATTTAAAAAAAATTCACATTATTAGAAAACTATTATCATAATATAAAGTTCAGTTTTGAATCTATGTTTCAAAAAATCGTAAGGGTGATTATTTTCTATTTTTATAAAAAATATATATATTTTTGAATAGTGAAATACATTAATTTATGGTGTTTAACAAATAAAATAATTATTGAGTCATAGATGATGTATCACTAATATGAATCCATAATAATGATTTCTAATTAAATATTTTAATATATATGGTGATGAGGTTTGTAATATTTAAATCCTTGAGGCGAAATAATAAACTAATGAATAAAATTATGAGAAAACACTCCTCTCCTCCCCTATAAATACAACCCCTCCCTAACACTCAACCTGACATCTTCAAAGCCATGAATCTTGTCTATTTTTTTCCCAATACTCTTATCTATATTATTTACCATATCTAGTTTCAATTTGTATCAACAAATACCAAAATCAATGTCCTCAAGGAGGTTCTCAAGGAGAAGGAAACAAGAGGTAAAATCCTCTTTCTTTTCTTTTAATTTTTTTCATGTTATTTTGTTTTCTTATTCTATCATCACATCCCCTCATACTAATGGAATGATATCAAAAGTAACTTATATATACTATAATTTTTTTATTTTAATGTAATAATATATTATCAAAATCATTCCCCAATCGCTTTTATTATAAAAATGAAGACATTATTTGTGATGTGTCGATTTACCGCTATCATGGATGACATGCTTTCATTTTTCTATACCTCCATCTAGGCTGGTCATAAAACCATTATAATAGTTGAAACATATTTTAAAATTTATTTTATAATGATTTTTATGTTCTAGAACAAATATATATATATATATATATATATATATATAATATTAAATAATAAAATGAATGTAGTTCAAGATGATCGAAAAAAGCCTAATTAATATAAATGATTATCATTAAATTTTAATATAATGATTCATCCACATAAAAAATAACAAAATGATATATAAGATTATTTAATATTTAAAAATTTCATTAATATAATATAATCTTTATTCTATAATTTTATCCTCATTTTACCTGAATTTCACTACATGTATACAAGTGAACTGATCATGAAAACCAAGAAAAAGAACACTACCTAATGATGAAATTGAACACTATAAGTCACAAAAATAAAACTAAAAAAACTTAATAAAATTAAAATATATAAAATACAAATTTATGATAATAAGGATTAATTATTTAATTAATTTAACTTTACTATAAATGATATTAATATGAAGAAATCATTCATTCACAAGGTTAGAGGATTATTGAACCCAATATCCTTTATTTGGGTTATTCCTCTTTCGTTCCAAATTTCAGTGTGGATTTTATTTAATATTCCTCAAAAATAATTTCTTTGTCCTTTCATTTTTTATAGGATATATATTTTTATAAACTATTTTGTTTAAAAATACCATGATTTGGAAAAATAACTCTTCTTTCAAAAACCTATCTTTTAATTCTCTTGAGATTGTTTCTTCATCACTCAATATTTTTGATTATTATTCCATGTATGTTATTAAATTTTTTTGGAACTCCAAAATATTTTCATGAATATATTCTATATGAAATTTTCATGAAACCCATTTCATTTCAATGGTTTATTTTAGGGATTATATTGTTATACATGGAATGCATGATTACGTAAAGGTTATGATGTGATTGGTGGGACATGAATTATATATCCCTCCAATGAGTTGTGAAATTTGATGTATCTAATTAGAAAATGTGTGATATTCAGGAAAATGATGCTACCATTTTTCAGAATGATAATGATATGATTATGTACTTATGTTATGTGTGTACATGATGTTATCATTGTTCAAAACTATGTGTTCTATTTGACCATGAAGACAAGATGTTCCATTTTTATGAATTTCCACATCACAAGAATTTATATAAGGATTTATACAATGATTATGATTATAATACTATGCTTACATAATTATTTTAAAGATTATGATAACCCCATGTTATAGTGATTCATGTTATTACCTATCCTTATAAAGGGATTTAAATAACCCCTTTCATAGATGTATATTCTAAGTTGATTACTTATACTAATTATAATTTGAAGTCTACTAAGAATCTAATGAATAAGTAATTAAATAATTTTTATGTTTTATTATATAAAAACATATGAATGGTCATAATTTTCATAATATACTAAACCTTTAAATGTTGTTTTGTATAAATATTATGTATTTTATCATTAAAATGATTTAATTATCTTGTATGAAAAGGCATGGTCACTATATTTGGTATCAAAGAATGGTATAATTAATTTTTTAATTTATATTAGAGAACCATAGTGAATAACTATAGTATGAGACTAAGTATATTTAAGAACCCTATAATCATTTTTAATAAAAATGTTAAACATAGTGATCCCACAAGGAATTCCATTATAGTTAATTGAACAAATGAATAAATTATTTATTCATTACATGTGTAATTTTGTTTTTTTCAAACCATTTATATTTTATAAAATTATGTGAACTAGGATAAACCATGCCAATATCATGTGTGGGGAAAATGCATCGATTATCATAATGATGTCCCATATTTTTTGGGAGTTGGAGTTCAAAATTTCATGGTTATTCTTACTGAGAAATATCAGTGTACGAATAATAATATGAATAATGTAGAATATCTTCCTTCACCTAAGAAGAACAATGTGTCTAAAAATTATTTTATTCAGCAACAACCCTCAAAATGTAGTGAATATTCTCTACCAATCGCCATGGAATAGTAGGTCAACTCAACAGAGAATATATTTTCAATGATTCTCTATTCTGGGGATGAAAATGTGACTCTAACCAGCTATCATCTCGATGGAGAGGAAGATAAATGATGGTAATTAATGAATAAAACCAATATGAATACTGAAATTAAATATTTGGAGTGTAATGATGTTAAGATAATGTTTATTAATAAGTATTTAACTTAAACTCTTCATAAAAATATGGAGATAGAATTCTTTGATAAAATTAAAAAGGAAGGTAAATTTGTCATGGTATATGAATAAACATTCATAAGGATTTAAAGGTATTATTTGGGTTTTATTATCCGAGATGATAGAAAAATTGATAGATTCTTTAGTTTATTAAAATTACACCTTCAAAAGTCTCTAGAAATTCAATACTTTAGGAGTAATAAAGAAGTTGTTCAATGTGACCTCAAATTAAAAATAGATTTTATAGAATGGTCCCATTGGTATTGTGATTTGAAATAAAATATGTTATTTCATGTCGGGGGATCTAATGAAAAAGGTAGAATGAAAGCTCAACAACCCACAAGTCAAAAATGTGGGAAGTAGTATCATGTGAATTTCATAAAATGGATGTGAAAATTCTTCAACTGTGGGAGAGAAGGATAACAAGACCATGACCATTGAATACATATGAGTAAGACTGAAATGTGGTGGAAGAAAGGCGAGAACCACATATGGTTCAATACTTCAGTTATAGAGAGAAATGACACTATAGACTCTAGTGCACTAAACCTTGAGTCCTCTAGGGCAATCATCGTCCACAACAACCAAAGAAAAAGGATAAAGGGAATGATTATTCCATATCTACTACTAAGGTGGATCCTGAAAATGATGTAGTGATAAATACACATGTTATTCATTAAAAATACTAAGTGTACTATTTGATTCTTCTTCTACACATTCATTCATATCATTCAAGTTTAGTTGAACTATTCAAACACCACCTCAAAATTTGGTGGTTGATTTATCTGTGACAACATAAAATAGAGAAATTATTACATCCAAAATATACAACTCCTCCCTGGTTTCGGATGAACCCTCCCCTGGGACCCACACCATGACTACCCAAAACCTACCTCAAATAGCCCATGGGCTGGTGGCTAGCGATGAGTAGGCATTTCCCACAAAGGGGATCCAGTTTCTTATAAACCTACACACACTCACCCAACACCAAGAGTATGTAAAAATACTAAAAACACTTGGTAAATATATATGAAACCCAATAAGACAACCACTGAGAGTAACAATACAAATTGAAAATTAAATGGTCGAGAATATAAGCCCAACTAAAATAGAAAAAGTACAATCCTCTAGGTCTTGTTTGTAGAAAACACTACCTCATGGGTAAGTACATTAAGCTGTCTAAATGTCATTAAAGCGTACCACGTCTGTTGGGTCACCCAAAAGTACTTGTCATATCTGGACCATAAAGGGCTCTATTAAAGTTGTCGATCATCTTTATAATACATGACACATGAGGATGAAACCTGTAAAGGAGTTACTAACACAATACTCATTATGGACCCCCAACCATAGAGGTAAACCACAATAAAGGACATAATCAAGACTACCAAATAGGTACACGATGTATATACTCTAAGAAGTACAATCAAGAGAGTAAATAGAGACCCAACACCAGGATACATATACTAGGAATTCCCATGAATATCCCAATCCAAGGGGACACACACCAAATCATTTTAGGAGAAACACCCTACACCTTCATAGGAGAAACACTCCATATAACCAGATGAGACACACTCTATATATCTGTGTGAGACACAATCCATATAACCATAGGAGACACACTCCGTATAACTATAGGAGACACCCTTTATATATCCGTAGAAGACACACTCTGTATATCTCTAAGAGACGCTATCCAGATAACCACATGAGACACACTCTACATATACGTAGGATACACATTCTATAAATTCATAGGAGATACACTCGGAATATTTTTAGGACACATACTCTATAAGTTCTCACAACAACCCACATGATTCTTTCTTTTGCATGCTCTCTCTGGGTAGACCTACACTTCGATCCAATAATCCATATTCCAATCTCTATGAAAACTCAATCATAGTATCTCAAAAGAAAAACCATATCACATGAGTCCTTATTCCGCAAACGACTCATAAACAAGACAAACGATTAGTGAGTTATAAGAATTTGAGTAAAAAGGGGCCCATTGGGTCTGGGTCCAGGCCATCATGGTTGGGATGACCCAACTCGAGCTGACCCACTAGGTCTGGCCCGAACTACTTTGTCCAGCTTAGCCCGGCTACGTCACACAACCTAAAATAGTGGACCAATTCATTTTCCCAGATTCATCGGTTACCGCATCTACTCCTCTTCAATGTGGCCTGGCCATCACATTTAATGTGGTGGTCTACTAGGTGACCACCCCATCCACATTTCCGTGAGTTCTCAATGTTGTGGACCCATCATACCATGGACCCTCATCCATGCGACATGGAATCGTTACATGTCTTTTAAGGCCGACGTCCCCTTTCTGGGCCCACCGATAGCCATGCTGCGATTTCCACCTATCGGGTGGTTGCACTATCGTCGTCGGATCCGCTGCCAATGACTCCCACTTCTGTGGGCCGCCACGGATGCTGTGGTGGTCTATTCTTCATACCAAATGGTGTAATTTAATCCTTGAGTTTTAAACTTGTCTTATATGGGATTAAAAGAATCTTTCCATCAATTCGGTGGTCTGTCTACATTCAGGACATCCTGAAAAATTTAAAATCGCGACCACATGGGTCCACCGATGAAGAACGTATGAACAAGGGAAAAGAAGAATCACATGAACACCCCTAAGAATGGGCCTTGTCCTTATTTATTGGTCCTGGTACGTTCATGTCAGAAAAATATCAAAATTACAAGATAAGAATAATCATCAATATATATTTCCTTTAATCATGTAGTTTTAATGATCCCAAAAGAACAATCAAACTACGGATTAACCGATCAATGGGTTGGTATGTGTTCATATTTAAAGTTAAGAACAGATATATAATTAACTCATAGAATAAACACCCAACTTAAGAGTTTGTATCTATTGTTGGAGAAGAATGGAGTTGCACCGCCGTCATTCGTCGATCCTCGATCTTCAGTTCGTGATTCATGATTCGTTAGCGTTCGTCGACATTTTTTATTTTCCAATGGGAGGAAATTTCCAATCCCTCCTCCAAAGTTCATTGGTAAGAATCAATATTCCTAATCATGTAACCTTGCCAAAGGATAAAGACAAATTTAGTATTACTATTGGGATTTGAAATAGTGTATTGATGTTGTTTCAATTATTAAAGAAAACAACTCCTCTGTCCCTGCATCACATCACTATTGAGTCATGATGAAACATTAAAAGAACAATAAAATAAATGTTTTATGTTTAATTTTATTCTTCATTAAAATTTCTGGAAAGTATTTTCTGCATTCAACATGAGCTGGTCAATGTTAGGCATTGCTTATAAAAAAACGTCTTCTCTGAACACAATGGTGCCTTCAGATTTCAAATCTAATCACTTGTATGAATGTTACTAAAACCGAGAACATGCGCTATTTTTAGTATACTTAATAATATTTCAAACATTTATTTTAGGCACCCAGAGCCTTGGAATCATGATACATGTAATGGCCCGGGTTTTTGGGGTCTATTACTTTGTGAAAATCTCGTTTTGGGTATTCTGGTCTGGGAATCACAATGGTGTAGGACTACTGGTAGCCTTAGCCTACCGGTAGAAGGCCTACCGGTAGCTCGGTCTACCGGTAGCTCAGCCTACCAGTAGCTGCTGCCTACCGATAGCTCGGCCTACCGGTAGCTCGACCTACCTGTAGCTGGAGCCTACCGGTAGCTCAGCCTACCGGTAGCTGCTGCCTACCTGTAGCTCGGCTACCGGTAGCTCTCAACTACTGATGGCTCTAGCCTATCCCGCGGGTTATTTCCAGTAACGCTCCCTTTAATGCAAATAGGTGTTTAAACCCTATTTTGACTCGTTTAAGCGTGTTTTAAAGACCCGCATACAAGTTTTAATTAAATACTTAAATAATTAATGAGTCGGTTTAAACCACCCGGCCCACGAGTGGAGCCGCGTGGTCAACCCACGACCCCCGCACCTTAAGCGGTTTCGCGTTTTCACCCAACCGTCCCCGGCTCTTATAAACCAAGGGTTAGCCGTTGTTTCTCTTTTCCTGGATCGTGGATTTCCACAAACTGCTTCTGGTGCATCGGGCGCATCGTTATCCGTAAAGTTACTCGCCCCCGGCCTAAGAGTCGATCGTCGATCAACAAGTAGGGAATTTCTACTTTGCCTCTCTGTTTTGTGTATAATGCGGGGTGGGCATGCTTTCGATTCTGTATAATTGGATAAACCAGACCTAATTAAAGATAATGAACGAATTCTATAAAGAAAGGAGGGGGCGTTGTGATCGTTGATGCTGTCTTATATTTTGATGTTGTTTCTTTTATGGCCATCTTGTTGAGTTGTGATGGCTTATGCCTTCTGAAAATTGAGGTCGTTGGTGGTCGTTGTTTGTGCACTAATGAACTCCTGCTGATGTTTTAAATAGCTTGTTGTGGTTGTAAACTCCCGCTGTGAAAATTAATCGGTTAATCACGTATATCTAGCCAATAATTTGAGGCACCAGGATCATTCCTTTTGTGATAACGCCTGGTGAAAACACACGAGAATTGAAACTATGGAGTGTGTTAAGTCGTTTAAATCTGAAAATACAGGCTTGGCCTTGCTTAGTGTTGGTGGCAGTGTTTTGGTGGTTTTCTTTTACGAGTCGATTGCTGGAGATGTGTAGGGGATAGGATCCCCTATTTTTTTATTCCCTCGGTGGTTGTATGAAATTGGGGGATATGATCCCCTGTTGATACGGCTTCGGTGGTTGTGAGGTTTAAGACCAGGTGGATACTTGTTTATATCACAAATTGGGGTGGGATCCTCTGTTGTTGAGAACTGGGTGTGGGCGTTATGGTTGTTGTCTGATTGTTTACTTTTATGGACTTGTTCCGATGATTTCTAGTTTCCCAGTAGTGATTAAACATAAAAATTATTACTGGAGGTGAAATAAGAAAGGGGACACATGGGTTGTTAGCGTGAGTCGTGACTCGGACTTGAATGCTGTTGTGATCTTTAGACTGTCTGAATAAAAACCTAGCTTGGGTGAGTGCTTATTGCCTATATATATGTAATTGTAGCTTTGTGTTTCTTATTTGCGCCCCACCCAAGTTGAGCACTTAGTTCGAAACGCCCCCATTTCATGGGGGAGGGTGTTTTTCCCAACACTATTCATAGTGGCTGGTTATTAGCTTCTTTTTTGCTCCCTTTCTCGGATAGCCCAAGTATCTTTGGACAGGCTGTGCTGGCCTGAGGTCCATTATTAGCCCAAGAACCTTCGGGCGGGGTAGTGTGGTGGTTGGAGAGGTGTGTGCGGCAGGTGGTTTCCCAAGTGTCTTCGGGATGAGGCCCAAGTGTCTTCGGGCGTGGTGGTGGTTGTTTTGGCCTAGGTGTTTGATGGCATGGTTACGTGTGACAGTTGTGGCCCAGGTGTGTGCGGGTAGGATTTCGGCAGTGGGACTGCGTTTGGTTGTGGCCCAGGTGTGTGCGGGCGGGTGTGGAAGTGGGACTGCGGTGAGAATGGCGGGATAGGTCCGATGCGTAGGATGTCTCAATAACCAGTGGGAAAGTGGCGCGGGGTACCCAAACATAGATGTGCTCTGATTATATATATTACCTGACTTGCGTTATTTGGGGAGTGTGCCTTGGTGAGGCCTGGGGTGGATAGTTTACATTGATAGGTGTTTGGTTTACTCTCTTTTTTTCATGGGACGTTAGTACATTCCCCCACTTGTGCACGAGAGCCTTTAGTTTTCATACTGAGTGTACTTGTATGCTCACCCTATGTACATAAAACTGCTTTCAGGTTTCCAGGAGGACTTTGGGGATCACGCAGGACCTTACTAGCTCAGACCTTTGGAGCAGTTGTAGTTGTTGTTTTCTTTTCCTCTTTTGTACTTCCCTTGTAGTCACCTTTTGCACTTTGTGGCTTTTACATTTGAAACATGCATGTGGGAATGGTTTAATTTTGGCATTAATTTTCTATCTTCCATGGTGTTGTTGGGTTTTCTTCTCCCTATCTCTCAATTCTATAAATTAAAAAGGGTAATGCCTTCCATTTGTGAGAAATTTCTATACCCTTGGTGATAGTCGCCACTCCAGGACCTATTGAAGGAGGGTTTCGGGGGTCATTATCTCTCCTTCAACTTAAAGAAGGAAGGGCCTATCAATCTGCTGGCCCTTCTCTCCTTTTTGTGAAGGCGGATCGTGACAATACATCTCAACTCTTGGTCTTGAAATAATCCCATATAATTTTCAAAAAAAATACATTGAAATTTCGGGACATTACTTTCTCCCCACCTGAAATCCAAAATGAGGTAGAAACAAACAAATGGGGATAGTAAGCATGAATTTGAGCCTCCCTCTCCAATGTCATCTCATAGAGATTCTTATACTGCCACCAGATGCGTACTAGATGAATCGGCCACCCACGAAGGGTCCTCTCTTGCTGATCCTTGATCTCTACCATGAATTCAGCAAAAGATTCCGCATTGTCAACACCCAACTCACCCCATTCAATAATGGGTGAAAGGTCATGTACGTATTTCTTGAGTTGGGATAAGGGAAATATGGAATTCACTCACTCTAACTATGGAGGTAGAGCCATGAGGTACACTACCACACCAACTCTACATAGTATCTAGCATGGTATGATGAACCTTAGAGATAGATTTCAACACTGGCCAAATCTCTGTAACCCTAATCTTGGAGAGCCCCTAAGGAAAACATGGACTACCTCCTCAAACATTAATGGTCTCAATTGCCTACCTACTTTTTAATTCATTCAGATCTATGCTGTCTTCATCTAATTATAGATGACCTACACATTTTCTGTAGTTTCCAACACCAAATCCTTGCCCATGAGTGCTGTCTAACTAGGGCAATTCCATCAATGTGGTGACCTACAGGGTCACCCGTATAAGGCTATGAATAGTTCCATAATGGTAGAAGAGTGGAAACTTTTTTGGTATGAAAAATCTACCAGGGGTAGGTGATCCTATCAACTACATCCAAAATTGAGGATGTAAGCATGTAACATGTCTTTTATGACCGGAATGGTCCCCTCCGTCTGGCCATCTGTCTGTGGGTAGAAATCTATGCTCTAGAACATCTGAGTCCCAAATTCCTCCTACAATCCCTACCACAACTGGGATGTGAAATTAGCATCACAATCTAATACTATCATCGAGGAGACCCCATGGATTTGAACTATCCTCTATACGTTGACGCGTCCCAAGCTCTCTAATGAACCCTATTCCAGAATATCTAAGAAGTGGGATGACTTGGTGAGTTGGTCAATGATCACCCATATGGTATCATTCCTCTTGGACATATGTTCAAAAAACATCATGAATTCCATCAATATGCCATCCTAAATCCACTCTATAACCTCAAGGGGTTGAGTTAAACCTGCTAGAACTTGGTGCTCGACCTTTACTTGATGATGATTGAGGCAACTAGAGTCAATCTTAGATAGTAATCTCTTTATCCCCAACCACAAAAGCACACGTGGAATGTCATGGTACATCTTTTCCACACATTTATGTTAATCCAAAGGGGATGTATTGAAATCCTTACACACCTACTCCCATAACATCTTTAGTACAACTGTGCATCCTCTAAAAAAATGAAATGCTCCCCACCTTTCAAATATCAATTGGGGGAATCCCTGTGGACATGTGAGCACATGTAGTCTTGCAGCTTGTATCTTCGAGTTGTGCCTCCCTGACTCACTGTAAAAGTGGAGTGATAAACACCATCGACTAGAGATAATATGCTACATTAATATCCATGAAGGAGATCTGAATTGAGGCCAACTTCTTTGAGGCCTCGTTTAGTAGATATGAACTTAATATATGACTGAGATAATCTTCCCCTACATTTACCATCCTAGTATTATAGACTATTTTTAAATCAAAGTCTTGGAGGAAATCTAGATATTTTCATTGTCTCATGTTCATATCTTTTTAAGAAAAGATATATCTAATAATATTTTTGTCTGAGTAGATGATAAACCGCTCTCACATAAGGTAGTGTCTCAACATATTCAATGAAAATACTACCAAAAGAAAACCTAGATCATGGGTCATATAGTTCTACTCAAGTGTTATCAATTTATATTAACCTCAAGCAATCCCCACATTAAACTTCATTTGAAAAAACCAATCCCAATTAATGAAGTGTCGTAGAACACCATGTACTTCACACCATCCTTTGGAAATACTAGGATTGGAGTGCTCGTCATAATCTGTCTCAGATATTTAAATCTCTCTTGGAACTTCTACATCCAAACAAATTGTTTCCACTTTTGTGTCATTGATGTCACGTATGTTTCTACTCTAGAATAGTCAGACACAAACCTCCGATAGTGCCCATCCAAACCAACAAAACTCCACCATGAATTAATGTTATTAGGTGGATCCCAAGAAAGTTCTACCTCTATCTTAATTGGATCAACTACAACTCCACCCTCGGAAATGCAGTGTCCCATAATGTGGACCTCTCATATCAAGAACATTCACTTTGAGAGCTTCCAATGATGCTGGTTCTCTTGGAAGAAGTCCAGGAACATCCTTAAGTGTATCATGTGGTCCTCCTAGAACACTGAGTACACCAGGATGATATCAACAAAGACCACTACGAACCAGTCTAGGTAGGGCTTGAAGATCACACTCATGAGTCCCATGAACAATGTTGGGGTGTTTTTAATGGAAAACAACATCAGTAAGTACTCGTAGTGTCCATTGAGACATCTAAAATCCATCATCGGTATGTCCTCCTCCCACACCTAAGGATGATGATAGCATGATCTTGGGTCTATCTTCGAGAAAAATCTCTCTCCCTTCATCTGATCAAAGATTTTATCAATCCTTTATAGTGGATAATTATTATTATTGGTCACCTTATTATGGTTTTGGATGTCAACAAACTAACTCAAACTCTTGTCTTCCATCTTGGAAAACAGTACTAGGGATTCCCTTGGTGAAACACATGGTCTCAAGAATCCCTTACTCTGCAAGTCCTCCAACCATACCCCCAATTAAAGAAGAACTATGGGAGCCATCCCATATTCCATTTTAGAAATCAGTTTTATCTCGTGGTACATGTCAATATAGAATTTTACCTCCTTGTGAATAGGTAGTCTTGGATTTTTTTTCCGGAAAGACATCCTCATACCTTTCCACCACTACATGAATCTGAGGATGCATCTAATCCACTTCACTGAGGGTCATTCTCACCAACTGATGCATGATCAGATGCACCCTACAACGTGGGAGTCAATCCCATGCTACTCTGATTTCCTTTTTTCTGATAAAGGAAAACATACTCTGATCATTGTGTACACACCACAATGTGTGCCTAAAATATTCGATCTGAGCTTGAATTGTACATAAGAAGTCTATACCCGGAATGATATCATAAGGCCCCAACGTTGCTACAAATGGATCTCAACATAAACACTCTACCCCAAGAGTAAGGGCACATTGTAGGCACAAATGTGTGATCATCAAACCTCACCTTGTAGGACTCTCTATGTGTAGGGATCAAGTAAATAGTTCCAGTAGAATCATTGTGTCTTGAACATGGGTCATGGTGAGAAAAGTGTGATTGTAACACATTTCTATCATAACTATTTCTAGGGTGGAAAATAAAAAGTTCATACCTCTAATAATACTGGGAGTCTTAGGATTGTAAGCCTCCATCTCCTGGAGATGGCCTCACCCTAACCACTAGCACCCTGAGCCCGGGGTGGTCTACTAAGGTGTGCTGTTGGTAGTGCCTCAAATATTTCTTCACCTTCTTCTACTTGTCCCAATCCTCTTCCAAATGTACCTCATAGATGAACACCATGTTCTTGCCTCCGCCGCTTCCTCATCGGTCCCACAACTGTGTCCTGGTTACTCATGTGGTTGGTCAGAAAATCTCTATCCATATGGTCCTAATTGCCATACAAGTGCACAACTTTTCCTTTGGCTGACCTGTTCTTCTATGCAGGCCCCACACTACTGATCCCATTTCATGTGGTCATAACATGGACTATCTAGTCCTCTTGGACCCCTGCATCATCTATCGGATACCTACTACTTAAGACCCAACTACCTGGCACCCAATGGTAGCTCCCACCATTGGTGTCTGCTCCAAAAGAAATATCTCTACTAGTTGAGCTCTCTCCAACATGCCAGAATGAATAGAGATTCTAAATTATATCATCGACTCCATAATATCACATTGTAGTCCTAGTATGAAGGTAAATTCAAAGAAGAATTGGTCTTGCACCATGTATGTAGAGTAGTGAGAATGTTCTTTGAATCTTCCCAAGTAATCTGCCACCATCTGGAAAACCTTATATAGATGGGGGAGCTCTTGTATATGCACAGAGCAAAACATCTCTGTAAGGAACTCCTCCATGAAGATATTCTGAAATTTTGTCCTAGAGAAGGTTGCCTCTTTGTGCGTCTAGATCTTCAAGATCCACCATCACCCCACCAAGCCCCGTAGATGACACATAACTATGTTCCCCACCTGTTCAAGAGGCATCCTCACTTGGCGGAAAACTCACATCACCGCCTCCGGCCAGTCCTTTGCTACATGAGGATCTGTCTCATCTCGGAACATGGGAGTGAAATATCTATGGAGCTCATGCAACACATTGATCATGTGTGTATCTTCTACCAATAACAACCGTAGGTACTTCTCCTCTCCAAGTAGTGGTATAGTTGGTACACCATTGGGAGGTACTATCTCTAGAAATGTTCCCTATAACGATGTATTAGAACCTAACAGACCATCCTCATGTCCATGACCAGAAATCCTAGCTGGCTATCTATGTGTAATAATCCTAAAATAGAAAAATATATACCACAGTCAATAGAGTATACCTGATGAGATGACTCTGACTCAAGAAGGACATGAGAACACACTCAATTCCAATATGATGTGTGGACCATTAATTTCTCAAACAACTAGGGTTTTCATGTACCAACTCAAAAAGAATAATTCATAGTCATAGTGTATAGATACATTGGCCTCCACCCCAACACTGGGTTCCTTGGGCTGAAAGCCGAACTCGAATCACATAACACTGTTTTTCCAGAATAAAAGTAAAAATGAATTACCTTTGACACCACTCTATCACGACACGTCCCTAAGGGCCCATGCCATGACTACCCCATGCCTGCCTTCCATAGGCCAGGGGATGAAGACTAGAACTGAGAAGGTATTTCCCACAAAGATGAGGAATTTTCCTATAAACCTGCACACACACACCCATTTCCAAGAGTAAGTACTGAAACTGAAAACATAGAGTAAATAGATATGAAACCAACCAAGACAACCAATCAGAGTAACATTACAAAATGAAAATTAAATGGGAAAGTATACAAGACCATATGAAATATTGAAATTAAAATATCATGGGTCTCATCTGTAGAAAACCATTCCTAAAGGGTAGGTATAGTAAGCTATCAGAATTTTGCCGAAGCATACCACGTCTGTCAGATCACCTTGAAAGACCATAGGTCTCCTACCCACCAAGGACTTTGGAAACTCATTCAATCATATGCACAAGACATGACACGTGGGGTCAAAGTACATGTAGGGTTGAGTAAAATAATACTCAGTAGAGACCCCAAACAACAAAGGTAAACCACAAAGAAAAATAGAAGGCTGACTACCAATGATGTACACGAAATGTATCCTCTAAGAAGTTAATTATGAGAGTCACTAGACTCAAGTAACAATATGATACATATAATAAGAAATTCAAGACATATTCAAATCCTATGAGACACACTCTTTATCTTTTTATGAGACACATTTAGTACCTTCATAGGAGATAAGCTCCATATAACCGTAGGAGACACACTCTCTATATCCATAGGTGACACACTCCATATAACCTTAGGAGACACACTCCATATACCATAGGGAGACAAAATATATATAACCATAGGAGAAAAAATCCAGATATTCATATGAGACAAACTCTGAATATGTGTAGGAATCACACACTGTATATCTATAGGGGACACACTCCATATTTTCTCACAACCAGCCACATGAATCTGTGCTTAGCATTCTCACTCTGGAAGAACATACTCCTCAATACAATAAATTGTATAAAAACCTCTCTAAAAACCCATGTAGAGTTTCAAAAAATATTTACATCATTGTGATGGTCCCAACACCACAAACTTCTTGTAAAACAGACACACAGTTTGAGAGTTATGAGCATTTTAGTAAAAAGGGGTTAGTCGGTTCTAATCTGTCCTGACCTAGGTCCCACATGAATCGACCCGCTGGGCTTGAACCAGACAGGCTAGTCCCTCTATGGTGTTGGCCTGCCTACCCCACCTGGAAAACCTTCCCATCCTCGCCCGTTGGAGTGGGAAAACTCATCATCCCAGATGTGGCGGCTTCCACTTCCCCTTCCGGTCAATGAGGGGTGGCCACCATGTCACCACGTTGAGTCCATTTCCGCGGGGTCCCGCCGCTGCTGTCCAGTTGGACCGTGACCTCCTACCATGCCCGATGAGGCCCACCGCCAGCTTCCTATCAGCGGACGATGTCTGCCACCCTGCAAAAATCGCATCGCATGTTCCACCTACTAGGTGGTCACCTTGCAATGTGCCTCCAATAACGCCGATGCTGGTGGTTCCCACTTCTGTGGGACACCATCGATTCTATCGTAGTCAGTTCTTTAAACCAAAATGTGTTGTGTGATCGTCATACTCAAAGGGTCTGGCTACATTCGAAACCTCCAAAAAATTTTAATAGCGTGACCATGGGGATCCACTGATGAATAAAGTATAAAAATTAGAAAATAACAAGCACCTGAACACCCCTTAGAACGGCCCTTATCCTTTTTAATTGACCTTGGTCCATTCATGTTAGCGTAATCATAAAAGAACACAATAAGAATAATCACCAAGATCTAGTCCCTTTATTCCCATAGTTTTAACTATCCCAGAAGAATGATCGAACTGCGAATCAACATATTTGTGGGTTGGTACACATTCATTGATAAACTTGTGAACAATGAAATAATTCCCTCAGTAAATAAACACCATACCTAGAAGTTTGGATCTATCGTTGGAGAAGAACAGAGCTGCACCGTCGATGTTTGTCAATATTTGATCCTCAGTTCATGATCCGGGATCCATCAACATTCGTCAGTGTTCATAATTTTCCAACATGAGTAAATCTCCAAGACCTCCTACAATGTTCATAAGGATGGATCTATAATCATAATCCTAAATCCCGTCCAAATGTTAAAGATGTGTTTCAACATTACTATTTCTCTTTAAAACAGTATCACTACACTCCTTCATTTATGAAAGGAATCAAAGTCTTTGTCATTGTTTCATCATGAAAAGTTTAAATAAAAATTAACTAAACTTATTAAGGTTATTTTTATTCTTCTTTAAAATTTCAAAAAAATATTTTCCACAATCGACCTATGCCGGTCAATGTTAGGTCCTGCCTAACTCAAACCCACTACTCTAAACACAACGGTGCCCTCAGATTTCAAATATTTGCACTCATTTTAAATTTACTAAAACCAATCATGAATTCTATTTTTAATAAACATAAAATTAGTCCAATAATTTATCCTAATAACCCTGGGACTTGCAATCATGTGTCGTCATAGTTCCTGGTATCAAAATAATCCGATATAATTTTCAGAATAAATAAAATAAAAATCCAGCACATTACACGGTTAATGTTTCTAGATTGAACCTCCTTGTAAATATTAACATACTTTCTCAGGTATTTTTTGATGCTATATTGTGTATGGATTGTCTATCATTATTCAAAGCCAACATCAACTTCCATGAAATGGAGATCACTCTTCACATCTTAAGGAATCCGAATAATCTATATTGATGTAAGGGTGAGGGAGAATCTTCTTCAGAATAATAATATCATGTGTGAATATTATTTATGTATGAGAAATCATATCAAGCTCGAATTATTGAGAAAATATAGTGAATCATGATTGAAGACACACACATTGTGAGGGACTACACTATTGTGTTCCCTAAAGAATTGTCGGGTCTTCCTCCTGACCCATAGGATGATTTACCAATTGGACTTATTACTAGATCTCATCTTATATTAATGAAACCTTAAAAAATCAGGACCATTGAGTTGGAATAACTTAAGAGGTTGTTACATGAATATTTGGAAAAGGGTTTTCTATGCCTTAGTAATTCACTACAGGATGCACCCGTCATCCACATCAAGTAATAGGATTGATAAATGTGTTTGTACATTTATTATAATGGGCTCCAAAAAATCATGATAAATAAATAGTATACAATTCCATGGATAAATGATTTGTCTGATCAGCTACCAAGGGACAAGTATTTCTGTATGGTGGATCTTTATTCAAGATATCACCAATTAAAGGTTGGGAATGGGAGAAATTCACATGATGACGTTTCAAACAATGAGTGGAAACTGTGAGTTCATATATTTTCATTTAGGACTCAAATATTCTTCATAAATATTCATGGACATAATGAATAGTGTCTTTAGAGATTACCTTGAAAATTTTTTTGTAGTCTTAATTGATAATATTTTGATATATTCCAAGAGTAAGGAGGTACATGAGGAGTATTTGAATACTTTGAGGAAGACAATATGAATGAAAGAACATTATGAAATGTCCAATAAATACAAGTTTTGGATGGGGAAATATCATTATTGGGGAATGTTATCACAAGTAAGGGAATATCAATGGACCCTTTAATGAAAAATTAAATCAATGAGTGGCCGAAGACAACAATGGTAATTGATATTTGTAGATTCTATAGTCTAGCTATGTATTACTGATGATTTCTGAAGAAATTATCATGATTTTATATCCCATTAACCATGATAAATAAAAAGGGAGAAACATTTTTCTAGACCGGTTAATGTGATGGATACTTCAAAGAGTTAAAAAATATGTTTATCACTACTTCATTACACACACTTACGACAAGTGGGAAACCCATTGTGGTATACAATGATGCATAAAATAAGTTTTTAGGATATGTATGAATGTAAAATAACAAATTTATATCCTACAACAAAATACAATTGATCATTCATGATCAAAACTATTCCAAACATGATCTGGAGTTGGTAGTTTTGATCTTCCTGGTGAAACTATGGAATCATTATCTATTTGGGGAGAAGTGTGAAATGTATACTGATAATAATATAATCGTATATATATATGTTCACATAGAAGGAGCATAATTTTTACCATTGAATATGGATAGAGCTCATAAATTATTATGCTTAATCAATCCCCAACCATCTTGATAAAGTGAATAAAGTGGCATATTATCTATGTAGAAAGGATCATGGATCATTATCAATAATGAAAATTGACAGGGATACCATATTTTTATATTTTCAATGTATGGACATGGGAATCATTAAGTATGTAACACCATCAATCCTATCTCAAATTATTTCTCAATAAACCCTTATAGAAAAACTAAAATATGCTAAAACAAATGATGTGGAAATTTAGACGAAGGTGGTTGCCATGGAAAGGTGAAATCCTCAGAGTTCAAAATTTATGAGGAAGGAGTTATAAGATTTTTTTCATGAATATCTATAATATCCAATCCATAGATGAAGAATTATTTTCTGAGTGACATGCAGACCTCAACAATTTCTATTCCCCTAGGGAGAAAAAATGTGTATTGAGATCTCTCAGGATATTATTGGTGGGACAATATGAAGAAGGATATCACTAAATATACATCAAAGTTCCTTGTGTGAAAACAAGTGTAGGTCAAAAGAAAAATCTTTTAAGGTTTGATGTATCTATTACCCATAAAAACATATAAATGGGAAATATAAACATGGACATTGTTAATGGACTTTTGATGGTATCTAGACAAAATAATGCTACATGGATTGTTGTGGATTGTCTCATAACGATAACTCAATTTTTCATAATTCAATAGGACATATAAATTGATTAAATTTCATTGATATATATATAATAATTTTAAATCTAAATGGAGTTCAAATATTGATTATATCTGATGAAGATCCATGATTCACCATGACATTCTTAAAAAGACCCCAAAATTTTCTAATCAATTATTCAAACTGTTGTACAACTTATCATCCAAAAAATGATGGACAATTAGAGAGGATAATTCAAAAACTAAAAGTCTTTTTAAGGGCATATTTATTGACTTTAAAGCAATGTGGGACCAAAATATTCCTTTAGTTGACTTCTCATTCAAACACATATTAAACTCGAGAATCTAAATGGATCCATAGGAATACCTTTATTAGAAATGTTGTATAACACCAGAATATAGGGATGAGGTCAGTGAAAGTAAGTTGTTGGGACCGAAAATGGTTGAAGAAATTATAGAGATGGTGAAAACCATTAAACAACACATCAAGGTAGACCAATGTTTATTGAATATCTACACATGAAATCATCAATGAGACCGAGATTTTGAGGTTCAAGACATGGTATTTTACTGCATATATCCATTTAATGGGTTATTATATTTGGGGATAATGGAATGTTGAGTTTAAGGTACATCAAAACCATTGAAAATCTCAATCATGTAAATGTTCTGGTATATTTAATTAAACATCCACCTACCATGTCTCATGTACATGATATATTCCACATATCCCTCTTAAAAAATTACATAGTAGATTCCTAACATGTAAATAATTTAGAGGTGGTACAGTTGGAAAATGATCTCTCTTATGAGAAGAAACTAGTAAAAATCGTGGTTCATAAACGTAATATTTTTTTTAAAAAAAGACAACTCACATGGTCAAAATACAATGGTATATCCATATGTACAATGAGGTAAAAGGGAATCGGAGGAGGTGACGAAAGAGAAATACGCACACTTTTTTTCACCATAGTTAGTAAAGTGAAATTTCATGGGTGAAATTTCATAAGGGGGAAGAATGTAACAACCCAAATTTTTATCAATGTAAATAAAATTATTATAATTATTTCATATAGAATAAATCACATAAAGTCTCATAAATAACAAAATAAAGATTTTATAAATGAAGAATGAATTTAATTAGAGGTATTTTTAGATTTTAAAGAACCTATATCAATAGTGTAGTAAAATGAAAAATGAAACAGAAATATGACCATTATAAATAGTAATCCGACTAATAGTATAGTAACATATCCTAAGAAAAAATAAATAAAATTTATCTATCTTATAAATGAAAATTTGGTATAATGATATAATAGTATATGAAAATAAATGTTTCAAAAATAAAGATTTAAGTGATGTAATTTTTATTAAACAAAAAAATTATTTTATTTTATAATTAATATAATGATTTAAAAAAAATCATAAAATATTCAAAAATGAAGGTTTTTTATCTTATTCTTATAATAAAATTTTGTGATAATTTAGGTATTTTTGAAAGTTTCAAAAAATTAGTTACAATTTTAAAATCAAATTTTCAACTAAATTGTGATTTTATTTAAAAAATATATTTCCTATAATTAAAAAATTATTTTCATAAAATAAAGTTAATTTTTTATTTTATAAATTTAAAAAAATGGTTAGGGTTATTTATTTGAATTTTTCTGATATACTTGAATTTTGGGTGAATAGTAAAATATTGTATTTTACGGTTTTTAATAAAAATATGAATTATTGATTCATAGACGATGTATGGCTGATGTAATCCCATAATCTAGAACTATCCTTCATTATTTAAATATAATCTGTTATAAAATTAAATATATTATAATTCTTGATCCAAAATAGTAAACTAATAAATTAAATAATGAGAAAACATCCCTCTCCTCCCATACAAATACCACTCCTCACCACTTATACTCCACAAACCTTTTAAGCCATTATGATTGTCCAATATATTCCCAATCCACTTCCCTACCCCTCTTCCCCATATACTAGATCCTTTGGTACCAAAAAATACCAAATATGACTTCTTTAAAGAGGTTCTAAAGGAGATTGATTCAAGAGGTAAAATCCTATTTCTTTACTTTTAATTTCATATAATGTTTTTTTATTTTGTTATTCTCTCCCCACCTCCCATCATCCAAATATCATGACATCTCTAGTATCATATATATTTTTTATTTTTTTTATGGAATAATTCATCATCAAAACCCTTCTAATCTTTCTTTTATTATAAAAATGAAAGCATTATCCGTGATGTGTTGATTTTCCTCCATTGTGGACAATGCACTTTAATTTTACTATTTCTCCTTCAAGTAAATTCATAAAATAATTATAATGGTTGTAACAAATTATAAAATTATTTTTATATCCCTCTTTATGTTTTGGAACAAACACACACCCACAAACACACACACACACACACACACACACATATATATATATATTATTAAATTATAAAATTAAACTAGTACAAGATGATCAAAAAACCACCAAATTAATCTAAATGATTATCATTCACATTCTATGTAATGACTCATCATCATAACTTATAAACAAATGATATATAATGTTATTAAATATTCTATACGTTTATTAATAACAAATAATCTCAATTCTATTAAATTATTCCCTTTTTACACGAACTTCTAATTAAGTATACATGTGAACCAATCATTGAAACAAATAAAATGAACACTCCCAAATGATGAAATTGAACAATATAACTCATAAAAGTAGAAATAAATTTAATAAATAAAATTACAATAAATAAAATTCATGCATAATATATTTTTTATTAATTAATTAATTAATATAATTGATTTACCTAAGAAATTAATGTGAAGAATGCATTCGAACATATGGTAAGAGGATTCATCAACCCAGTTCTTTTATTTGGGTTATTAAACATTCATTACAAATTATAGTGTTTATGTTATTTAGTATTCCCCACATATAATATTTTTACATTTTTTTCTGGGATATACATGTTTCTAATATAGTTTAATGAAATGTTCAATGATTTTCCAAAGGAACTCTAGATTATTAAAACGCATATTTTTCTTAACTTGAGATTTTTTATTCTTCACTAATAATTAATGATTATTATAAAAAGTATATTACTCAATTTTCAGTTTTGGGAACTTCAAATTTTATTCATGAATCTATTATATATTAAATTTCAATGAAACTTGTTTTATTTTATAATGTTATTTTATGGAATGCTTTTTGAACAGGGAATTCATGATTATGTAAATTGTATGATGTGATAGGTGAACTTGGAAATATATAATGCTCCATTGAATTTGTTAATTTTTTGTATCTCATGAGATAATGTGTAATCTTCATGAACATGATGCTAATTTGTTTCTCAATGATGATTTTATGATTATGTAGAAACGTTTTTCCTGAACATGATGCTGACTTTGTTCAAAATTATGTGAGGTATTTGAACAAAAAGACATTATGTGTCATTTTGTTGAATATGTATATTATATGAGTTTATCTAATGATTCCTATCACTATTATTATTATGATACATTGATTATGTTATGATGATGATACTATGCTTTTGTTTTGAAGATGATTAATCTCACCCCATATTTATTCAAGTAATTATATATACAAATATCCTCTTACTGGGCTTTTAGATCACCCCTTTAATTAATTTATATAATTAGGTGATTACTTATAATAAGGGGAATAAGATGGCCATTTATAATCTAGAGAATAATGAATTAGTTTTTTAGATTTTTTTTTGTAAAATTTATAATGTGTTCTAATTTCCCCCGACACTAACCCATTGGGTCCTAGTATTGTAGAACCATTATATTTTTTATCATTATAATGATGTAATAATCATGTATGAAAATATAAGGTCATTATAGAAAGATAATCTATAATAGAGAATATATCAATCTTAACCATAAGAATAATAATAATTTCATCAACTAAAGAATTTTTATGTGTAATAATGGGGATTTATTGAAACATTTCTTTAAAAGAGACTTCATTTATGAGTTTGGACTGATAAATAAATTATTAAATAATAAGGGATGTTTATTATTTTATTATAAAAATGGGTAGATATAACAGAGTGGGATGATAAATAATCTAATAAATAATTAACTTAATTTTATGAGAGGATTAATGTACCCATCACAACAACATTGGCTACTTCTATCAATACTATATGGATTGAATAAGATTTGATATATACCCTTGGCCTATTCTATGGTAGATTCCCCTGACACATGGTATAATGATTTGAATAATTCCCCTTTTAATTATAGTTATACCATAAGATATCATCAGCTTGTTTCCCTTTTCAGTCATGGTAAAAAATGCCTTTATCTCCTCATATGTAACACACCCTTTTTACCTTAAGATATTTTCCTAGATGTTTCTTACAAAAAATTTCATAAGATTCAAAATGATTTATACCCTTGTTATGATTTGGGGATTACATTTTTCATGGTTCTTATCTGACTTTATATTATCTTTATTTCTTTTGAATATATATGAATCAAATTTTTTTTGTCCATTTTTATGGCACTTAATACTATTTCATAATATGATAATAATGTATGGGAATCTAGTTCCATTCATAGATTTGGATTAACACATTCAAAAAAAAAATGATCAATATTTTACCCTAGATTATGTATATAATCTATAAAATTAATGGTCAATCTTATAAATGTAGTTGTATAATACATAAATCATTATTCCTCTATTTTAATTATGATAAGGAATTTTCTCTTCATCTCAGTTCATTGCTCCTATGGGTAATATTTTTAGAATAAAATTAGATCAAAATCTCCATATTCCAAGTGTATGGATTCATATTCCTCCCTAATATATTCGATAAAAGACCACCATTGATCACAATATCTATTGAGACAATATACTTCTAGTACTACCTTTTTATTTTCATCACATCCTAATACTAGAAATATATTTTCAAGGGACTTGATCAACTTATCAGCTACCACTCGATTGTTAGTCCCACTAAAAGATGGGTGCTTATAGCACATGAAATGATCCAACATGGTGTAGAATGGTTACTTTTCATAGCCTGATTATTTTTTCCTAATATGGTCATGATCTTTTCAACTCCAACACCAACTATATTGTCCTGCTTAGTGGGGATATGCCTATATTTTCTGTAGGTATTGATTCCCTTCCCTAAGTTAGGATCCATAAATAAATAATGAAACACACTAAGTTAACCTATAATTATTCATGGTTATTGATCCATAAATTTAAGATTTTTATAATTTTAAAGGGGTTTTAAATTCAACAATATATTATCATAGATCACACATTTTTTAGGTTTATATAAATTTCTAGTTCTCAAGGTTTCTACAAATCATGAATTTATTCCATCTTTAACAACACCAACCCTAATGAAATTGAGTCGGTGCCTTTATTTATTATATTAGAATAGAAACAAGATTCAAATCCCAAAGGACCAAAAAGATCAATAGTCGCGAAGAAATATATACACGCATTGTACACATACTACATTGGTAATTAAAAATAAAACGTTACAAAGTAATTTAATTTTATTCCTTGAACTCATTTAATCATTTTCTCTTCACCTTTTTGGGAAAAGATAAATAATAAAGGTTTGAGCTCAAATTTGCAATAAGAGGTAAAAACATTGAATTATATCTTAAATTAATGAGAATAATATATATGGTAAGGTAAATTACTAAAAAAACATTCTATTTAATAAATATATATATATATATATAATGAAATAAATCCCTATATTTGTTCATTGTGAAAATCATCGGGTTAATAATAAAAAAATTCTTAATGAAAATTTTAATTATTGGACATATTTTATCTAGAACATGAATAACTACTATGTTGACCTTTTACAAGATAGTTTAATATTTGTGGATAAATACCCATTTAATTTTTCCATAAAAATAATCTCATGAGACTATTGATGCATCGTGGGGATTTTATATATATATTCATATTCCATTTATGAATCCAAATAATTAATTATATAATAAAATGATAAATTTAATTCATTAATCAGTAATCATTATCAACAAATCTCCTTATTGAATGAAAGATATAGATTTCATGTTATTTCCCAATCAATTCAAATATCTTTCATTATATGAATCTTACGTAATATATGGTTATGAAAAAATTAATTGATTATGTTTATTCATTATAGATTTGCATAAAATAATTGTAAATACAATAGGATATAATAAAAAGTAATTTCGCATATATTATTAGCCCAAGATATCCAATTAAATATATGTTTTTCCTAATGAAAGAAAATTGAGTTATGAAATCTTCTACCACTTTTTAGTTAGTTGAATAATATTCCTCATAAAAGATTAAAATATTAAAAAATAATCAATATAATGATAATAAACAAATTCATGATATTATATTTCAACAAGAAGTATATAAACCACCCAAAAGGAATAAGTGGTGAATAAAGTATATGCCCAACAGAAACAATAATGAGACATGAAGAAAACCCAAAACATATACGTTACATTAGTTGAACATTAATTAACCAACCATATAATGGTTTTAATAATTCTATTAACTTATTACTAATAAATACTCATATGTATAACATAATAAATTAATTTTTTATAATCTTTCATTACTTTAACTATTTTTGGTGTTAATTGCCTAGTTTTTAGAGTATGTTTTTTCTTGCTACTTGTTGTCCTTTTAATTAGACCATGTTTTGATAATCTCTATAATTTAAACCATGAATATTTATATTAATTATATATTTGTTTAAATAAATCCATAAAATTTGGATATCGGTAATGAAATTCTCCATTCATGGAAACAGTAGATCTTACGTACACATGAATGCTACTTCTATTTCCTTTTCAAATTGAATGAATGAAAATTAAATGATATAAATGTATATTATAATTATATTATCATATTTTATTCATATATTTCACATATTTTATTAAAATAATCATTAAAAACTTCCATGTATAGCTTGAAAAAATCACATCGCTTGGTGGAGGCAGTAGTCCACGCGTCCACAAAGGATTTTATCGTATCAAACTTAATGGAACACATGAAGGTATGTGTAATATAAAAAGTGCATAAGTATTAATACACCAAGAACAAAATATATATCACATAAAACAGGGTTTCCATTATAATTCCCAACCATGAGTGGTGGTAATGGAAAAATGAATGACATCATTTTGCGATTTGTTGGTTTTACGTAAAGGGACAATAATTTCATTACCCATTTGATGGAAGTATGTGTAGTTGTCGGAAAAAACCATGATATAACAAAATATAGTAAAATTTGTGATACTTATATTATTATATACACCAGAAAGAAAAAGAATTTAATTGGGTTGGAAAACAAATAAAAAAAAGTACTTTGATGAACGTTACATCTTCTTTTAGAATCTCCTTTTGATTTCCACAAAAAGACTTATTTGGTTCGACTTATTCACAAAGAAAGACCACTAGGGTGAAGGGATGCAATTTGAGAGGAGAAATGGGTAGTATATTATATATATAGAATGATCAATGTAGATTTAGTATGTGAGGTTGGTGATTTCCTTTTATAATTACAGTGAAGGTCACTTTTGGAAACTTTATAAACAATAAATTAATATAAATAAATTTTCAATTCAAAATGGATCTGAAGTAATTTATTATGAATTTAAGATAATTATTGGTAAAAATAGTCAGAAACATTAATTTTTAGAAATGTTTATATCACATTATTACCCTTATCATTTGACATTAACTCTTAAACAAACCCTTTAAATCTTACCATGACAACATGGATTTTTACTACTCAATGTTTAATATAGTTACTAAGAAATATCAAACAAAAAATAAATGATTCATGGAAGAAATTTTAAACCTCATCAAAATCATTTTGATATTTTTTTTATATTTTTATATATTTTTTTTCATTTAATAAAATATTATTTATTTTAAAATATCATTGATGTCAATATTGACACTATTCATTTATAGACTTTTTAACAAATATAAATACACAAAATAAAATTGAATAAATTTTTTAATGAATCCCTAATATGAATAGATCATAAAAAAAATTCATGAATGATATTAATTATATCATATTATATTTTGTTAATATTTTTTATAACATTTATTTAATATTTCCATTAATTAAAAATTTACTGTATCATCATTATGCATGCCTTCAATTTAATTTTTTATTAAATTAAAAAAATATTCTAATGATTATAAAAGTTTTATCGTTCAAACTAATATATATTTTATAATATATAATCAAATACAAAAATATAAAAAATTTAATTCATATTAAAAACATGAGTATGAAATATTTGACTTTCCAAAGAATAAAATACCATAAAAGCATTAAAGTCATATAAGGGTCACCAATAGTCCATAAAATTAGCCCATAAATGGTATTGGTCAATAAAATAATCATCCAATAAAACTATACCAACTGTTAAGTTAATTTTTTAATATTTATAATATTATTTTTATCCTTAATTACCTGATTTACCCTTAATCGTGGTAATTAAGGTATTACTAATGTTACTATTCATATTGTCCAAAAATAAAAGGGACCAATTTACTAAATTTTGACCTTATTATCCAAAATATAGAATTCATTTTTAAAATTTAAAAAACATATGATTGGAATTTATTAATTTGAAATTAATCATGTTGATAGAATGTAAAAAATTGGTTTTAATGTGATAACATTCAAAAGATTGAAATGAATTTATATCCAAATTCAATGTGAAATTGATTACAATGACATAAATTATATTAAATGATAAAAAATTGATATAATTATAGTATAAAACTTATTTAAAATATAATTTAAAACTATATATTATTTAGGTGAAAAAAGTATTTTAAAATAAAAATATAATATTTTATCATAATTCATGAAAATATGAAACTTATGAGAAAAATATCAATATTTCAACTAAATTAAATGTTATTATTATTATTTGGAATAAAAAGTTTATTTTTTCTAATAGAATTTATAAATTTTTTTAAAAAATAGATTTCAAAACATGTTTTCCTTTAAAGGAAGGAAACCGTCTCTTAGAAAAAACACATATTTTATGCATAAAATTAGATTTTCTCTTATATCATGTCTAGAAAACAGATACGATGAATGTTAAAAATTATTTTCAACATATAACATATATAATGTTCATAATGTGATTAATAATATTTATTCCCAGTAATTTAATAGATAGGTTCTAAAAATATTTTATTGTGCAGTTAAGTTAGGTGTTGCGTGCAACGTAAGCTATCGAAGAAAATGATTTTTTAAGAAGATACATACCATAAAAGCTTGGTGTATTATATTAAGTATGAGGTAGCATATATGTAAAATTTCCTGGTATTTTTGTAATGGATGGATCAAGTGATTCCCAGAAATTACATTAATATATAGATACTATAAGTGGATCTGGATATCAAAAATAGGTACTTATGATTAATAAGTCTAATTGGGAAATTTGTGCTAGAATCGACTATCACCTATTCCATTAAAATGGGTCTTGATAAAATCATTGTTTGACACCCCTGAGGGATATCCATTATAAATTCCGAAACTCCTTATAAATCATCATGATGGATTTAAAAAAATGATAACTAAGAATCAACTAGGTTAAGACCAAGGTTTCATATATTTAAAAAAGGTGTCATGATTTAGACACCTTATGAGATATTTTTCATGATTGTGTGATTTTCCACTATGAGTGTGGTTACTCACATTATGATTTTTTTTACTCAATCATTGAACTGGAAGTAATAGTATCAAAAATTAATATGAAGGAAAATGTGTTGATTATGTGCTACAAAAATGGATAATGAAAAGAGTGAAAAATATTGTGATTTTTCCTAAATAGTTATCATGATATATGATTAAAAACCTATAAATTGACCAAATATAAGACCCACCAAACAAGATAAAAATATAGTTTAATGAGATATTGGGTGATGGATACCATGGAGGAAAAAATATTTGGTTTCTTATTTTTTGAGAATGTGGAAAGATGAAATCCATGGAATATATAAAAGGAAAGAGAATATGTTTTATGTATTGAGAAGAAGGGTATATAGTAAGAAATTTTTGAGGTGAAATAGATGGGAATATTAGTATCCCTACGATATTATCAACGGATGGATGTTTTAATATTGAAAATTATGGGAAATATGAAAATTGATGTCATGTTAGAAAGATTGTGAAGAGAATTATTGAAGTGGTATGAATAATGTTAACACTCCTCATGATGAAGAGACCATGAGTTTCATGTGAAAGGTATTTCCTATTTTAATAGTATTTTTTCGTTAAAAATATGAATCATTTTTGAATTGAGTTTGAGGAATCTCTTTACATGATTCATATTTCATATTATAGGATATAGATATTATGGAATAAGATGATATAGCCAAGTTAATGGTTTAATAATTATGAAGAATGATTGAAGTGTCTATGTATTTGAATTAATGAAATATTTTATATGAATCATGAAATATATATGTATTTCTCTATAGAATATTTTAATCAACTATTTTCATGAATATGATTAATGAAGCTAACAAACTAGAAAATTGATTTTATGGAAAGGTGATATTCATTTAGAACACGTGATCATGTGAATGATAGCCCTTAATATGTTCTTGATTTTGAGAAAATTATGTTGTGATAAAGAGATTATTGACATGGATAATGAAAATTGGATAGTAATACTTTACATGGAACAGATTAATGATTTATTGACAATGTGGTTTATTATATCCTTGACAGAGTTTATAGAAGTCTTGGAAATTTGAAATATCTTCAATAACCTATGTTTTATCTATGTAATAAAGAATAATTTATGTTTTTGATATTTTTTATAGTAATTTATGTTATTACTATGTTTCATGATAAAAATTAATAAATGTATTCATAAAATTGGTATCTCATTATTAATATATTATTCTTATTGTTTTAGGGATTAGTGATATTTTGATTTTAGAAATTTTTTTACCTTCTTTATAATGTTTTTGATTTTTAATATTTTTGATGGATTTTATGGATAAATATTTATGGAATGGTTTTAGTTGAAATTTTAATGAGGTTTCAGAAATTAATATATATAACACCAAATGATGATTTATGAAAATTAGATAACTAGTGTGATTTTTTTACAACTGAGATTGATGGTTTGAATTATCATTATATTATTGATCTCATGATCCATTACTTCTTCACACATAATAGAAAATCATGTTCATTAATTTGAGTAAGAGATGAAGTAGAAATAACTTGATGTAATGTAATGATAATACCTAGATGTATCAGTCCCATTGATATTATGAATCATATTAAGAATGTATCCTTTTGATCGGTTCTTCCATTGGTCCCCTCTCAGGTTTAAGATGTGTTCCATCTATCTCTCATAAGGATGTACATAATTCATCCATCAAAAGTATAGAACTAAGAGGTAATACTGTTAGAACAAGATATTTCATACGGGGAAGAATTGGTATATATTATAGACTGAATAGATAAGTTTCTATGAAACAAATACCACTTACCTAGTAAATGTTTTTTAGAAGAACCATCATATTGGGGAAGAATCATGGGAGCCTGCAGATGTATTTAGGTAGAAGTGTTCTCAGTTATTGATACCAAAGTGATGAATTTTGAGGGATAAATTAATTTTAAGGTATGTATTATATAACACCCTAAAATTTTGTGAAATCTATTTTATCAAAATAACTTATTCTATTTTATATTTATCATTATAGGAAATATTTAGTTTTTCTTGTGTTAAAAACAACTTTGATTTTAAATAAAACATGACATACTGTTAAACTATTATTATTTAAAATGATATTAATCTAATATTAATTGGAATGGTGGATATGAAATGGATTAACTAAATTATGAAAATACATTATCTAAAAATTTATATAAAATGAATTATTAGGTGAAAAATTAATTAAAAATGAAAAAACCTCTTCAATTTTTTAATAAAAAACACTTTTTATATGCACTAAGATGGTGAATGATTATAATGAAATGTATATACTATATATTCAATAAATTTTTTATCATTATTTTACTTGTTTTATAGAAAATGTATAAAAATGAATCTAATTTTATGATTAAAAAAACTATTTTTTAAAAAAATGTATTTTTTCACATTTGGGGAACTTTTTTAAAAGTATGTTTTTCCGCTTTTTGAAGATAATTTGAATTTTTTTGTTTTTATTTTTGAAATCATCTTGATAAAATAATCTCACTGTTTTTTTAAAAATATAGGGAAAATCCATTTATTAAGTGGAAACAAATAGTATAGAATCTCTTTTTATAGGATATGGGAATGGGGAGAACCTGGAAAAAATAGACCCAAAACCTCAATGTCCTAAAACCAATAAAAAAATTCCAAGGAAATAACCACACCATTGCAGCCATCAAAATCAATGGAAAAGTAGTGGAAAGATGAGCCGAGACTTGAGGGATCTCATAGGCACATACTTATAAAGCCCACATGGATGTGAAAGGAAAAACTCACCAACATAGGGCAGATCACAATGATGAAAGGAGACCTAACTCCTATATACAAAACTCGTAGCCCCTTGCACCTACTCAAAGATTCCATAGAGACACCAAACATGAATGAAAAATAGTTGATTTTTCTTCAATTGTGACACCGATAATCATCTCTCTATTGCAACACAATGATCATATCTGCAAGAACAAATCCACCATAGGCCATGCACAAAAAAGTCGAGACAATAATAAGAATGAAAATAATCATCTAAGGAACGCCATAAAAAATATCCCATCTAAACGTAAACCATGATACATAAGAAAACATTAATAGTAAAAAACCACAATAAATGATTTGAGATAAACATGAACTCTACTCAATATAGAAAAACATAGCAGTCCAAAACAAGAAAAACTGACACAACCGTCTCCCAGTTTCATCTACTACCATTTTTGAAAGAAAAATGGACCTTTCCCAAAAGAAAGGATCCTTTATTAAAAAATAATTGACAACATAAACAAAATTAAACATGGGAGATATGTCACATTAGATTTTAATAAAATAATGAAATACCATCATGAACATGAAAGTGACATACTGATCACTATAATCATATAGGGAAACAATTCAAAAAAGTCTAAAAGAAGGGAAACAACATTTATCCCTTTTAAAAATATGGATAACATCATATAGCATTTTATTAGACCATAAAATTTTCAACCCATATGTTATTTTATTATCCAGACTATCTGTAAGAGCATTTCCCTCCCAGAAAACATGGGAAAAAATGAATTCAATAGATGAGATAATCTAAAAACAATTAATAAATCAATTGTTATGAATCCAAAGGATATGAGTAGAAGATGTTTTGATTGCATAAAAAACCGTGGTAGAATCACAATCCAGCTAAATCATGTTCAAACCCTTCGTCTTAACATGATCAAGAGGAGAAAATAATCCTAGCATCTCATCCTCAAGAGTGGAGGCAATACCTCAAGAACTAATGGAGAAACCCAAAACATCACCAATGGTATTCCTAAAAACTGATCAATAACCCGAAGGACCCATATTTCCTCTGGAAGACCCATCAGTATTAATTTTAATCCAAACCAAAAATGGAGGATTTCAAAAAACATCCATATTTCCCAACAAAGGCCAAAAATTACCTTTAACCATGATACACCTAAGAACTGAAAAATCATGCATCGAGTTGTGACAGTAAGAATAGAGAGGAATATTTATATTTTTCATGACTTAAAAAATTCTAGCAAGGAAGTCCTAAGGATTGAAACCAAATCCATCATAAAAAACCGTATTTCTCTCCATCCATAGGGAATGAATAAGTTCAGCAACAATAACCTGGAAAAGAATGAACAACATAGGATATAAAGGAATGAAGAACAAACCTTCAAGAATATCTCTAACTATAGAAAAATTCTTCATTTAAACCTCAAAAATATCATAAAGTGCCTACCACATAGAGGCATTTGTAGCCCAGCTTAGAATCAGGTGATCCAAGTCCTCCCTATACTGACGACAGAGAATATAAACCGAATAAAGAGAAATACCACAGGCCTGTAAAGAGGAGTTAGTAGGGGATTTTCCATGATCCAGTCTCCACAAAATACTAAGATGAGAAAGAGAAATTATTCACCTATTAAACATCCTGATCCATTATAAACCTAACAAAGTAGTATTTTAATGAGTGTATATGAATTTAGAATTGAGCATACCATATGGGTGTGGTTCCCAGATTTGGAAATCACCAACAGAGGAAAAGAAATAATTATTAATAATATATTAATCATGGTGAGGTACAACAAATATATAATATAATTGATCCCTAATAGAAATATCATAATCCATATTTGAAACATCATGACAAAGAGAATTAATAACAGGAACACCAGTCTAATTATCTTTCCAAAACAGGAGAGATGAATCCTATGTGACAGACAATCTTGCATAAACATTAATAAGAGAAAATAATGATTTGAAAGAAGAACATATAGAGTAATCCATGTAATTTATGTTTAAACTTATGAGTTTAATAAGGAATCTAGAAATCAGGAATGCAGTAGATTTTGAGTTGTCATTTAATAATTTCCAAACAAAAAAATCTTGAAGGGCTTGATTAAAAATATGGAGATTTTTGATACTAAGGATACCCTCTCAAATGATTTGCAATAGGTTTTCGAAGGTACAATTACCAATATTCGATCAAAAATACAACCTGTCCAAATAATGTTTTTGATGGCCACATTAATTTATTTGATAAGAGAAGAATGAAATTTATAAACAATAATAGAATAAAAAATTTTAGAAACAATAATAGCTTTAACCAAACAGACACGACTAGCCATTAAAATGGATTTCTCTTTCCAGGAAGCAAACTGATTCTTGATCATACTAATAATCCCAGAAAAATAACAATCATTTAAAAACCCCAGAACATGGGAACACCATGATAAGTAAAAGGGAGAAAACCTTCCATAAACCCCATGTCATTTATGACTTTTGATTTCCTAATTTATGAGATATTTCTACCAAAGTAGACAAATAACTTATTCTAACTAACATGTTGCCCAGAAACTTGCTCGTAATGGAAAAGATCGTTCTTGATGTTTTTTCCATAGGAATTAATTATGTTATATATTAATTTCAAAATAACTTTTGACAATAATATATAGTAAAAATTTAAAAAATTATTTAACATGGTTAAGGTAAAAATAGTTTTACTAGTGGGTTAAACTAAAATGATAAGGGATAAAATGAACTAAAAACAAGTCTAAAAGATATTTAACGGAAATTTTACGACCCTATAATTTATATGAATTTATAATATTTTATTTTATAGAATAATTAATGATAAA